>CM053403.1:139365539-139634812 GCA_028644305.1 Xerus rutilus
CTTGAATCCATTCATGTCACTCACTCCTAATGCTGTCCCCTAAGCTGCAGTCAAGTCCCACCACTTCTGGTTTTCAAAGCCAGTGCCATGCGTCACTTTTTTTTTTTTTTTTTTTTTTTTTTTGCAGGAAGCAAGAGCTATGGCCTTGTAGACAGGTTAATGCCCTCACTCCCCTGAGACAAGCTGTGGGTTTTTTTTTTTTCCTTTTCTTTTCTTTTTCCTCTCTCAATATAAAAAGCTGCACATTTAGTGTATGTAATGATAAATTTAGAGATAAATATACAACCATGAAACTATCCCCAGACTAAGCCATGAACATATTCATCACCTGCAAAAGTTCCTCCTCACATTTTTTATTGAAGTGTGTGTATGTGTGTGTGTGTGTGTGAGAGAGAGAGAGAGAGAGAGAGAGAGATAAGAACACTTGACATTAAGATTTACCCTTATGGCATATTTTTAAGTATATAATACTGTACTGTTAACTCACATAAACACAGTTTATATAATACACAAAGCACATGTAGACATTATGCTATACAGCCAATCTCTAAGACTTATATAGAGACTTATGATCAAAATGTTGTACCCTCTGACTAATATCTCCCTGTTTTCCTCTCACCAAACCTTGGAAAGCACCACTTTACTGTTCTATGAATTTGACTGTTTTAGATTCACCATATAGGTGGCATTGTATAGTACTTGTCCTTCTGTGTCTGGCTTATTACACTTACCGTAATGTCCTCTGGGTTCATCCATATTACCAAAAATGATAGGATCTCCCTATCTTTGAGGTTGATTAATATTCCAACATATATATATATATACACCATATCTTCCTTACCCATTAGTCTGTCAAGGGACATTTGGGTTGTTCCTACATCTGGGCTACTGTGAATCCTGGTGCAATGCACACAAGAGTGCACATACCTCTTCAAGAAATGGATTTCAGGGCTGGGTTGTGGCTCAGGGGTAGAGCACTTGCCTTGCACGTGTAAGGCACTGGATTCGATCCTCAGCACCACATAAAAATAGATAAAAAATAAAACAAAGGCATTGTGTACATCTACAACTAAAAAAAATTTTTTAAAAAAGAAATGGATTTCATTTATTTTGGACATATCCTTTCATTGCTCGCTCCTATGACAGTTCTATGCTTACTTTTTTTTTTTTTTTTTTTTTGAGGAACTTCCATACTGTTTTCCAGAGTGACTACACCAATTTACATTCCCTCCAAGCTAGGGGTCTTTTGTGTTCAATCACCAATGATATTTTAGATGGGAATAGAATCTTTCCAAACCTTCTTAACAAGGAAAAAAGTGACCAGGAAAATTTTGATACCCTTATTTACTACCCAGAAATCATCTCCTGTCCAAGTGCATAGAGTGAGCTAACTTAAAAGTTCCCCCATTTCCTTCACAAAAAGAGACATGTGCCACCACAGTGCTGAATTTCTGGGATGACAAGCAGATATTCATAATGGGCTTCCTGGCCATAGTTTCAAAGCATAACCCAGTGAATCAACCTCCTTGAAGCTTAATGTGTTCAGATGAATGAGAAGGAGCACTTTCAAAGAAACTTATTCTAAGGAGAGAGCATCTTGAAATGAGTATTTGCAATTTTTAAATTGTCACATTTTGTTGCCAAACATGATATAAGTGGTTCAATTCTAAAATTTCTCATGTAGTCACACTTTAAAATATTGAAATAGACTATTCTAGCATGCCTGAAAATCTTTCATATTCAGTATTAAATTTTTAATCTGATTGTTGAGATCACAAAAAGGCAACATTTTCTGATTTGTTTTCAAGGACAACTGACTGACATCAAGGAAAATAGAAATTTACTAGCCAAACTTCAATGAAAATTCTGCATATATTTGGTAGATGAGATTAAAATAACAAATCCATGATTTAGTAAGTGCAGTCAGTGGTGTGTTGCTTACATTTGAATCTACATGTCTTTGTGAAATGTATTTTCCAAACAATAGACAGACAATAAAACTAAATCCTAAAATAAACACTACTTATGAAGTATATTTAATCATAAACAAAATAGTTTAGGTATTGTTTCATCTTTAAACCAATACTATGGGCTTCTTTTATATATGTTATTATGCATTATAGATCAACATAATATATACTTAATGCATATCCTACTTTATGTAAACTGCGTGTGTATTTTATACAGGCTGGCTAGGGGATGTACACACATATAAAATGTATATATTTTATATGTGTGTAGACAATGCTGTATGATTATTCTGCAGCTTGATCAGTCCTGAGGGGCACTCTTCTTCAAGGGGGGTGACAGAGAGTGTCCCTGGGCATGAGCCTCCCTAGCCTACAAGAGGATCCAAAATTCACTTTTCAAAACAACAGAATGGTGTAGGGAAAGAGAGGACCCAAGCAGCAGCCGCAGGATAGCAAGTTAAATCCACCCCAACAAATGAGCGCAGTAATAGGTCAGGTTCAAATGCAAAGCCACTGAAAAGAGACTCCTGCCTGGACTGCAAAACCCATGGGCCTATTAGTCCTAGAAAGTGATGAACATTCACAGGCCAGGCCAACTGCTACAGAGGGAAGCGGTGGCAATTTAGAGAGGGATTTCCTGGGAACTTCCCGATCAGGCTGGGCCAGGTATGGTGAGGCTGTGCTAGAACCATTCTAGAGACAGAGGAGATGAAAGTGAGCAGATCCATGGAACTCTAGAAAAACTAGGAAAATGAGTGGTGTTGCTGCAGAAGCAATCCTCTCCCAGGGTCTCCTGTGTCATCCTGGGGATATACAGAAAATGCCAATGACCATGCTTGGCATTTTTTCTGTAGAGCATTTTTATGTTCATTTAACTTCTAAGTATGGCTGTGTAATGCGGTTTCTTTTCTAGTAGTTCAGATATCCCCAGGAGTGCAGGAAAGGGGAAAGAGATGTGCCAAAATGGCAATACTCCATAAAACTAATTACCTGGGGAATTATGTAGGGAAAATACATTGTGATACAGGTGTTCCACGTAGAGTATAAGTCAGGACAAGCTCTGTATTTATGAGCCATAAATGAAAATATTGAATATGCAATGTCTATTAGCCCTGCGGCTCCACATTCTGAATCACCTATTAAATGCATCTTCCTTGCGTGAGTGCCACCAGCCACCTAGATGAGACCACCAGCCTCCTGCGCCTGCTGGATCCCAGGCACTCCTCTCATTGTGCATTTTTTTTGCTAGGCTTTGATTTCCCCTTTGGTCAGGACCCAAGTGGCTCACCCAGTCCTTGCCTGAGTGCCCCAGACTGGTACCTGCTCGCTCTCAGACACAGCTGTATTCCATTCGTCCCAAATGTACGTGCAAAGCTGAATCTAACAGGTTCTTTCTTCTCTCCCAATAAAGGTGAGAAGAGACAACAAATAAAAATGACACAAAAATATCATGATAAATTCAGAGAGATCATCCATATGATAAAATGCATAAAATGAATAATGAAAATAATAATAATAAAATAACAATAGAATAATAACAATAATGCAAATGTATAAAATGAGCCTCTAGCACCTCCTATTCCATCTCACTCTTGGATTCTTGTCACCCTCATCCCTCAATCTCACTGAGACCCTTGAAGCAGAAAGGAAAAGTTATCCCCAAGCTCCACCATGGCACATGTGTACCCTGTGTCATCCAGTCCTCTGCCTTCCTGCCTGTTGTCCACGGCTAGCTGTACTCCAAGGTCGGCCTCATGTTTCCACCTGAGGAATTCTGTTCTTTCTCACCTACTTATGGATATTTTCCCAGTATTCTCTTCTTCTGACTTACTTTCAAAGTTCTTCATGTCTACTGACCTGCCCATGGGCAGATGTGTTGGACACCCTAGTGTGACCCTGTTGCATCACTGTCTGGCATATTTCCTTCCCCTTGAGGGCAAACAGGATCAATGACTTCATTTAGCCAATGCGGTATGACAACGTGATGGTCCACAACTCCCCAGACTATGTTCTGTTATCCCGTTAGAGCATCCCTAATCTGAAAATCCAAACTCTAAAATGTTCCAGACTCCATTTCTGCCCTCTTGTTGTACTGTGTTGTACAAGCTGGTAGCCATCTGTTGTCCGCAATAGAAAGCAAATACAGGCAAAGGAAGATGGTGGATTAGAGGAAGCCAGCCTCACCTAGCAGCTCCTCAGCATCAGACCTAAAAGGGAGAACACGGCTCTTCTGTCAAGTGACAATTAGGGATGCAGATGTCAAAGGAGACATGGAAGATTTTTCTTAAAATTTGTACATCTGTTACTGTTATCGGTGCTATTCCTGGTTCCCCCTCCAAGAGGGACTGGAAAGTCACTGGGACACTTCAAGATTCCAGAGTAGAGATCCTGCTACTGAGAAATACTCACAACTCAGTCAAGCAACAGTGAGCCTCCCTCCACAATTGACCCAACCCCACCTGAGCCTGAACATCGCTTCAACTCATAGACTTAAGGCGAGAAAAAACAAACAAACAAAAACCAAACAAAAACCAGGCCTCAAGGAGGAACAATCAGAGAGGAACCCCAGGTTCTTCACCTACACATCTACTCGTGTTTCCAAACCAGAAATCTTATAATAAAAAGATACACACACATAAGGACATGTATATAAAAAAGAGATGAGAAATTATATTCCATTTATGTGTGATGCATCAAAGTGCATTCTACTCTCATGTATAACTAATTAGAAAAATTTTTAAAAGAGGGGGAAAAAAGGAAGGGGAACCCAAGTCCACTGACATGCAAGAGGAAGACTTCAGAAAACACGAGGAAACAGGCCAACAAATCCCTCCCCAAAATTCACAATCCCTCAACAAAAGATCCCAGAGAAAACGAAGTGGAGGAAATTCCAGAGAAAGATTATAGAAAATTGATGATCAAAATGTTCAATGAACTGAAAGAAGATCTAAGGAATGAATTAAGAGAGCAAATTCAGAAGATGAAAGACCATTTCAATAAAGACATAGAAAAACTGAGCCTGGCATGGTTGCGCACGCCTGTAATACCAGGAACTCAGGAGACTGAGGCAGGTAAATTGCAAGTTCAAGGCCAGCCTCAGCCACTTATTGAGGTGCTAAGCAATTTAGTGAGTCCTTGTCTCAAAATAAAAAATTAAATGGCTGGGGATGTGGCTCGGGGGTTAAGCACTCCTGGGTTCAATCCCCAGTGTGTGTGTGTGTGTGTGTGTGTGTGTGTATGTGTTTATATATAAAATGAAAGACACAATAAGTCAAATTAAAAATTTACTTGAAAGCATCACCAACAGATTAGATTGCATAGAAAGTAGAACTTCAGTGCTTAAAGACTTTGAAAACGGAATACATGAATTTGAGATACTCTTCCCTAAGCCACCAGTGACCTCCATGTGGCTAAATCCCATTGGGAAACTCATTTCTCAACTCCTTGGCCCAGACATAGGGTTTGCTACAGCTGAGCACTCCCCTTGTATAAATCATTTCTTCCTTGGCTCTGAAACATCACAACTGCCTGGTTTTTCTTTTTTTAAAAGACTTTTGTTTTATTTGTTTATTTTTATGTGCTGCTGAGGATCGAACCCAGAGCCTCACACGTGCTAGGCAAGTGCTCTGCCCCTGAGCTACAGCCCCAGCCCCAGCTGCCTGGTTTTCTTCCCATCTTGCTGCCCCTCTTGCCCAGTCTCCTTTGCTTGCTACCCCTGTCTCCAGGGCTGTGATCCTTGGAATGCCCATCTCAGTCTCTGGCTTGCCGATCTCTTTTGTTCTGATGGTTTTAAATACCTGTAAGTTGATCCCTCCCGGACGTGCATCTCAGCCTAAACATTTCACTCACACATCTCGTTATCTCATATTCTACTCATCCTCTACTTGGGCATCCAATAAGCCATCTCCAACTCCAAAATGGATCTTTGGATTCTTGTTCACTAAACACACTGCCCTGCTCCATCATCTCAGGGGAATGGCCACTTTATCCTTCCTATGGCTCAGTCCAAAAACCCTACAGTTGGTCTTCACTCACTTTTTAGTTCATGCACTATATTCAATCCTTCAGATCCCTTTTCTGCCTTAAAAATATATCTAAAATCTCCGTGGTTTTCATTGCCTGCACTGCTACCCTCTCTGTCAGCCACCAGAATGTCTCCTAAATTATGGCAGTGGCTTGCTAACTGATTTCTCAGTTTCTGCCCTTCCCCTCTAGTCTATTCTTAACACACCAGCTGCAGTGAACTATCAAAATATGAAATCATATCTCTGCTCCAGCCTCTCCAGTAGTGACCCACAGCATTCAGGGTAAAACCCGATGCCCTCACGTGGAGTTCAAGATCCTGCTACCTGACAGACCTCAATTTCTATCACTCTTCTCATCTTTCCCTGTGCTCAAGCCCCTTACATACTTGGTGGGTTTTGAATGTGCCAGGTATGTTCTGCCCCAGGGCCTTTGTACTATCTATTGCTGCCTATCTTTCAGATGCTTTCCCCTGACATCCAATGATTTCTCCCCTTGTTTCCTTCATAGCTTTATTCAAGCCTCACCTGCTTATCCAGGAACACTAGTAAAATCTCAACATCCTCCAACACTTCTTGCTGCTCTTCCTGATTAGTTTTCTTCTTCGCATTCCTCACTATGAGCATACTATGTACAGTTGACCTTCCATACCCTTGAGTTTCAATGTCTTCAGATTCAACCAACCATGCATCAAATATTTGAAAAAACCAGTTGTATCTGTACTAATCATGCACAGATTTTGTAAAATAATTATTCCCTAAACAATGCAGTAGATAGCTCTTTACATATCATTTACATTGTATTAGGCACTACTAGTAATCTAGAGAGGATCTAAAGTATATGGGAGATTTGCATAGGTCATACAAAAATATTGCACCATTTTATATAAGGGTCATGAGAATCTGTGGATTTTGGTATCCATAAGACATCCTGGAAGCCATGTTCTACAAATAATCTGGGATGACTCTCTTATATTTATTTGATTTTGTTTAATGTCAATCTCCAATACTGGAACGTAAACTCAACAAAGACAGATTTTTGTCTTCTTATTCATTAATATATTCCTGGTGCCTAGCACAGTGACTGGTATACTTAGGTTCACCCATATTTTGTGAAGTGAATCACTGAGTGAATATAAGACCTTTGACCATACCCTGCAGTGTAGGAGAGCAAAGTGTTCATTCTCAGAGAATAATCCGTTTTACAAAGTAGGTCCACCATAGGGAACACAAGGAAATTGTAGAAAACACATTTTGTGTGTGCAATAAAAATGTGTTGGGATTTGGCCAATTTTAGGCAAAAATAAGCAGAAACTGCATGAAGAAATGTAGAAGCTAAGCTCTGTTCCACCTTTTATTGAATACTGTGGAAAATCAATCAGTGTTTTAAAAGATAGACTTGATAGCCATCTCCAAACTGAAAGAAAAAAGCTAGCATTCTGGAAGGATGTGACCCAATTATTTTGTACATAAAGACAATAGAAAATCAGATTTTACATATTCTCAGTTTAGAAAGTATACTTGAGCTCCCCCTTACTGAAAAAAAATTGTTTTTACTTAAAACATTCTCCAGATCACAGGAATCAATACTAGGGAAGCTGCAGGGAGGTTGGGAACTTGAAATCCCTGATGATGAGCCCTGGGACCAAGTCGAAATAGGTCTAAATAATTTGTATGGACTGTGGTTATAAAACTGATGAAATAAGGCAAACAGAGATTAGAGAAATAAAAAGCAGGAAAGACAAGGGTCAGAGAAGCAAAAGATTCATGTTGTTCAAGGAGGTCAAAGTTTTTATTTTGGCTCAGATCTTAAATAATGAGAAGTGTTAAGAGGGTTTTTTTTTTCTTATTTTAAATCTTCAAGGTATTCAATACTCTAATTAGAAACTGGATGTTAGCTCTAAAATTGGAGGTTAGCAAATTTGGGCATTATAGATGATAGAAGCAAACAAACAAATCTATTTAGCAATGGTATGATTAAACAGACTTTTGAGCAAAGTTTAATAATATCTGTTAAAATCAAAATTACTTATATGCTGTTTGAATCAGTAATATTCTTATTTATCATTTAATCTACTTGATCAAAGACTTAAAAGGGCTTATTAAAATACCCCACTATTGTGGTCTTGTACATGTCATCGTTTCTGATATATTTTGGAGATAAATTTTATGAAGAAGTAACTTCTGATGAAAAAAGTGTCTGACCCACCTCCCACTTCCCAAGAAATGTGACCCATGTGCAACCAATCTGGAAAGCAGTATGGAGATTCCTTAGAAAACTACGAATGGATCCACCATTTGACCCAGTTATCCCACTCCTTGGTTTATACCCAAAGGACTTAGAATCAGCATAATACAGTGACACAAGCCACATCAATGTTTATAGCAGCTCAATTCACAATAGTAAAACTATGGAACCAACCTAGATGCCTTTCAACAGAAGAATGGATAAAGAAAATGTGGTATATATACACAGTGGAATATTACTCAGCTGTCAAGAAGAATGACTTTATGGCATTTGCTGGTCAATGGATGGAGTTGGAGAATATCATGCTAAGTAAAATAAATCACTCCCCAAAAACTAAAGGCCTAATGTTCTCTCTGCTATGTGGATGCTAACCCACAACAAGGAAGTGTGGAGAGGGGAAGAATAGAAGTTCATTGGAATAGACTAAGGGGAATGAAGGGAAGGGAGAAAGGATGGGAATAGGAAAGACAGTAGAATGATTGGGTATAACTTCCCTATCTTCATATATGGATACACAACCAGTGAAACTCCACATCATGTACAACCACAAGAATGGGATACTAATCAGATTAAGTTATACTCCATATGTGTCTAATATGCCAAAATACACTCTACTTTCATGTATTTATAAAAAGAACAAATAAAAAAAGGAACAACACCAATGGCAAAGGTGAAAAAATGGAGCCCCAATGGCTAAGGAAACAACAGGAGAAGCTCACCTGGGATAACAGGACACTGGGAAGTCTGAGGAAGAAGGTGGGGAAAGTACTGAGGGCTGAGGTTGATGCCAGAAGCACGTGAGAAAGATCGATCCCGGTGGAAGGTCAGGGACAGGTGTCAAGTCAAGAGGATGAAAGAGGGTTTTGAAGCCACGGTGAGCACAAGGAGCAGGCTAGCACCAACCTGGCAAAAGGCATATCTAGTCAGGCCTGAACAGAACAAAAAACCAGCCTCCCAGGCAAGAGGGGATCCTCCAGCAGAACACCCTCAGAGTTCACATCTGCAGTGCCAGCTTTCCTGGGTCTCAGCCCGCCCGCACACAGTGCAGGTTTGGGGCTCACCATAGTTATGTGAGCCAATTCCTTACCATACCTGTTTCTATACATACATACAGCTACTATTAGTTCTGTTTTTCTAGAAAACCCTGACTGATATAGGGGAAGCTGAGCAAAGGTTCTATGAGACCGCTCTATAATATTCTTGCAATTCCTCTGAATCTATTATCATTTCAAAATAAAAACAAACATCAGAGTCATAAAAGTCAAGAACGGATTACGAGATCATTCCAGGTTGAAGGCGCCCAGAGACCTAACAGCACCAGGTAGCCCTGGACTGAATTCTTTTGCTGTAAAGGATAATAATACAAGGATAATTGGCAAAAGTCAAAAGATGTTTCTGGGTGAAAAGGATATGTGATCCAGGTGTGGTGGCACACACCTGTATTCCCAGTGGCTCAGGAGGCTGAGGCAGGAGGATGGCAAATTCAAAGCCAGCCTCACGAAGTTCTAAGCAACTCAGTGAGACCCTATCTCTAAATAAAATACAAAATAGGGCTGGGGATGCAGCTCAGTGGTCAAGTGCTCCTGAGTTCAATCCCTAGTACCCCCCCCAAAATAAAAATAAACAAAAAAATTAAAAAACAAAAAGAATATGTGTAATTTTTTTGTAATAGTAATATAATAATAAAAAATATTTTGAAATTGTTTCAAAATAAAAAGTTGGAAACTACCCATAGAAACACATGAGGTACAATGATTTATCAATGATGATTTAGAATAGATATTGGAAAGCTTTTGCCATAATGGGCCAAATTGAAAAATATATCAAAGACAAGAAAAAAGAAGACCTGGGACTCATTTGTTCCTGATCCTGGCTTGCAGCACCTGGCCCAGACAGTTCTGCCAGCCCAAGCTGACCCTGAGTATGGAGGGGTCACTAAGAAAAAGACATAAATGGGCCAGTTTCCCAGTCTACATCAGCATGCACTCCACTCTTTTGTTTTAGAGCAGAACAGAGCCTCAGAAAACATGTGAACAAATTGGAATGGCCAATTTTGGCCCAGGGGGAACACAGGCTGTAGTGTATCAACTCTTGGTTTTGAATAAAAGGGTTTCTTATTCCCTAACTAGTATTATGCAGATTCTTCATAGAAAATAGGCAGCATCTCTTCTTTATCAGGCCCAGAAATATCTTCTCATATTTTTTTACCGTGAAAGGTACCAATCCTGGCTGACTTTTTATCTCCCACCTTAAGTCTATTTGCATTGAAACAACAAAGGCTTTCTTGCCTCTGGATTTTCCCCAAATCCTCTATTTAATGCCACTTACATCATTGCAAGTGATGCTGCACTGTGCACATGTGCTCTGAACACTAGCTTCCATTCACACTCAAAGCAGTGATGCTACTCCATTGACGATCATGAAAGCAAGTCCACCCTAAATACGAGAAAATGGAAATGTTAGCTCATTTTCTGGTCACGTTAGACTTACCTCTTGAAATTGCACAAATGCAAAACCACATCTTCAAACTCCACCTCCTCCTAAACTTCAAAGTCATCATCACGGAAGTCCTAGTGTGTGATCTCTTGATATCTTTGAGTGTTTTCTGCACGCCTGCCTGTCTGTGCACCACCAGTGTGGGAGATGGGCAAGGGGCCAGGGTTGGGGTGAGTCAGGAGTTCTCCTCCACACGACAAGTGTCCATCACTCATTAGTCCTGGCTTGAAATCAACTGATGGAGCGTGGAGTCTGTGCATCAAACACAGCAGGAGAGGACAAGCACCATTAGAAAGGCCACTCGTGGTGGTAACCCAGCCACCGCCTATAAGGCTGCCGATATACGGCACAGAGGGGATGGAAGGACTGGCTCAGGTACCAGCAGCAAAGCTGCAGTGTCAAGATGCCCATCACTCCATCCTCCACCTGAGGATGCTGTGGACCAGAGGCAGCCCCAGAGGAAGAATGTGTCTGGGCAAAAGTCTGTGCATGAAGTTCAAGGGCTAGAGATGAACTGGAGGCAAACCAGAACCCCAGGCTCATCTTCTCATCTGACATGCAAGAGCATCACCTGGAGGCAGGATTGGACCACCATTCCTGTGACCCACTCTCATGCAATCTCAAAAAATAACACTCTGGTGGCCGGTAGGAGAGACTGACTCACCACGTGCCCACCCCACCCCCCCAGCTCAGCAATGGGCCCCAGGTGTGTGACAGCTCTGTAGGTGTGTGAGAGCTGGAGCCACTCACAGTGTCACTCAATCCTGTGCATGGGCAAGGTGGTCAGAGAGTGGCCCAGGAGGAAGAAGAAAGGCCTGGGCTCATTTGAACCTTGGTCCAGGCTTGCAGCTCTGGATCCAGATAGCAGAGACGAATGGGCTGGTTTGCCAGCCTGTGCCATGCTGCTTCTGCCCCATTCCAAGGAAATTATCAAAAAATGTAAGAAAATGAGTCATAATAGCCAATCCAACAGCAGCACAGGGGGACAGGGGGTGAGGTTATTCATTTCAGCCTAGGGGAACGGGATCAGCTGAGTGAATGTAAACTGAGCCTCTAAGTAGAGATGGCCCTTGAGTTCTGGATACAGTCAGCAGATGAACCGCAGGGTGCTGGGACCAGCAAAGAGTCCTGTTGGAGAAGGGGCAGTGCAGGCGATCAGCCAGGATGGTCAGCTAGGGGGTCAAGATGTGGAGGCCCCTGAATACCAGGAACTTCTAGGAAGCCTTGGCTCTGGATTCTGAAGCTGGCTGAGAAACATAGCTTGCAGGCAGAGGAGTCCTCGGGGCTGGCTGGAGGGAAAAGGAGTCCTCAGCTATGCATCCCTTAAGGATGGAAACCTGGGCTGAGATGTGCATTGTTCGGCGATCTTGTGCAAACATCAGAGAGTGTGCTTCCACGAGTCTATGTGGAACAGCCTTCTGCACACCTCGGCTATGTGATGTGTGTGTGTGTTTATGTATGTGTGTGTGCACATGTGTGTGCATGTGTGTGTAGCACAGCCCATTACTCCTAGGGCCAAAACAATGAGACTAAATAAAACACAAGAGAAATAATGCAATTAAGAGCGTGGTAAACACGAGACATGAGAGGCGGCTGCCGGGGTAACAGGCCGTGCTGTTTCACAGTAAACTTTATGAGTAGGAGTGTGCTCTGACCATAAAAAATATAGTATAGTAAATGCAGAGCCCAGTCACAGCTGTTTATTACCATATCAAGCATTATGTACTGTAGGTAATTGTGTCTGCACAATGGGAGCGCAGGAGGTTGTTTATACCTGCGTCACCACAGACACAAGTCACAGTTTGCACTGTGATGATCACAACGTCACCAGGCTCCATTATAATTCAGTTCTATCACGATCATGTGGGACCACTGTCACAAATACCTGGTTGTGGGGCATGAAACTGTTAAACCTTAAAGAGCCAGTTTAGAACTGACACAACCCGAGCCTTCTCCATCAGGCCCATCTCTTTTGGATGCTCGTCATTAACACTGTGGGACTAGAGGTGAGCTCTCATAAGAACTGACCACATCAGGGTGACAGCAGAATGGGAAATTGTTGACCAGATATTGTGTGTGAGGAGTAAAGGGAAAGGAGAAAACCTTCTCTTCTCTATAGAGTAGAGAAGCTCCTCCCCTGGGAGTATCATCAATTTCCTTCCAAGCCTGGTTCTCTCTCCCTCCTGGGGCCACACCAGATTTGCCATACGGTATCCAACATTCACATTCCTAGAACCACCATCTGTTCTTATTCAGGACAAGATGAGTATCTGGAGTCATGTTCAAGGTGCCACCTCTTGGGATGTTTAGACTGGGTAACTGAAAACACTGTGGTTCCTTTTCATGGAAGTGGAAAATGAAGACAAAGTTTGAGGGTTAAGATAACATGATTGATTTGAGGATGTTGTTTTGGATGGCTGGCAGATGCTAGTCACCCCTGCAGAGGTAGCAGAGAGGGAAGGTGGCTTGCAATGGCTCTGGACTCAGGTTCTCAAGTGTGAGACCAGTTGGCCACCTTTGAGCAGCTACCCTCAGGCAGGGTGACCTCTCTAAGCCTCCACTCTTTACCTGTAAAAATGGGCTGATGGTAGCACCTGTACCAAAGTTGGTCTGAGCATCCATTGTAATAACCTGTGAAAATCAGTCAGCAAACACTCCTGAGTACTGGCTACCAGGAGTAGCCTCAGAGACGGTTTTAGTGTTAATGGCAGCAGAGGTTTCCCCACATTTCTAGGGCTCAGCATGCCGAAAGCAATCAGTAATACCCATATGTGTGTGAGCGAAAGAGCTCACTTTCCAGGGCTCTGTTCACTGGCTCACTTGAAGAAATTTCCATTTATGTTTGTAACAGCACTGAGTGCTGGGGGGGGGAGGATATCCCCACGTCCAGTCCAAGCATTTCTCTTCCCGGGCAACAGCAGCTGCAGCAGGAACTCAACTCTATATCCTCCCTATTGGATTTGATTCCACAGATTGGTTGCCCTAAAAGGTTGAAATTACAGTGTTCATATTGCAATAAAAGTCCTTGCCTTAGTGCTCCTGTTATTTGTTAAAATGCGTAATAGCCATCTCTAAGAACCTTGCATTAAGAGACAGAGGGACACACCTGGGTCCCAGGCTGCCACCAGTAATTGAAGTATGTATAAGCCGAGGAGAGAGCTGGGGACAACTCTGCATCTGGGGGGCTGGGCTGGGCTGGCTTCTGGGGTTCACAGGGTTCTGAGTGAGGATAGAGTCCCAGAAGTAGGGGGTTGAAAGTGGCAGCTGAGGAGAAAACAACATGAAGTTGAACATGAAGATAAACTTCCTACCTGAGGAATACAGACATCTGTCCAGGCCTTGGCAAAACTGGGGGTGTTGGCCTGGGGTGCTCATTTGTAGGAATAGGGGTCTTATCCAGGATGTCACTTAGGCCTATCTGTCCCACCAGGACTCCAGTATGTCCCATGCCCTGACACTCTCAGAATGTCGCCCTCTACCTCGCCATGCCCTCAGCCAGCTGCCTCTTTGGACAGTGATCTGATAAGCTAAACTCCTCAAGGAGCCCAAATTCTCAAAATGCTCTTTAACTGAAAACCCGTGATTTCAGTAATGTGCCACTCCAAGAAATGACTTTCTACTGATGAATTTGTAAGCTAGAAGTGCAATTTGGGAGCAGACTAGCCACAAAGAACAAACTCAGATCACACCAGCAGAGACTGCTCCTCTCTGCTGGCCCACCCTCCCCTGTTTCCCCATAGGGCTGGGGCAGCAGGAAATATCGGTGGGTGCTGTTTAGGATGGAGGATGCTTACAGTTTCAGAGTTTCTCACAAGGTTCCATTTCACTCTCAACCCACATCAAAACTGCACAGCTATCAGAGCGCCAGAGAGCTGAAGGGGATGAAGACTCACAAGCCAGGCTGGGACTTTTCCAGGATCACACTGCTTGTTTGCTGCATCTGAATTGTGGCCAGGATGTGTGCACGACAGGTAACTGCAGCCAGCTCCAAGGTGAGCCCCAGGTTGCATAGACACCAGGAAAGGCTTTGTTGCCCCAGCTCCTTCCGAAAAATCATTTAGTAGAAAATCAAACCGCAAAACATTTCCTCCTACGCGTTCCTGCTAACTGCCATGAATTAATCACCTAGGGCAAGGGGAAAAGCTAAAAGAAAAAAAAAAAAAATCCCAAAGCGCTCTGGCCACTAAGGCGGCTTTAAAAGATGGCGTTCTCAGCTGATCTTCTTTTTTAGTAACTGGAAGAGTCACTCTGACCCACATAAAGCAAAGAACCTGAGTGTTACAACCCTGCTTTGAAGAAGATCTGCCTCAGTTGAGTTCAAAGGGAATAAAAAACTAGGTCAGTTGCCCAGGGTTTCTAAAGAAGAAAAAAGGAAAGGGGCGGAGGGCTGGGGGTGGGGGGGACATATTTCTAGTGAAGTTGATATCTGCCAGACTCCATTGTCTTGGTTCCTAACCAAATGAAATAAATAAACTAGTAGGTTTTAAATTTGTATCAAAGGTAGAAGAAGCCTGACTGTCTAAGAAGCGCCACTTAATTTAGGCCACTTCTGTTGTGGCCTCCCCCCTCTCCTCTTGCTTTCTGTGCCGGAGCATTCTGGACTTAAAGAACATGAAAGTGGGGATCTTCCCTGCATGCAGGCGCCAGCCCCCACAGTGCTTCAGAGCCGGTCGCCCTGCAGGGCTACCCAAGGGAAGAGCGGCTGCTCTCGTCTGCCCTTTCATTGGCTCATTCATTCATTCATTAAATGTCCCCACAGGGCTTCCAGGAGCCAGGCTCTCCACCCCAGCCACTCTGGCACTTAGAGGACACACACCCTTGCTGATGGTGGCCACTTGCTAGCTGAAGAGTCCCTCCCCAGGTACTGCTCCAGGCGCTTCTCTTTAATCTTGCAAGGGTTATTTTTTCCCGGTTCTACCAAGAAGGTTCAGAGGGTCATTAAAGAATCCAGGGCCTTCAAAGCCAGAGTTCTTTCTGCCTCACATCCAGCGCCATCTGACACCCTGCCTGTCCTCTCCAACTACCCATCCCCAGTGGAATTTTTTCATGTGTTTCTCAATTAGAGGGAAGTGACAATATCTTACCTATTGTTTGGATGAATGTGTCCTTCACATAATAAAGAGAAAAATTGTAGGTGACCCCATAGGGCCAGCTAACAACAGGGAGAGTGAGCAAGGGCTCCTCTGGCCATACTAGTCCCTGTGGCCCCTCCAGGGAGCAGTCTCGATGGCACCACATATGCACAACTGTTGCATAGCATCTTGCATCACGGCCCAAAGTACTTGGTCCTGTATCTCTTCCCCCTCACCAGTCTATAGCCAGGCCCCGGGAGAAAGCATCATGCTCAAAGGGAAATTCAGTAAAGATTGGTGAGGGGAAACCAACAAGGGATGAAAGGCACCTGAAACCAGCAGTGACCGGAAGCCAGTACTGCCATGTAGCATGAGGGATCCTGGGGAAAGAGCCATATCACCTGAACCAGGTAGGAGCTGGAGCCATGGAAACACAGCCCCCTCCCAGAAACTGAGATGGGAGCGTAGCACAGGAAGACAGGGAGAGAGAGAGAGCTGGCTGAGTCCACCAGAAGCCAGCCAGGACAGGGACACAGGGAGGAGAGGGGTTGACAAGTGGCATTTAGGCAACACAGATCCCTTCCTTCTAAGGACCCTGAGGCAAGTGATGCTTCAGACCTGCTCCCAGGCGATACAAACGTGCACCCTGAGCAATCAGTCCCTGCTCTGGCTCCTATTTGAAAGCTTTAAAAATCAAAATTCTTGTCCCTATGACACTATTATCTTAGTGCTGAAGCTCATGCAGAGCAAGGGCCTAGTTCTCATCTGAAATATCTCAACCCAGTGATGCTTCATTGCATGACTGCTAGGCAGCAGACACTCACACACAGATGAACGAGATGCTCTAGTTCCAGTCTTCCAAGAGTTAATAGTTTTGTTGGAGAAATCCATCCTGTGCTGAAAACTTAAAGAGTAACACAAGAACCTTCTAACATTCAGGGCCTAATTGATGGATACAGTTCCATGCAGCAGAAGAAACCATGGGCTTGGGTCAAGCTATGCTTTGTATAAGTGTCCAAACTCCAAAGGTCTGTGTCTTAAATGCTTGCACCTCAGCTTGGTGCTGTTGGATGGTGATGGAAACTTTTAAGAGATGGGGCCTCTTGGGAGGTTTTAGGTCACTGAGGGTGTGCCCTCAAAGGGGATTCTGTGACTCTGGTCTTTCCTCTCGCTCTTTTCTTCTTGGACATCATGAGGTAAGGAGCTTCCTCTGCCATGTGCTCCTGTATTGATGTGCTGCTGAACTCTCCAAAGGACCAAAAGCTATGGAGCTAACTGAGCATGAACTGAAGCCTCCAAAACTGTGAGCTAAAACAAACCTTTACTCTTCTTAAGTTGATTATCTCAGGTATGTTGTTGGAGCAACAGAAAGCTGACTAATAAACCACCTGAAATCTAGTCCCAGTTTAGCAGCTCCCTAGCTGCATGTCCCTAACAATTTATTCCTTCTCAATTGCCCTCTTGTTAGAAAAGGAAATGGGTCCCAATGACCTCTTTGGCCTGCCTTTTGGTTCTATGAATCTCTGATGAGCAGAAAAATATGAGTGAGCTCTTTCCTGAGTTCCATGGAGTAAGTTGGCCTATGGTGTTGAGGGAGTATCCACTGAGGCAGTGAGTATTCATCTGGGCCCAAAAGACAGGTGACTTGGGGAAAGGGAAAAGGAACAGGAGCGGGAAGGATGCTCCAGGCAGAGGGACACACACAAACAAAGGTACAAGCTGGAGGGGCACAGCCCAGGAGCTGGAGCAGCAGCCATGGCTTAAAGTGAGCTGTAAAGCAAACTGGGTAACAGCAGCCTCGAGAGGGGTAGAGCAGAGAGAAGCTGGGAGGCACAGGGAAGGTGCTGTGCTCCCGTTGGTTAGGAACTTGCCACCACTGAAACTCAAGATGTGTTTTCTTCACTTAGCCTAACTGGAAAAGTGAGAACCTGGGAAAGCAAATAAGAGCCAGCTCTGGGTAGTTCACTCTGGATTCCAATGCCCTCCAGTTGTATTTCTAAAACACAAATCAGGTTCAGCCATTCTCTTGCTCATAAGCCTTCCATGCCTCCTTCTGCCTGCTGGATCAAGTCCAAGCCCCTTAGTGCGACATGCAGTCCCATCCAATCTCACTTGGCATGGCTGTCCAGCGCTGCACTTAGCAAGCCGCTCCTGGCTGCACCTGCCGTGTCCCCAAACGAGCCTCTCTAAGCGTGGGCCTTACTCATTCATCCAGCAAATTCCTCTGCAGTGTTTACCCAGCATCTACCATGGGCAGCCCTGATTCAAGCAAAGTAACCAAAACAGGCACAAGCCCCCAAGACCCCACCTTGGCCTGGCCAGACTGGAGAGAGTGTCTTAGCTCATTTTGTGTTGATACACAGAATATCTGAAACTGAGTAATTTATAAAGAAATAATAAATATTTTTCACAGTTCTGGAAGCTGGGAAGTCCAAGGGCATACTATGGGCAGCTGGCAAGGGTCTGTAACTGCATCATAACATGGCAAGGACATCACATGGCCAAAGAGCAGAAGCACCAGCCCTGGTCTCTGACCCACTAAAGCCACCAATGCCATTATGGGGGCCCTGCGCTCATGACCTCATCTAACAATAATTAGCTCTCCAAAGTCCCACTTCCAAATACCATCAACGTATTAATGTAGGGATTAATTTTCCAACATGGGAACTTTGAGGGACACCCTCAAACCATAACAGAGGGACCTGGGCATAAACAACGGTCCTAGCCTGACTCATTGCTAGGAAGAGAAGCTCAGGCTGCTGTGCAGAGATGTGACTATGGACCCTGACCCTCCAAAGGAGGCCAAGTCTGAAGGACTCTGAATTCAGTCAGGCAATGGCAGGGGCAGGAGCTGAGATGGAGTGGGGATTTCAGGCAGAGGGCTGGAGGCAGGGCTGAGATGTTGATCAAAGGGTAAAGAATACAAAATCTCAGTTAAAGAGGAAAAATAAATTCAAGAGCTCTATTGCATAACATGGTGAATGTTTTAGTCAGCTTTTTTGCTGCTGTGACTAAAAGACCCGACCAGCACAGCTACAGAGGAGGAAAAGTTTATTTGGGAGCTCCTGGTTTCAGAAGTCCGAGTCCATAGGCTGCTCTCTCCATCCCTCAGGGCTCAAGGTGAGGCAGGACATCATGGCGGAAGAGTGTGGCAGAGAGAAGCAGCTCACATGGTGATCAGAAAGCAGAGAGAGACTCCACTTGCCAGATACAAATATATAACCCAAAGCCACACCCCGATTTCCACCTCCTCCAGCCACACCCCACCACTTTAGTTACCACTCAGTTAATCCCTATCAAGGATTAATTCACTGATTACGTTAAGGCTCTCGTAACTCAGTCATTTCTCTTCTGAACCCTCTTGCATTGTCTTGCACGTGAACTTTTGGGGGACACCACATCTAAACCATAACAGTGAATATAGTTAATAAGAATATATTGTGTACATGAAAATTGCTAAGAGAAGATTTTAAATGTTCTCATCACAAAAAAATGATAAGTATGGGAAATAATGGAGATGTTAATTGAGTTGATTTAGTCATTCTGCAGTGTATGTCTGTGGCGAAACATCATATCATATGCCATAAGTATATAGGATTTTTATTTGCCAATTGAAAAAATAAATTTAAAAAAATCCACATTGTTCTCTCAGAGAAAGTGATCCTTTCTTTTGCTTGGATGGATTCCCCATGTGAGCTGGAGCCCGCTGACCCTATGAAAGAGTTCTGTCTCCACAGAGATGAAGGATTCAGATGGGGTGTAGCAGGGCATGAACCAGTGGATTTTGTGCAATTCAAGCCCAAAGATTAAAAAAAGTGATGGATATTTAATGGCGAGTATATTCAGGTTAAAGGAGGGTTAGGAGCAGAAAACCTTCCTATGTAGCCATTAGCAAAGACAAAAAACAAAAACAAAACAAAATACAAATGGCAGATTGCTTTGGTGTCTCCCCTGGACCCCAGGCTCAAGGCAAGACTTGACCAAGTCTAGCCCCATATGACTTTTAGGGCCTCCCCTCTCCATGCACTGGACCGAAAGAACAAGAACACAAGCCTCCCGCAGGTCCACCTGCGCGGGAAGGGAGGCGACAGGGCTGCATTTGCATTCCTGTGTGCACACGGTGTTTTCAAGTCCTGGGATGTGATGTTGATGAAAGACAGTTAATTCAATTTCTACGAAGAAATTGATTAATGGACTGGATTAAAAGCAGTCCCCTGTGTCCCCAGCCTCGGCCCGGCATACCAATGCTGCGTTATCTGGCCTGGTTTTCTCCCTCCCTCCCACTTGAGGATTTCACAATACACACTCAGGCGCAGCAGAGAGAAGGAGGGAGGGGAGGAGAGATGAGAAGCCACAGATTAGGGCTGGAGCACACCTCTATGTTTAATTAGTTCTATTAATATTTAAAAATAATAATAAGAGAACCCGTGGGGAACATACTGATCCTGGGACTGTTCTAGAGATTGACAGCTGTTCTGGAGCAGGGACCCTGCCAAAGTCCCCAAAGGACTCAATGTTTTCTTTAGTGAGAAGGACAGAAGGAATCTCTCTCCTCCTCACCTGCGAATAAACCCAGGGTCATGGCCACCTTGAAATGCCAGTTGGCATGAAGGCCAGACTCAGGGCTGGCTGCGTCCTCTTTATTCTTTTTTTTTTTTTTTTTTTTCATATTAAACATCTTTATATGCACTTTCAATGAACAGTATATATATATATATATATATATTTTTTTATATATATTTTTATCAACCATCTTTACTATACCCATTCCCCTTTCCTGCCCCCCACCTCCCCCATGTCGCGTCTAGTGTTTCTCTATTTCGCCTCTTTATTCTTCAGCACACATCCCTTCCCCAGGCCGTCCTCTCAAGGGCTCAGGGCTCCTCTCAGGAGGTCTCTGCCCACCTGGAGAAGCCAGAGAACCATTGGTGTAGACCTTCAGGCCAGTGCCGCAGGCAGCCCACTCCCCAGAGAGCACTGGCTCTCGGGTCCATTCTGCCCTTGGTGCTGCCCAGGTGGTCTTGATGAACACCTGCACCCTGGGCTGATACTCAGTGGATATTACACTTGTCACAAGCCTCCAACATCAGTGTTCAGCTGTGTGAAGCCACAGATTAGGGCTGGAGCACACCTCCATGTGTAATTAGTTCTGTGTCAGCAAAGAAGAACCCAGAGAAACAATCGCCCCCACCCAAAGCCATCAGTAAACATCCCCTCCTGGACACATGTGCTTATTGGGCCTGACTTCACAGTACTCCAGACTGTTTGGACCACTCTGGGTAGTGTTTTTGTAGGGGCATGCAGCTGGGGTTCAGGTCCTTGGTGTCACAAAAAAGAATTGAGCAAGACACACAGAAGTAACAGGCAAAGTACAGATTTATTGAAGGTGATGGTAAAAATAGCACCCTGTAGAGTACAGCAGGGTGAGCCAAGCCTGAAGGAAGCGTAAGGCCCTGATGTCTGGAAATTAGGGTCTCATATGCTCAGCTGCAAGGCATTCTCTTCCCTCCACGGTTTGAAGACCTTACCCCATTCTCCCCCATTGGTTACCTCGAAACACCTGATTAGAATAGCATCCAATTTTCCCCCATTGGTTACTTTAGAAAACTGTCCACTTTACCCCCATTGGCCATTTTAGAATATTGAACCTGTGGCCGGAGCTATCATGGGCCATAAGTCCTCAGTGGTGGGAGTTTTCACCTTGATGAAAGTTACCATAAACAGACACATGAGGACTCACCTCTCTGTCTTATGCTCCAGCAGCATTTTCTTGTGCCCTACCTCCTGGCATCCCTGAACTCCTGCCTCACAGTGACACATACAGTTCCCAACTCCCTCCTTTCTCACTTAAGGATTTGACAACATCCAGGAAGGAGAGGGAGGGAGAGGAGGAGAGCTGAGAAGCCACAGATTAGGGCTGGAGCACACCTCTATGTGTAATTAGTTCTATTAATGTTTAAAAATAATAATAAGAGAATCCGTGGGGAACGTACTGATCCTGGGATCAGTATCCTTCCACCTCCACTAGACAGATATTCATCGAATGTCCTTAACAGCTTCGTCTTTTGTGGCTTTGGTTAACAGCAACTTGCCCTCACTGTCCACCTGCAGTTCTCACTGTGGCTGGACCATGTCTCTGCACTTTGGTGACAGGAAAGGAGTCAATGGGTCTCCAGGCAGGCATGGGTTGGATTGTGTGTGTGTGTGTGTGTGTGTGTGTGTGTGTGTGTGTGAGAGAGAGAGAGAGAGAGAGAGAGAGAGAGACTGACTAAAACAAAACTGCTGATGAATAATTTATTTAAATGAGCCCATGACTGTTAGGCAATATTGCATTACAAAATAAATCAATTATGATTTTTTGAAAAAGAGAGAAAGAAATCCCAGTTCATTGAAAAACATTGCAAACACTGGCAATTTTCTCTATATTAGGAAAAAAAAAGTGAAATCTCATTTAAATAAGAATCTATTACAATGGCTAGAGTCATTTCAGTGTTCCTTAATAGAATGCCCCCCTACCCAAACCACATCTGCCAGATGCTTGCTTTACCTTTTTCAATTAAAAGTTTGCTCCTATAGTTGGAAGGCTACCTTTGAACTTGCAAGACTGCTCACGAGGGTATGGAGTTATTTGCCTGTAAATATGCATAAATTAGCATCATTTGTCCCATGTGGGATTTCCCAGGAGAACTGCGAGTACCTCTATAGTGTTAGGGTAGATCACCTTCTTCCAATACCAAGAAAGCTGACATTCAAGAACCTCAGAGATCACAAACCAGGTTTCATGGTGCCTGTAGTCCCAGCTGCTCAGGAGGCTAAGACAGGAGGATCACTGAGCCCAGAAGTTTGAGACCAACCTGGGCAATATAGTGAGATCTGGACCCAAAAAGAAAAAACAAAAACAAAACAAAAAAAAAAAACAACCAAAAGAATCTCAGGGATTTAAATTTTTGACAAGAAATAATAACAACAGTTTTGGCTGAAGTTAAAATATAGGGGGAAGTGCAGGATTCTTCATTCATTCATTTCTCCACCTGTTCAGCCTGGGCACAAGCCTGAGGTCAGTGCAAAGTGACACAGTTGGGGAGGGTCTGTGTGGATGGGGCTGCACCCCATTCACTCCCTTGGCTGAAGCAAGGGCTTTCCCTGGGAGAATTCTTACAAATGACCTCAGGTGTGACAGGCTAACTCCACAGGTGGGCCTCCGTCTTAAAGCCACATGGAAGCAGGCTAGATGAGGAAAGGACATGCTCACCCAAACAGGAGGCGGGGCCATGGCTGAAGACTACCTTAAATGTTGCTTTAGGTGGATACAGCACCCTCTGTCCCTTCACAGAGGAAGGGACTCAAGGCAACACATGAAGATGGACCACTGCATCTATCAACTTCCAGATGAGCCACCGTGTTCATCTGCTTTCTTGTCACTTCATCCAGCCACCACAGGGCACTCAGAGGACGTCAGACAGTATGTCAGGCACTGGGGTACAACCACACCCCAGAGCCAGTGCATGTTCAGAGGGAGCCCGTCCTGTGGGAGATGCAGACTCAGAAGGTAAGTCTTGGGTCAGAAGAACTCCTGCAGCTGGAGAGGCTGGGAGGAGGCCCCTAACCCAGCCCCACCATGTCCCACCTAGGTAGCACCTAAGGGGGCACAGAGGTGCAGGGGTAGCAGCAGGCCTGGCACAGCACTGGAAGGCAGGTGGGGCCACCACAGAGTGTGTTCTCAAACCCAGCAGGATGGACGCACAAGGAGAGTCCTTGGTGGGAGGTCTTGGCTGAGTGAAGAACTAACTGGCTAGTCCCCTTAGCCAGCCTACACTCTTCCACACCTCCAAACACTCCAGCCTTTGGCTCTTCTTTACCTGCCAGTTTAGGACAATCCCTGTATCTGTTTTCTCATTTAGTTTTTCCCACAGGTTCAACAGGAAGCTGAAGGCCATCAGTCCAGTCTGGCACAAACTATGTTCAGAAGGCTTTAGGTGCTCTGGGCTGCTCCCCAAAGAGAGAAGGAGGCCAAGGCTGATCTTGGGACATAGGAGGGACAGTGGAGATGGGGAGTTCCTAGATGCCAATGCACACCAGACCAGAGGTAGTTTATGCCATCTCATTTCCAGCTAACTAACAACAGCAGTCCCAGCAAGTTCCAACACCCAAGAATCATTGTCCCTTTGGTTAGGGTTAGGGGAGGGTTGTGGCCATCCACAGCCAAACTACAATCAGTGACAAGGGGTGGGGGACCAGATCCAATGTCCTGTCCAGACACAGGACAAATCCAGCAGGCTTCATGACCCCAGCCCAATGGGTTGAGGCTTGAGTCCTGAAGAAACCCTGGCTAGGATATTCTTATCAACATGAGAAGACACGCCTGGAGCCAAAGAGGGAGAGAGGCATCAGGTATACCTGCTATTTAAACAGAACCTTAAACTCCACAGAAGCAAAGCATCCAAGTATTTTTTTTCAATATCTATATTACTGGTCACAGAAAAAATCAGCCAAAAAAAAAATGGTCCATTGCTTTCCTGCTCAAAATCCTGCAAAGCTCCCACACCCCACACACCAGAATAAAGTGGAACTACCCCATGAGCATCTTCGTTTAACCTCTCCAGCCTCAAATCCCACCCTCTAAGGTATTCTGCTCCCAACTGCCACCAGAGTGTCACCTGTCCCCTCCCAAACCCACAGCCCACATACACCCCATTGCTTCCTTTCAGTCTGACTCAGTGTCTACACTTGAACTTACCATGATTTCTCATGCATACAAGCCTTCGCACAATATCAGGATTATCTGTTTTTCAGGAACTCCCTCCTCACTCCACATGATCCTTATTGCCTTGGAAAATTCCTACTTGTCCTTAATGATCCAGGTCACAAGCCATTGTCTGGGAATCCTCTCTGCTCTGATAACCCCTACCCTGCACATGTCTCTTTCACATTATTCATCACAGTCTCAACAAGCTTCAAAACTCTTATCTATTCTCCTTTCCCATACCTGGAGAGCTGGAGCCGTGGTATTCACCTGAAAGAGCACAGTGATGGATGGATGAGGGGTGGATGGAGGGAGGGTGGATAGCAAGTTCCAACGTGAGCTTGCTGCCGTAGTCAATGAGCCTCCACAGTCTCCTTCTCAATGAAAAAAAGCAACACTGATGTGGATCTACAAGATGTGGCTCTGCATGTTTCTTCTCTTCTCAGAACCATGAGCTGGCCTTCCCTGGACACTTCCATTTTCAGACAGGGAATAAAAGCCATGGATCTATCTTAGCAGAAACAGATACTTAACTGTCTTCTTTTCTGGTAGTGGGGAATGAACCCAGAAGTGTTTTATCACTGAACTCCATCCCCAGCCCTATATATTTTTTAGGACAGGGTCTTGCTAAATTGCTTGGGTCATCACTAAGTTGCTGAAGCTGACCTCAAACTTGTGATCCTTCTACTCTAACCTCTCAAGCTGCTGGGATTACAGGCATGTGCCACTGCACCCAGCTCTTTAACCATTTTCTAAAAACAAGCTGGATGTTCAGTCTGTGCCCACCAGCTTAACTGACAGAGGACCCCCAGCCTGGACCTCCACAGCCACTCATGTAGATTCTGTTATGGGGAAGGAAGCAACCATTTTCAGAATAAATGAAATAAATATATCTTATGGGCTCCTTAGGGAAGGACAGAGAGCAATCTAGAGCACTTTTCTCCAGAGTTGGAGGGAGAGGGGGAAAGGAGCAGAGTATCATGAAGCACATCCTATATGCCGCGTGCTTCAACATAGGCATTTCAGTAAGTGATCCCCACAGCCAGCACTCTCTCCACCTCAGAGAGGCCCAGAGGAGACCACCCCAGGCATGCAGCCAGCCTGTGGTAGTGCCGAAATTCAAACTTAGGACTCACTCCAAAGTCTAAGGGAAATTATGGTTTATCTTGCCAAGAATATGGCTTTGCCAAATGACAGACTATATAGAGACTCCCTTATTAAGGTAAAACAGTACTTCCCGAGGTTTAATAGGGACAGCCTCCGGTTACTGAAGCACTCACCAGAACGGTGGCTCTGACAGCTTCTTTGATGGCCTCCCTGTCCCTTCAGGGTTCTGGCATTCCGTGGCCTGCTGCTGCCCCCTCAATGGCCCCAAAAGACTGTTACTCACATTTAAAGCACTGTCCAAATATACCTGCAAATCCTTCTCTGGACTCCTCTTAGCACAACTGAGGCATAGAGACTCCAGGAAGATTCTAGAAAACAGTACCAGAAAATAGCCAAGAGCAGAAGAAGCACAAATACATCAGGGTCTGAGCTTCTAATTCTGCCAGTGAGTCTACATCCTGGCTTGTGGGTTCCAACCCCAGAAGGGATTTCCAGGGTCCACCTGATGCCAATGTCCACAGGCAAGGCCAGTTCAGGAGGCTCAGAGACGAGAAGACTGGCCTGGAGCACCCAGACCCACAGGACACAGCACCAGGACCCCAGGCTCACTGTGTGCAAGCACAGTGCCACCACAAGATGGGAGAGGAAGCCTAAAGGGTCTTGGAAACTGACAAGGGCCCTCCAGACCTCCTACCCTAGAGCAAGATGAGAAAGCAAGGTATCGTCATCTTCACACCCTCTTGAACTAAAACCCACAGCCTTTGTGCTCACGGCCTTCTCTGGGGCCCCTTCTGTGACCCTTCTCTGGGTCAGTGTTCTACAGGGAAACAGTCAACAGGATCTGGCAGAACAGAAAGAAAAAGATGCATTGTAAGGAAGTCGCTCTTTCAATTGCGGAGGTTGGGAAGTCTCAAGAATCTGCAGCCAGTAAGCTCAAGACCCAGGAAGAGCCAATGTTTCAGTTCAAGTCCAGAAGCAGGAAAACCCATGTCCCCACTCCAGCAGTTAGTTAGGGCTTCCTGCTCACTTGGCCATTTCTGTCCTGTTCAGGCCTTTCACTGGGTAGTTGAGGCCCAGCCACATTGGGAGGGGCAATCTGCTTCATTCAGCCCACCGATTCAAATGTTAATCTCATAAAGAAAGTAAAAACTCTCAAAGACACACCCAGAATAAGGTTTGACCAAATAGCTCGTGGACCAGTCCATTGACACATACAATTAACCATCACAGCCTTGAACTCCGTAGCCCCCTTTCTTGCAGTCCCCACAACCACACCCTGACCAAGCTACCAGGGCTCCCACCCCTGGGCCTTGTGTACATGGTTTCCAACCAATACAAGCTTCCCTCTTTTTCTTCTCCTCAAACTCCTATTCATACATCAAGACCCTGTTCTTAAGTGGCTTTCCAGCTCCTCGCTCTGTCTTTCCCCTGTAATATCATATCAACTTAATTCCACTCAACAGACTTTCAGTAAACACTCCTGAAGGATTCATTGTCTCCTGAGACACAAGCATGAATGATATGGGGTCCCTGTTCCCTCCACATCTACAGTTATGGGACCAAGAGTTGCTCTTTGTGTTGTTTTCTATTGGAGTTTGTACCTTGGCATCACGTCCTTAGAGGGGCAACCCAGGAGGGTGCACATGTCATTTGCATAAGAACAGTAAGTTTGAGAACATCACAGTGAACCCTTTAGAAGAACCACTTGATGCAGAAGACACTGTGCAGGAGGAGAGCTTGCTTCTGCTTTCAGGGGCACTGGAAGTCTTGTCCTTTCTTACTGTGCTGTCCTTGGTCTTGGCTCTGTGATGCAGATGGCCTGTGGGCAGCTTGCTGCCAGCAGCCACCCAGGTACTAGGTCTTGCCTTGAAATGCATTAGCTTCACTCATCTTCCTCCTGCCACCCCAACCTGTTCCCACGTCCCTCCCAGCCCTTCTCTGTGAACACAGTGTTATCCTAGGCCAGAAGGAGGGTGGATCGGCTGCAGCCTCCCAGGGGCAAAGTCCAGGCTGGTAAATAAATGCTCCCATTGCTGTATCCACAGAAGAGCTGGGGGTGGCCGACACACACCGGCCTTCTAGAAGGACCCCTCCTCTCCCACTCTGCCACATTCCCTGGCAGTGAGAAGGAAAAGCAAGTCCACCCTTCTGCCTGCCTTGTGCTTAGACACTCTCCTGAGACCTCACTCGTCCATCTAATTTCCTCTTCCCTTCTCTAAACTTTTACAACATAGTAAATACTTCAAAGGCCAAGCAGTGCTTAAAAACATTCAAAGGGTGGATAACTGGGCCAGTCCACCCCCAGGGCCCTGCAGGCCACCTTTGGCTTACATCCGTCAAATGTTTGAGTCCTAGGAAAATCAATGGCCGGGAGGGTTCCCAGGCCGGCTGGAGAAAACATTTCCCCATCATAGAGCAGCGACAGCAACATCCATCACCCTGTCACTCCCAGCCCGTCAGCAGAGATGACTGGGAGGAAGGACCAGGACTGAGGAGCGCTTCAGGCTCTGAGCTGCAGGACGGCAGCGGGGATAAAACACCCAAGGAAGAGGAAGGTGGGGACCATGGCTCCTCCCACCCTTTCCATCCAACACCTGGCTTGGAAATCAGCTGTAGTGGAGGAGGATACAGGAATCTTTATGTTCATTTGCTTGCTCCACAGGCCTCTATCATAATTCCTTGCAATTTTACCTTATGCACATATATACACACATATGCATAAAAATAGATGTGAGTTTTAATATGCTGTCCTATGTTCTGAAATTCTAGGATGGAGAAAATGTACATTCTACTACTTCATAGATGAAGAAATCAAGGTAAAGATGATAAACAGTTTGCCAGAGTCACAGGAGTCCAAACTGAAACTATCTCCTGGCTCTCTGATTTCCAATTCAAATACATGTCCTCACCTTCTCCTCCACCAAGGGGAGCAGCACAGCCCTTCCCCGTCTGTGTCTTTCCCTGGCTGTGCTCCTGGGTAGCTGGTGAAGAGTTTGTGAGATGGTTTGCAAATTGCTAAGAGGATAAATAAGAGACCCAGGCATAAATAAGAATAGGCACGAAAAAGTCAAAGAGAAATAAAGAAAGGAAAGAAGGAAGGCAGACCTTGGAGACTGGAGATAAATTTCTACTGAGTTGTAAATAATGAATTGAGTACGACCCCTCCCAGAGGTACTGGCCTCACATCAGCAAACAGGATTGTTAGGTCGTTATTCATGGAACAGTCATGTATCAGGACTGTAATTGGTCATTATGGGGAAAATATGAATGAATGGGGTGTATTTTCTGGCCTTTAGGAAGGTCATTCTGATGAGAAAGACGGACAGTTCTTTGACACCAACTGTCTTATATGAATCATCCTCTTCTTTCTTAGACATAGGACTTTCAATTATAGCTGAGTTTAAAGGCTGTATTTTCCAGCTTTACTTGAAGTTCTGACCAACTGCATAAGCAAAATGTCCAATTTTTTAAGAAAAGGTATGTACCCTTTATAGCCCTCCCTTCTTCCAGCTGGTTAGAACATGGACATAAAGGCTGGACCTCTAGCAGCCACCTTAGACCTGGAGGTTCTCATTGGAATAGAATCTATACACCGTAGAGACAGAACACAAAGCTCATGCTCAGACATCATGGGGCACTTAGAATCCCAGGACTCAGGACCTTCATATTTCCTGTGAATAGGAAGAAGATTGCTAACTTCTTTAAGATGCTACTATTTTAGAGGTTTCTGTTACATTCGGTTCAATATAATCCTACTAGTAAAGCACCCAGTAGATAAGTGAGGCTGTAGTAAGAGCTAATAATGTTCTAAGGAGAGCACAGTGAGAGCAAAACCAAGAGGATCGATGGACTTTGCTTTAAAAAAGCATCACAGAGAGTGTGAAAGAACCTTTAAAATGAAACAGGATTTCTTCTGGTAGACAAGAAGGGTGGAGCATCCCAGACAGAAACATGGAAGTAGGAGAGCCTGTGGTTATTCAGGAACAGGGGACACATGCATGCTACTGCAGCAGTTGAGTAGCAGAGTACCCTGAAGGGGTGGGGGCACGTCCCAGCGCCCATCTACTCTGCTCCTCAGACACGGCTTGTGATGCAGCTTTGGTCCTCAGCCAGCACCCCACCAGCATTTAAGCAATGACCCTCACTGTGCCTTTCTATCTCACAGCTGTTCCCAGCAGCTGTTCTCACTGCATCCTCTCCAATCCATGGGGAACAAGCTGCTGAGTAGGGAGGGGGTGGGGAACTCCAGAGAGTGCTATTAAACACCTGCTGGGCTCCAATCAAGGTTCACAAAAATCATTTCTGAATTTCCAGGTAATTTGGCCTTGCAAAGAGAACTGTTGCCTTCACAGGTATTAAAGGGACTGAGCATTCAAAAAGCAGAAAACAAGGCCATCGTCCTTGTAGCAGTCATCTATTGCTGCATAACAAATGATGCCAAAATTTAATGGAGTGGTTTGTTATTTCTTATGATTCTGGGGGCTGGGTCAGTTCTGTTGGGCATTCTTTTCCCTGTGTGGTCATTTGGAGGTACTCATGTAGAGACTGGGCCAGGGCCGGATGATCCAAGGTGGCTTCCCTTGAAGATCTGGAGCTGGCACTGCTATCAGACTGGGTCGGTCTCTCTCCATACTGTTCCTTGCAGATGGACAGCCATTCCTCTCTGCAAAGTGACTTAAAGCCCCAAGGTTGGGTAAGTGGAACTGTAAGATCTCTTCAGCCTCACTCTGTTAACCAAAGCAAGACACAGGGTCAGTGTAGAATGAAGCAGAGGGGAAATGAATCCTAACTCTTGATGGAAGGACTGGCAAAGTCACATTGCAGGTGAGAACGCACAATGGAAGCATTTGGGGGAGTGGCATCTTTGGAAACAATCTCTTACCAAAGCAGTGCACACCCCTGAACATGCAAAACACAACTCTGTCCCCCAGAGACCAACCCTGTTGTGGTATTTGCCTAAAGTTCAGAATCTCATCATCTAAATCAGATGCATTTGTGGATGAGGATATTCGGGTGCAATTCATCCTGTGCAGCTGGCTCAGAAACATGTGAACTAAAAAGATTGCTTTTCTGCTCCCTGCACAGTCAACACACAATGGTGATCAGTGATGGTAGCCGTCAATACCAAGTTCATTACTCTCCTCCAGGCTCAGCTATCAATCTCCTTGCTGTCCCTCCAGCCTCTATCAGCCACTTTCAGGTACCTTTCAGTAGACTGGGAAAAGGGCAATTCATATGACATAGAAATGGAATGTTTGGCGACATTATGGACTGTGGAAGATAGAAATGATACTTTGTGAATATACAGATCTGACTAGAGATGTGGATGTATCAAAAGTTCCACTGGACTTCTTTTATCTGCACAAAAGACATGAAGAGAGATGAACTAAATAAGGAACTCTTTTCATTTTTAAGAAGAAATTAGATACCATAAAGAGGGCCGAGGATAGTCTCTCCAACCAGAAAAATATTCTCAAAGAAAGAAGTGGCCTCAGAGTGAAGAAAAAAAATCAAGAAAGTGGCCATAATATCTTTTGTTAGGAACTCAAGAGGATTTGGAACAATGCATCATTGTTTTTATCTGCTTTTTGTAGCTGTGAACAAAATATCTGACAAGAATAACTTAAAGGGGAGGAAAATCTATATTGACTCACAGTTTCAGAGGTTCAGTTCATGGTCCATGAACTCCATACCTCTGGGGCTGAGGTAAAGCAGAACACCATGACACAGGGGCATAGTGGAGGAAAGTAACTCAGGACATGGCAACTAGGAAGTAGAGAGAGAGAGAGCTCTGCTCACCAGGAACAGAATATAAACCTTGTTATTATTTAGATAAGTGGTGTTCCCTAAAAGCAGTGGGACAATGCAAAAAAATTCAGAGATGAAATTATTGGGTTATAAGAGGTTTAACCTGATCAGTGCATTAATCTCCTGATAAGGATTGATTTGATGTAACTGTAGGCAGGTAAGGTGTGGCTGGAGCAGGTGGTCCTGGGAGTCATGCCTTTGGGTTTTGTAATTTGTTCTTGTTGAGCATAGCTTCCTGATCATCATGTCCTGAGCCTCCTTCCCCCACCACACCCTTCCACCATGATGTTCTGTCTCACCTTGAGCCCCAAGGAATGGAGTCAGCTATCTATGAACTGGTTCCTCTGAAACCATGAATCTCCTCCCCCCCAAAAAAATTTCCTTTCCCAAATCACAAACCCAGTGACCTACTTCCTCTAGTCACACCCTACCTGCCTACAGTTACCACCCAGTTAGTCCATATCAGTGGATTAATCCACTGATCAGGTTAAGGTTTTCATAACATAATCATTTTGTCTTTAAAAATTTTTGATTGTCTCACACATGAATTTTTGAGGGAACTAAATGTACTTTCAAGTACCATTTCTCTATTTCAGGCAGAAAGAAGAAAGGTTAAAATATAAGATAAAAATCCCTTTACAAGGCTTAGTCTTTCTATTCAGGAATGGAAGGTCTCACCAGAATCTGATAACATCTGATGGTTTCAAACAATCTCACCAAGCCACCATGATGACAGTCAAGGCAAGAAATTGAGGTAATTTTGCGTTCTATATCTGTAGGACGGAAAGACAAGGAAGAAAGGGGTGAAAAGGATCTTGATTGATCCAACCAATGGTATCTATCATAAACCTTCTAGAAGAGGAAAAACAGACAAACAAGAGAAGGATGACATTAGTTCCCTACATCATCACTTCTGATTCTTAGAGCCACCAGACTATATCTGAATAGCTTGGCTGGCCTCCAAAACCAACTGTATGTGTGTGTAGGGGGTGGGGGGGCACTGTAGAAACATTCAGAGCACAGAGATCTTCTGCAAAAGGCCTTTGGGAAGTATAGTATAAAAGTCCTTATGGATTCATGGATGTCCATGCATTATGCATATACCAATAAATCATCATTATGTTGAGAGCAAGCAAAGAGACTGCTAAATTTAGAATAAATTTAAAATTAACCTAAATTATACATGCCTGGTTAATGGGACCTTTGGTGAAGCAAGAAAAGCTGTATGTCTGGAATATTCAGCCCCTGGTCTCTGGGGCAGAATACAATTTAAGAGGAACAGTCAACTGTCAGAGCTTTGTTCCTGGAATCGTTCTCTAACAATCCCAACTCAGCATCCAGTGGCCTAACTGGATGCAATCCCTTGTCAGTACCATTTAGGAGGAGCTCAGAAACTTCTGCTCCTCGGCATATGGTTAGCATGTGTGAATATAGAGATGAAGTGTTACCAGAGGGACAGATAGAAGCTCAAGAAAGATCTACTATAAAAACAAAAAGGGAGGAAGACAGCCAGCCAGGGAGCCAGCAATCATCATTGTGTAGTTAATGGAGCCAAAGATGGAAAAGCACTTAGCTCCAGTTGGAGGCTAGAAATCAGACACATTCCAATCTGAAGAGGCTGGAACATGGAGCCCAGTTCTGAGACAGAGACTATAGGTCCAGGGGAAGAAAGAACAAATATCTTCTAATGGCCCTTTCCTGATCCTTCCAATTGACAAGTCACAGGTACCTGGAGAGCTGGCTGTGCTGAGACTACCACCTCCAAATTATAAACTTGGGGGTCTTGATGCAGCAGCTGTCCTGCCTCAGTTCCCCAAAAGCCACCAGAACCTGGGATTCACTGGACCCACTACTTCCAGTGGGGTCACCCAGGCAAGGGGCCTGCATGGTAACCAGAAACACACCAGTATTATCCTTCCCTTAGGAGCCAGTGGCCCAGCTGTGGTGACCACATCTATAGCTCACAAAGATAATTAACACTGAGCTGCAGAAGGAACACTTCCCGGGTCAGGAGTCTCGTCTTCTAATCTCAGCTCTCCCACTAATTGGCCACATGACCTTGGAAAGGTCAGCCCCTCCACCTCCCCGGACTCCAGTTTCATCATTTACAAAGTGAGATAACTGAGGCAGAATCAGTGGGTGTGAAATTTTCTTTAAAAGTGAAACCGATTTTTTTTTCCAAGAAGGATATTTTCAAGGAAACCAAAAGAAACCAACATAAACAGAGAAAAGAGAAGTTGGCCTGTTTGAAGCGGCAGTAGGAACCTAGAGCCAGGATGCCACTGCCTCTCCAGAATGTGATATGGGCAGTGCTGACACAGGGTTCCTCCTGGCTCTGCTCTGTCTAGAGACCCGCCCACCTTGCTGGGATGCCAATCACGTGTGCTGGGTGTCCAGAGAGTGAAATAGACTGATGCTGTGCAGGAGGTCAGAAACCCAACAATGGGCACCTGAGCGAGCAGGTCTGAGGGCTCAGAATGACACTAATTAATGCCAGATAGACCTTTCCAAGCAATATCTGCACTTCCAGCGTCACCCAGCTTAGCTGATAAATCTGCATGAGACATTATTCATTCTGGAAGACTGTCTGGCTTCCAGGTTCTCATTTCCTGGCCCAAGTTCTTCTCTCTCGAACACCCCAAAGCCAAAGCCATGTGTGGCACAAGAAGGCTTCTAGTAATAAAAGAAGCATTCTGATTCTGAGCTGCTGCAATACATCAGCCAAGATTCAACTCAGGTGGTGACTGAGCACTTGGACTGAGTTGAATTTTTAACTCTATTCATTTAAATTCAATAGCCCCATGGAGCTAGTAGCTACCATGTTGGACAGCACAGCCTTCAAGGACCTGCATTTCCTTTCCAGTTCTACCTTTTCTCCATCCTGAATCTAAATTGAATTATCACTGAGAGCCCCATTCAGGATGCAGCAGAGCCCCCAGCATCAGCATCACTCGGGAGCTTGTTAGAAAATGCAGAGTCCCAGCCTCACTCCAGGCCTACTGAACCAAGGTTTCCCAGTGGCTCATATACATACTAAAGTCTGCAAAGCACCATCCAAGCCCCAAGAGTTGGATAGCATCAACAAAGAAACTGAGGCCCAGAAAATGTGAGTGGCTCACCAAAACTCACACAGACAAAAATGAGTTGAAATAGTCATTCGAACACACATCGCTGGACAATTTACAGCCTCGCTGTACTTGTGTCCTTTGCTCGTGCCACAGAACAGCCATTATCCATTTTTTAACAGGAGCTGTTGAGTCTCCCAGACTGCCAGCTTACCCATTCCCACTAAACTGTTACCACTCAAGTCCAGCTATTAACAAAGCTAATTAGCATAAACAGAAGGCGGCATCCTGGCCTCCAACACAGAGTTAGTGTAGCCAGGCCAGTAGCTTTCAACCTGGGAGGTCCTTCAGGGGCTTTGCAAACATTCGACTTTTATTATAAACATAGTAATATTTAAAACCACAAGGCAGAATAGGACAACCGTGGAAATGTGTCACATAATGAAATTTAACACATAGAAGACCACCACCACCAAGAAAATGCATGACACCAGGTTAAAATGTCTTTGTTTAGAACTCGGAATAATTTCTGCCATCTGTGACAAACTTTTGGTACAGGCTATAGTGGGTAGAAATGTTTTGCGTTGGAGTATTTTGGTTTGTAACATAGATCTCTGTGTGTCATCCTGGTGTGGGTTTGTTCGAAAAAACATACCACTGCCACACACGTGTGCTATGGCCTGTTCATACCAGGCAAGTCTCAGTGTCCATGCCGGGAGCGACTCGCTACCTGGCATAATTTTTCTGCAATAACCAGTGACAAGTGACTCAGCACCAAGGCAAATCAGACCATGATAATGTAAGTGCTTGTGATAATTTATGGATGTTCCTTCATTGATATCTTGGATCATTTTTATTGAGTTAAAAATTTGCATACAATGAGATACACAGATCTCCACCACCCAGTTGATGCATTTTGACAAGCGTGCACGCACCTGTGTAAACACTCAAATTAGCGTAGAACATTTCTGTCACTCCAGAAAGTTCCCCCATGTCCTCTTCCAATCAATCTCCATCCCTGCATGCCTGATTCCTATCACTATAGATTAGTTGTTGTCTGCTTTTGAACTTCATATCGCTAGATGGAACCGCAGTATATGCTCCTCTGTGTCTGTGTACTTTTTCACCCAGCGACATGCCTTGGGGTCCATCTGTCACTGCATGGATCTATGCTCATTCCATTCATTGCTAAGTAGTATTCCAAGGCATAAAAATGTCCCATTTTTGCTTATTCCTTCACTGTAGATGGATATATGGGTTGTCTCCAGTTTAAGGTTATTAAAATAGACTATATATATTCTTATTTTTCTTTGCAGTGCTGGGAATCAAACCCAGAGCCTTGCTAGGCAAGCACTCTACCCCAAGCTATGTCCCCAACCCCTACTATATACATTATCTTTGCACACCTATGTTTTCTTTTCTCCTGGGTAAATACCTAGGCATGGAATTGCTAGGTCATAGGAGAAGTGAGTTTTTAACCATCTAAGAAGCTCTCCAGTGATTTTCCAGAGCAGGGGATGCTCTCCTGCAAAGCACAAGAGTCCATGTCAGGCCATGTTCCACCAACCTGTCGTGTTGGTAGTCTCATTTACTTTAGCCCTCCTTGATACAAAGAATTGAACCACAAGGAGTGTAGGGTCTTAATGTACGCCTTTCCTATACTTAATAGTCATTTGCATATCTCCACTTGTGAAGTGTCCCTTGAGTCTGTTGCCCATTTACCCAAGCTCGCTGATCTTTCTGCTCTTGACAAATCTTTTGTCAGATGTGTGTGTAATACATATTTCTTCTCAGTCTGTGGCTTGCCTTTTTAATTTCTTAATGGAAGTTTCAGTATTTTTATTTTTGAAAATGCAAATGATGTTATAGATTGTTCATATTTATCTCTGATGTAACAATTTCCTTCTCCATACTTTCTGGAGAGTCTCTGGAGCTATTGGAAAATAAATGCAGAAAAGTGGAAGGAAGTGAGGGATGAACACACAGAACACAGAGAATTTTTCAGGTAATGAAAGAAACTCTAGTGCGAACCACAGCAGGAGATACAGGTCACCATGCATTTGTCAAAGCCTATAGGGTATACAATACCAAGAGTGAACCCTATGTCAACTGCCGACTGTGGGTGATGTTTTGACACAAGTTCGTTCAGGTCATTCGGTTGTGACAAATGGCGCGCTCTCATGGTGTGGGTATTGGTGGTGAGGAAGGCTGTCCAGGAAGCGGGCACACAAGTGTTATAAGAAACTCTCAGAACTTTCATTCAGTTTGGCTGTGAACCTAACAGTTTTCTAAAAACAAGTCAATGTAAAAACAAAACTTTAAAAATAAAAAAAATTGGTTACTACTACTCATGTAAATCTGGATTCTTTAACTGTTCTCACTGATGAACTTCATAAGTAAGTGTTAATCTCATTTTGATTTTTTCTAATAAAGTAACTTCTTAAACTTTTAAAATATCACAACTTCTCTGTGGGTTGGAGATGGTTTAAGTGGATCCCCCCAAAGTTTCATGTATTAGAGGCCTGGTCCCCAGAGTGGCAGTATTAGGAGGAGGTGGGACCTTTAAAAGGTGGATCTTAGTAGAAGGTCCTCAGGGCAATTGAGGGTGCTGCCTAGGAAAAGATCATGGGGCCCCAGTCTCTCTCTGGCTTCCTGTTTGCAATATGGTCTTTTCCTCCCATATTTACTGTCTCCATTGCCATCTGCCACGAGGTAACACAGGAAACTAGGGTCCTTGCCAGAGACAATACTATGCTGTTTGGATTTTTAGGTTCCAAACTATTAGCTAAATAAACTTCTTTTAATAAAGTTAGCCTGCCTCAAGTATTACATCAGAGTAATAAAAAGACTAATAGAACTTCCTGTTATACTTCATTTGCATAAAAACTTCTGCCATTGAAAGAAATGAGCCAATTTCTAAGAAACTCCAAATATATAGATATACATAGGCTACAGTGTTATTCAATCTAGTTTGGTTTACTATAAGAAATAGATTCATTCTCTTCGGAGGGCTTGTAATTCTTCTCGCATCCATCACCAACCAAATAAAAACGCCTCTGTACTTATACTCACCTCACCATGTGATTCAGTTACATAACACAAAGAGGCAAATGATTCCAGAAGTCCCTGGAATCTCAGTCTGTACAGACACTTGGCCTTGGAGCCTTTGTTAGGTCACTCAGTCCCAGTCATCTTCAACCTCAGGAGTCCTTTCAGATCACAATGAGGACAACTGCTCATTCCACCGTCAGGTTGTCTGAGGTTTGCAACTGCTCTCCAGGACAAGCTCCACAGGACCAGCTCCACTCTCCTGACTGACAAAACCTGCTCCGTATTATACATTCAGTTCATCTGCGATGCACTGATTACGAACCAAAATGGAAGAGAAGCATACTTCACCAAAACTCCTGGGGTCTTCGAAGAAATTCTCCTGTGACCCACTAAAAATTCAACTTCTCCAAACAGAGGAGCTGCATTTTTATTTGAGAGGTATATTCTAATGTCAAAGGAAAAGAAGAAATTGAATAAGAGAAATATCACCCTTGCAAATTTTTGAAATTGTCCATAAAGAACATTACACAAAGATTGGAAAGTGCAGCTCTTATATTGTTACATAAGCACAAATTGAATATATATAATGACTATGTTACGTATGTAATTATATTATACACATACACACAATACAAAATGATGTTGAGATGAGAATGTGAAGCAATGAACATCACCATCCCCTGACGATGGGAATATAAATTGGTTGACCACTTAGACGGCATTACCTAGCAAAGGTGGATAGGCACTTGACCCTGAAACACCACTGTAAGTAGAAACTCTACTCCTCTGTCCATGCACCAGGAGCTAGGTAAAGGGAATCCCACCAATACTGCAAAGGCGAAATATTGCAAACCACACTCATTTGCCAGCAGGAGAGCAGATGAGTGAATTGTGTCATGGTCATGAGGGCTTGGCACGCTACAAGAAAATGGCCCAGCCCCACCCACAGAGCCAATATGGCGGAAAGGAGCAAATCTCAAGGGATACGCACAGTATGGCTCAATTTTCATGAAGTTCAAAGGCACACAACACCCAACAGCATGATGTTTGGATTTGTGTGAATAGGTGGGAGGACGATAAAGGAAAGCAAGACAGGTATGTAGCTGACTCAGCAGGAACAGAAGGCAAAGGAATCAGGAAGGGACATGGAGGGCTCTGGGGCATCGACACTGGTCTGTCTCTCAATCTGGATGGGGCTCCATGGTCAGTTCCCTCCTCTTTATCCTCTCCTTCCTCCTTCCCTTCTTCTTCCTCTTTTTTTTTTAGTTGTAGATGGACACAATATCTTTATTTATTTATTTTTATGTGGTGCTGAGGATCGAACCCAGTGCTTCATGCATGTGACGCAAGAGCTCTACCACTGAGCTACAATCTCAGTCCCCCTTCTTCTTTTTCTTTTTTTAATTGTGTGTGTGTGTGTGTGTGTATGTCCTCTACATTCTGACGTATATTTTACAACATATATACATCATGGTGTATTACAGCATCTTAGCCAGTGTGAGCAGCTGTAACAAAAATGCCAGAGACTATGTGGCTTATATAGCAGAAGCATACTCCTTACAGTTGTGAAGGCCGGGAAGTCCAACATCACAGTACCGACTCAGGCCTCTTCCTGGTCTGCAGAGGCCTGCCTTTTTGCTTCCACCATGTGAGGAAATGGAGTTCCCATTCTTTCATTCCCTTAGTAGGGTAGCAGATCCCTCATGGGAGCTCTCCCGTCATGACCTCAGCTGACCCTAAGCACCTTTTGAAGGCCTCACCTCCAAATCCCATCACACCAAGTTTCAAGTTTGAACAAATGCATTTAGAGGGACAGACACGTTCAGTCCATGGCATCCGGTGTGTGGCAAGGTGTTTCCATGTAAACTACAATTTCACAGAACCCAGAACTGTGTCTTCACTAGAATCTCCTACAACCAAGGAAAGGCTCACACTGTGAGATGCACCAGGGAGGAAACCTGAAACCAACCAAGGAACAGCAGCTGTGTCTCCTACTCAGGTTCCCTCAGTGGTGTGCTGTGTGGTGCGGCTACTGGGGTTAGCAGTAGTATTTAAATTATTCTCCGTGAGAACACTTAGCAAAATTCTTGTAAGTTCAATGTACATATGAGAAAGCCTCACAGTGGTAGGAACCCTGGTCCTCAGAGCCACAGGGACAGATGCCTACCTGCTCCACAGCCAAGGTCTGCAGGCTCAAGGCCTCTCAGAGATCTTTTCTCTCCAATGGCAGGTACAGCTGGCCTAAGCCAATCTCTATGCATGATAAGATTTCCATTTCTACCTTTTCAGTGTCTATGTAGTCTCTTTGCAACACAATACCTATAACTAGCCATAAAACTGCTCCTTGGAGAGTACACTCATGGAACAGAGACACATGGCCTGTGCCTCCATTCCACCCCCCACAGTGCCTAAACTGAGGAGAGTCTGCTCGGCATGTGGGGGTCCCCACTGCCTGTCCCTAGTTCAGCAATCCCTGGACCCTATTTCTGGATGCCATCTCTAACCCTCAGTTCTCCTGGAATGCCCACGTCCCAGTCCTACTGTTTATCCCCTCCTAGGTCCTATCCCCTTCATTTATCTCCCCACTTCTGATAGAGCTCTCCAGGAACGCTCTAACCCCAGGAATCTTTTCTTCTTTTCCCTGTGCTCTCCTGTCTCTTGACTCCTTACTCTGTAATAATTCTGTCTGATGTGCTTAAAGTCAAATTCACCACCCTGTGGAAAGGCGTACCAGAGGAGGATGGTGACATGCAGTGGGTTACATAATTTACTCTTGATCAGAGCTGGGAATGAAGGGGAGACTCTAACCCAGGGCTACCTGACCCTAAAGCCACCCCATTCTCCTGCCCCTCACCAGTTGTACAGAAAGCTCTGTTGTGGCCCCACACTCTGGCCATCTGCTGCTGGACAGCCCTCCCGACCCTGCCAGTAGCCTGCACCAAAAAGATCCACTTGGTTCACACCTGGAGAAACACCAGGTGAGTGGCTGGCAATGGCCACGTCCACCACCGCTCCAGCTCAGGCTGACATTTGCCAGCCCCAGCTCCAAGTGGTCTGCATCCTGTCTTAGTTCTGTTCACACTTGACAGTGTCTTCCTAATGCAGACACAGCGTCTCCGAGAACCAGTGTTTCATTTCTTGAAAGGAAGGATCGTAGCCTTTAGCCTTGGTCTGATCTATTCAATCACCTCAATTTCTCCCACCACTCTGGTCTTTTCCTCCTGATACAGTGTCCAAAATAAATCCAATTTCTCTGCTGATCTGAAGCTCCCATCAAACTCCTTACTTCCAAGCATGTGAATTACCACAAACACATCCCTTGGGTCTGTCCCAATTGTGCAACCTGACTCACCGCACTGACAATTCCGACTCTCGCAAAGGAAAAGATTAGGAAAGGGAACTGCTACTGTGGACTTAATTCTGACCAACAAGCAAGAACAAATTGATGAAGTAGAAGTGACGGGAACCTTGGGAAAAAGGGACTGTGTCATGTTGGAGGTTGTTACTATGAATGAAAGAAACATTGGCTCTTGTCAGATATGTCACTGTTGAAAAGAAGGCTTCAAACCTTCCCGTCAGTCTGGTGCCGGGGATAGACTCTAAAAGAACAGGGTCCATATTGCCAAACCCAAAGTCAGGAAGTGTCATAAGACAACAGATTCAATGTTGCAATTGGTACAATGGATACTCTGAAGAAAAGAAGCCTCGGTGTCAAAACAAGGTTTCTAGCACACATTTTAATGTCTATGGGAATAATAGACTATCAAATATGGATACCTCAAATTTTTATAGCACTGGGACACTGAAGGAGATGCTGGGAAGCTCTAAAACAAGAAATTCTCAGGCCAGGCACAGTGGTACAAGCCTGTAATCCCAGCACTTTGGGAGGCTGAGACAGGAGAATCTCAAGTTCAAAGCCAGCCTCAGCAACAGTGAAGTGCTAAGCAACTCAGTGAGACTCTGTCTCTACATAAAACACAAAATAGAGCTGGGAATGTGGCTCAGTGGTCAAGTGCCCCTGAGTTCAATTCCTGGTACAAGAAAAAGGAAAGGAAAAGGAAAGGAAGGGAAGGGAAGGGAAGAAATTCCCAGGATGTAATTAAAGTTGCTACCTATTAAAAAGACATGGAGACATATAAAGAAACCAACATTCCTGCACAGGAAGCTCTTTGATGAACATTGATTTCAAAAGAATGGCTTCGACCAAAAAATATAGAAAGCACTAACTCAGCTTAAAAAGAAGGAAGGATGTTATCTCATAGAAGCACACGGGGGTGGGCTCCAGACATGGGAGGAGAGGGCACAGGCTCTGACTCTATGCGGCTACCTTGATGGCACCCTCTCTGTGCACTGGCTCACCCTTGGACAAGGTAAAACTAAAGAATGTGGTATCTTGGTCAATTTAGGTTACTTAACACATTGTCACAGACTGAATAGCTTGTGCAACAAATATTTCTTTCTCAGAGTTTTGGAAGCTGGGAAGTCCAAGAGCAAGATGGCAGCAGTTCAAAGGTCTCATGTGGGCTGGCTTTCTGGTTTGCACATGGCCACCCTATTGCTGTGTCCTCACATGGAGGTGGAAAGCAGAGAGCGAGTAATCGGGCTCTCTAGCATCCCTTCTTATAGGTGCACCAATCTGACTACTACCTACCAAGGGCTCCACCACCAAACACCACCCCCCCAGGATTTAGTGCTTCAACATATGGGGTGAAGCGAACATTTTTGCATCCGTAACACTTGGTCATCCCCAAAACCTCTCATTGGCAAGAACTGTTTCATAAATCGTGTTAGACTGATGACCTGAGATATAATGGATACTAAGATATGAAGCCAAAATGAGCAGTGTAGACGGACACATCACCAGGGAGACAGCCAGAGGGGTAGATGCCCAAAAGAGCTGTCTCTGGAGGTCACAGCTAATACTGAGCAAGGGTGACCCTGGGAAAGACCACACAAATGTTCTCCCAGATGCACTGGTATTAACAGGGTGAGGAACACCCCATTTTTTGCTTGGGGTAAATAGTGCAACCTCAACTAAAGGCAGAGGAGAGGGATAATCACTCAGCCACTATCATCAGTTTGATGACTTTGATCAGAAGGTAAATGTGGGGTAGGGAAGGAAACCTTACTCACCATTAGTGACTTAAAGTTTTAGACTGCAGCCAATCTAACATGGAAAGAGCTTGCTATTGGAAGGATAAAGCCTATAACTGTATATTTAAAGATTCAAAGAACACAGGGACTAATGGCTGAATTTTCTATAAGTTTTCAGGAAAACATAGGTTCTGGAAACTCTTTGACACCACCCACCAATGTCATGCTTTCAGTTACTTCTCTCTTTTACAGTCAAACTCTCCCTCACCTCTCACACCTTTCCAAATGGCTAACCAAGGGCCCTGATAGCTCCCATTCTTTAAAAACTCCTCATTGACTTCCCCATCCCTATCCAGCTGACACTCCATTCCCATACTCCTCTTTAGGGCCAAGCTTCTCAAAAGAATTTTCTACAGTTTGCTGAGGCTCAAACCATGAAACCTCCAAATATGCACCTTGGCAAAATGGAAAAGCACAGAAGCAAGAAGTCGCTTTGACCTTCTACAGCCTTCCCCGCTATGGTCGCAAAGGAATCCACAGACCTACCTCTCCTGAAAGTAGATCATTAGACGCCAGGCCAGAGGGCTTCTCCGCCACCCAAATCCAAGTAGAATCTGAACAAATAGGCCTTGCCAAGTGCTCCTGCAGTCTGTTACCACCGGCTCATGTCCCCTTTTTGTCCAATCATGTTTCTCCACAAGTATCTGCTTCTTTCACCAGATTTTACTTGAAAACCCATAGTTTTCCCTGGGTGCATGGGTCTTCATTTCCCAACAGTTTCCAGGCCATGTGAAACTTTGGTAAATGAATTTGTTATGCTTTTCTCTTAATCTGTCTTTTGTTATAAGGAGTCACCCATGAGCCCTGAAATGGGTGACAGAAGAAGGTTACTTTTTCTCTCCTACAATATACCACACCATTTTCCTCCTCTACTCACTTCTTACCCATCCATCTCAAGCTAGTTTAAACCCCCAACACTGAAATCTTTGCTGTCAAAAATTTAGACCATTTAGATGTTAGAACACTAACATTTGAGTTCCCACATGTGCAGGTCACTCTGTGTTCCAGTTTCTCTGAGCCTGGCCAGTATCGCACGTGTTTAGCAGGACATCCTTCCTAAGCGCTTTCCTTTCTTGACATTCAGATTCCCCCTTGGGATTTCCTCTTTCCTCATGGGGTCAAACTTCTTTCTTTATCATCTCTCTTTTTTCTTCTCTCTTCTCTTTTCTCCTCTCTCTTCTCTCTCTCTCTCTCTCCTTCCTCTTCTTCTTGACTTTCTATGTCAACATTCCCAGGGTCTCAGAACTGGTCTCTATTTTTTGTCTCTCTACACCCTCTTCAATCCATGGTTTTGAATATCATCTAAACAATGAATATTCCAAAATGTATATTTCCAGCTCAAACCCTCTCTTATACTCCAGATCAATACATCCAACAGCCCACTTACCATCTCCATTTGAATATCTCACAGCTATCTCCAAGTTCACCTTCTAAAGCGAACCCATTCTTTTCTCTCCTGAAATGATTTCCTCTCTCCTCTCCCCTCTCCCCTATCTACATGAATAGAGCTTCTATATCTTCCCATAATGCCCAAGGGGGCCATCTGCCTTGGACAATGGCTCAGGCCAGATATCTGGGCATTGTGTTTCTCAGCATAATGCCCCACATCCAACCTATTAATAACTCTTATCTTTTCTACTTCCTATCTACATGCAGAACCCATTTACTTCTCTGTTTGCATTGTAAACTCTCTTGCTCAATCACTTCCTTCCCTCCAAGCTAATTCAATAGACTTCCAACCAGTTCCCTGCTTTAACTCATGTCATCATCTAATCTTCTCCCACACATCCAATGGAGAGAGGTTTTTAAAACTTCAATCAGACTGTGTTACTTCCTTGCTCCAAACCTTTCAATGGCTTCCCTAGGCACCTTGAATAAAATTGAAATTCTTTATTATGGCTTAGCCAGCCCCACCCAGGCTGACTCAGCCAACCTCTCTTGTCAACAGATGGGCTCAGCCAACTGCAGAGCCAGTCAGAACTCACAGGCAGGCATTCTGCAGTTGTGCTGTGTGGCACTCCTGTCCATCAGCATCCTAGGTGGTGCCCAGAAAAGGGATGCCACTCCCTGCTTGGAGCTTGGATGCTAGATGCTCCAGGGAGTGCCATGTTCCTGCTGGGAGAGCCAGCAGTCCAGTGTCGATTGCACCTGGAGGCTCTGTGGGGAGGTGAGGTCATGCACAGCCTTCCCACTGCTGGCTACAGATTCATCAGTCCCTGCCAGACATTGCCAGGCAACATAGGGAGAGGCCTGCTTGTCACTCACAGCTAATCCTGCGCCTCTGTCCACACTCTTGCACCTTCATTCTGGATGCTCCTCCTTGCTCACACTGGCCGCCTTCAGTTCTTCAATACCCAGGAACCAAGCCCAACCTGCCCCCTCATGAAACCCTGCTCCCATTGGTCGATGCCTGGAGTGGTTTCTCCAGGGCTTTCCTCATGGCCAGCTCCTTCATATTCCTTCTTGTATCAACTCAAATGTCACTCCTTTGACAGGTCTTTGCTGACTCCATTCTCATGCCCTGCTGCTTTCAGTGTGACAAGTAGCACATCTTCTACTTTATGTTCAGTCCTGTGTTTCTACACTTAACATCTGGCTACCGTGAGATTGTAAACAGGAACAGTACAGTAACTATGCCCTTGATTTTATGAAATGATGGCATTACAGAGAATTTTTCAAACAATATCTTATATTGCAAAATTACCAGTTGAGAAAAAACTCTGCTTGTGTTACCCTTCATTTTTATTAAGGTTTTTACCGATCCACTAAATTAAAATGTCCAGGAACCACCGAGCTAAAGAATAGTATATTTCAGTGTATTTATAGCTAAGCTGAATACTCTAGCACAAAGAAAGAAAATAAATAGATTGATATACACCTGTACAAAGGACATAAGGAACTTCTGATCATGCAACATTTCTTATTTATTATTATATCTCCACTGTAAAGAGGTTGCTCAGCAAATATCAGATATTCAATAAATATTTGTTGGCTTAGTAAGACTGATGAGGGGTGCTTTGTAACAACACCTCTCAAGAATCTGTTTTTCCCCTAACCCTGTTCAACATTTCTATCAACCTTGACCCAATCCTACTTAATATGTTTATGTTTATCAATACATTGAATGAAGATATGGATGTTACGTCTTTCCAATTTACAGGAGCTATAAAACTGGAAAGATAAGACAGTGAATGAGAAACCAAGACTCAAAATCCTGTCCGCTTTGAATAACAGACCAAATCCCGCTTGGTAAAATTGACTGCCTTTCTTGAGCTTCAGAAGGAAAGGTACACCGTGCAACATGTCACAACAGGGTGTAAAACACCACAGCTGCTTCCTCCAGCTTAACAAGCTACAGGGGAAAGGAATTCTGGTAGAAGGAGCCACCTGAGGCTGTAAGACAAGTGGTGGAGCTCTAAGGATGGAACAAGGTGACTGTGGGAGTGCCACATGGCAAAGAGTTCTGTTGATGGGCTCAGTGAAGGCACCACCCATGCAAGAAAACTGCAGAGGGACTCCTTGGCAGCATTTAAGAGACCCTAACTACTGTAGATGCTGAGCAAATCAAGCAGAGGAGCCTGTTCAAGAGCTCCATAGAGATACAGGGAGATTTGAGTTTCCAGTCTCAGCAGGTCTATGCAACAGCCAGGGCCTTCACAGAGAAAGACTTGAACCTGAGACTTGGGTTGGAGATACCTCAATATTTACACTTGAGAATCTTTTATTTTTTTAATTTTTTTGGTACCAGGGATTAAACCCAGAGGCATTTAATCACTGAGCCACATCTTCAGCCCTATCCTATTCTATTCCATTCCATTCTATTCTATTCTATTCTATTCTATTCTATTCTATTCTATTCTATTCAACTCTATTTTGAGACAGGGTCTTGCTAAGTTGATTAGGGCCTCACTAAGTTGCTGAGGCTGGCTTTGAACTTGTGATCCTCCTGCCTCAGCCTCAGAGCCACTGGGATTACAGGCATGTGCCACCATGAGGTGTGCCGAAGCAGCCCACTTTGTTAGAAGACAGTGATTCCCCATTGCTTGAAGATCAGACAGGAGCCTCAAGGAGGCTGGTGTCTTATGAGATACAACTTGTCTCTCTCAGAATCTACTCTCATTCCCCCTTTTATCAACTACATCAATAGGTAAGATCAAATCACATACCTGGCAGAACAACAAAGAGCTCCATTCTTCTGATGACGAGGGATGAGCAAGAAGTGGAAAGTACAATGGAGACCTCAATAAGATAAGCCTTTTGATTCAGGAGCCCAACATGTTGGTAAAGTTTTTGGAGTTCAGGGATTTGAGACATGCCTGACTCCCCCAAAACTAAAGGACAAATTGCTGCATTTCATAATGTCCCTAAGAAAGAAGCATAACCTTTCAATGGGCCTCTTCAAGAGCCTGCATGTTTACATTTGCTGGGTGACAGAAGGCTGACAGCTGAGTGGTGTCCAGAAGAGGAAAGGGCTCTGCAGGAGGTTCAACTGCAAAGGCAGCAACCCTTGCTCCTTGGGCCAGATGGCAAGACCAAGGAAAATCCTGAAGAACCTATTTTCAGATGGGACAAATCTCAAGGGGATACTGTGGCTCTTGCCAGCTTCAGAACCACCCTTGGCTGCTGGAAACAGCAGCTGCTGTCTGTGGTGTCAAAGCTGTGCCCTCAGCCACAGGAAATTTCCTTACCTAGAAGCCAGTCCACAGCAAATGACAGCCTGGACTGAAGAGAGAAAACAAAGGCTTGGCCCTATTCTTCTAATTTAGGACACTTCTGAAGGGCTCCTGCTGTGGCACTCCATGCAGGATCTGCTGAGACCTCAGTTGCCTTCGCCCTGCCCAGCTCTGCCTCACTCAGCTCCTTAGAGACGTTCCAGGCCAGGCTCTGCCAGCAACTGTCCACATTGGAGTCTGCACTCAGGCAGCCCAATGACACAACAGCAAAGTCTTTTCTCATGGTGATTGTATGGTTGAGTGTCCCACTTTGTTTTACATGACTTTGTCAAGACGCTGTGACTATTTTCAGTTATTTTTATTCTACTTTTCATGGCTTTCATCTGTGCAATATTTTTGTCTTATTCCTCACTTTCTTCATGAGTTCTGCTAACTTACATGACACTCCTTTGATATTTTTCTTTTGAACCATCTATTTCTTTCTAAATTCTCTTTCAGAGAGATTGCATTGTTGTTAAAGTCAGTAAGAATTTAAAAAGCAATTTAAATTGGACCATATGAAATTGTGTTTTTGTGGTCAGATACTGACAACTTCATGTGGTTCAAATTAACATTTATCTGAAGTTTTTGGTTCCTTCCTCTTGTTATGGATGCTTTTCATTTACTTGGGTCCTTTTTTTCTTTCTCCCCTATCCCTGCTTTATTTAACATTCCTGTGCAAAGATCCTGCAATTATTTCTTTTTATAAAAAAATAATAAATTACATGTGAGTGTAGTTAATTACCTGTTTGAGGATCATATGAGAAGAGATGAGTTAAGAGTAAGACCCTCTCAACACCCCTTGAGCACATCGTGAAGAAATTCTTCTCACAAATCTAGTATCTCTTCTTCCCTAGATGCATGTTCACCTCAACTTGAGATGCTTAATAGGTTCACATGGTTCATACACAGTAGGATCCTAAAACAGAACCTAGGACAGAATTGGGCAGGGATCTGTAAGGGAGCAAGAGAAGTGGGGTCGAGCAGAGGAAGAAGCCAGGTTTCTACTTAAGTCTGTATTCAGCTGGTCCCTTGGGTGCTCTGGGGCATGGATGGTATCACAGAATCACCCAACTGGAACTTTCCCTCCTACTATCCAGTCATGAGCTGAGCCTGCCCCATGCCTGGAGGTAGGGTGTGTCCTACCGGTTGTTCCTGGATGCAAGGGCTCCTTTCTGTTGTAGGGTATTCTCTGGAAAGGAAACTATGGCACCGAGCATTCTCAGCCACTGAGGGATGGAGTCATGGGCCTGGCAACTGAAGTCTGGGTTTTCTGTGTTGCCTCCTTCCTTCTGTCTTCTACCCATTGTGTCACAAGCAGTCACCTTGGGACAGGTGGACCATCATCAACAATGGGTGTAGAAATGACCTGCCATCTTGGTTCTCTATCTGCTCCTCTTGCCTTTCTGTGGAGCCACATGGCCCACTCTGTGGGGACAGTCCTGCTGCTCCTGGGGCCAGGCCACCTTCAGAGGATCACAGTCTTTTAGGATGGAAACCTCTGTCTTGGGGGAGGTCTGCATCCTGCTGGCAGCCCAGGGAGGCCAGCATCAGCTCTCAGCATCCTCCCTCTGCTCCATCCAGCACTCACACTTTGGCAGCAACACTTCATGGCTTCTCACGGGTTTGGTTATTTCCCAGCTCCATCAGGCCTGGATTTTGTTCTTTCTATTCTCCTGTTTGTGATGTTTTAAGAGGAGCTTGAGAAAGGCCAAGGGCAACACTCACAATCTTAAATAGAAAATCTCTCTCCATAGATTTATTTTCTTATCTTTGTTTCATTGGGAAATATATCATGTACACAAAGTATTGTGTGTAAAATATATGAAAACTTTAAAGCCTAAAAATACTAAAACAGCAAAATACAGTAACTGGTACCTATTACCCAGATGAAGAAATAGAATATAACCAATATCCTCAAAATCCCCCATGGCGGGATGGGAGCCTCACATACTCCCTCTGCCCCAGAGGAAACTACTGTTTTGAACTATATTTATCATTACCTTGCTTTGTTCTATAGCTCTACTAGGTATAGCTGTAATTCCTAACCAAATACTATTTAGTATTTCCTGACTTTATATAAATTGAATTGTACCCTATTTATTCTTCTACAAAGGTTTCTCAGACTCAGTAGTACTATTTGGGAATTCCTGTATGTTGAGCACTGGTGACAGTTTACTCATTCCCATCACAACTTAGTATTCCTTTGCATGACTACGTCAAAAATGCACCCATGCAGCATGCTATCCCACATGGATTGTTTCCAGATTTCTAATATTAGAAACAATGTTACTGATAACATACCTGTACCTTTCTCCTGATTACCTTTGTAGGAATTTCTCCAGGACATGTGTATGAATGGAATTGCTGGATCTTCCCATATTTATATTTTCAACTTTACTGGGTAATTCCAAGCTGTTGTCCCTGGTGGCTGCATCAGTTTATACTCCCTCAAGAAGTGCAGGGAAGATCGCCCTGCTCCATGCTCTCACTGAGTAAACTTGGTGTTTTCAGACTTTTTAATTATACTTTATCTAAGACAGTAAGAAATTATGTCACTATGTGCTTTTAATGTGTATGCAATGATTATGATGGAGGCTGGACTTCTTTTCATATGTTTATTGAGCATGCAAAGTCTCTGTTGTGAAATCTCTACTTGTAGCTCTTGTTCCACTTTCTTCTGGGTTGCTAATCTTTTCTTAATTTACTTACAGGAGTTCTTCAATATATTCTGAAGTGAACCAATGTCAATTATGTGTTACAAGTCTCTTCTTTCGGGTTGTGGCTCGTATTTCCAGCCTAAAAGTTATTAATCTTAATGTCTGCAGCTTTTGCAATCTTTTTCTGGATACTAGGGTTTTTGTGTGCTGTGTTTAAGAAATAACTACCCTTCCTCATAAAGATATCCTTTCACGTTTTCCTCTAAAAGTCTTAAACTTTTATCTTTCACGTTTGAGACCTTAAGCCATCTGGAATTAATCTTGATATACAGTGTGAAATAGGAATCTATTTTTCACTTTTTTCCATGTGGATAACTGGTGCCACATATTGAAGACCCTATTTTTCCCCACTGACACACTCTGTCATCTATCAGTCTCCACACATGCACAGGTCAATTTATAAGCTCTTTATTGTGTTCTGTTGGTCTATTTGTCTAGCCCTGTGCCAATGCCACATTCTTCATTTCTATAGCATTATCATTTTATATTGGTATGCTATAGGGCAAGTGCCTCTCCCTCCCCTGTTCTTATTCTTTAGGAATGCATTGACTCTTCTTGACCTTTTTCTTATCCATATAAACTTTATAATTAGTTGGTCAAGTTCTATGATAATCCTGCTAGGGTTTTGGTTGTACCCACATGGAACATATAGACCAATTAGAGAAGAATTGTTATCTTTATGATATTAAAACTTCTTATCCACAAGCATGGTTTGTCTGGGGTTTTTGTTTTGTTTGGGGTTGTTTTGTTGTTGTTGTTTGGTTTTTTGTTTGGGGGTTTGTTTGGTTTTTTTTAAGATTTTTTTATTTCTTTCAATAAAGTTTTGTGGTTTTTCTCCAAAAAGGAAATTGTGGAATACCATTTTAAAGCATATATTCTGAAAACAGATGTTGGGTTGAAGTTTTTACTCTGCAATTTAATAACTATGCAGTTCCAACAATTTACATGGTCTTCATGGTTTCTGTTTTCTAAGCTACAAATGAAATTAATGACAGTACCTATCTCATAGCATTGCTATAAGGATGCATGGTATATAGATAAAACACACTTTATATATATGTATTTGAATAGATGTAATAGTGGAAAAAATGCTTTCTTGTCCTTAACTTTAAAGGAGACACTTTTATATTTTTCTACTGAGTAAAATGTTGCTTCTTAATTCCAACTAAGGAAAGTTGCTGCTACTCTGAGTTTGCTAAGAATTCTTACCATGAAAACTTCTGATATGCCAAACACTTTCATTTGTTAATGTGTCAATTTATGTATTTTCTAGTGTTAAACTAACCTTGTATTCCTGTAATAATAAAAACTTAGTCATAGCATATTACCTTTGGCTTTAGATTCAGTTTGCTAATGCTTTGCTTAGGATATTTATATCAATAAGCATGCGTTAAGTTGGCCTAGAACTTTCCTTTCTTGTGCTTGTTCTCTCAGGCTTTCATATGGAAGATACTCTTCCTCTACTTGACTCTGAACATTATGTAAGCTTGGAATTATTTGTTTCTTGTGAGTTCTGTAGGGCTTAAGTGATTCATAGACTTCTGTTTCACCTGGTGGCTTCTTGAAAGAAATATTGTGAAACTCCGCATTGGTGCTTTAGTGGCCTCCTGTCTTTCTGAGTCACTTTGAGATTTTTATTTTCCTGAGAATCTATCCAACAGGAGGAGTTTTAAAATTAATAGCATGATTAATTTCCATATTGTCTTATTACTTTCTGATCTCTGCTGCCTTAATGCAAAGTCACACCCTTTTTATTCCTAATTTGTTTCTTCTTACTTTGATCCTTGATCAATCTTTCAGAGATGTGCAATTTTATTAGGATTTTCAAAAAAGTAATTTTCACCCTGTACTCCTTTAGAAAGTTGAATCTGTTTTGTATTTTCTTAATTTCCTCCCTTGTCTTTAGGGTTTCCTTACTTCTTTCTTTGGGTTTTTTTCTATTGGTATCATCTACCTTTTACAGTGGGGTGCTTAGGTAAGGTCTTCTCGGTTTCTCCTCCTTACATTAAAACCACTTAAAGTCACAATTTTATTTGTGGGCCTCCATTTTGCTCTGTCCTGCATTCATTTGATTTATGATATTTTCACTGTGATTTTTACTACCTATTTAATAGCTATTTACGTTTCAGCTGTGGTTTCTTCACTGCCATTCATTTCTAATATAATTTCATTGTTGCCTAAGAATGTGGTTGGTAGGTATGTATTCCATGAAATGTAGAGAGCCTGGGACTGGATGGATTTTTATAAACGTTCCCCACATGCTTGAGGAGAATGCATATTCTCCAATCATTGACACGTGTTTTGTATGCATTCCCTAAATTAAGCTTATTAAATGTGTGATTCACATCTTCTCTGTCATTATTGACTTTTTCATCTGCTTGAGATTAAGATTAAAATCTCCAAATTAAGCCAGGCTTGGTGGTGCATAACTGTAATCCTAGCGCTTTGGGAGGCTGAGATAGGAGAATCACAAGTTCAAAGCCAGCCTCACCAATGGTGAGGCGCTAAGCAACCCAGTGAGACCCTGTCCCTAAATAAAACACAAAATAGGGCTGGGGATATGGCTCAATGGTCAAGTGTCCCTGAGTTCAATCCTTGGTACCAAAAAATAAAAAATCTCCAAATTAGATTAAGAATCAATTTGTCCTCATACTTGGCCAAATTTTTGCTATATGTATTTTGAAGGTATGTTATAAGATACATTCAAGTTTAGAACTGTTACATATTTAACAGTGAATTAAGCTTTGTTTAGGGTATAGTCAGAATTTTTACCTCTAAAATGGTTTTGGTGTAAAAGCTAGCATATCTGAGATATAATTTTATCTATAATTATATACTATTCCAGCTTTTTTTTTTTTTTTGGTATTTACCTGGTTATGATTTTTTTCTCTCCTTTATTTTCAACCTTTCTACATCCTTAGATTTTGATATGTGTCTTATAAATGGCATGTATATGAACTTTGTTAAGCTTTTTAATCCAGTTTTGACACCCTGTCCTTTATCTGGAACAGTTAGCCCTTTTTCATTGATTGTGATTTCTTACACCTTTGAGTTCATTTCTACCATTTTATTTCAGACTTCTTTCTCTTTCTATTCCATTTTTTCTTATACCAGTGGTATACCAGCATACCACTCTACTTTTACACTTTTTAACGGTTGTTAAATATGTTAAATTTTGTCTAACCATTCCTAATCAAATGAAACATTAATTGTCTTGGCACAGAGCAGAAGGATGCAGGTACTAGGACATGGGATACCCTGGGAAAGCATCTGAGGCCACTGTAAACAGGACACAGCTGCAGCAGAGGAACCAAACGATGGTCATCTGCCACATGCGTTATTATTTCCACTCTTCTCTGAAAACACAGAGAATTCAGAACACTTGAAATCCTATCACTCCCTTCCTGATTTATATGCAATTATCCAGGATTGAGATTCTGTATTGATTTTTTTAACTCCACAAATTGGGCATAATTAATATTGATACACACAGTCAGTGTTGGTTAGATTTGCCCACCTATCTTTTTCTTTTCTCACCAATCCTTCTAGAACCTTGGGCCTTCCTTTTGAGAAGTTCCTTAAGTACAGCCTGTTGTCAATGAAATGCTCCCCAGTTTTGATTGTCTGAAAATTTCTTTCTGTTGTCCTTGCTCTTCAAAGGAACTTCATTTAATATAGAATCCTGTGTTGTCCATCATTTTCTCCCCAAAATGTGCGATTCCCATTCTCTTGCTTCAGAGCTTGGTTGTTGGTATTGAGCATAGTTTTCCTTCCTTTGTGTGATTTGTCTTTTCTTCCTGGTGGCTTTTAAGATCTTTTTTTTTTTCTTTTTCTTTTTTTGCTGTACTATCTTTTCACTACAGTGAACTTGAATGTGGATTTTGTAAACTTTGAATGTTGATGTTTTTCATAAAATTTAAAAAATACTCAGTCACCATGTACCATAGAGCAGTCTGTCCCCTCTTCTCTTTGTCTAGTTTTTATATTCCAATTATGGAGGCTCTGGCCCTTCTCACTACACCACAATGACTCAAGCTCTCTCTCAAGTCTCTTCCAGAGCCAGCTTTCAGTTCACTTTATTTACAAAAAAAAATTTCCATTTTTAGATGTTCTCCTTGGCTCTTCTTCAAACCTTCCTGATCAATGTCTATAATTTCTTGGTCTCTTTTTTATTTGTTTGTTAGCATACTTTCCATTCCCTCTTTTACTCCTTCAAAAGGATTCAGATTCAACATCTTTGCTTTGATCTCTCCATCTGCCTGTTCTAATCTTCCCTGTCTCCATGGTCCTCGTTGTATAGCTGGTTGTTTCTGCTGACTTGTTAACTGCAGTGTGCGCTTCCTGTGCCTATTGATTTCTTTTTGTGGGCTCTTGTTCCCAGGGACCTGAGGTATTTCTCCAGTTCTGTGACTGGAGTTTTTCTCTATAGAGTGTTTATATTAGTTTCTTCCAAATGTCTGGGGCAGCTCCCACCTGGGACTACTTAAAGCTAAATTTACAGCCTGTGGTTTTTCAGGTCATTTGTGTACCACAAATTCAGACATAAGGGAAAGCTCATGAACAAGAGTTCTCAGCAGAGGTATGTTGCTTTAGTTCTGTTCCACCCAGACTTGGTACACACGTTTTCCCACCATGTGCCTCCATTGGCACATCCACTAAAAGACTCATTTTATGTGTGGGTTTCCCCTTAGTTTAGACCCCAGCCCTTTTCTCTTAAGTACTATCTGTGTAATATACATGGCAAATGCTGTGCCCTCTCAGGAGCTCACTACCTCAGATTAACTTTGACTCTCTGATTCCTGGCCTATGAGGAGTTCACTGACCTTGCCACAAACTTAGGCACAAGTTTGAAAGACTTTGTTTTTAAATTCCACACATTTGGGCAAGCTCTACTGAGGGTCATTCTTCTGAACATCTTTTCTCCATTCTTCCTATTCACAGACTTAATTTAACAGATTTCTTAACATACCAACAGGACTCACATACATGAACAAGAAGACAACATCCTTTCTGGTCTGACATAGAGAATTACAGGGGCCACTTGTACAATAATCCCCAAACTCTCACCATTGGATGCTTCCTTGGATCTAGACACTAACCTGCTGCAAGCGTCTACTAAAATTGTAATACGTGAGAAGAGTAATATAGGCTATTGTTCCCCCAGAAAAAAGCAGGAGATCTCTGGAGCTCTAGAGGGTAAGTGGCAGGGGGTGGGTGATGAGAGAGAGAGACACACATGTTAGTGTTGGGGATGAGGCTAGTTGACCAGGTGACATGACTTTCCCTAGGGAAGCCAAGAGGACATTAGAGTGAACAGCAAGAGATAAGTAGTGTACTAAATATAAACCATGCTATCTTCACTAGCTTGCTAAAGCCTAGCTCTGCACAGGGAGACACACATTTGGAATGGAAGAATAAAATGTGCATGTGTCACATTAGAGCCATAGAAATCAATGAGTCTGATTTCCTCAGTTGAGGGAATGGAAGTCAGCTAAACTGTCTGTACAACATTCAATAGTGAGTGCTTGAACTCAGGTCTTCAGAGTCCTAATTCCAGCATGACCCTTCTCTCCCAACAGATCTGAACATTCTGCCTCCCAACATGGTGTGTTCATACAGCACTCTAGTTTCAGAGGGTGTCCTAAGTGTTATATGAAGAGGAGTTCGGTAGGCAGATAGGATTGGGAGACACTGAGCTGGACAGAGTTAGATATATTTGGGAGGATTTTCCCATTAGTATGCAACTGTTATTTTTGATGCTCAAAGAGAGGGGTGTAGAGTCAGAACAACAGTCATCGAGAATATAAGTAATAATAAATGCTGGAGGGAATGTGGAGAAAAAGGACACTTTTACATTGTTGGTGGGATTGTAAATTAGTATAACCACTATGGAAATCAGTGTGGAAGCTCCTCAAAAGTCTAAGCATGCAAACATCCTATGACCCAGCTAGACCACTTCTCAGTGTTTATCTTAAAGAATTAAAGCCATCTTACTACAGTGATATGTGCATGGCTATGTTTATAGCAGCACAATGGACAATCGCCAAACCAGCCTAGGTATCCATCAACAGATGAATGGATAAAAAAGATGTGGTAAATATACACAATGGAGTTTAATCAGCCATAAAGAAAAATGAAATTATGTCATTTGCAGGAAAATGGATGGAACAAGAGACAATTATGTTAAGTGAAATAAGTCAAACTCAGGTCAAGGGACTTATGTTTTTGCTCATATACAGAAGCTAGAGAAGAAAATGTAAAAGAAAAGTGGGGGCTGATCTCATGGAAATCAAAGGGAGAGCAGCAGAGGAAAGGGATGGGAGGTGGGCGGGAGGGGGGAAGTGCTGGGGAATGATATTGGCCAAATATTATTCTATTGTGTGCATGTATAAATATGTAACAGCAAATCCCATCATTATGTATGACTATAATGCGCCAATTAAAAATGTGGGAAAAAGAGGGGTGTGGAATGTAGAACTTGCCAAACTTATTTGACTATGAGATCTGTTATTTAATTCATCATCTCAAGGGATTAATGCTCAGCAGAAAACAATTTGGAAGACACTAGGCTGTCATCCTGCTTATCCAATTCTATCTATAACTCTTCCAAAATGTTTGCTGAACAACAAATATTTTTGAAGCACAAGCTACACACCCAGTCCAGTGTTAAGACAGTGGGGGACACCAAGAGGAATAAAGTCCCCAACCTCGACAGGTTTATATTGCCCTAACAATATTCAGGCAAGTGCATAAATAATTTTAATCCTGCCCAGAATATGATCCAGTATCTTTTAGAAATTATGACAGTGTTTTGAAGGTTCAAAGGTTGGAAACTTCACTGCTCGGCTAAATCTTTATATCACACGGAATAAATACCTAAACTCCACTTTTCCAAAACTGAGCTTCTGATGTTCCTTCATCTAGTCCCGCAAACATGCAAAGATGCGGCCCTCCTCATCTCGCTGAATGACCTGAGGCTCAAGCCCTGTAACCCTTCTTGGCTATTCTTTACTCTCACAGCTCCCAACTAATCCTGCAGCAAACTTTGTTAGCTCCGTCCTCAAAATACATTCTAAAGACAAACCCTCCTCTCCAGCTTCATTGCCACACATGCATTGGCTACCCTTAGCACTCCCTCAGTTCCCGGCTCCTAATCTCCTTGCCTTCACCCTTGCACCCCTATGTCTCTCCTCAACCCTGCAGGAGGCGTGATCTCTTTCAAATCCAAAGCAGATCATGTGATTCTCTGGTTCAAACCAATTTGCCAGCGCTAGTGCAAGATTTCACAATGGCCTGTGGACTTCTAAATATCTGCCCCATTTTCTCTTTGACCTTTCCCTCCTGTTCCCTTATTACAGGGACAGTAGCCTCTTCACTGTTCCTGACACTCACTCCCTGGGCCAGTTCCTGCCCCTGCACCACTGCATTTGCTGTACCATTCTCCAGCCACACCCTTCATGGGACCTCTCCTCGTCCCTCCTCATGCCACCTTAAATGTCTAGAAAGGGCTTTAATGTCCTCTCCATAGTAAGAGAACACCTACTGCAAATCGTAGCCTGCGCTCCCTGCCAGCCCTCTCCCCTGCTTCATTTTTATATCAGTTGATCTAATATACTGAACAATCCGCTTGTTCCTTTGTTCACCGCTTCTCTCTTCCCCCCAAAACATGAGACCCACTACAGCAAAGATGTTTACCTGTTCTATCTCCTGCTGTTTCCCCTGCACATAAAACAGTGCCCAGCACAGAGTTTAACAATAACTTGATGAATAAAAAAATGAACGAAACCAGTTGGGGGTATTCGGGAAGGCATGGGAAGAAGGTGGCATCTGGGACGAACCATGAAGGAAGGGCCGAGGGAACAGATTCCCAGCCAGAGCCTCCAGGGCTGCTGCGTCCTGGTGCCAACCACCAGTGGCTGTGTCTGGTCAGGTCTTGGTCAAGACTCAGCCTCCTTGGGTGGAGCTTTGACTGATGGTAAGCTTCCGCTGGAATCCTGAGAGGGCCTTCCTGATCTGGGGACAGAAGGGGCACGTGACACAGCCTGTGCTTCCATCAGAGTGGCTGGCCCCACTTCTGGGGACATTTAGCATTCTGTACAGGATCTCATCTGGAAAGTGTTATGCTGCCACCATGAAAAGCTGGAAAACCCTTGCTCTTGGGGGTCTTTCAGACACTGGCCTGTCCTTAAACATTTAGAACTTCAGGGACAACCAGACCTTCCAGGTGACAGAAAGCCACTCTTTATTTAGATCCATCTGAGCTGAAATCAGAAAAGTAAAGCCCGCATCCTACAGCGAGAAACCTTGTCCCGAATCCTGAGCGCTGCCACAGTCCTGGGCTCTCCCCCATGGGCGGGCACGGGAGAGCAGCAAAGCCGTCGCCACACTGTGTCATTTAGCGGATGCAGAGTGGAGCCGACACCAGGCTGGGAGAAATCAGCAGGTGTCAAAACTCAGTTTGTTCAACTTCCTGGATGAATTAAGAGCCCAGATTCCAGCCTCACACTAATTAAATCATAAGAGAAAATGATAGAGTGAAGAAAGGAGACGCTGGAGTCGTTGAAAGCTGCCGAAAGTCTGCGCTAATGATAGCTGAGTCCACATTAGCATGAATGCCTTCGCTTAACGGGGGAAATGTGCTGAAGCAAAGGCTTTCGTCAGGGCCAACACATCTGTGAATAAATGAACAATATTCATGTCGGAGGAGTCAGCAATTTATCACCGACTTGGCCTCCACTTTTAGAAAGAGTGAATAACTTTTTGAGTGAGGAGATTAAAAATGTGTACGTACACACGCACCACTGTTGTCGCGGAAGAGAGTTCGGAATCCAGACTCGTGTTTGTGTCAATCTGATAGAGTGAGAATCTTATCTACACAGGATTCGGAATCAGAGGCAACGAGGTTGAACACTCTCTCAGGGCCCCAACTCACCCTTCCAGAGGAGCTGCTTCTACAGTCAGCACAGCGTCTCCACGCAGCCACTTGGCTTGTGCTGTGACACCCGGGACCTGCCTCACTCCCCTGGGGCCACCAAGCTGCCTGAACCTTGCTCAGGCCCCAAGGAATCTTCCTGGGGTGGGGTGTCCTGTTGTGTATGCCCCAACAGCTGTCGGCTCTTGCCACCAACCCCTCTGCCCCCCAGACCTCAAGAAGGACACTCACTAGTATTGGTGTGGCTGGTCAGTGACCAGGGGAACTGCAAGGAGCTGGGAAAACCAACCCAGTTCTGAGAAAAGACCCTGGGAATCAAAGCTGAGAATCACAAAGATGGGCTGAGCCCAGGGGAGCCAGTCTTGGTTACTAAGCCACCCAAGACCTGGAAAAGCACCATGACCTAACAAGGCACTGAGTGGCAGAGCCTCACTGTGCCCTCAGCTTCCCCAAGTCTTTCAGACACGGACACACATGCCCTCTCCACAGGCAGAAGGGAAGTCTGCATGGTAGAAGGTACTCTGCCAACACCCACACAGAACAGGCTTGAAAACATCCAGAGGCATGATTTGCTATCCTCAGGGACACATGCCAGCACCATAGCTGGTTTCCTGGTTCTATGGGAGGGCTTAGAGGCACAGGATGGGTTAAGCCACATTCTGCCACCCTCTCAAGTATGCGAGTGTGTGTGGGTGTGTGCGTGTGTGTGTGTGTGTGTGTTTGGTCATTTCATTCAGAAGGCCAGAGGCAACATAGACCTTGGGTGGGGGGAACTGGCTTCCCCAGGAGAATGATGCTGAGTGAATGACCATGGCATTGATCTCAGCAAAGAGCTTGTATTGCCATTTGGGGCTCAGAAGCTGCTCCAAGTAGAGCCTGCTCTGATGACCTCTGGGCCTGGCTTTGCCCTCCCTGGTTGCCAGCCCTCAGCTAGTGCCCTTCCCGATCCACAGTCTGGCCATCCTTACACCTAGCCACTAATGAAGCTTCTCCACCTGCAGCTCAGAGGGAACCACAGGAGGCCAGGAAGAGGGGCCCTGCTGCAGATGGAGCCAGGCAGTACTGCCATGGGATAAAAATAGAGCTGCCAGTGGCTGCCTTGAAAAGTGAACCCCAGGCGGGCAGGAACTCAGCTTCAATTGGTCAGGACCATTGCAAGACCGTGAGTCCTTCAGCTTATTGCTACACACCCAGCCCCCAGCACTGTCACCTGCTGCCTGCACTGCTATGACAAATGCCCTCATTAGTGGGTTTCCCAGCCCAATAACTGTGTACCCTGGTAATATCAGGTGACAATAAATAATACATCATTAGCCTATGGTGTGGTCTTGGATGAGTCAAACTCTTTCCTGGGGCCATAAAATGACAGTTGGCATTCCTGCTGGCTTTGCATTTCCCCTCCTCTAAACTAGCAACAGTACCTTGAGGGGTCCACACACCAGGCCTGCCCACCTCAGCTTGGAAGATGAGTGGTTTTCTGAATAATGCTGTGAGCAGCCCCAGGCCAGCAGGTTGGAACCATCTCCTGGGCCTCCTGTATCACGGCCTTCCTCCCCTTTCAGCTGTTCCATTCACCAGACTGTGGTCAGCCCGGTGTTGCTGAGTGCTCTTTCATAAATGCAAATGACAGGCTGTGATAGAAAAGAGAAACATGAGATTTCTTACTTGATAGCTTCCATCAGGAGTGTCCTCCCAAAACTCACATGTCGAAGGCTTGGTACCCAGCTGCTGGCACCATTAGGAGGTGGTGGAACCCTTTAGAAGGTAGGGCCCAGTCAGAGGAAGTAGACCACTGTGGGTGTGCCATTGAGGGGGACTCAAGATGCCAGGCTCTCTCTTTTCTCCTTGCTTCTCAGCTGCCGTGAGGTGACAGCTTCCTCCACCACACATTTCTGCCGTAATCTTCTGCTCACCACTGGCCCACAGGTAACAGGGTCAAGTGACCTTGGACTGAAATCTCTGAAACTGTGAGCCAAAATAATTTTTTCCTCATTTTAAGCTGATTTTCTCAGTTATTTTGTCATGGCAATGTAAAACAAATCACACACCTGTCTTACGCACTTACCAGTGGCACAGTCCAAGAACAGACATGCTTTAGGCCTGGGTGTACCAAGGCTCCAGCCACCAGGATGCTGCTCCTCAGCTGCCATCGTCATGTGCTGGGATCTTTCTGAAGTCTTCCTTAGGGTCTTCCTTCAGGGTCTATGTGACTCTGGTCTGATAATTCCAGGAGGAAATAAAGGGCCTCTCTTCCAAGACCTCCCACAAGCATCCTAGATTTGCTCTGTGTAGATCATTCAAGGTTGGGAGCCCAGTGGTGTAAGAAGGGGTGGCTGGGCATGGGAGACGCATGGAGAGAGGTCAGCGTTATGGTCCATGGTGCCTCAAGGAGAGGTTGGATCCCAGGGCAAAGGAGCAATTGCTAAAGGAGGAGAAGGATGCCACCAGTCTGGGGGAGTGGCAGTTTCATATACACGCATGCGATGTGCCCCGCCTCCACTTCCCTCTACCCCGCCATGCATCTTGGATTTTTAGCCCCTTCCCCAGTGAAGGGTGTCTGAGCCACCCAAGAGGCCTGGAAAGTGAGAGCACTACTTGATTTGGGAAGAAGAAGGAAGACTAGAACTCCTCTGGGTGGAAGGAGGCACACAGAGCACCACCAAAGAACATGCCCGCGCATCCGTGCATGCGCATCCGTGCATGCACATGCATCACTGCTGAGACCTGGTGCACTCTGGGCTCCAGGACCACCATGGAGAGTCTCGCCATTGCTCATCTCTGTCCACTAGTTGTGACCAGATGGTGTGTCCCTGACCCACGTGGGCTGGATGTTGGTAAAACCACAGAGAAGGCTTCACTGCCTACCTCTGCCTTTTGAGTCCGGCCTCCAGCCACAGCTGGTGTCTCTCCCCACCGTCCCTCCTGCCACCAGGTCACTCCAGCTCCTCCAAGGACATCTGCTATCACACAGTGAATCTGAATAAGGAGAAATCTCACTCCGACATCAGTTGCCACCTCTTTGCCCAGAAATCCCAATTTGTTTTCCTGTCGAATATTACAGTTTGTAAATAACATAAAATAAATATATGTTGTTGTTTTTTACACTTAATGCCATGACAGCTGAAGAAAGCTGGGAATGACAGCCTGCAGCCGGCAGGCGGCTTACATTTAGAAAGTCATGGGGGGAAAAAGCAGAAAACACACTCCACACATTGGTGGTGGGATTAAAGAGGGGTCACTGTCACCCAGCACATCTGCCCTTTGTGCCTAAGGACTCCCCCCACTTGAGCTGTTCCCTCAGGCAAGAGTGAGCACATCCCAAACCTCCTCCCAACAAAATAGCAGGACCAGTGGGTGGATCACACTTGCCCCTCCTCAGCCTCCTGCAGGAGCACGCAGGCACACACATGCCCACACCTGCACACACACACACGCACGCAAGCACACACAGGCACACCTGTGCACACAAGCTGGCTCCCACGTTTTCTCTCTAAAACCACGTCTCTGATGTTTTAATTCTTCCTGCCTGACATGACTCTCCTTTGCCTCCCACTCCTTCATAGAGACCCAAACTCAGCTTCACCTGGTCCAGGAAGCCTCCCCGAGCTTGTTCTTAGGAACGCCTGGGCACTACACATGTGCACATCCATCCTGCTCTTCACGCCCCTCCAGTCTCACACGGGGCCTCACACGGGGACACCCGAAGTGGCAGAAGAGCTCCAGTGGAGCAGAGTCCCTCAGCTTCGGGCTGTCTCAGAACAAGTCCTGACCTGGCCACCTCAAAGATCTGCACACAAGGCAATTTCCCGGCCCTTGTTGTGCCTCAGTTTCCTCATCTGTAAAATGGTGAGGAGGATATGAGCACCTCCGTGCTGCCTGGCTGTGAGAAGGATTCCATGAAGGACTGTCAACAAAGCACTGTAAACAGCACCTGGCAGAGAAGAGCCGATACCATGCCCCGGCCAGACCCTTGGCTTCCTGTGGGTGAGGAATCTCCTTTCCGCTCTACAGGGCACTGTAGACAACACATGCTCAATGCAAGTTTGTCAGATAAGCATCTGCTGTATACCAGCGAACATTTAAGAAGGCCAGATGCTGTTGCGGTGAGACGTGCCCCTCTGGAGCCAGTGCCAGGTGAAACCAACTGTTTCTGTAAGGCCAGACTCTCCTTCCCATGAGGAAGCATCTTCCCTTCTGCCTGGCCGCCCTAGCACCTTTGAGAGGAAGGATGGTCTTCATGATGCTTATGAGCTTTTTTTCTTTTGTGCACCTGGGCCAGGCCAGGCCAAGCTCACAGCAGAGCAAGCACTTTTTTTTTTTTTAAATGAGCCATCAAAGGAAACAGTATTCATGATATTCAATCAAAGAGCAGGAAGTAAATGATGAAATTAAAGATATTCATGCCAGAACCCAAAGAGCAGAGAGAGCCATCGACCAGTGTTCTGGGCCTGGGGCTCCCAAGGCTGAGGCTTGCAGAGCTTTTGAGCAGGTCCAGTGGATCAGGAGCTGAGGCAAGCCAGGGAAACGGGCTGGTACACAGGAGAAGTGACGTGTAGGGAAGAGGACAGGAGGGGACGTAGGCCAGGCCGAGGAAGGCGAGACAGGACATGAAGGGGAACCAGGCACTAATTCTCCGGCAGAGAAGGCTGCTACAGATCCCTCACTTCCCTGCAATTAGATCTTAGCAAAATAGAGCTCCAGATGTCACTGGAGAATGAGAAAAGAGGGGATGGAAAGATGACCTACAGAGACACAACAAACCTACATTCCTATAAGATTGCTTATGAAGATTAAATTTTTGCAATATTTAAAATATCCAGAACACATAGACTATTCTGTAAACATTCTCCTTACAGTTCACCAAACATGTACCAAGTCTCTTCCTGTGCTGGGGGCCATGATACACACGAGTAAGAGGAAGCCCCCATCCTGAGAAGTGAAATACAGAAACAGGTCAGTTAGTAGGTAGGTGAGGGAGGCAGGAGGAGCAGCTACAGGGAGCCACCAACTCTGCAGAGGCCGGGTCATTAGAATTGGTCTATTGGGGATCAGCCTGCTTCGTCACCTGTGCCACCCAAGACTGGGCTGGAGGAGGCTTAAGGCGTGAGGCTGGGCCAGCTTCAGTATTTTGTGCCCCTGGGACCTGCAGAGGATGGGCAGGGGCAAGAGGCTCCAGTCCCTCCCTGCCTGCTGGCTTCTGGCTTAAAGCCAGCCTGAGCTGCCCTCGACCGCAAGCGAGGCTTCCTCTTATCAAGGTCGCTTTGGAAACCTTGCTTTCAAATTGTTTCCCCGGTTCAATCAACTTTCACATTCATAATACAACAGCGATCTACAGGGCCACTGAGCTGAAAGCGGCTGTGGCTTTTCATTTCCTGGCATGATTAGGAGGATAATCACTATGCTTGGAAAAATAATAAAGCCAGAGTCTGATGTGGGATCAAAGCAAAGAGTCCAGCCACACGCACAGGCCTGAGACACAGTGGCACATGGGCCCAAGCCTTCCCCGGGGCAAGAGAAGGACCAAGGCACCCTCCCCCTGCGCAGAGGGCTGCAAATCAAAATGTAGTTGCCCACTCAGCATCAGTGCCAACTGCACCAACTGGAAAATGTCTTCCGCTCTGGCCCTCCGGCCACCAAACTGGAAAGGCAGAGAGTTCAGCGCGTTGGCTGGAGGGAGAACTGCAGCCTCATCTCCCCAATAGAGAACTGAGAATGAAGTAGCAGGAGCCCATTGCCATCTGCTCAGAACTGGCCCCTGGCCACTGAGGAGCTGGGGGATGCATATGGCCAATAAGTGCTAAGCTGTGGGGCTCAGTTTGGCCACACCAAGCTGTTCTTCAAAAAGAGATCTGGTGCTATAAAGGAAAGAGCTCAGCAATGGAGCCAAAAATGAAAGGTGGGTACAAAGTCTGTCTCAACAGGGCAAGAGCCCTGGGTGCTGGATCTGTTTCCCTATCCACCTGATGCAGGAGCAAGTCAGCCTACCTCCCCAAGGTGACACAATGCATGAGGAATGAGATAGCAAGTATAAATGTAACCTACAGATCCTAAGGAGTTGCAGGACACAAGGACTTGAGCTGGTCTGGCCAGGCTGGGCAGTGTCTGGAGGGACCAGGACACATGTGAGAGTATGTAGCCCCTCCCTGATGAATGTAGGAGCTCCTGGGTCAGTAAGTTGTCCCTTCAGCCCCTGAGGTGTTGCATTAGATCTTGGAGGTGCAGAAGGCAGATGGAGGCCAGCTTCCTAACACAAGCTCCAGGGAAGAACACAGAGCATGCTCAATGGCGAGAGCATGGCCAGAGCTGGTGCTGCACAGCTGGCGCCTGCTGGCACCGGATGCCATGCCACTCACAGCAAGCCACTGCGTCTGAGAGCCCAGCACATGCGGCCCGCAGCCACTCCCCAATCTGAGCCTCAGTCCCTCATGCATAAAATGAAAGATTGAATCTAGTGATGTCTGAGCACCCCCAGAACATTCATCCTGAGGCTCATGGAGGAAAGAGGTATTCTTGGGGGGCAGAGTTTCAAGAGGCACTTGTGAAGAATTGTTAGACCTTTTTATTATGGTTGTTAGTTTATATTGCTCATCCTGGTCTAATGTCCCCATAAGCAGGACTTTGGTCTTATTCATTTCTGTATGCTCAACATTAAGGATTGCGTCTGCTGTCCACAGTGCAAAATACCATAGACCCGAATGTTCACATAGAAATCATCCACCAAGCCAAAATGCACCCAGACTCAACACTGCATGCCTGGGTAGCCCTTCAAAACACATAAGCAAGAAAGGATTTGGGAAGAGTCCTAAAACCTTGGCTTCAGGCCCCAGCCTATTAGCAATATTCTTTTACATAAGGCCTGCAAGGGAGTGGGGGATGCTAAAATCTCCTCTCCCACCATCTGGAGAGAAGTCCAGGGTCAGAAGAGAAATTCCACACAAGGCACCACTGCTGGCTCAGAGTTGGCACAAGATTTGTAAAGGAAACCAGGCCGGATGAAAGGAGAAGTTACCATTAGCAAAATAAGGTCAAGGTGATGGTTTCTTTAGAAACTGCATACAGCCGCTGGTTTCTTCCCTCGACTACAAGGAGAATTCCTCATCTAGCCCAGACGAGGTAGTGTATCCAAAAAAATTCATTTTGGAGAAGGTGGATTACATTTGCCTTGGAGGATCTCAGGAAGAATACCAGCAGCCGCTCTGCCGAGGAGGCGCGACTCTAAACTTGAAGCTGCTGAGGTTTCCCTTCTGCTTCTGCCGCCCTGCTGTTCTAAAGTAAGCAGACTGAGCAAGGAGACATGCTGGCTGTGGCTGGAGCCTGAAGTGGAAGTGCAGGTAAGATCCAGAGTGGCTGGGCTCACACCTGCTTGGAGGTGAACAAAGAAGAAAGGAACACCCAGGAGCAGAAGGCCAGACCTGCACAGAGAGGCTCACAGGATGTGCAAGCAATGTGAGGACTTGAACTAGGAGCAGTTGCGGAAGAGAGGGGCCTGATGAAACAAGGAGTTTCTAAGAAGCTCCAGTCTCACCCTTGCATGAGAAAAAGGGAACAGGTTTGCTCTTGAGTCCTGTGGCAAAATAACAGCTCAAGTTTCACCCAAGGCCAGCGCACTCTGCATGGGACAGCCAGGGAAGCAGAATTAGGGAAGAGGTAGCTTCTTTGGGGTTACCTGATGGACACAGGAGGTCCCACTGCTGATCACAAGGTATCCTCCCAGGGAAGAGGACTTGGCCCCACAAAGGGCCTTCTCTGAACTTGAATTTCTGTGTTCAAAAAAACACAAATGATGCTTGGTATGGTGTCACATGCCTGTAATCCAGTGGCTTGGGAGGCTGAGGCAGGAGGATCATAAGCTTGAGGCTAACCTCAGCAATTCAGCAAGGCCCCAAGCAATTTAGCAAGACCCCAGTCACAAAATAAAAAAAATAAAAAGGGCTGGAGATGTTGCTCAGTGGTTAAGCACCCCTGGGTTCAATGCCCCATACTAAAAAAAAAAAAATGCAGGTGATAAATAACACACCTCCATGCACAGCGTGTGAGGAGGTATAAGAAACGCTTCATAAACAAAAGTCACTCACAGTGATTGGCAAGAACACAGCACATTGTAATTATCTGTCTTATTCTACTAAAAGTAGCTCTTTTTGTCTTTAGCTTCGTTTTATGCAAGAAAAGAAGCCTGGAGAAGCCTGCTGTCAAGGAGGGTGGCTGTTCTCATTTTCTCTTCTCTATTCATATCCTCTCTCACTTGGTGTCTGCAGACACCCTCTGCATGGCAGGACTTCCAAATCATCCTAAGATCTGGGGTGTCTAACAGTCATCTCTACTAAGGTCACCCTCTACTAAGGTCAAGGGGGGCCACCAAAACAGGGCACCACATACTGGAGGCTTCAACAGCAGACATTTGTTTTCTCACAAATCTGGAGCCTGGACATCCAAGATCAAGGTGCAGGCAGGTTGGTTTGAGGCCTCCTTTGTGTCTCGTAGGTGGCCATGCCCAAGTCTTGGCCTGGTCTTCTCTCTGTGTGCATTTGTCTCGATCTCCTCTTCTTAGAAGGACCCCAGTTGTGCTGTATTAGGTGCAGCATAGTGGCTGCACTTTTACTTACTTACCACTTCAACAGCCTCTCTCCACCACAGTTGCATTCTGAGACCCTGGAGGGTAGAACTTCAGCACCCAGATCCAGCACAATTCCCTTCAAGGCAGGCTCTGCTGTCAGCAAGGGCAAGGGGTCTCCTGAGCTCACCTTCTGCATCCAGCCAGGTGAGCTGGCCTTCCCAGTTGTACCTTGATGTCTTGTCAATCAGTTCCTGGCCATCTCGGTCCCCCTCAACTGTGACCCTCTGAGGACAGGACCCTGGCTTCTCATGTCTGGGTCCCCAGCACCTTGCACAGCATCTGACAAACAGCAGGTGCTCAATAAATGTCCAAGTATAAGTGAGTGATTAAAACTCCACCATGCCTGTGTGGTCAAAGAAGAACGCCATTCCATAGCATTTAGAAAAGGCCTGCCCCTACCCAGAGCATATTTCAGCTGAGTAAAGGCTAGGCTTGATTTCTTGCTCCCTTTTATTATGTGATCAATAACTTTTTAAAACCCTTAAAAATAAGCTGCAGGGCAAGGCTAGGGACCATAAAAGTGGAGAAAGGACCACACCTGAGGAGCCTGCAAGAAACTCTATTAGCATGATGCTGCTATTACAAGGAATATCAATATTAATAGCAGTATTAGTGCCAAGAACCATCAGCCTCAATATTTTGCAGTTCCTTACAAACACCTGTAATGGGTGATGACAGATGGGTGACTTCTAGGTGGAACTGAAATAGGCTGTGTGGACAGCTGAGAGATGGGAACCTGAACACGTGCCTCTTCCCTGAGAGAACAGCCTCCCATCACCTCCCCACGTCTTAGTAGCTCAGGCCATGCCCTGAATGCCCCCATCCACCAGGGCCACAGGCTCAGGGACTCTTCTCAGAGACCGAAGAAAAGGAGGAAAAAAAATGTCACCCTCTAACTATCGACATGCACCAGGTGTGGATCCCAAGCTCAAGGTGTGGACGTTGGCCCGTCCCCCTTTAAGCAGCAAAAGCAAAATGTGATAGGGAATAAGGTCTATTTGAAATTGAATCCTGTTGCAAATCCACTAGGGGCCTGACCCTTCCAAGGGATACTTTGGCACAATAATTTATATCGCCAAGGACCCTTTTGCAAAACGAATACAGGTTTATTCTCCCTTATGTAAGTCTAATTTACAAATTCAATTTAATTCAGCAGATGTTTATTGATTATTTTTCTGTATTCAGGGTACTGTGCCAGTGCGGGTGATTAACAAAGATATTTAAGATGTGATCTTTGCCCTTAGAAACCCATATTCTAATGGAGGGAGACAGACAACTAAACAGATACCCCTACCAGTTTGGTAAACGCTATGATGGGAAGGCATACTTAAATTACCTGGGGAATCAAGATAAAGCAAATAACTCATTAACAATGGAATAACTAAGGAAAGGTGCAGGGAAAACAGAGAACAGGGTAAGGAGGGGAAAACTGAAACGGGCTTTGAAGTTTGAATAGGAGTTGACCAGGCTGGAATGTGATCACGTCTAGCTTGGTGAGGAACCAATGTGCCTATGTGTGGAACACACAGGGCTGGTGAAGGAAAGGCTAGGAAGGAGAAGAGAAGCAAATGTTTTGCACAGACACTCTGCTGTGCACTGAAAGACCTGATTCAGCCAGACTCAAACCCTCATTCCCACCCACTCAGCACAGGATTCCTGTAAGTAGCCTGCTCCTCTGCTACAAGTACAATATGACTTAATTTACCAAGTTACTTACAGAAACATTGATTTTGTGGAAGGAGGTTCATTTGTAAGGAAAGAATTGTTGCATCCAGATGATCACATAGAACACAGTAAGAGAAGGCTCCAAGCTGGAGCTCAGGGCTTAGGTGCTCTGGATGCAGCCAGCTCTGGAAAACAGAGGCTCAGGTTGAACGGTGATAGCCCCCGAACTGGATGTGTATTATGTGAAAAGATCCATCTGGACCGACTCGTTGGATGCTCAGCATGTTGATGTGAAGAGCAACAGCCTGCATTTCTCAGAAAGGTCCTCTAACCTGAAGCCACCTCCTGGTAGGCTCAGACCTCAAGGATCACAGATTCTGCTGTGACCCTTGTCTATTCACTGCTGTGACCCTCATCTATCCTCTGCTGTTCTCTCCAGTTCTCATTGTTTTTAGAATCACACTGATGGCCAGATGGAGCAAAATCATTATCACAGGCATCCTCCATGTTATTACACCATCGATGTCCTAAATCCTGAGCACCCTCATGTGACCCTGTAAGAAGTGCAGAATGTCCTCTGCACATTCCAGAAAAGTCATCTGGGCTCACAAGGTTTTGTAATTGGTCCAGGGTCTCACAGATGATTATTTGCAGAGATAAACCTAAAAACAGGTCTCCTAAAAACCAATACAAAGTACATGTTGCCCCCACTCAGGTCCCCAGTGAGGGCTGAGCCCACCTCCTATGTGAACAAGAAGCTGGCTAGCTACAGGGTCTGAACTGAGAGACCTGGGTAAGGCCTCCTGCCCAGCCTTATCTTTTTCTAGTTGAACTATCCATAAGACATGAAACTGAAGCATTTGAAATCGTGCATATATGGGGGCCAGTGATAAAAATAAATGACTTAAACTTATAGAGTATTTAGCTTTTCAAAAATGTTTCTACATGTTTTATCACAAAATTCATCTTGCGAGAGAGCCAGGGTTAATTCTGTCTGGGATGCTGTTTCACCCAGTGCAGAGACAGAGGTAGATCTGTTCAATGCTCTCTTAAGCAAAGAAGTCTAGATTGAGATTTAAGCAGCTCCCAGATGTCCATAAAGTCAGTCAAACAAAGAGGTCATCAAGGCCTCAAGCTCCTTCCTTCTTTCTACTCTGCATCCTCAGCAAGCTGGCAATTCCCTTCTTGGTTACAAAATGGCTGCAGAGGGCAGGCTCAGGTATATTCTCCTCAAATAGCAGCCACCCCAAGAAGGAAAAACTGTCTCCCCAATTTGTGCCACTGAAGGAAATAGTTTGTGACATGTCACAGTAGACCTCCCCTTAGTTCTTGTTAGCCACAGTGCAGTCACTGTGCCTAATCAGTCCTGGCCAAAGAATAAGAATGTCCCTGGTTGGCTTCGTCCAATCAGTATTCTTCCTCCCCACAGCACTACACCAAAATCTAAGTTCCATGAGCTGGAAGAAGAGGGGAAGGCTCCTGAACAGGCCCCATCGCCCCCAGTCTCAGAAGGGAAAACAAAAATCTTGATTCCTCTAGCAGTCCCTTAATGAGCTGACCTCTCTCCCAGCAGCACCATAGTTAAGCTGTTCTCAGCTTTATGACAGTATGATAGTTAACTTTGTAACACTATCAGCTATTAACATCTATGCTGCTTTATTGGCTATTATTGATCCTATCCAGTATCTGATTAAGAAAATCTGATTGTAATTAATCTCAACCACTTCTGCACAGTGTCTCTCACCAGCCACAATAAATACAATGCTGGGCTCTGTATGACAGGTGTTGGGACTCAAAAAATGATACCCCCCTAAAAATGGTGCTTGCACGCTGACCAGTGAGCTGGAGGAAATTGGAAGACCTCAGGAGCAACTGCAAAAGCAAAGCCTTTCCTCAACTTTCTGCTATGGTTTGGATAAGTGCCCCCCAAAGGCCCATGTGTCAAAGGTATGATTCCTTGGCACTGCTGCATGGAAATAGAACCTTTGAGAGGTGGGGCCAACTGAGAGGTCCTTAAGTCATCAGGGGCCCTTTGAAAAAGATCATGGGGCCCCCTGTCTCTTAGTCTCTCTCTGCCTTCTGTCTCATGAGCAATTTGTTCTGCCATGTGTTCCTGCCATGAAATTCCACTTATCCAGAGGCCCAAAGAATGGAGCTGTCCAATCTTGGAATGAAACTTTTTTGAACCACGAGCTAAATAAACCTTTTCTTATTATAAGTTAATTCCCTCAGATATGTTGTTATAGTAATGTAAATCTGACTAAGACACCTTGTCCTGCCCTCCTGTCTCTGGCCCCTCATTCTTCTTGTGAAGCAAGTCATAGAAACCACAATTCCTCTTCCCCAAGGCAGGTAATAGACACTAGGTACTCTCTCCCTCAAAGTAAGCCATAGAACCCAGAAATTCACTCTCTCCCTTCACTCTTCTCCCTTGAAGACCCTCATTCCAGAGGAATCATGCCACATAACCAAGAAGGACAGCTAGCTACACAGAGAGGTCAAGAAGGATCTGAACTGACCAAAAGGAGGTTGAAAGGAGTTCTTACAAGAGCAGTACAAAAGTGACAGGAAGAAGGGGACCCAGGAGTGTCCCTTCATTCATCACTTCAGCCTATTGACCCCAAGTGCCCAGATGGGGTGTGAACCTGGGAAGGAAAGGGAGATGGACACACCTGACCACAGCCTGTAGGAGACTCAGCAACCCAGACCAGATGGAGTTGGACCAAGGGACCTACCCAGCTAGAATGCCTCTATCAGAGCAATTCTTTTTAATGGTAAATCTTGTCACCAAAAGTACCACTTGCAGGCCTTGCTTCTGTGTGCATCCTCCTTTGCCTGTCTGCTTTTCTGATGTCACTTTTTTGATGGTGGCTCTGAGTGTAGACCATCCACGGTCAAGGCCCTGGTCCTCACCAGGTGGTGCTTCCTAATTGCTGACAGAAGCATATTAATCTTCTGGATTTGAGAATGAGACAGCAGAATTCCTTATAATTCTTGGAAGCCTCCCAACTACAAGTTATTCTGTATATTTCAGAGTACTTTATTTGTGTGTTTTAAAATAATGTGTGACTATAATAACCAAGAGTGAATGGCTTTTCAGTCATAAGGTTATCACAGAAGTTTTTGTGGAAACATATTAAAAATGCATGGTTTAATCTTATTATAAACCAATATATTATGACAGATAACATACTTAAATAAGTGCATACTTCAAGAATCTAAAATCCACTGTAATTAAAGATTATATAATTCAATATGCAAAAATGATCTCCCCCTGATACAGACATTGGATCACCAAGAACATTAAAAGATGAGACTGTTAGAAAACAAATGCCAAATTAAAACTACTTAAGCATTAAAAGATAATACCACGACATTTAATATTTAAAAGCTATCATTCTTTAAATGAAATTTTAAAACACACAAGCATTAATTGCCCCATTCAAAAGTTTCCATCTTTCTGGTACCCATGACGAACATTCCAGACAGAAAGTCTCTTCGGTTTTGCACTGACGCTTGTCAGACTGGTAAGACTGTGTGCAAAAGCAGCTTCCAATTGGCTTCCTATAAGCTCGTTTCCTTTTATAACAGCCAAAACATTTTCTCTGCTCGATATCATTTTGGTTTAATCTTTGAGTTTGTTTTTGCTCTTGCTAATTCAGGTTTTTTAAGTCAATCTCTGCTTGAATGTTGCAGTCTCTCTACCACATTCACGTCTCGTCTTTGCATTTCTGTGTCAAAGGATTTGCAAATAACTGAAATGTTATGTATAGCAAACATTTCAACCATAAACATTTGTGGGGATAAATGATAAAATAACATCCAGAGGTCCTAGCATGTTTCAAACAGCACCACACAGACTCGTGGACCCAAACTGCCAATTTAGTGACAGATCACCACCAAAGCTGATTAGCTCCTGGAACTTCACACACAGGAGTGTATAAAGTATTCCAGTGTATAAGCTTACTAATATTTATTTTATCTGCAATGAGATCTCACCATTAACAATGAAAATACTCTTATCCTACAGTAAGGACAGCAAACATCTGCTCAGACTTGGAGAGTGGATGGAACTTTCCATGATACCTGCTCCTGCCTGGATTCCAGGACCTTAACCTTGATTCCTGAGTCAGCATGAATTGGTCTTGTTTTTGTTGTTTTGTTTTGTTCTTTTTAGTCATACATGACAGTAGAGTTTATTTTGACATATTTATACGAACATGAAGTATGCCTTATTCTGATTAGGATCCCGGTCTGGTGGACGTACCTGATGTGGAGATTCACTGTGGTATATTCCTGTATGTACATAGGAGAGTCATGTTAGATTCATTCCCTGTCTTTCCTATCCCTATCCCTCGCATCTTGTTTTCTACTTTGTCTGTGTATTTTTTCAAAGCAGTGGCATTCCTGTTTGATGAGGGTTTTTGATTTGCACAGGAAGCTGGTAATACTTTTTACCATTTTTCCAGTTCCCCATCTGGGTGTTCTCAGGATTTGGATAAGTGCACATACTTTCTGGAAAACTCTGGGGAAAAAATCCTACCCAGAATGCACTGTAGGCCACCACATGTGCAAAGTCTCACCAGGCAGAGGCTGGGGGTCCAAGGTAGACATGGATGAGGTTGACTTGAGACCCTCTCCACTGGCTTAGGCCCGAGGGCAAAGTATAAATGCATCTGGTTTCTCCCTCTGAGCCTCTCCTCCCTCCTGCTATGGCCCTGCTCTGTCCAGTCAAGTCACCCCAAGTCTCATTCAAACCGACTGCCCTTCTCCTCTGCTTCCCCACCTGGAATATTTACCCTCTTGTTTCTCTCTATAATCCCAGCCCCCACACTGACACCTCCACTTCTAACGCTCCAATTTTCCTGAGCCAATCAGTAGCAGCCACAAGATTGGCCTAATCACCACTATGACAATTTAATTAAAGCAATTCAGACTAAGGTATGAATCATACATAAATTTCCTCTTACTATCAGTATGATGTTGCAAGTATCACTTCATCATACTGAGCCTCAATTTTTTGGTCTACAAAATGGAGATAAAAATTCGCAGCTCATAATATTTTTGAGAAGATGAGATGATGTAGGTAGAGCATAGAGCTGTTATTAAGTGCATGGAAATTCTGAATTTCCTTCCCTCCTTCTCCAAAGAGTATAGTATCTGAATTTTAAAGAAAAGACTTTTGAGTGCAAATAGTTTTGTATCAACACTGGGATCTAGGCACAGTCCCCAGGAATGGAATTAGCTATATTTGTTAATCGAAATACAAAGTGGCATTGAATGCCTCTCTTTTTTTTTACCCCTCCACAAAGTGCCCACATCTACTGACCCCGTGCCAATTCCAGAAACTTCCCACCCAGCATGTTTGCAAAGTCGGACTTGTGCTAAGAGAGCTAGATTTCTGTCACTGCCCGCAGTGTCTGGCCTGAAGTAAATGCTCAATACACATTTGCCAAATTGAATTTCCTTCTCCCTGGATTAATGGTGGCAGAAACCGGGAGCTGGCCCCTCTGGGGTGGCAGCAGCGTCCACGAGGTTTGTGAGTCATGCCTTCACAGGCCTGGCACCAGCCACCCCTTCCTTTGCCTCTGACCTCTGCTGCTTCTTCAGCATGTTTACGGACATAATTACAGTGCACTATTGATTTCCTGACAGCCACCTTGATGTAACTATTTTACAGAATCAAGCTAATTTCATACATTGGGGTTTTTATGGTCTCTGGCAGACTCAACCCAAGAAGTCATTTCGTCTCCTCCCTGGGTATTCCTGCCCCTTTCAGAACACCATTTCTCTTGGCCTGTCCTTCCCTGAAGCCAGCTGGCCTCCACAGCAAGCCAGAGCCTCTGTCTACTCCTTGCTGCCCCACCCTGATGACCACATGAGCCTCCCCTGTCATGGGCAAACAAGGAGGCCCCGGAGGCCTCTGAAGGCAGGACAGTGTGGGTGGGATAAGATGGACCCCACCTTGTGTGACTCCCCTCCCTTTAAAACCTGAGTCTGCCTGCCAGTTGTGCTTACCTTCCAGGTATATTCCTGGGCTCTCTGAAACACTCCTTTTCTTCATGCATCTACTAACTTACAATTATATATATACATGTATAGAGGTAGACTCTTATTAATCAGGATAGCAATCCTACAATTACTATTGTGCCCATTTTAAAGGTGGAAAATAAGGTGAGATTAAAGCAGTTTTGTAACACAAAATATTAACAGCTAGCTTATGAAAGCACATCACCAAAAGGCTTCCCTGGAGTGTTCTTCCCACCTGGAGACAAGGGGCTACAGATCCAGGTGGACTTCTCAGGCCATGCGCTGTCCTTCCTATAGCACCCTTGCCGTGTCCCTTCCAAGTCCCACACACAGTTCTCCCTCATGTGGCCTGGTCTCGCCATGCTGCTCTTGAATACCTTCTTCTTTCTGCCTTTCCAACCCAGATCTGTCCTTGAAGGATTCTCCCTAGTTCTTCCTCCACCAGAAGCCTTCTCTTATAAGTTATCCAGTCTTCAAACCCGGTGAGCATGTTGTGTATACTGTTAGATGATAAAAGTGCACAAGTAGACTTTTTTTTCAACACTGGGGATTGAATCCAGGGCCTCATTCATGTTAAGAAAGTGCACAGGTAGACATTTAACAAAGACATTATTAAAGTAATGGACCTAGGTTAGTTGGATCCCCATCATCCATTTCCCAATGCGAATAAATTTCTCAATTTCCCAGTAGCTCCTATTTTCTCTTTGGGGAACAATAGGACCCCAGAAAAATTCATCCCTGGTCCAGATGTGCATCTGTGTGACCTACAGTGGTAGCCAATGAGTGTGTCCATGTGACCTAAGGAGATCCAAATTAGACAATTGCTAGGAATGCTGGGAAAGAGACTTGCTCATGCCTGCTGGATAGGAAAGAGAGGAGGGCATCTACTCACAGTACAGTCAGCATGAAGGAAGCAGAGTCAAGAAATGGAGAGAGAGAAACAAGGTTGAGGTCACACATTTTAAGCTGCAAGATCAAGCTTTGCCTGAAGCTAACAAAGCCCTTTCGCCAGATTGTTCACTTACATGAACCAATTTGCTTCTCTTCGTTTAAACCCATGTTAGTCAGAATTTCTGCCCCTCGAGGGATTCTAGTGCGTATACTTGAATGGCGATGTTTGTTCTAATGCATATCAATGTGGCGGCAGCGTGACCGTCTATTCAGACTTTGAATTTTTATAAGAGAATACCAAAATATAATTAGTTTCATTGATTTTTTTTTATATGACTTATTGGATTTTTGTTTTATCTGATAACAAAACAATACATGGCCATTAAAAACATTTTAGAAATTCCACCACAGAAGATTACTACAAGCAAACAAGATATATTTACTTTTATTTAATTATGTATGGTATTTTATGAAATTGGAACAGGTCATGGTGTGTGCTTGTGTGTGTGTGTGATTTTGAATCCTACTTTAGTCACTAAATATCAGCACACAAGCACAATGGGGAAAAAAAAGCAGTCAGATTTCCTGGATTCAAATCCCCTCTCTCTCATTAATATCTATGTGACCTTGAATAAGTTACATAAATCCATAGCACTTAATTTATAGAGGTTTTATGAGGATCAAATAAACAAATTAAGTATTTAGTGTGGTAAGTGGCAAGTAGTAAGAGCTCAGTTTGGACAAATTGAATTGGAGAGGTTACTCAGCAGGCATTCTGTGTGATGGGCTCTACCCTGGGTGATGCAAGAGTCTTCGCATCATGCCTGGCCTAGAGGCACCATGTGTCCAAAGTGACTCTGCCTCACCTCACCATCCCCATCTTCACAAACAAAAATGTCTCCAGACATTACCATATGTCCCCTGGAGGACGAAGTCATCCTACTTGAGAATCACTGATACATGATACTTCATTATACAGCTATAATAGAGCATTTGACTCCATTCTTTACCATTGTGTGGTTAGAATGTACAGAACCTTGTTAGATGACATCATATTACAGGGTCCTTCGACTGTTCTAACTCTTGTGGAAATTTCTTTCGCATCTCACCATGACATATTATATTGAACTATTAGTTGGAGATAAATGATTCCATTATATTAATTTGTATTAATTTTTTTACCAAGAAAATTTTTTTACTGTTTTTAGTTTTATCGAATGTCTTAAGGGTACCAATTGAAATTTTCTCTGCCTCACTCACCCCTGGATTATATTAATAGAATTCTTAACATGAAATTATTCTTGCATTCGTAAGGTAATGCTTAACTGCACATGGTATAGAATTCTTCTCTTAATAGCAACGGGTATGATGTGATGGCATTTAATTTAAGGATTTTCCTTTTCATTTCATAAAACAAATTAAACCATTATTTGCTATTGTTTCATCATTAGGGTTATGTTGGTTTTGTAAAATAATTTGGAAACTTTTACATCTTTTTTATATGATTGGAAATGGTTTATTTCCCTCTCTAAATTATGTATTTCTTGATATTTGATCAACCCAACCACAGCATTAAGTCAAGAGCATTTTTTTGGAAGGTAATTGTTGAGCAACTTTTTTCTGACAATTTCTTCAAAGAACATGAGTTCTCTATTTTTAAGTCAATCTGGGTGATTAATATCTTGCTATTAAATCATCCTTATAATCAAAATTTTTAAAAACAGTACAGAATGTTATCATTGATATTATACCACATGTCCTATTTTCAGTTTTTATAATTCACTTTCTAATATCTAATTTAATATATTTGTTTTCCCTTTTTTTGTGTTAGACTTGCTAGGTCTCTCTGCTGCTATTCTAATTGAAGACTAGCTCCTTTATGATTTTTTCTTTTCTTATTTCATGCTTAGTTTCTTTTTGTTGCTGTTTAAAATATTTGTATTAAGCATTTTATTTTATTTCCAATTTGAAAATAAAAATTTAGTCTATGAATTTTCCCTTTTGTACAGCTTTGACTTCACCCCATGGGCTTCTGTATAAACTGTTCTCATTTTTGTTACTTTACAAGTAAGCTATGTCTCTTCTCCAGCCCAACAATTACTAAGCTGAATAGTTTTGAGTTTCTGAAACCTCAGGTCTGCCTTATTTTAAACTTTTGTTATTACAGTGGCCTTTGTCACTCTTATCTATTCATTATTTTATGGTAGTCAGCAGATATGTTCTACGTAAATACTGGCTTTCAGTACTTAATGGATTTTACTTTTAAATTTTGTCACTGTTTTAAAAGGAAATCATTTAAAAGAAATTTCAACCATGATCTGAAATGTGTGATCTGTTCATGGGCTTAAAAGTTATGACACGTTTTTATTAAATAAATTATTAATCCTTTATCCACGTACCCTACGCCCTCATTCAGTTTTTGCCTACCTCCTCTGCCACGTTCTGAGGAACATGTGTTGTCATCTTTTCATACTCTTTAGTATTTTTCTCTGTTTTTTATGCTTTTACTTCAAATATTTTGATATTCAGTTATCTGGCATTATCTATTTGGTTTTGTTTCATCAATGTTACATAATTCTCTTTGTGCTTCAAATTCTCTTGTTGTTACATTAATGTTGTCACTACTGCATTTTGTATATCTTATCCTGGTATGTTTCACCCAGCCATTTATTTTTAATCTTCCCCTGTCAATCACTGTGTACTCAATTTATATCTTGCAAACAGCATATAGTTGTCATTTATTATTTGACCTAAGCTGAGATACTCTGCATATTAAAGGGAGCATGACTCCTTCATTTATTGTGATGAATTATATAGCGAGACAATATCATCGCTTAGTTTTACTATTTCTGCCTATGAGACTTCTTCAATTTTCCTGATAGTTTTGTCTGATTTTATTTGCTTTATAATTTTCTTTTTAAAAATTTCTGTTTACTAAAGAGACCATGGATTATTTTCTTTGGTTATCCCCTGCCCCAATGGGTTGGGTGATAGAAAACATATTTTAAGCTCTTTTGGTGATCCTTTTAAGTTTTAAGAAATAATTTTTAAAGTTTATTTTTGTAATGATCAATGTCCAAATAAAATATCTGTTCACTTCTCCCTGTCAGGTGAGGAATCCAGGATGTTTTTTTAATGCTTCTACTCTTCCTTAACCCTATTTTTTTTTTTCAGGAATAAAATCAGATATTAAAGCCAAATTCTACTGGGCTTTTTTTCACATTTGAAAATGACTTTTTTACTTCCATTCTACTTTATAGCCATGTCAACAAGAATAATCTAGACTACCGCATCTTACCAGGAGAATCATGCTTACCAGGAGAATCATTCTTGGATAACCTCCTCATGATGAAGTTGTTTATCTTTATATGCCTCAATCAATTAGAATATATCCTTAAGTACTTTTTTCAGGAATTAAATAGGCCTATTACATATTCTGAACTCTTATATCTTCTTCCCTTTTGTTCTTCCAGGTACTGGAGATTAAACTCAGAGTGCTCCACCACAGAGTGATCCCCAGCCCTTTTTTTAAATTTTATTGCTTGATCAAGACAATGTCTCACTCAATTGTTGAGGCTGGCCTCAAACTCCCAGTCCTCCTGCCACAGGCTGGCAAATAGCTGGGATTGCGGGCATGCACCACCATGCCTTACTTGAACTCTTGTATTTCTGAAGTTGTATTCACAACCTCAATCATAGTTTGACTAAATTTTTTAAAAGAAACAAACTCCAATCACAATTGTTTCCCCTCAGAACTCCAACTCTTCACTTAAAGCGGGCCAAAGATGCTAACAAACAGCCTCAGAATCTCATGGCTTGACCCCTGGCAGAGACCTTTCCAACTGGCAGAGGCAGCTTTGCAGGGAACGGATCAGCACCCCTGGATCTTTCTGTTCTTACTTAGGGGTCTCTGATATGTCCTTTGCATCTCGCTGGCCAATGAGCAGGGAAAGAGGAAGAAAGAGGAAAGGACAATAGAAGTCCCAGCAGATTTCAAGGCCAGGCCACAAGAGGCACATGTCTCTTCTGCCCCGCTCACATCAGACCCATCTGTTCACCTGGCCACTGATGGGCCAGGAGGCTGGGAAACCGTGTCCCCCAGAGTTGCCATTAGGAAAGCAAAGTGACTTGACAAACACAGAGCCCTGTCTGTGCCACGGAGCTGCACTGTTGTCTTCGGTTATTTGCAGAGAAGTTGGAGGGTATTTTCATTTTCATTTTTGTGATTGTGTTTCTGGTTTTTTCCTCCACAGTGCTTATAATCCATAATCTTTTAATCCCAAAATTAAGCCAGGTTGTATATAAATGCAGTTTTCTTCACATTTCTTTGGCTTACATATTTGGGCCAGTTTTCAGTGCACACTTTCTTTGGTATAGGAACTGGACCGCTGTTCCTCTGTAAATTGTTCTGGTTTGTTCCTCAGCGATGCCTGTGATTCTTAGCTTGCCTGTCCTTCTCTGCATAGGTTATATTGTCATTGCTTTTGTCTCTTCATTCTTCCTCTTCACATGAGGACAGTGTGGTCTTCTTGTAGTCTGAGATTTAGCAGCATTAACTTCCATGTGGATTTATTTACCGCATTGCATTTAGACATCCTTCAATTTCCTTTGTATTTCATCCATCTTCTCAGTCTGCTTCCATCTCAACCTATCTTCCTCCTAGTGCTCCTATTTTCCTTGCCTTTCCCTGGAATCCTTGATAACATGTTTTTCCTACTGTTTTTTCTTTCTTTTCTAAACAGGACACAAACCTTCAGAGCAGTGATGGCCACCAGGAGCACATGTGGTTTGCTCTTGGGCCTTGCACCCTCTTGGCTGAGTGGGGTTGCAGAGCTTCATGCAAGTACCAAGCAGTAAAGCCTGCCCTTTGGTGCCCTTGCAGAACCCAGCAGGGCGGCCACAGCTCGCACTCACAGCGTGGTCAAGAGTCTTCTGATATGAGCCATGCCATGGCAAGTACTGGTATCCCAGACAGAACCACAGCTGTACAGTGATTGACAGCCGTGCATCGGCCAAGCCACATGTGACCATCTGGAGAAGGCTCTTCTTAAATACAGCATCTGCCTCAACTTCAAAAGCCTCTAGGCCCAGAGGGGAAAGGTTCCCTGAGTCTCAGCCCATAACTAAGGGCCATTATCAGGGACCAAAAGGATTTTTCCCAATAGCATCCTCCTGAAAATTCAGTAAAGAAGAGTGAGACAGGTCCCCTGACTGACAGTGCACACCTGGGGGACAATGCCAGCCTTCACTGGGTCTCATTGTGTCCTCCTCTTGTGGTGTGCCATACATGACTGTCATGCTGCTCATTGATCAAGTTCTAAGAACTACAGGGAGAATTTCATGCTATCAAAATCTGGGTTCACTCCCCACGATTAAGGTCATTCTCCAGTTTAACTCTGAGTAAAGTCAGAATCATTTTCTTTTCTTGTTCCTGGATGCTAAACAGACACTTTGTTAATCATTAGTTGAGCTTTGGTGAGTGAGTGACAGTGAGTGAAAAAGCTTAGGAACCAGACCAATAACCGTATCCGTTCCGCCTGAGTGTGATCACCAGAATGAGCTTCCCTAGTTTTACTTATTCCTCTTTTTCCTGGGACAAGGAATTCTTCTCATTATAAACGTGAGGTCAGCTAGTCATGGGAGACCTCTCCTGAGTCCACCACACTGAAACACACAGGAGCTGGGCCAGCCCCCACCTGCCCAACCACTCCCCTAGCCATTGCCCACTGTGACTGCTGCCACCACTCAGTTCCACTTTACGTAGCACCTGCAGCCACTATCGTCCACACAGCTCTTCCCTGTCCTGCTTCCTGGAGATGAGGCTCCTTGTCCCTCCCCGCTAATTTTAGTCAGCAGTCTTCCCCCAGGACATAGCCATCTCTCCCTCTTAATGGGGAGGGTCACAAGAAGTGCACTTGCTATAGATATAGACACACCCCCCAGGTGTAGGGACATGAACAACAGAGGAGAGATTGGGGTCAGGATCAGAGACGCTAAGTGAAGAATGGTGTGTTCTGTAAAGACGGCAGACTGTCAGCCCCTGAGCATGTAAATGTGACAGTGAAATGTGTGATCAAGGTGCTCAGGTGGCATGCGACAAGCACTTCTGACATTAATACAAGCCAGAATGTGATAAGGATGTTGCCTACCCATCATCAAAGTCCCAGGTAGGATGCCTGACATGATACAAACCAAAGATCAGACAGGCAGCCCCCTTGCTCCTGATCGGAGTCACCTGTGCACAGGGTCAGGTAACGAGTGCTGAGGGCTTGGCCAGGCCTGAGCTTCCAGGCAAGTTCTGACAACAGAGCAGGAGAACTGGCAGGTCTTGCACTCACTGTCTTCGATCTCAGACAAGCTTTCACCTCTCTGGGCCTTGATAGATTGCCATGTGAAATGGGATAACGGCATTGGTTCTAATTCTTTCATTCAGACCCAAGCACCCTAATCCAGCATAGCCCTCACCCACCTCTGAACCTACCTGGCAATCCATAAACAGGGCCCCGCCCAGGGTGGGCAGCCAAATGTATCTTCAGATTGTAAGATTTTAAGAGCCCTAATTTAATAATGCCCATGATAACAATAACAAAAATTGGGATTCTGAGCACTGGCCTAAATTCTGTACCTATAAAATAAAAATCCTCAAAAGACTGGTGGCCAAGTACAATCACTTGCTGTGTAACATTTAGGTCAGTGACAGATCACATAAGCAGCAGGGGTCCCATAAAATGATAACAAAGCTTAAAAATCTCTTCTGCTCGGTGACACAATGACGTCATGGCAGAAGGCATTGCTTACAGGCCTGTGGTGATGCTGATGTGGAGACACCTGCTGTGCCACCAATCATATAAAAACACAGCACATACAATTAGGCAGAGCACGTGACACTCGATAATGATGGTAAACAACCGTGTGACTGGTGATGTATTACTGAAACTGCTTTTAGCATTTATTTTAGAGTGTACCTTTTCTAGTCATAAAAATTTTACTGTAACTCAGGCATAGTGGCACATGTCTGTGGTCCCAGCTTCTCTGGAGGTTTGAATATGAGCACAGCTTGAGCAACATAGTGAGGCCTCATCTTGGGAAAAAAACACACACACACACACACAGAGCCAGAACATTTTACTGTAAAACAGCATGCATGTTACCCCAACAGCATCCTCATACAGTGTTTTAATCAGCTTTTCCTCTGCTGTGACTAAAAGACTTGACAAGAACAATTTTAGAGAAGGAAAAGCTTATGTGAGGGCTCATGATTTCAGAGGTCTCCATCCATAGACAGCAAACTCCATTCCTTGGGGCTCAAGGCGAAGCTGAACAGCATGGAGGAAGAGTGTGGCAGAGGGAAGCAGCTCACATAATGATCAGAACACAGAGAGGAGAGAGAGAGAGAGAGAGAGAGAGAGACTCCACTCACCAGTACAAAATATATACACCAAAGGCACGTCCCATGCCCACCTTCTCCATCCTGCTCCACCCACACCTGCTATTGTGTTCTGTTACCATCCAGTTAATCCCTATCAGGAAATTAATTCACTGACTGGCCTAAGGCTCCGTGACCCAATCCTTCTTCTTTGAACCTTCTTGCATTGTCTCATACATGAGCTTTTGGGGGACACCTCACATCCAAACCATAATATATGGCTTGTGTTTACCACGTCTCTGTACCAAGAGGCCACTTGAAGCAACTGACCTGTCCTATCCAGGTCTGCATGAGCACCTGGAGATGCTGAACAGTGACAGGATCCCCTGAAAACACACTTCTCAGAAATGTTCAGTCACTAACTGATGCACGGCCATATCCACATTATAACCTCCTCCCTTTTCCGGATGAGGAAACTGAGGCACAGAGTTGGTCGTCTCACACTAGCAGGTAGCAAAGCCTCACTACACTCACTGACTCAGTGCCCTGGACACTCAACTGACCTCAGAATATGTAATAACCCAGCCTTGCATCCAGACATAGGTCCTGCACTCCAGCTTCTGAGGAAAACCATGCACCTTCCTTAACGTTCCACAAACAGGAGTTGAATTCCATACTTATTCCCTACAGCTGAGACTGCCTTTGTAACTTGCTCAGAATCCCTGTTGCTTCAAAACCAGGACCCTGCTCTGCCCTGGCTTGTTATGCACCCCACCTTAGGCCACCCAAAGAGCTGGAGTCCTGCATCAGCTCCAACTGGTCCCTGTGGTCAACCTTTCTTGTACTGACAGTCTCTCCAGCCTGGACGCTGCTCCAGGCAGGCACTGGGCTCATTCATCTGCACTTGCCAGCTAGTTTTGCATGACTCAGGTCGGGGTCAGCTGGCTCAACTAGCTTCTCCCTTGATGGCCTCTCCACCGGTGAACAGTATCCTAATGCTGGTGGACCACCTAGCCACCTCCTGTGACCTACTGCATGCAAGTACTTTCTATTCAAACAGATGACAGGCTATGAGCATTGGGGTTGGACACCCCTGCTTGTCTCTGGTCTCTCCTGTTTCATCCATTTTTCTGTGTTTTTTTCATTTTTGGAGGTAAAATTTACATATGAGATGCATTGGTCTTAAGGGTACAATTCAACGAGTTTTGTCAAATATATATATATATATATATACACATACACAGACACGTGACCAACACCTCAGTCGAGATATAGAGCATTTCCATCACCCTGGAAATCTCCCTCAGCCCCTTCTAGCTAGTCCCCACCTCCCATAGGCAAGAACAATTCTGAATGTTACCACCATCTTCTGATCTTTTCTTAAACTTCACATAAATGGACTCCTAGGAAAGAGAATGCAGTCTTTTGTGTCGGCCTTCTTCCCCTCGACATGTTGTTCCTGACCTTCACTTTGTTGTTTCCTTGTCTTTCATTGCTGCCTTGTATACCGTTGTGTATGGGGAGAAGGGGGTCACCTGCTTCACGATCTTGGGGAAGTCAGAGGTCTCCCCATTCATTCATGTACTCATCCGGTTAACAAGAATTTACTCTGCCTCAGTTTTATGTTTTATAGGATCACACTGACAACACCTGCTATTGTCTGGGTGTTTAACCAGGATTAGAGAGACAGTAGATACCAGGGTGAATTCTGGAGCCAGATGGCTACATTCAAATCCCAGTTCCATGTCTCACTAGCTGGATAATCTTGCAGAAATTCCTCAACCTCTCTGTATTTCCATTCTCTCACCTGCAAAAGGATTAAATTAAGATCAAACAAGTTAGTGTTTATAAAGTGCTTACAACAGGGCTTGGTACAGGAAATGACATGTGTTGTCCATTATTACCAAATATTTAGCACACCAAAGTATACCATAAGCACTCACTAAATCATTAACTGTTGTTTTTGTTGCTATTGCATTAGTCTTCATAAGAGGGAAATGAGTGCACTTGCAGTTACCTGGAGTGGTTTAGTGCCGTTGGAAAGAAATCCAATCCCTCAGCTATTAAAATCAATCAACAGATCTGTGCCTGATCGAGGCTGGTCAGCTGGTCCTGGGACTTTCCCAGTTAGCACTAAAAATCCCAGGAACACCCCTCAGTTCTAATCAAATGTCTTCTCCCTGAAGACATTAAGCCACTCTTGAGGGTGGGGCCTCATGACCTAATCACCTCTCATGAGGCTCCACCTCTTAAAGTCCCACCACCTCTCAAAACCGTTAAATTGTGCATCAAGCTTTCAACACGTGAATCTTTGGGGAATAAACCATACCAAACCACAGCACTGGGTATAGTAGAAAGTACTTTAAACCTTGAATTCTACTTTGAATTCAAACTTCAAGTCCAATTATGACCCAGGCTTCTCCGTTTCCCATCTGAGTGAAACTGAGCTCTCAGTCCCTTCTCTAGGACTCCTCTCTGAACAGCTGGGATGCTCATAATTAGCCTCAGGTTTGGAGTGAGGTCATGTAAGAGAAGGCACTGCCTGCAGGTCCTGAGGAGTACAACAGGAAGTAAACAGCAATCCAGGTGATAGGGAGCCTGCAAGGTGGGGCCCTCTGGCCCAGGGAGTCGCTTTCCTAAGGGCTCTGGTGCTGTTGAGGCTGGGCTGCCTGGGAATCACCCCCATAAGCCCTTCAGCTTCCACGCCTGTGTCTGGCTTCCTGGACTCCAATGGCCCTGCACCTACGCAGTATGAGTGGGCCACCAGGGGCTGAGTCTGGCAACCCTCCTACTCTCCACCACCCAAGCCTGCAGCAGCAAAGCCAGGAAAGGACTGCTGGCATCACGGGGCCTCAGGGTAATCAGTGCGGGGAGGCCCAAGGTAATGGAATAACTCTGATGCAATTATATATTGATTGCAAGTATTAAGGCTGCTCCTGATTGCTTCTTATTGATACAAATCCACTGGGCTGCCTATTTGGATAAAGCCGAGTGAGAATGAGGACAGACAGGAAAGGAAATGGAAAGAGGGAACAAGAGGGAGGAGGAGACACTGTAGCATAATTGGTCACAGGTCTGGGGAAACGGCCGCCACACAAGGCAGCCCTCAGCCCCATCCCTTCCCACAAGCACACAGCACCTGGTTAACTCAGAGACAGGAAAAGAAGTGGGTGACATAGGGGCCAACCCTCCATTGTCACCCAGATCCTTAGAATTCCCAGATGTCTCCTTTGCTTCACAAGGACTCTGCCCAGAGAGGGCCATGATGATGAGCTGTCAGGAGCTGGAAAGGCAGTCAGGAGAGGTAGCTGCCTCCGTCTTGCAGACATGGGCCCCCAGGCAAAGGTGAGAACCAAAGGCAACCAGCCAGAAGGAGGCATGTTTCAGGGGGGTCAAAAGGCAAGAAAGAGAAGTCATGTGTAGATAGGTCAGAGGTCAGGGAGCAAAGCTTGCATGAACCCAGGGAGTCAGAACAGGCACAGGACTCAGCCAGAGGTTGAGGCCAGGGTGCCCATTACATAAGGGACTGCAACATGGCTTTCCCCTGGAGCAGGGAGTATAGTTCTTAACACAAATTATTGAAGACTTGAATTTTGCGCTTGTGTTTCTGGAACAACCAAATTTTTAGCATCTGCCCCATCATGTATTCTATAGCCTCTGGGAACCCCCAGCCCATACTCCAGAAAAGAAGAGAAGGGAAAGTCAAATGATATCTCAGCCCTGTGGACATTGTTTTGATTTCATGGACCACCTGAAATGGTTTGGAGGGCTCAGAGCCCCTTGGCATCACTTTGAGAACCAACAGGCTAGAGGTGCAGCTATTTCATCACATGAAAGGCCAACAGAGATAAGTACAAAAGCACATGGGCACATCGACTGTCAGCAATGACACAGCAGCATGCACGTCTCATCAAGCCTTAACTAGCTTCTACTTTTCCAGTTAGGGGAACAGAAAGCTCTTTGCACCCTTAGGGAAGCCAAATACACGCAAATACACACTCGAGCACTTGCACACAGTAGGTCCTCATTACTCACAGATGTGGGACTCACTCACATTTATTTGTAACCCTAAAATTAATACTTGAAGCACTTCTTGGACATGTGCATGTGGAGAAAGGTTTGAGTCACTGACACGCATGTTCCCAGCTGAGGTCCAAGAAGGCGGCCAAGACCTTCTTGGTGAAAGTCTTCTTCATATGTTAAACAAATGTCCTTTTCAAGGTACATTTAGAGTCACATTGTTTACATTGTTATGCTCTTTGTTAGTGATTTTACTGTTAAAATAGTCCCCAGGTGTAGTGCTGAAGTGTTGTCTGGTGGCCCTGAGTGGTGAGCTTTATAAGGAAACTACATGTGTTAGGTAATGCTTGTTTTAGGCATGAGTGATAGTGGTCTCAAGTTCACTGTTAACAAAATGTGTATTAAATAAGGTGTTTTGAAACAGAAACACACATAAAACAAGGTTATGTACTAATCAGTTGATGAAAATGTGACCAGAGGCTTGTAGGTACCTAACCCTGTACTTCCCCTAAAAAGTAGTGGCTCAGTATTCACTAATCCAGTGTTCATGTGGATGCGACATAGCATGGAGGCTTCCTTTTTTCTCTAAATGCATAAACTGCTTGTGTTTCTGAGCCTTCCTTTGATTCTGACTAGCTTGGGAGAAGAGGCCAACTTAACAGGAAGTCCACAGAGCATTGAACAGCTACGCTCCTGAGGGTAGTGACAGGTGCCTGTGCACTAAGAGGGCTGGGAGACTCATGCAGTCAACAGCACCCTGAGCAACATCTCACACACAGTAGGGCTTACTGCATAGGAGCATGTCCTTGTCAGAGTTCTTGACTGCAAGCAACAGAAACCAACTCAATTAAGTTAAAGATACTGGTTATTGTAATGTAAAAAGATAATTTGCAGAGTTGACATGGGAAATGGGTAGGAATCAAGGAGGTAAGGAAGCCAGACCTGAGATACAACCTTGCAGTGGAACAAATGGGTGGGAACAGGCTGGAGAACACACTGCCCACCCTGCTGCTGACTAGGATGTCGCTCAGTCCTTGGCTGGAGCCTCCCCGGCTACATGAATAAGATGCTCCTGCTGCAGCCACGGCAGGGCCTGGAGCAGTTCTGAACAGTCCCTGTTTCTTTGCAGCCCTCACTTCAAATTCCAAGGCTCACATGTGAACATCCTACTACCCAGAGGCCAAGAGACGGCAGCCCAGTTGCCAAGCTCCTAGGAGCATGAGGCTAGACTTCTCACTTCCATGCAGGAATGCTGGGTCTCGTTTCCCAGGACTCTCTAGGTTGGGATTCAAGGATCGGCACTGTGAATGGGGAAAAATGGATAAACTGGAAAAAACTCAGAGAAAGAATTGACTTCCTTGAGAGATTACCTGAATGTAGAGATCAGCACGGAGTCTAGGCCAAAACCAAGCCGTCTTTCCTGAACACCCAGATGGAGGATGGTGACAGTTACTGGGTCAAGGAACACCAAGGGAAGGAACACCAAAGAAAACAGCTCAGTTTGGTCAAGTTAAGTTTGAGATGCCTGGGGCTGTTCAACTGGAACTCTGCAAATTCCACAGCTCTGTGTGTTTGGAAAGTATTAAGAATTTTATTTATTTATTTATTTATTTATTTATTACCAGAGATTAAACCCAAGGGTGCCTAACTACTGACTACATCCTCAGCCTTTTTTATTTTATGATTTAGAGACAGAGTCTTGCTGAGTTGCTTGGGGCTTGCTAAGTTGCTGAGGCTGGCTTTGAACTCGTGATCCTCCTGCCTCAGCCTGGAGCCGCTAGGATTATAAGCATGTGCCACCATGCCTGACAATAATATTATTGATACTATTGCTACTATTAAATATTAATGATGTTGCCTTCTTTAACTAAAGACAGGATTACTCCAAAGAACTGGGAACAAAGCCTTCCTTGCCTTTGTCAATAGACAGAAAGTATTCAACTTAAATTAATATTCCACCTTTTCCTCTTTCGCCTTGTCTGCAGTCCCATAGAGCATGGCCAGGCATTCAGAGAAAGGCCATTCAAGGCAAAACAAGTAAACATCAACAGTTTTAAAATATGTTTAACTAACACCCATGTTTAGAGCAGCACAATTTACAATGACCAAATTATGGACCCAGCCTAGGTGTCTGTCGTTAGATAAATGGATACAGAAAATGTGTCATATATACACATGGAGTTTCATTCGGCCATTAAGAAGGATCATTTGCAGGAAAACAGACAGAACTGGAGAGCATCACATCAAGCAAAATAAGTCAAGCCCAGAAGGTCAAGGGTCATATGTTCTCTATCATATGTGGAAACTAGAGAAGAAAAAAAGGAAAAGAAAGTGCAGAGATGGAAATCTCATGAAAATAGAAAGGAGGCCTGAAGAGGAAGGGGACAAGGGAGAGGGAGGGAACAGGGAGGTACTAGGAAATTAAAATGGCCAAATGGCATTGTTACACTGTGTGTATGTACAAATAGGCAACAACGAATCCCAATATCTTGTGATTATAATGCACCAATTTAAAGTCTGGAAAAAATAAGTAAAATAAGTAGCTAAAAGCCAATTACATGTAAATTAGCAACCAAATTCATAGCTATTGTATTCTGAGGCCCACAAGCTTCATCTGCATTGGGGGTCAATCTAGTGACCAAAGAGGAAACGGTATTTGCTTGGATAGTGCTGAGCTGAGGAGGCGGAAGTGCCAAGAATCTGTGTCCCCCTGACCTCTCCACACGACAGCTCAGAGCCTACCCTGCTCCCGTCTCCCATTCCCAAGACTCTCAGGCTCACATTCAGTGAGATCCTGCTCAACAATGTGGTATAGTTACACTTTGATTTGCCAGGATGGTTCTAAGGTAAATATTATAACACTCACTCTTCTCAAATCTGGAGGCCTGGAGATCTGACTCCAAAAATAGGCTGCCCAGGCCCTGAGAAGAGCATCTGGAGGAGGGAGACCTGAGGGCAGGGTTCCAGTGTCGCTGCTGTCTGACCTTCAGCACAGGTCCCAAACTTCCTGAAACTGAGCCTCAGTTTCTCCATCAGTAAGATGGGCTAATGCACCTACTGTGTTACAAAAGAGCCTTGGGATTTCAGTGGGAATGGATATGCCTGGTAAAGGGCCATGTGTACCAATGATCTCAGCCAGTGATTGTTCAGTTCTAACACTTTCTCTGGAAAATACCTTCAAGCTTCTCCTCAAATTACTCCTTCTGGTAGTAACAGTTTCACAAGAAGTTCAAGCACCGGACCCTCCCTGTATAGTCATCACCAGAGAGAGTTGGCATCACAGGATGGCAAGATGGGAAACAAAGACAGAAAGTTCCAGAAGACTTAGTGCTCCGCATTCACCACCCCCACAAAGGAGAGAGCGGGCAGCAAGAGAGCTCTGTCAGGACCCTGCCCTGTCTTTGGAGTAATGGTACATCCTGTTTACAGAGCTGTTTCCAAGACAGAAGAACTTATTTCATTGTCTACAGATTTTGATTTTTTTTTCCTTTTAATTCTGTAAGCATAGCCTGCAGCCGTACAGTAAGCAGAGTGTGTCTTTAATGAACCAGCAAATAAATTTTTAAAAAGAAAAACAAGAAGAAGAAAAGATGTGCTGGGATCGACTGGGAGAGTCTAGCACTCTCCAGAATTCAAGATGTTGCTTTCAGTCCACTGCGCCCATCCTTTTGAAGTGCAGGGTGGTCTCTTCACACCGGGCCTCCAATTTACAGGACCCAGGTGACCCCTGAACTTTTAACTCACTTCAAATCCCACAGCATTTATTGAGCATCAGCCACATACAGGTCTCACCAAGGTCCATGCAACCTTACGTGCATGAAATAACTTAGCACACAGCAGGCACTCAATAAATGTTTTTTTTTTCTTGGCTTTCCATGTCATGTCTGTCAAATAGGGGAGTCACCTCAACTAGAGGGAGCAGGCACTTCATCTGCGTTGGTACACATCCTCTCCGGAGGCGAAATACTGAACAAATCAGCTTTTTTTTTTTTAAATATTACTTCCATTTATTTTACAAAAGACTTGCTGACAAGACACCCAGCAGCATCTGAAATTTCATCTAGACAAAGAGGGCAGGGACCGGGGGAGCCAGAAGCTGTTTTCTCCTCTGGGCTCCCCGCTGCCTGCTTCGTACCCTCGCGCAAGGCACAGAGACTGGAGCACATGTGCACCATGGCGATAAGACACTTTCAAATGTTCGATTCATCACCCAGGCCCTGCTGCAGGAAGTGTGCGTGTGAGTGTGCGTGGGGATGTGTGTGCCAAGGTGTCACACTCCTGCCCGGATGCATGTGCACGGGAGAGACTATGGAGTCCCTGGACAATGCGGGAGAAGGCACGGAGTCCACAAAGGGAGAGGAAGAGGCAGGAAAGCAGAGAAAGGAGCCCACTTTGGCTGGCTCCCTTCAGCTGAGACTGCAAGATCCGAGGCGGCTAACCAGTTAACAATATGATAAAGGACAGCAGAAAGGGAAAGGAGCTGCCAGCTTGCGGCCCTGATGCAGAATGAAGATAAACATTAATCACCACAGTCCCTTGTGGGAGCTGGGGCTGTTCCTGAATGTATTTGGTGGGGAATTTATGAAGAAGGCAAATGTGGATGGTAAAGCTAATTCCCCTCCCAGAATCCTCTGGGACTATCATCACGCTAACCCTTGACCAGTCAGCTAACCTCAGCAGCACCAGTGTGTATACACACACACACACACACACACACACACACACACACACACGCACACACACACTCTGTACTCCAGAGTCCCTGCTCAGCTTCCCTCCCACTCCTCTTTTGGGGGTCTTTGGGAAAGTGAGAATTAATTGAATACACATTCATCAGGACCTACTCTGGGGTACTTTTGTCTACGTAGTTGTCTCCCATGAGTACTGGGAGGGTTTTTCCTGGTTATTATTCTTTTTATATTGTTGAAGATAACTCAGGTACAAACATAGGTATTTGGTTGCTTTTTAGTTCTATTTTGTCTTTCAGATGCACTAAGCTAGTAAATAGTAGATGAAGAATAATTCAACTCTCGATTGTTTTTTTTTTGATCCCCAAACTAAACACTAGTAGAAATTTTGTCAAGTTTTGACATACGTATACACTCATGAAACTATCACCAAAATCTAGATAATAAACATCTCTACCCCTCAAAAGTTTCCTCATGACCTTGTGTCATCTTTCTCCCCTCTCACCCTCTTCCTCCCCTCCTCACCTCATTATGCTACCACTGACCTACTTTCTGTAGATCATGATTTTGATCATGAAGCGTAGTCTGCATTTCCTGGAGCTTCCTGTATATCTGGACTCACAGGTACACATGCTTCTTGCCCTGCCTTTCTTTGTTCAGAGTGATTGTTCTGAGATCCATCCATGTGATTTCATGTATCCATGTGTCCTTGCATTGCTGAGTAGACTCCATTCTAAGGATAGGCCACCATCTCCCTACCTATTCACCTATTAGCGAGTATTTGGGTTATTTCCAATTTGCGGCTATCACCAAAACAATTTCATAAACATTCCCATTCAAACTCTCAAACTTTAATTACAACAAATGAAACAATCCAACTGGCAAATGGTCACATGAAAAGATGTTCAACATCACTAGTCATTGGGGAATTCATAGTAAAACCACAGCCAGATATCACTACACAAGGATTGACTAACATGAAAAAGACCAACCATCCCAAACATCAATGAGGACAAGGAGCACCAGGAAGGCTCCTGCTTGCCAATGAGGACATAGAATGATACAGCTACTTGGGAGACAGTTTGGGAGTTCCTCAAAAAGGTGACCATGTCAATGCCTACCCCATGTCCCAGCTGCTCCGCTCCTCTGTAGTTACCCAGCAGAAACGAAAGCATGTGTCCCCACAAATAGCTGTTCATGAATATTTCTAGAAGCTTTACTTATAATGGGAATGTGTGTTCTCAATTCCCAGATGATTTTGATAGTGACTTGGGCTTGAGAACTACTATGCTGGTCATCTTGGATATACATGATTGCTGGAGAAAGTCCTCTTATTCCTCTTGTAACTACATAGTCTGCCCTCTGTCCCTCCTAGTGCCACATCTGCAGACACAACAAAACATGGATTGAGCTGGGCACAGTGACGCAAGCCTAAAATCCAAGCACTCTGGGAGGCTGAAACAAGAGAATTGCAAGTTCAAAGCCAGCCTCAGCAACGGCGAGGTGCTAAGCAACTCAGTGAGACCCTGTCTCTACATAAAACACAAAGTAGGGCTGGGGATGTGGCTCAGTGGCCAAAGTGCCCCTGAGTTCAATCCCCAGTACCCCTCCCAAAAAATAAACATGGATTGAAAATAGTCACAGAAATGCATCTGTATTGAACATGTACAGATGTTTTAGTCATTATTTCCTAAACAATCAGCATAACCATTACTGATGTATCATGTACATTATATTAAGTATTATAAGTAATCTAGAGCTGACTTACACCATCCAGGAGGATGTGTGTAGGTTATATGTAAAATCTAAGCCATTTTCTATAAGGGACTTAAGCATCTTTGGATTGGGGCACCCAAGGGGACCAAGGAACCAATCCTCATGAATGTTAAGAATAACTCAATAAGTAAGTTGGTGAAGGAATACAATTTAATAAATGTGTGATGCTGGACAAGTCACTTAACCCTTTTAGATCTCTGTTTTACACATTTGAACCCGGAGAAGAAATTTCAGTAACTCCCAGGTTCCCGGATTATCTACTTGGATGGTCTCGAAGAACTCCAACATAAAGCTACTTGACATCCCTCAAAGGGGGGAATAAATCTCATAGAAGAGTATGTGGGCCATACTTTTCCTGCCTGAAAGAGCATCCTTCCTTCCTTTCTGTAGATGTCCAGGCATAGAGGTAGGTATACACACACACACACACCTTAAATTTTTAAAATGGTAATGTATCCAAGATTGAGGTGACAGAATTTGTCATTCACTTATTCCAGATATAAAGTCCCTCTACTGCGTTCCAACCCACACAAGTCTGTCTTTTACTTATCTGGATTCCTTTTGTCTGGAATTATTTCCTCGTTTTGAATAACCTGCAGAGAAGCTGGGGACAGAGAATCCGCCTCCCTTATTTGGAGATAGATTTGTCATTTGCAGTCCCTACCTTCACCTGGGGCACTTTGGATCAAAAACTGTTTTCAAGACTTCATTTATTCCCACTCTTTAAAGAATTCACCCTTTGATCAAGAGCTGGGGGATTCCATGCTTTGCCCCCTCAAAATGTACTCCCACCCCCATGATCCCAGGGCTCTTTTTGTTTCTTTTGAAAGCCCTGTTTACTTCGGAAATTCAGCAATTGCTCCCGAAGTTCCTTTGATGTCTATTGAATTTAATATATTTCACTACATTATGGAAAAACTCTTTCAGCTTCTGCACCAGCATCTCCTTGATGTGCTGGGGGGGGGGATTCTGTTGGGTTTTGTGTGTGTGGTTGTTGATTTGCGTGGTTGAATTTTTTAAAGAATGATTTGAAGATTTCTGTTCTTTTTGCTTTTTTTTTTTTTAAAGACTAGCCAAAGGGTGAGCAAGCAATGGGATTGACAGCTCCTGGAAACTAGAATTCTCCACTGAGTTAAGGGAGACATGATAAGAAATTCTTTTTCCCTTTTCTCTTTTCCCTAATTCCACTGCCTCACACTAAGCCAACAAAGGCTCTCTTTTAGCAACATCCTATCTATCAGTGGACAATCAGCTACTTACCGCACTACATGAAGCTGTATGAACCACAGAGATATATCTGTTCTGAGCTGAAAAATGCTCCCTCCAAATTAGCATCTATTTGGAACCTGTGAATATAGCTTATTTAGAAGTAGGGTCTTTGCAGAGGTAATTTAATTAAAATGAGGTCATACTGAATTCGGTGGGTTCTAAACCAATCACTGGTATCCTTAAAAGGAAAATGTGGACAGAGCATGCAAAAGAAAGACATCAAACTGAAGACAGAAGCAGAGGTTGGAGTGAAGCCACTATAAGCCAAGGAATGCCAGGGTCACTAGCCAGCACCCATGGCTACAAGATGTAGGAGATTCTCCCATAGAGACTTTGGAGAAAGTACAGCCAACCCTGCTGACATCTTGATATCAACCTTGCAGCCTCCAGAAAGCAGAGATAATAAATTTCCATTGTTTTAAGCCTCTAACTTGTAGTAATTTACTATGACAGCTGTACTAGTCAGGGTTGTCTAGAGGAACAGAATGTACATATATAGTCCTACAATGGCCATCTGCAGGCTAGAGAGCTAGAGTAACCAGTATCTGCGAAGTCCAAAGTGCTGAAACCTCAGAACAAGAAGGATCAAAGATGCTACCCCATATTGGACCAATGGCCTGGAAACTCTCTAGAGAATCACTGGCAGAGTCCTCCTTGGAAGAGTGAAGGAGATGGGATCCGATATCCTCAGGCGATCTCAGGAACAATCAAGATCATGTTCAAGAATAGGGCTTGCATCTGCAGCTGCTGCTTCCTTGTTCTTCCAAATTGTATTCCATCCAAGCCTCCCACCTATTGGATGGTGCTGCCCACACATAGGGAGGGTCTCTACTTCGATTCGCTGTCCCACATGTCAATCATTCCTAGATACATCCTCATTACACACCCAGAAGCCTCTTAATCTTAGGCATCTCTTAATCCAATCAAGTTGATGATTCAGATTAACCATTACAAAAGCCTTAGAAAAATGAATAGATCTCCAAGATAGAGTTAGTAACAAATGCTTATATCTTAGGCACTAAGAGCTCTCACATATTTAATTTTACAACCTTACCAAGGAGGTACTATTTTTATCCTATGTTTAGGGTAACTATAGAATTTATCATCTAAACCAAGGCAGCTTTGAGAGAAAAAGAGCACCATTAGCAATCTCAGTAAGATAACTGGTTTAATCCACAATGCCTATGACATATGCTCACCCTACCCATCTCACTGACAAGGTAACTAAACTGAAGGAAGTAAAGCTAAGTACCTGGCCCAAGCACACGTGGCTTGTACATGAGAGACAGCATTCAGACCCAGGCAGTCTAGCCCCAGGGTACTCGCCTACAACCTCTAGTGTGTGCCACATTGAACTTGACCAGCCTTTGGGACCTAAGCACAAGAACAAAATGCTACCTGAATACATGTCTCAGCCACAGGTCTGCATCAGTACAGGCAGAAAAGCAAATACTGCCCCAGGTGTCCAAGACCTAAGAGGAATGAAGAAAATTCTTTCTGGTTCTGTTTGGCAGAGTCCTAGGGACAGATGTTAAAAGACCCAGACTACAGTTCCAATTCTGCCTTCCAGTCACAGTGTCCTGGGGGCAGACAATTCCCTTACCTATACCCACAGCCCCTTCCTATGTGTTATTAGATCTTGCAACTTCAGCTCTGTGCAGATGACCCCAAATTAACCAGTGACCCCAAGGATCAGCTCTGCTCAGGATCTCAAATAACGAGATGCAGTTGCAAAGAAATTTAGAGCAGAGATATCCTCTTCTTCCTGTGAAGGAGCTCTAGGAATCGTCTTTGATTCCTCATCTAGGAGGCTGGGGTACCTCAAGGTGAACTTGGCTTTTGCATACACTGAGAGACCACAGGTGGGCAAGTCCCCTTCCAGAACAGCAGAGGCTGAGAATAGTGCAAGCTATGGCCGCATGCTGACTTCTCACTAGAATTAGGGGGCTCTGATGTTCCCACTCCCTCTCTGGGACCCTATGCTTTGCCCACCCACTCCCTCTCGCATATTTATAGAGACCTGCCTGGACCAGGCTTGAGTATGTTCTGTCTTCTTAGGCCTGGTGACTGGGACCACTGTGGCCAGCCCTTGTGTCTGGGCCAGCTTTGCTTGACCTGTGCCTACGGCTTGTCTCAGTCAGTCCTTCCACTCCATGGGAGTTGCAGTGTGGCCCACAAACAGCTCAGATGTGGCCCCATCTCATTCATCACCACATCCTGCCAGACCTACTTCCCAAGCAAACTTGAATCCAGCTCCCCATCTCCACGTGCGAGACCCAGAGCTTCCCAATGGCTCACTCAGGCTCACTCTCCTCTGTGCCTTGCCTCCATCCTTCTTTCCAGGGAGTCACCCTTTCTTGCCATACTTGAGCTATTACACCAGAATACACATTTGACTACATCAGGCCTTATGTGCAAACCTTCAGCATATGCCCAGCATAAAGACCACACCCCTAGCATGAGCCCCAGGGCCTTCCCCCGCTGGGTCCAAGCTGCCTTCTGACTTCATCTTCTCACTCCTTCCCGGGCACCAGGCCCTCCTGCTTCCTCTCTATGTTCCAGTTGTATAGGGTAACGCATTGCTCCCAAACCCAGCAGGCATTAGTCCCTCTCCTTTCCTACTGCCTAGAATGCCGCTGTCCCTGTGCCTAACTGTTCCTTATTCCCTTTAAGGCATACTTCAAATATCCCTTCCTATGGCCCATCTTCCTTGTATTAGCCTTCCTGCAGCCAGCCTCCCTCAGGACTAATCCCCACGGCTCAGGGCTACCAGCACCTGTTTGAAGCGTCTCCCTGGGCTCTCCTCAGCTGACAGTACAGTTCCTGTGGTACTTCTCTGACTCTCCAGAGACAGGGCTGTTCCACATTGCATCCCCCACAATGCTCAGCCATAAGAAAAGACCAAACAGGGGCTCAGCAAATTGTGTATGGATTGGCTTTTGAGCCAGAGCAAAATGCAAACCCCTCACCTGGTTTCTGCCATTCATGATGAGTATGAACACTGAAATGCACACAGCCCCTGCATGGGATGGGAACAGGAGGCCACGGATGCAGACTGCAGGCGAGATCCCAGGAAGACTCACAAAAGCCTCAGAGGAGGCCCACTTAGAGGGAAGCCAAGGATGCTATTAAGCCCCAAGTCAGAGGAAGGAAGAGTAATGAAGAACCCGCTTTGCTGTGTGCATGCACCCTTCTTTGAAAGCTTTAACTCGCCAGCCTCTCACTCGTCTTTGCTGCCAGTCATCGCAGGAAGGTTCAGTGTTTTTCTTCCAACTCCTCCCTCTCTCCATCACCCCAGCCCTCTTGTATTTGTTGAGATTTGACTGCCAAGCCTTTTTCAAATACACATTATTATTTCTACTTTGCAGCACAAGGGGGATCAGGCATTTGTAAAAGGAGAAAAATATGGAATTCAGGAGCTGGGACAGCCAGATGCAAAGACCATATAAAAGCAAACCAAAGACAGCCTTGATTTTTTTGTTGTTTTCAACAGACATAAGGTCACTGCAAGCAGTAGCCATTGGGCTAATTAGACCCTGGGAATGAGAGAGGGAAGAGAGCTCTCCAGTGGAGGAGGGAGAGCGAAGGGCAAAAAGACAGTAATTGAAGCCAAATAATGAATATGAAACTTGTAAGTAATGTTTAATTAAGTTATCCTACAACGGAGGCTTTTTGCAAATATTAACATGGGATTCAAAGTAGTACATTAAGTGCCCAGGAAATCACTGAACAGAGAACACAAACTGCCTTCTCTCCCTCCCGTCCATGCAGCTATTTAATCCTCATCAGGGATTCTTGGCTGGAGAGTGAGGGGAGTCAAAGAAATGTGTCCCCAAGCCCAGTGCTCCAGCCCTGTCTGTGCAGCTGCCAATCACACCACGTGGGACTAGAGCCCACCCCCATGTTAGAGTTGAAAACTTCTATTTGTCCCAAGACTCCTGTAAAAATGAAAAAGGTCAGTCAAAACTGGAAAGAAGGTATTTTCAAACCATAAAAGCCACCAAGGATAACTTTTCAGAACATATAAAAGTCTTTTTAAAAAAGGAAGAAGCACAGCCCCATAGAAAAATGGGTGAAAAATATGAACAGATATTTCACAGAACAAAATCGTCCAGTTAAAATATGGAAAAACAAAATGATCAAGGTCACTAAAAATCAGAAAAATGCACGAGCTGAAGTGTTATCCTTTCATATCCATCAGATAAACAGAAACAACAAATTCATGTCTGAACACACTGTGTCGGTGAGAACATGGACAGATGAGAATGTGCATATACTACACATCAGCACAATCACATTGAAAAGCCACTCAGCAACCCACAATAGAACAAAAGATATACTAACCCTAGAGTCCAGGAAATCCATTGTAACTATCTACCCTAGCCCCTTAGCAATGTGACAGATACCTGCAAGACAGAGTGATTCATACAGCAAAAATTAAAAGCAAATTAATATTCATCAACAAGACAATGGACATATAAATTGAGGCATATACATGCAATGAAAAACTAATCAGCAACAAAATCAAATCAGTATATTGTAATGTTCTATGTCTCAAATATAACTTTAAGCCAGAATCATAAACAAAATAACAAAAAAGGAAGTAGCAGAAGGAAAACATGTACATTATGGAACAACTTATGTAAAATTTAAAGTCTATATATTTAGAGACATTTATGTATTGAAAATGAAATGCATGGGAATGATAAACACCCCATTCGAGGTAGAGGTTGCCTGGGGCAGAGGATGAGAGATCCAGTGGAAGAGAACCCAGGGCAACACATTTGATGTACTCATCTGTAAACCTGTTACACACTTTAAATATTTCATAGAGTGCTTAAAAAATACTAACAGTCATGTTTTTAAATAAGTAAAAATGTGTCAATTATAAGCTCTTCAAGGGCAGGGACTTGAAATAATCAGGGAAGAGAAGACCATTTATGCAGGGTACAGTGGGACAGACCAGGGGAGGGGTTTTAGGGACCATGAGATGTTTCTATGCTGCAATCTCTACCCAAAGGGTTCCTGAACATCAGCTGAGCTGATACCAGCCCAGGACTGATTCACATTCAGTCTTCAGGAGCCATCACCAAAGCCAGGCCAGGCAAGGTGACTTCTTGACCCACTCGTTAGTCCTAATGAGCAAAAGGATTTGAGACTGGGAGATGGAGCCCACAGGCAAAGAAGGATAAATAAGTCCTTGCCAACAGGTAGAGGCTCAGTTGTAACCCTTCTCTCAATTCTATGTTTCAGCTGTCTCAAAGTCACTAAGTATGTTCTGAGAACACACAGAGCCTCATTTTCTTGTCAGAGCTTGAAAATACCAGGTGGACAGTAGTTCCAGAAACTCACATCCTGGACCAGAGGAGAGATGACTGAGACCAAAGCCATCATCAGAAGTATCTGAACCTCTTTTAGTTGGATTTAGACTTAGAGACATCTCTTTGAAAAATCACAAAAATACTAATGGATATTTTTGTAAAGGATTGCCATGGTGAGCTCATCTTTACTGGATGTTAAGTGCTCCTGAAGTAGGATTTTATCCTAGAGGATCATCTACTACTTTGCCTGTTTATTGAAAAAGGAGGTAAACAGACCAGGAAACCTAGTAAACTCTGGTATTAGCTTTGCAAGTTCTTGGGTAGCCCTTTCTCCTGAAGCGTTAATAGCCACAACTCTATAATGAGGGGAATAGTCTAGACCAGAGAACAGCCAACTACAACCTACAGGCCAATAGGTCACTATTGCCTATTTTGGCACAGCCTACAAACACTACAATGGTAGAGTTGGGTAGTGAGGATAGACACCATCCTACCTGTCAGGCCTTAAATCCTACTATCTGCACCTTTGCAGAGAACATCTGCCCACCTCCAGTCTAAAGCAGCAACTTCCACTAGAAAGACAATACAAGCCATATAGGAAATGCTGAATTTTCTAGTAGTCGCCTTAAAGAAAGGAAAAAGGAGATGACAAAGACATTATGATACATTGTTTTTAAACTTGATATATCCCCAAAGTGCAATGTGTAAACAATAGGAAGAATTCTTCAGGAGATATTTTACATTATTGTTCTTAAACTAAGTCATCAAAATCAGATCCGTAGTCGCACTTAGAGCATATTGCAATTCAGTTAGCTGCATTTCAAGTGCTCAATAGTCATGCATGGTTAATGGCCACTATGGTAGAAAGGACAGGGCCAGATCATCTCTAAGGTCCTTTTCATCTTTCACATGGCAAAATTATCTACAGTAAACATGAGTTTACACACACACACACACACACACATTCTCAAGTATCCAATTAGAGTTCCAACTTTTTTTAGTTTTTTTTTTTTGTTCTTTTTAGTTATACATAATAGTAGAGTATAATTCGACTTATTTATACAAACCTGGAGTATGTCTTCTAATTAGGATTCTAGTCTTGTGGTTGTTCATGATGTAGAGATTCACCTGTGTGTGTGTGTGTGTGTGTGTGTGTGTGTGTGTGTGTGTGAAGGTTATATCAGAATCATTCCACTGTCTTTCCTACTCTTTAAAATCTTTCTTGTTTTCTCTGATATACATCAACCTTAGCTCATGGCATTACAGGTATGTAGCACCCCAGGGACCTATGAACACCTGATTCTGTGCCTTTCAGAGGGCCGACTCACTCTGAGCTGCCCTCTTCATCCATGCTCTTGCTCCTGGCTTTGTATTATGTGTTCGTCTGCTCTTTCTTAGCTCCTCCTGGAGGTCTTGGATTTTTCTCCTCCTCCCCTGCTGCGAGGTATCTTAGGTGTCACTCAGGAAGCCAACTCCAGCCCTGTCTCGATATTCAGCACCTCTCAGAAGAAGAGATGTGCCAGAAACAGCATAGGTGCAGAAGGTAAAAGCAAGGTGAGCTTGGGAGTTGGACAGTCGCTGAAAAGTGACTCAGGATTCAGAAGTGAGGGACTAACAATCTCTAAAGAAGGCACTTTTGGGTGGGAGAAATAGCAGGATTCCTGGGGGCTACTCAAAGACAGCCACTGGTCCTGAGTTCAGGGAGAGAGTTGTGACTGAGCCCGAAGCTAGAGCACCAGGTCTGAAGCCCAGGAAATGTGCATATGGCTCCCCCAGGGACCCATAGGCAGCTAGCTGATGGGCTGCTCAGTCCAGAGCCAGGGACAGGACTCTAGGTGGGTCATAATCAAGTCCAGAGGCCCTACCCTCAGAGAGAGATGGAACTGAACGGAGATTTGATAGGGGACCCAGGAGGGATTGAGTACCTCAGGCTCAGTTTCCTCAGAAGGCACAGCTAAGTTATCCCCATTGCCCTTCCCCCAGAGCACATAAAGGCTCTTAATAACTGACGTGTGGAGGGAGCTGCAGTGTGCTGGGCTGCACAAAAAGACAAGTGTCATATTCTTTAATTACATTGTAATTATAACGTAATAGCTCATTATGATTTTTTCAAACAGTATGTAAAAGTTCAGTATACCTTAACCCAAGTGCTCAAGACCACATGTTTCAGATTTCAGAGTTTTTTGGAATTTGGAATATCTGCATAGACTTTACCAGTTGAGCATCCCTAACCTGAACACTACATGTCATTTGAGCATGATCCAAACTCATGTCAGCACTCAAAATGTTCTGAACTTGGAGTCATTTGGAATTTCATACTATTGGATTAGGAATGCTCACCCTATATGAGAAAGAAATTAGCTGAAATTTCTCAATCCTGAAATAACGATTGGAGGATCATCCTTTCACGTGTGCTCTTTTATGCACCGCCACAATATTTAATAACATCATATCCAAAAAATATTACCATCAACACGCCCTTGGAAACAACTTTGCCCAATGTGTTCATCAGCTTTTCATCTCTGTGACCAAAACACCTAACAAGAACAACTTAGAGGAGGAAACGTTTATTTTGGGCTGACAGTTTCAGAGGTTTAGTCCCTGGTCAGCAAGTTCCATTGTTCTGAGTCTGAGCTGAGGCAGAACATCATGGCAGAGAAAAGTTGCTGAGGACATGGCTGCTGGGAGACAGAGAGAGAGGAGGAAGAAAGAGAGTCAGGAAAGAAGAACCCTTCCAGGGAATGTCCCCAGGGACTCCCTGCAGCAGCCACACCCCATCTGCCTATAGTTACTGTGACCACCCAGTCAGTCTATTTAAATAAAGTATGGACTGCTTAGGTTACAACTCTCTTACTCCAATCATTGCACCGCCAAACACTCCTGCATTAACACAGGAGCTTTTGGAGAACATCTCATACCTTAACCATAACATTCATACCTTTATTTATTGGTGCATTTATGTCTGAGATAGATTTCCACTAGTGGGACTACTGGGTAGAAGGGGATAGGCATTCTTCTATCTTACTAGCTATGGTCACATTGTTTTCCAAAAAGATTGACTCCATTTACATTTCACAGCAGTGTGTGCAAAGTCCCTGCCCCACATCTCCTCCAACAGCGAGCTTCAGGCATCGCTGGTCCTCATGTTTGCCAGACTTCTGGAAGCAGAGTGATATGGCAGAGCATCAAGACTGCTTGAGTTTGCAATTTCCTGACTTCTGGTAAGTTAGAGCATTTCTTCTTTTTTTTTTTTCAATATTTTTTGGTTATAGGTAGACACAATACCTTTATTTTATTTTTACGTGGTGCTGAGGATTGAACCCAATGCCTCACACATGAGAGGCGAGCACTCTACCACTGAGCCACAACCCCAGCCCCAAGTTAGAGCATTTCTTAACGTGTTCATTGTTCATTTAGATTCGCTCTTTTGTGGGCTGCTTATTCATATCCTTTTGCCTCTTCTGCTTAATTGTCTTCGGTAATTTTAAGAGCTCTGTATGTTATAGCTCTGAATCTCATAACAATGTAAATAATCTTTCCAAGCCTGTTGGTTGACTTTGTCTTCATTTTTTACCACCAAATTGCAGCACATTGTCTGGCCATAGGGGCAGGGTAAGAATGCACGATTCTGAAAGTTCAAGATCAAGGGCCTGGCAGGGTCAGTTTCTGGTGAGCATCTCCCCTTGGGTTTTGCAGATGGCTGCCTTCTTATTGGGTCCTTGAAGGCCATTCCTCAGTGCCGGTGTAGAAAAAGAGAACTCTCAGATACCTCTTCCTTTTCTCATGAAGACACACATGATTAAAGCCCCATATCCTTGACCTCATTTAACCATATCACTTCCCTAAAGGCCCTGTCTCCAAACATAGTCACACAGGATAGGTCTTCCATGAGCTTCTATGCATGACTTTGAGGGGACGTAATTCCTTGCATTACAGGTAGGTTTGCAGACACAGATAAACCCAGAGAGGAAATGACAGCATGTTGTGTCTAAGCCATATTCAACCTCACAGTTATTCCCATGCCCCTGCATGACAGAGAAACAGCTGGATGATTCCCAATCCCCAAAGAATGACGCAGAAATAGCAGAGGAGCCCCTAGGCTTGAAAGGATCATGGGCAGGATGTCTCAACAGATGCCCACATTCCAGTGATCTAGCACAGGTCAGGATAACAGACACATCTCGCTGGACACCTGGAGGATGGATGCGTGAAAGCAAGTGGTGTTGTGATATATTACGGAATGCATTTTAGTCTCCAACCAGTTTCCTGTTTCCTAAAACCCTTGGAATCTCTGAAATGGTAAGTGTCTTTGTATGCTAATGAGATGGCTGATGACTGAGGCTCCCCAGCAGCCTCAGAATAGGGTTACTGATTACCAGGGAAACCAACTATGAGATTAGAAGTTTGGAACTTCCAACCTCACCCCCAACTTTTGAAGAGAGGGGGGCTGAAAATTGAAGTGATCACCAATGGCCGGTGATTTAATCAGCCATACTTGAGCAAGGAAGCCTCCCAAAAATCCCCAAAAAAAAGGTTCAGGGAGCTTCCAGGTTGGTGAACAAAGACACATCCACATGGTCAGGGGTGAAGCACTCCAGGCCCATGGGGACAGTTACGCTCTGTCCGCGCTCAGGGCCCTCATGAACCTCACCCTATGCATCTGTTCACCTGATCTGTTAAAACACCCTTTGCAATAAATCAGCAATAGTAACTAAACTGTTTTTTTAGATTTCATTAGCTGCTCTAGCAAATCATTGCACCTGAGAAGGGGGTCGCAAAACCATTGTGTAGCCAGGTCAGACAGAAGCGTGGGTAACCTGGCACCCTAGGTAAGCACCTGAAATGGGGGGTGGGGACAGTCTAGTAGGACTGATCCATTTCCACCATTACCTGGTTGGGGATTTCCACCACCTCCCATGATGTCAGCATTGAATCAAATTGTAAGACATCAGGCTGGCTTTGGTCACAGAGGTTCTGCACTGAATGGGAGTAGAACAGAAGAGAAACTGCCACTCATTCTATCAACAACAACTTCAAGAAAATACAGACCTTTCTCTTCAACAACATTGTGGCAGGCTCTGATATGGCCCCCACCCTGCACCCCTTGAGGAAGGCCTCACAGGCTGCATTGACAGGGAGCCTTAGCTCAGCCCCTCAGGGTCTGCCCAGCTGCAGAGTCACCTCACCCAAGGATACAGATGCCCTTTCCCAGCATGTCACACAAACAGCAGCTGATACAGGCATGACCATCTCGGCCAAATTCAGGACAACTTTGGAGATCATTTTGTCACGGGAGAAGAGATGTCTCTGGAGAAGGGTTTGAGGAGTTCTCAGAGCAGAGAGGACATTCGAGTCAGGACCATTGGGGTTCTTGGCATACATGATGGCAAAGAATCTCAGCACCAGCCAGACAAAGGCATAAACAGAGGCTGATTTAGAAAATAGATTCACATTCAAGGGAGAATGCAGGCTGTCTCGAGAGTGAGAAGCCCCACCTTGGGCTGGGGGTCCAAAATTTATAGAAGGGCTATGGTTAGGGACCAGGCTGGGGTGGAGCCATGGTGGAGCTGAACAATTTTCCACACACGAGTGTATTTCTCTCATTTTACAAGGGCATGGGCCAAGAGCACATCACTCAAAATCTACTACTGTGATTTCTGTATCTCAATGGCTCATGGACATTTCCATTAAGACCCCGTATATCTCTCTATATGTATCTTAAATCCCTATCTCAATTATAGCTACAGTGTGCCCCGGAGGGTCAGGGGCTACCTTTAGGCTGTATCACTCTGCAATTTCTCCCCTGCCGCCCTCCACTCCTGACCCTGCCCTTCCACAGGTGAGAAGCCTAAGAACATTCCTAATAAATGCATCTCAGCATCTAGGTCCCAGGGGCCCCTCCCATGACAGCTCCAGAGCATGTGCTTGAAGACTCACATCTGAAAGAGTCAGTGCATTGCCAAGGCCAATTTGTAACATAGTTTGAACCAATGGCATCAGAGACCAAGCAGGCCCTGACTGGGCAAGGTTGGTCCTGATGTGAGGGGCCTGGCGTCTGCCCCCACCTCTCCATGACCGCATTCCAAGTGCACACTTCCGAACCACAAATCCCCATCCCAAGCCACCTCCTTTGCTTTCTCACTCAATCTCCTCTCAAAAGCCATGGTAAACAGTGACCCTAATGGGAAATGAGGGCCCCTGCTTCTTCAGTCAAATCTCCCGTGGCAAATTGCTTCCACAGACTTATTTAACCTAACCTCCAATTTAATCCCCATTAAGATGGTTACACCAATTTAGTTATTTGTGACTGTCAAACAAAGATGGGGGGCCCTCCCAGCATGGAGGACAGTTCTGTTTCCCACACCAGTGCCCAAGGCCTTCCTCACTGCTCAGGAACCAAGGCCTGCCCACATCTAAGAGCTCATCAGTCGCCACGCAGAAACACAAGAGGAGACACTTAATTGAAGTCTAATGTTCTGATTCTCAGACTTGACAGCATAGGATCATTGACCATATTGTGAAGTCAAATAACGCAAACTGCCCAAATCCCCTAAACATCCTTTACAATACAGAGTAGGGCAGAGAGGGACAAGTTCCAAGGCCTGGATTCTGTTGGCCTGGTTCCTTCGGTGACTACGCAGATGTGTGATATTTCACACCACTTCACTTTGCCTCCCTTGGACTCCAATTCCTCACTGAAGCATGGAGAGGCCTGGACTTAAAGTTCCAGTACACATGGAATCCCTGATGTTTTCTCTTATAGCAATGTTTCAGATATCCTTTGTTTTATTTTCCAGAATTGACACATTTGAGCTCCTGGTCCACTTGGGTCCTCAGAGAAAGCTAAAAGGGACTGGCTTCTGTTTTCTTCTGTTGGATCAGACCCTCCAGTGTAATTCTTCCCAGACTTGTTTCCTGGGGTTTTAATCTCTGAATATTCCAAAATGTTGATATTCCTTGGACATGAACATGGAATAGCACGACTGGATCTGGTCTTTCTTAATAGTTTGCCCTCAACCTGAGAAGTTTATTCTTTCTCCAGGAGAGTCTCCGCCGGGCCACTAGCATTGGATATGGACGTCACAATTTGCAAACCTTTTAATTTTGGTGAAAAGCAGAGCATGGAAAGTAAGCCATTTGGTTCCTGGTTTAGAGCTGAAAACTTATTTATGAAATGCACTTAATTTCATTTTGAGGACAAATGATGCAAGCAATGTTCTCAATGTGAGCTAGTGGCGGGCCTGGAACAGTTGTTGTTCTCCCAAACACACACAGGAGAGTGCATGCACTCACGCACACACCATCGTCTCTTCCTGTGTGTGCCCCCTACTCACATACTAGAAAACGCCATCAGTGCAGTCGTCATGGGGAAAACTGGAGAGAGGACTGCAAGGACCTGAGAGAGGAAATACGGAAAAGACTTGAAGGTGTCAGAGACATGACCTTGGGAGACTTCATAGGAATCCCCCATGTCCCTGCAGCATCTTATTGTTAAATATATATATTCACTTCAGCATAGTCAATTTCTTCTCCTCCTTCCCAGAAAAATTTTCTCAGACAACTTTACCTAAATGAGGAATCTCTCCACCATTATTCTCCATCTTAGCATTTGGGTTTTATAGCAATTAAGTGCATTTATTGCATATTTGTTTATTTATCTATTCATTTTCTGTCTCTCCTGCTGAATTATAAACTCCTCAAAAGGTAGGAATTCAGTCTGGTCTTGTTCCTTTTGGATTACCAGCATCCAACACAATGGCCAGCATGTAGTTCGATATTTGACGATTCTACTGGATAAATCGACTTGCACAACAATCCCATAGTCACATTCATTTTGCAAGCAAGGAAACTGAGGCTTGTTAGGGGCACTTTCCCAACAGCTGGTCAGTGGCAGAACCAGGATTCTAATCTTCATATAGTCCTTTTTTACAATATCACGCTATTTCTAACAGTCATTCTATGTTTTGTCCAGTGAACTCCACGGTAACTCCCAATCTCAGGGAAAGGAAGGAGAGCTTGATGCCCACATGCACAGAAGCCTTTGAACTTGCCCCACTCACCCAGCTTATTAGCTGGTGGTGAGTTTGACTGAGGCCCCATTGAACAGGAGTGACTTGCCCAAGATCCCTTACAGGAGAACCATACTAGAACCCAGGCAGTTCTCCTGTCCAGTGCAGTACTCTCCCTAAGATCCATCACAGGGAACGCAGTGGATTTTGACTTAGACATCCTCTCGTCAGAGGTCATCAACAGAGTTGGCTTTCATCATCTGACTTTTCAGAGCATGGCCCCAGAACAGTGCATGTGGGGAAGCCCACTCTGAGTTCCTGGGCATTTCACATGAGAGGTTAGACTTCAGGTGATTTTGCAAATTACTTGAGGGGTAAGACTACAGCATATCTTTTGAGGGGGACATAATTCAACCCAAAATAGCAGTACATCAACATTTGGCTGATCGAAGGCAGGGAACGCTCCAGCATCCAGTGTTCTTTGACCCTTCTCTGCCTCACTTGCCTCTGATAAAACTGTGGGGAAATTTTTGCTGGAACAACTTGTGGTCTTGTTTTCTTTCTTTCTTTCTTTCTTTCTTTCTTTCTTTCTTTCTTTCTTTCTTTCTTTCTTTTTCTTTCTTTCTTTGTTGTACTGGAGATTGAACTCAGGGGCACTCGACCACTGAGCCACATCCCCAGCCCTATTTTGTGTTTTATGTAGAGACAGGGTCTCACTGAGTTGCTCAGCGCCTCGCCATTGCTGAGGCTGGCTTTGAACTCACCATTCTCCTGTCTCAGCCTCCCTAAGTGTTGGGATTACAGGCTTGCGCCACTGCGCCCAGCTCTTGCTTTATTTCTGATGTCCTTTCTTCTATTACCTTCTTCCTCATTTTGTGGATTTCTCACTCGTACAGTGTGATTTTTCCCAGAACACTTGCATGTCAAGGCCGACTCTTATGAAAGATGCAATAGACTTTGAGATCCAAGGAAGTTTCTCCATTATGGTGGCATTTCAGACACAGTAGTGAAGGAGGAGAGCTGTGTGTGAGAGAGAGAGAAAGAGAGAGAGAAAGAGAGAGAGGTAGAATTGAGAACATCAGGTCAGGCTACTTTCCTTGCCTCCTGCCTCCTGGGGACATCATGTGGTCAGGGGAAATCCCAAGTGACAGGATGTGAGAAGATCTAGAGGAACAGATTGCAGTGTGGCACCTTCAGCTGCAAGGGAGCTCAGCCTGCCTGGCTGTGCACAGCGAGGGTTAATAGAAACACCCAGTCCCTGTGGGGCATTAGCTTGGTGCCTGATCATAAGCAAGGATGCTGGACTGGAGTCAGGACACAGGACACCTGCTGTGTGAGGCTGGGCCAGGCTTTTCCGTCCTGCATACACTCGGTTTCCCCGTCAGTATCCTGGGTGTGAGGTTATGAGGTGGATGTGGGAGTAGAAGGCTGGTCTCTAACCCCTTCCTATTCGCACATCTGGTGAACATCTGTAATGACCCCTCCTTGCCAAGAAAAACCATCAACACAGCAGCAAACGGGGAGAAAGGGCAGTGAGTGCCAGGCAAGCCTTCATCTGCTTGTTCCTCTAAACAGAAATCACTTACCCTAAACGGCAATCAGTCCCGATGGCCTCCTTTCCAAATGCCTTGTATGACAATGAGTGATTTGTAACAACATCCAATCAGGCGCACCTAACCTTCCTGTAATTGCCTGTCCTTTTCAGCGTTCTTAAAAGCTTTCCAGTGGAAAAGAACAGAAGCTCCTTGTCAGAAGCAGCTATTATACAGAGAGAGACACCCCCACTCCTTGCCTCCTGTCCAGCCCATCTCTGCATCGCCCAGCCCCCACGCCCCCTGCAGGAGGAATCAGCCTCTGGCTGCCATTGCTGTGGGAGCAGCAGCCACCTGCTGGTGTAAATCTCCCAGCTGTTCCCCACCCCACCAGGCGCCTTCCTGATTCCCAGAACCTGGGGCCAGAGCAGCTCACAGCAGGCACTGCAGTTCCCCTTATTTCCTTCCAGGCCAGAAAAGGAGAAGACAGCAGCACTTTCCGTTCACGCTGGGCATCATTATGAAAATGACCAGAACTGCACACCAGGAATGCCCCCCTAGGAACATGCCCCTGACTCAGGGCAGGTGGTCAGGGCAAAGAGAGAGCTCCCCACAGGCCTGGATCCCAGGCAAGTCACACTCGTGCTCTGTATTCTGAAAGCAAGAACAGTGGTCTCCTGCTGACCTGGGAATGGCAGAAATCAGGGAGAAATTTCCCATAGCCAGTCCCCAACATGGCAGACAAGGGTGAGGCAGTACCCTGGATTCAGAAGCCCTGAGAACCACGGCCAAGAGAGGGAGAGAGCAGGAGCCAGGGGGCTGGAGGCATCTAAAGGGTAAAAAGAAGAATGGAAACTCTCCAAGAGAGAGAGTCCTAGGAAGACCATGCACAAAAAACTCCATGGTGACACCATTTTTTATCTTGAATTTTCTGGAATTTTCCAACCATCTTTTACAGTCATCCTCTGTCTTTACCTACTTGTTCCAGGTAGATCACACCCCATTCTGCTATAACCTGTATTCTTTCTCAGACTCAATTTCTACACCTGTCTGCATCTATGCCTTCCTCCCCAGTCTTCACATCTCTTAAAGATGGGCACTGTGCTTCTCGGGTTCTGAATCTCTAGAGCTGTGCATGGCTATTGGAAGTAGTAGCCACTCAAGAAATGTAGAAGGAATAAATAAAGGAGAAGAAAGGGAGGGAAGGAGAGAAGAGGGAGGAGGGGAGAGAGGGGGATGGAGGGGGGGGAGAAGCATGGCTCAGCTCCAGGACTCAATGTGGACCAAACCCCAAGAATTCTCTCCCTTGACATGGCACAAGGCAGATGTTGCCTACCTGACCAATAGCATCAAACTCAGTTTGCCCATCTATTTCTCAGTTTTCTCATCTTTAGAAATGGGGGTGATGGCAGTCCTTACCTTGGGGGTACTTGTACAGCTTAAATAAATTGGTGCACACAATGCTCTCGGAGCACTGCCTGTCAAGAGTAAGCAACAAATCCCCCTTAACCAGTGTCTTACATTCTCGTTTCCATAGGAATTGGTCCTCCAGGCTTGCTCCTTGGAAACCCACACCTAGTTGCAAAATGTACCCTCCGCCTTCCTGGTAGATTCTTCCTCCAGGTAAGGCAGATGGGGCGGGCGCACATCTTTACTCTTTGTTAAATTGTCTCCTATTGTGTGTACTTGAATGTGTGATTTATTGGTATAGCTGTGTGTGTGTGTTTGTAGCTCCTCTCTTAATGACAGCTGGTAACTGATTGCAAACAGAATCCACAAGAATGCCTCATCTATGCCTCTTTGTCTGAAATCACAGAAGTGCTCTGGGTGAGCAAAGTTTCTAGATAACTGAACTTCATCTTCCCAAGCATGATCTTTTATTACTTTGACCATTGTTGAGGAGGATATTTTCCAGTCAGGGCAACCCCATCATCATTGTGACCTCTGTTGATGGCAGCCCTGGTGTAATGGACATGGACTCAAAGCCATGTGGTGAGTCCCTCAGCCCCTAAGCTCCCATGTCCTTGAATTTCTCTGGACCTCACCATCATCTGTAAAACCATGCCACCACATGTAGTTGATGCCAGGATTCAAGGATACCGAAGAAGCTGGGATGGTACTTCAGAAGTGCTGTGTAAATGTGGAGAATCGTCACAGAGACACCCTTGGGAATTATTCAGGCTGCAGCCATTTGCCCCTACATACAATGACCCGACCCTATTGGACTGAGCTGCAGTTTTTCCAGCCCTTCCATTGCTATTGGCTTTTCTAGCTGGAACCTCTTCCACTCCTCACTCTGTTACCTTTCTAGGACTCATTTCCCCATTGCCACCACTTCAGGTCTATCACACGCCATCAGCCAACCTGCAGAAGAAAATCAATGCCTAACTTGCTAAGCAGTATCCAGCATGCCCTTCTTGCACAGGCAGAGAAATCAGACCCTCCTGGAACTGGGCTGGGCCCTGGGAAGCATCCAGTTCAATCCTACCAGATGGGGAATCCAAACGTCAGAAGAGGAAATGATTCATGTAAGATCCAACAGACTGAAGTGGGACTAGAATTTCAGCCCTTGATTTCCAACCCAAATAACCCCTCTCATCTAGAGGAGGCTGTCCTCATAGGCTGTGTGATAGAGGGCATGGATATAGTGCTTTTGATTGTTTTCATATTTACATGCAGGTTTGCAAACAAGCTCCACACAGCTGTGACCATGTGAGACCCGCAGGTTTTCAGGCAGCCCAAAGGCAAGGCTAAGCTTTGAGTGACTGAGGATGAACTCGTAGAACTTAGGAATCCCTGACCCACAAACGATGTGGAACTATTCAGACCTGAGTTCTGCAACCATCCCATCATCTCTGTAATACCTCAGCAGTGACTTGAATTTCCCTTCTCCCTTTGTGGCCTGTGGATCAGCAGCATCTGCTGGATGCTCTCGAGACATGACAACTGTGGGCTCCACCCCAGACCTGCCAAATCAGCCTCTGCAGAAGGTCCCCAAGTAGCTCGTAGGCACACCACAGCCTGAGGAGTGCTGGGGTCCCCAGTGGAATTTACCACTTCTCTCCTCCTCCCGTCCCATCCCCAGGAGCAGCCATGTGAACACCCAGAGACTCTTCAGGGAATCATGAGCTGCCTGGACTTCCCTACTTTGCAGGGTGGCCTCCGTCTGTTAGCAGAAACCTTTCTGTTACCTTCCCTGATGGGGCTGAGGTCGATACTCACAGGAAGTTTTCAGGATGAGAAAAAGGAAATTGTGCCATTCTACCATGAAGAAAGCCATTACCAGACCACTCAGCCAGGAAGGAGGAGTCAGCAGTGCACAGGCCCAGGTGACTGTCTCTTCACTACCCAGGCTTCCCTCTCCTTATACTCAGATTGTTTTTCTCTCCTTATACCAACTTAATCTAAGAAAGTGACACAGCTTTTGAATGAGTCTAGTAATCTCCCTGGGACCTTGCCTGGACAGTGCAATGTCAGGGAGATAGGCATTGGGCAAGAATTCCCAGCAGCCCCATCTGTGGCTACAACAGACTCACCTGTTACTTAGAAACTGGGTTCGGAGAGGGAGGGATGAAGACCTTTGGTGCACTGAACTTCAAAGAGTTTTTGAGCCTTGCTGGATACTGAGCTGAAACAATGGCCAAGGCCACAGTGGGAAGAGAAACTCAGCAATGGGGCTGCCCCTAGATGTGTTGGAGCCCCCGGAGAAAATCAGAACAAATCCTGTGTTTCCACTGGGTCAGTACCTTTTGGTTAGGAGAGGTTTCCAGATAACTGAAGTTCACCCTTGCAGACCCCAAATTCATTTTAATTTAGTTGTTTAGGTTCAACATTTTTCTGAATAGGATGATATTGCTCTGTTTTCTAAAACTGAATATACAAAATGCAAATTGATTTTTGGTCATTCACACACATCATTAGGACAGAAGCCCCACTGGGAAAGGGATTTTCCTCTCTGCCACCATAGTGCTCCCAGTACTGAGCATGATGCCCAGCCTCTACAGGATGCTCAGAAAATATATGTGAAGCATCTTCCATGGCACAGCGCTCTGGGGACATGGGGACGAAGGGATGGATTTCTCCCCCAGACAGAGCTCATAGGACAGTGAGATAAGTTCAGGAATGCCAGACAGGTTCCAGCAGCCGATGGCAAGAATCCTAGTGACTCCATAGCACAGGCCACCGCCCGCCCCCACCCAGAGACACAGCATGTGTTTGAAAACTGGCCTTCCCTCTCTTTCAGGCTGTCAGTCTCCACTTAAGGCTGCATGGAACTGTAAACAGGAGAGGAAGTTAGAAATTACCCTGAAGAAAAACAGACCTGCGACACAGGTGCCTCCACCCACAGTTCCCACAGACGACAGCACCTCTTGGTCATGGCACACTCAGTCCCCAGTCCGGCCACCTCTGCCCATTCCAGGCTGTCATTCCAGCAGGAGGGCATTGGCCTGAGGAGCATATTGTATCCTTGATCCAGTTCAAGTGTCGCATTCTGCAGATGAGGACACCAAGCTCCAAGGGGGGAGGTGATTTCCTAAGGGCACATGGATCAGGTAAGCAAGAGAGAAAACCAGCTAGGAGGCCACTCTAGTTACAGCTTAGAGCCCTCTGATCCTTCCAGCTGCGCCTACTTCCTTAGTCCCTTCATTTCCTCTTGGCCAGGAGACAAAAATAAAACCAGATACAGGAATTTGCTAAAATTATTCCTAGAATGAAAGTAGATGGGCACCTACTCTTCTTTGCTTAACATTATGCATCGATAGGGAACTGCAGATTAAAACAAGATACCATTGCACACATATTAGAATAGCCAAAATCCAAAACACTGGCACCACCAAAGGCTGGCAAAGAGCAATTGGAGCTCTTGTTCATTGCAAAGTGAGACAGTCACTTTTTTAAAGACAATTTGTCAGTCTCTTACAACGTTAAATGTAATCTTACCTTAAATCCAGCAATTGCACTTCTTGGTATTTACCCAGTTGAGTTAAAAATTTAGATCCACACGAAAACCTGCACGAGAATGTTTATCACAGCTTTATTCATAATTGCTAAAACTTAGAGGCAACCAAGATGTCCTTCCACAGGTGAGTGGATAAACCGCAGTGGTATATTCATAAGATACTACGTTATTCAGCAACAAATAGGAATGAATTATGAAGCAAGGAAAAGATATGGAAAAAAGTCACATGCACATTACTCAGTGAAAGAGGCCAAACCCCAAAGGGCTACATACATAATATGAAACCAATTATATGACAATCTGAAAAAGACAGACTAACTATAGCGACAGTAAAAAGATCAGTGGTTGCCAGGATTTGGGGGAAATGTATTCCTAGAGCACAGAGGAATTTTAGAGCAGTGAAACTATATAATGTTTTTTTTGTTTTGTTTTGTTTTGTTTTTGGTACACGGGATTGAACTCAGGGGTACTCAACCACTGAGCCACATCTCCAGCCCTGTTTTTTGTGTTTTATGTAGAGACAGGGTCTCACTGAGTTGCTTAGCACCTCGCCGTTGCTGAGGCTGGCTTTGAACTCGCAATTCTCCTGCCTCAGCCTCCCAAAGTGCTGGGATTACAGATGTGTACCACCACACCCGGCTGAAACTATATAATATTTAACAGTGGATCCATGATATCACACAGTCCCCAAAACCTATATCATTGTACAACACAAAGAATGAACTCTAATGTGAATTCTAGACTTTAGTTAATAATGATGCATCAATATTGGCTCATCTATTATAAGAAAAATAACACCATTGTAAGATGTTAATAGTGGAAACTATGTGAAAAGAGAGAGAATATATGGACACTATATTTTCTGCTTAATTTTTCTTTAAACTTGAAATTGCTCTTAATTAAGGTTCTTAATTGTAAAAAAAAACTATGCCCAGAGTGAAAATATATATACTGGACTATTTGTAAGATTCATGAGCTTTAGCACCTGGATCAGCACCACTTAAATGAGGAACAAGGAGACTGGCCAACTTGATCACATCATCCTGTCAAACATCACGCGGGTAATTCCGGATCCAAGCTGTAACATGAACCCAGCCTCGTGATTCTCACACCTGTAGAATTTATACTAAACTCCCTCACCACTATATAGAGGAGGCTCGATCACCTGATGTCATCTGAGGTCCATCTGAGTGCAGCTTCCAAGTGGTGTTTTAAACATCCCTTCCCTGATCTCAATTGGCAGAGGCGATCCTGTCATTGCCCTGGGGAATCTTCTAATTGAAAGGAGTAATTCCCTGTGCCAAAGTTGAATCCTTCCTGCAGGGAGACTGGCCCCTGCTCTCCTGGCTTGATTCTTGGTGGAACTTTGGTTAATAATCATGAGTTGTTCCGCAGCAAGGTTGGGAAGTGAGATCTCCACTGCAGAAGCCGCTTCGGGCTGTGCCACAGCCGCAGGGCTGACAGATAGACAACACGTCACGTGCAGACACAGGCAGTAAAAGCCTCATCATCTCACTAAAGCCATCTTCATTCACCCTGTATTTTTCCACACATTTCATTTCCCATCATGGCTGACTGCCTAAAGCATTCATGTGAAAATAGCAGATTTTTGCCTGTGTGTTACTCCCTGTCTCCTCCCAATAATGCCGTTTATTGGATTCTCAGAAATGACATAAACACTTGGCATATCCAAGAGGAAGAAGCAGAGAGAAAAAAGAAATAAAATAGCAAGTGAGACCATCATGGAAAGAGGGGTCAAGGCCTGTAATTGTTGGTAACGATAAAGTCAAAGATGTTAAGTCTTTCTAGAAGGTCCCTTGGAGCTGACATCATTTTATAGATGGGGAAACTGAGGTCCAGGCAGGCAAATTCTCCCAGGGTTTCTCCATGAAGAAAGATTACTGGCGTGTGTTCCTCGTGGGGTTTCTTTCTCAACAGCCCCCAAAAGCATGAAGAATCTGAGTGGGGCTTATGGATAAGAGATTGGGTACATGGGGTCACAGGAGTAGCTCACTGACATGCTGTTTTCAAGGGCACTCTTTGGGTGCCACAGAGTCAAAGCTCATGGCCCAGTAGGATGAGAGGTGGGATGTGAAGAAAAGGGGGTAAGAAAGATCACAGCTTGAGCATGAACTGCAGGCCCAGCAAGGGCCTAGGAGCTTGGTGTATTTAACTAGTTTCCAGAATCATCATATAAATATCTGTAAAAACAACTCTGGGATCCCAAAGCTGGATACCCCAGGAAACAGAACACTAATAGCCCCCATCAATCAAAGGTTTTTATTTGCTAGGTTCAGTCTAAGCACTTAAATGGTTTAACTTCTTGAAATCTCACAAGAACACATCAAGGCTGGTGCTATGCTCCCATTTGGTAGATGAGAACACTGAGGCACCAGAAGGCCTGGGAATGTTCCTGAAATCACATAGCTAGTCTGCAGTGGGAGGATTGCATGCTAGAAGTCTGACCCCAGAGCTGAGGCACTCCATGTGTCTCTCTCTCTCTCTGAACTGCCACTCACCTCGATACAAACAGTGACATGAACCCCTTTCACTAATGGAGCCAGATGAGTTCTTTAGAAGAGTTTCCCATACATCATCTTAATGGATCTTCACAACATCCCTGCAAAGTAAGAAAAGCAAAGATAATTATCCCCATTTAACAAAATAACAAAACCTCAGAAAAGTGGGTAGTCCCACACAGCACAACTGATAAAGGGCAGAGAGGGTAGTGCTGTCCACACAAGCCACCTGCCTGACCCCACTTCCCCCTGAGTCAGGGAATGCTCCTGTCTCTATCCCCAATCCTTCCCAGGCCCCAAGTGGAAGGCCCACTTTTAGAATTTGGACAGGGGCAGGAGAAGGGGTTTATAACAAGGAGCTCCCCACCTCTACCTCCATCTCCACCTCTGGTTTCTTTTTTCATTTTCCCAGAGTTTCTACCCTCGCCATTGAAGAGGTCATTTGCTGGTTTTGGTTGGTTTAGGGTACCAGAGGAGAAGAAAGCCTAGTTATCTTCCCCCCAAACCTCCTTCTCCTTTTTTCTCATTTCACCTCCTAGGATGCGACCACCCCCGCCCCCCGCAAGCTCACAGCCACATGCTTTGAACAGCTCTCTCATCAGCGTGATGTGTTAGCAATTGTGCAGTGAGGGTGACATTTAGAGGCACAGTCCTGGAAGAAATCGCATGGATTTGGATACGCCAGAACACTAAATTTAACCAACCCAGAGGGCCCTGGGGGAATCTGGGAGGAGGGGGAGGGAGAGCTTTCAACCCAGGACTGAGTCTGCAGAATGCAGGTGCCAGGCGATTCCCAGCCTGCCCACCCTTGCTCATCAGGACAGAGGAATGAGCTTCAATCAGCCCACATTCACCTTGCACTATTGTTAGGTGGTTGCTTGGAAAGGTCCTAATCACGTCCTCTATTGTCTGGTTTAACACAAAGCACAGCAAACCAGGGTCAGAGCTGCACACCTCTCAGCAAAAATCCCTGAGGTATGTTGACATGTGTGTGTAGACATAGAAATATACAATGCCATTCCCCTCCCCACTCACATGCAAATACACACACACACACACACACACACACACACACATGCACACACACACGCCAAGGGGGTTGTTAGAGTTAGGGACGCAGAACAGAGCCAGCCACCCAACCTCATCCCTTTGCCATGCAACAGGAAGAGTGACAAAGTTGCCTTGACTCTAGCTGTCCCCACATCCTTTCTTGAGAAACCACCCAAAGACTCTGCATTGACAAGCTGGCCAGTGAACCTCCACCTAGTTTGACGAACTTGTATGGACTCTGTTAAAATGAAGCAGAATCGCCAGGATTTTTCTCATGCCTGTTTCTCATTTGAACAAGAAACCAGAAAAGCTGGCAAAGTAACTCTAGCTTTACCTCTTTCTCCTGTGCGGTGGTGTTTTAGAAATGAAGCAGAACCCTTTGAAAATAAGGAGAGGTTAGATCTGGCCGTAAGATTTGGAAAGTAAATAAATGATCTACAAAGCTTTTCCTCCAAGCAGAAATGCCTAAGCCCTTATGAAATGTCATACCCTGGGCGATTTTGTTGCTCAATAAGATGCAAAGCAGGAGCCAGATGTAATAGAGTGAAGCAAATTATTGTCTTAACAGCTGGAATCGGGATGCCTCTTAGAGAGAGAACTGTCTTTGCTGAGGAAATATGTCTTGATAGACATGGCATGGTGGATGGATTGCCCCTGCAGCCTGGTTCTTTCTAGTGTGGCCATACCTTTAGGAGAGGCTCCCATGCTGACCTGGGATGGCCCATGTGACCATTACTGGGCTAACCTACTGCAGGGGTGCAAGAGTCACTTGGAAGAGAATTGAGTCATCCCTGCCAAGGCCATCCAAGACTAGGTGACCCCAAGGTGACCCACAGGCTGACAACCTATGCCCAGCCCAGATGAGTGGAGTCCCACCATGATTACAGGGCCATCTGCTATGGTCTGGACATGGTTTAAGCATGTCCCCCAAGCACCATGTGTTAAAGTTTAATCTGCATTGTGAAATATTAAGGTTAGAAATGTAATCCAACTATGGTGTTTAGAGATGGGGCTTTGGGGAGGTAATTAGGATTCAATAAACTCCTCAGGGTGGAGCCCTCATGATTGACTATGGAGGCTTCATAAGAAGACTGAGAGAGAGAGAGAGAGAGAGAGAGAGAGAGAGAGAGAGAGAGAGAGAGAGAGAGAGGAGGGAAAACACAAATGTGTGTTTCTCATCTCTTGCTATGTGGCGACCTGTGCTGCCACTGGACAGGAAAAAGGCTGTCACCAGATGTGAATTCTTGAACCTCTGGACCTGTAAGCTAAACGAACCTCTCTTCCCTATAAAAGTGACCAGCCTCAGGTTAATTATAGTAATGCAAAGCTAATACACTCTCCAACTGATCCACAGACTAGAGTTTGGAGGTGGTTCATTACCCAGAGTTAATCAATTAACACAAATGGCTAGGAAGGTAAGCCCAGAGGAAACTGGCTGACAAAGATCAGGGAAATACAAGGGGTTGCTAAACTTGAAGGAATAAGAGATAGAAACAGATGAGGAAAAAGCAGAGAAGGAAGAAGAGAAAGCCAAGAGCAATCAATGGCAGAGGAAGTAAATGTTTAAGGCAGCTCTTTCCAATTTTAGCATTTGTGTTACTTCACTATGTCCATATTTTATTCAGGAAAGTCTTCCTCGCACATAGAGGACGTGTGGTTTGAGCAAATGAGTGTGTAAGCATGTGCATATGAATCACAGAAAGGGATGAGTTCTACATCTGAGTTAAGATGGGATGGGACAGAGACAGTGAAAGGACATATAGATAACTTGGTGGCAGCACAAGGTCAGGAAAAAGTCCTTCAGAAATCTGCAGAAATGTTGGAGAAAGTGTTAGGCTTTCTCCAGAAAGTAAACAAGAGTTCATACCAAGTTTTCTAGACTCTTGAGGGCAGATATTCCCACTGATGCCCAGGCTGAGCATCCCCTCTTTGTAAACTCCATGCAAGTCGGGACAAGATTCAGAAGCTACCAGACCTAGTACCTGTCTTAGTTCATCCTCACAAATAAGCTCTGAAAGGCAGCAACACTTATGGAGAACATGCACCACACACACACACACACACACACACACACACACACACACACACACACACGCCTCTGCTAGGATTTTTGGAAGTCTCCCAAACTAGGGGGAATTTATTATGAAGCTGCTGAAGCTTAGTTTCATAGATCCTCACTGCTCATCCAAAGTCCACTATTCAATTTTATATGCACAATTTTGTATTCTTTTCCTTAAAAGATCAGACAAGTTTCAAGCTCCATGGAGCTTGGATCCACCTCTACTCTAACAGTTCCAATCAAACATCTGGCTCCCAAAACAAATGGTTCTCACTTTGAACCATATGGTAGCACTGTGCCAGCACTTGACTATGCTCAGGAATGGCTCCCCACCTGCCCAGCCACCAAGAGCAAGGACCCCACTACCCCATCCATGCCCCACGTGCCTGCTGATCTCCCTTTCTGCCCTCAGTTAAGACCACCCATGTGGGTCCATCCATGGCAGGTGGAGCAGACAAAGTCCCACAACATATCAGTAGAGAGTCCAGAAATCCACAGGTCTCAGTTCCTTTCTCCTTCCTTTCCTTTCCTCCTCTCTCCTCCTCTTCAGCAATTCATTCTCCCTGAACCATCTCATTCACTCACGTGGCTTCAAGCACATTTGCCTACATGATAGATACCCAGATCTCAATTCATCCACAACAGAGGCATCTCTTCCAGGGAGCATACAACTCACCACCCAATCCAGAGACCTCAGAGTGATAGACTTCTTCCTCAGTCCCCAGCACCACATTCTGCCAGTCACAGAGTTTTCCTCCCCTCCATTCTGTGATTACCTACCCCAAGATTTACATCATGTCTCCCTAGACAGCTGTCCACTGACTGGTCCCTCTGACTCCAGTCTCAGCCTCCACTAATTCATCATCAGTTAACGTGATTGTTCTACAGTGAAAGTGTTATTCCAATCCTCCATGGTGGTCCTCCACTGACCACCACCAGGTGAGTGCCTTTACTTAGTATCAGAGGTTATTCATGGACCACACCATGACTATCACCACCATCACCATCACCATCCCCCCTACTTCTACTCCACTGCTCATGACTGCAATATCTCACCTCCATTTTCGCATCTCCCTTGGGCACCTGGCCTTTTTGGCTGTCTCACTGTCTCCTCTTTTTGAGGTGCCCAACATCCTACTTCTGTTCCCATTTCATTTGACTAGGAAATCTTGCCCATCCATCAAGGCCTAGCCCAAGCCTACTCCTTCTGCAGAGCTTCTCAGTTGCCCATCCACACCTGCCTTCCCTGTGGACTAGTCACTCCCTCCTTGGGGCTCTGCTTTACTTTGGGCCACCACCATTATTGCGCCTGGTATTCAACATAAGTGTGTAAACTACATGCCACCTGGGGTCACCTGGGTCCCTTTAATATGGACTCAGACCCCAATTCATGACCAGTGAGAATCCAAAATCTGCCTTCAATGTTCTAAGAGTTCCTGGAAAGCTGCAATCTCGTGGTCACCAGTGATTCTGGGCTTGTGTATTAATTGCCCTAAGTGAATCAATGGGTGGATAAATAGATAGTCACACAAAGCACCAGTAAGCATTTCACTGTCCTTTGTGTGTGAGTGGTGCTGGGCATGGAACCCAGGGCCTCATGCATGCTAGGCAAGCAAGTGCTCCACCATTGAGTCACAGCCTTACCCTTGCGGAATGTTCTTTTAAATGTTCTCAGGCCATCCACACCAGGACATTTTCCTCACATCATGTTCACCACAGGAGTCCAGAGATTAACACCCACCATTGGCTTCTCTCTTTCCCTCTCCCCTTCCTCATACCCACCAGCTCACCACCAAGAAGTCCAAATTGTCCCTTCACATGCAGAACTCTTCCTCCTAGGTCTGACAACCCAGCACTGCTGCAGAATCACATTATCACCACAAAACCCATCAAGGTCCATCCCTTCCTTAGAACACAGTGGTGGCCATGAAAAGAAAAAAAAATGGCTTCCTCCCAAACTTGCCATGTGCCCCATAGACTCTGCCCTCCTGACAGCAGAACAGAGCCTCATTCACCTTACTGTCTCCCATGCTTAGCTCAGTGTCCCACATATAGAATGCATACAATAAATGATTGTTGCATTAATTATTGAGTGAGTTTACCAATCACTCTGCAGCCCAGCTTAGCCCTGGTTACCTGGGCCACAGGGCAAGTGAGACAGTACAGGGGTGGAAGCCTGGAGCCAGGTGTATGAGATCTGTGGCAGTTCGTGGCTGGGAGCGCTTCTCCTCCATCCAACATCATGAACCATATTCTCACTCCACACCCCAAGACTGGCCTCTTTCCCATCCAATGAATCACCTCAGCCACCTTCAGTGGTGGTTCAGCATATTTCTGCGTGAAATAAATGTTATTTTCTGGTGTACCCAGGTTTCATTAGTCTTCCTGTCAACGAGAATCAAAGCGAGAGAGGAGAGCGTTTGGCACAAAGTGGCTTCCTGCTTCCACCAGGCAGAAAAGGGTAATGTTACCCAAGCAAAGAGAAGCAGGAAGGGAGAGAGAGTCGGAAAACTAACTTCCTCATTTAATCAAGTTGAAACACGGATTATATGAGGTTGAAAAACAGTTACCTTGTTCTCGCACCAGCCTCTGGCTCTGTCTGGGGCTATAAAACCCTTTGCGATTTTATCTTTTCATAAACTTTTATTGAATCTGATGTTCAAGGGGCCATGGAGGATCATCCAATTAAACACCCCCCTCTAATCCTACTCTTAAACCCCAGCACTAAACTGATGGGAGATTAAAAGCCAATAAAGATGACAAATGAGAGGCGATCTGTAGGTTGATAAGGGAAATGGAACCGGGCAGGGATTTGCCATAGAGGAACAAGGCCCGGTGCCCGACTACACAGGGCAGAGGGGCTCACGTGGGGGAAAGTTCAAAGAATTCTGAATGTCCACGACCACGTTGGGCTATTGATGCTGTGATCTAGGCTAAGATGACCTGCCCAGCACAGGATTCAACTCAGGAAGAGGGCTGGACCATCCATAGACCTAGGGGGTGGAAACACCAGCTCCCATCTTGCTAGTTACGAAACTACAGGTGATGCCAACGTGCTCTTCATAGCTCAAATGACTCATTGACAGCTGCCCCTTCTGGGCACCAGCTATGTGCCAGACACCCTCACAGGCACTCTGCTGCCATTCTGCCATGGATTAAGTCCCATGGGAGAGGAGCGCTACCCTAACGTGTACACTAGCAAACTAAGGTTCAAGGTAAGTTGGCAATTTTCCAAAAGGCCCTCAGCAAGACCAGAACTCCATCTTTCTGAGAAAATCATCTCTACTTCACAAAGGTGTACAAGACATGATGACAGTGTAGTCTTCACCGAAGCCACCTAAGAAGTTCATTTCTTTCCTTTCCTCAGATCCTTATTTTTAAGCATCTCCAAAGACCCTGTATATTCTTTACTAGCCCCCACCCAGTGCAATTTTTAACTAGAAGGTAAGAGTGGTTTTTAACCTCTGTTTAAGATAGTTGATGTCAATTCATTTCATCACTTCAAGGCATTTATGAAAACATTCTTTGCCAGACTCATAAATATGTATCAAACTAATCTTCACGTCAGTCCTAAGAAACAGGAATTATTTCCTCATTTTAATTAATAAGTAAGTCGAGGCCTATAGACTCCAAATGATTCTCCTAGGATCACAAAGCTAGTAAGAGATGGAATTCAGACGCAAGGGTGCCCCACCCCAAGGAGGGTGCTCCTTCTACTTGGTTCTGCCCTACTAGTGTCTAGTCCAGTGGGGATGAGACAGAGACTGGACCACAGAACCAAACAGGGCTGCACAGTCTGCACCATGGAGGACACACACCACCGCCATAGCTTCTCCTGAGGGAGGCATGTCAAGAGAAGGCCTGTGCTAAGGGTCAGGGGTCCTGGGCTTTCAGAGATCTTGAGTTATGGATGGAAGGATGGCGTGAGAAATCAGAGAAAGAAAGAAGAATCCAGCAGGAAGTTCTGAAGAACCTCAGCTGGGCTGCACTGTGTGGGTTCGGGAGGGGAAAGTCTGGGGCACCATAAGGCCATGTGAAATCAGAACCTCATAGGCCAAAGTAGGAGGAAAAGAGTCAGCAGGTTGAAAGCTGGACCTCACACTGTCCTTCCCTACCTCTTAGGACCTCGTCTCTCCCAGGGGGTCACAGTTCAACTGCTCTTATAAACCAACAAACATGACAACTCTCCTCCCAGTGTGACAGAGAAGGCCAGTATCCCCAGGGCAGAGGGGACCCAGCAGTGACAGAAAAGTGGCCAGGCAGCCAATCCTGCAGGCCCCTCCCACTCTAAGGCGGTGGCCTGGTGCCACTCACCTCTTCTGCGTTTTCTGCTGCTCTTACAGAGATGCGGGGCAGGAGGGACGATTCCTTTTCATGGGCACCCCCAATGCTCAGACATGAATTTGCTTTGGCTTCAATTGCCAAGTCCCTACCGTCTGCAGGGTCTATGGTGCTCTTAGCAAGGAAGGGAATCTTCTTCGCATCTTAGCAAGGAAAGGAATCGCACCTTTCCTGAGCACTGGCTAGGCACCACCCATAGAATCTCACTGTGTCATCACGCAGGAGCCCTGCACCTCTGATCAGCCTCATTTTTGACAGATGGAAAGAAAAAGAAAGAAATCCTGCAGCTCACAGAATAATAGGCTCAGGACACACATTTGGTTCCATCTCATTTGTCTGACTCCAAAAATGTGCACCTTCTCCACGATACCAATGGTGCTCAGCCCCCATTGGCTGTTAGCATAACTTGGGGAGCCCCACCCACACACAGTCCTGCAGCCATCAGCCACAGGTAGGCTTTAGAAGCCCCTCAGCTTCGAAGTTGAGAACCAGTGTGCTGATGTTGGCTTTGTACTTAGACAACAGCCCTTGAGGTCTATCCACTCTAGCCGCAGCCCCAACCAAGTTAGCCCAGTCCTTCGCTCTGACTTTTTTTTACAAGTTAATATTCATTTCATCACATTTAATTAACACAGGGAGACTAGAGCTGTCTCAGCATCGCACCCAGCTAGCAGGAGCCTGCGCCTCCCTTGGAGTTCAATCACAGCGCTGTCTTACGCAATTAGCTTCCTTCCCCCTGATCTGAAGGGTCTGTGCCCATAAATATCAACCAATTTTATTGATATTTGTAATTAAAACCACCCAACGGGTCACACTCGGTTGAACAAGTTTGCAACACACACATCCATAATGGGAACATGAGCATATTTGTATGTGACATTTGATAGATAATAATCCTGGGCATTTCTCATTTTCAGAACATCCTATGGGTACCAGCTAATTAAGCCTAGCGTGTCTCCCGGGATGGAAGGCGTTCTTCCACATACCCCTTTGATTGTCTTTGTTTCTGAAGTTTCAGGAAATCCAAGGATCCAGAATTGGGGGGTGACAGGCAAACACCACAGAGAAAAGTCCACAGGCGCTAGGGTTGACCTTTCCACCTTCTAAAGCTTCTTCTTTAAGCTTCTCTCTGTATCCTTCTAAGGAACTTAAAAACAAAGCAAAACTAACAAAAACAATGACTTTGAGAATGTACTCCAGGCCTCCTCAGAAGGCATAAGGATTTCTTTTTGGAGTTCATTTTGATGACCCCATTCATTTCTTTCTTTTTTTTTTTTTTTTTTTTTTTGGTACTGGGGATTGAACTCCACCACTGAGCCACATCCCCAGCCCTATTTTGTGTTTTATGTAGAGACAGGGTCTCACTGAGTTGCTTAGCACCTCGCCATTGCTGAGGCTGGCTTTAAACTTGCGATTCTCCTATCTCAGCCTCCCTAAGTGCTGGGATTACCATTCACTTCTTTTATCCAAAAAACTATGTGGATAAATCTCCCTTAGTTCAAATCTCATGGAGCCAGTGTGAAATATGCCACCACCCACAGCACCATGATCCTATCTCTACACCTGCTAAGTTGCAGCTACACCTATAGATTATCTTGGATCTTAACTGAGTGGGTTGTACTAGGAAATTACCAAAAGTGAGCTGCTTGGAGACCCAAAGCAGGACCTTGTCTGGAGCTCTTTGGTGGAACAGATATGATTGTCAAGTGTGGGCCCAGCATGGACTTGAGTTATCAGATCTACCCACTTCTCATTTCCCCTTTGAAATCTCATCACTCACATATAAACCCAGTGAGATTTAAGACCTTTTACCAAATCCCCTAACGGCATTCTTACAAGAAACAATCAGCCCGCAAGTGAGTTAAAAGGCAGTCATTCTATCCCAAAGGGCAGCCTTTCGAGTGCCTGGACAAGAGGGTTATTTGTCTTGTGACCTGGAATAATCTTGTCATTACCAAAACCCTCGAGGGTAGAAAGGAATTCCAGGGAGGAGCAGGTGGAGAGAGAGCGTGGGGACAGATAAAAACACACTGCCAGGCAGTGGGAGAGGGAGGGCATCTTTACAGTGTTATGACTTACACCACACCTGCTTCCAAAAAATGATATGAGTGTTCCGATAATAGGCACAAATCCAACAAAGACATTAAACTAGAAATAAGGGGGACATATAAATGTCTGCAGAGGGTGACATTGAAGAGGTCATGATTCCTATTGTCCCAAGAGCTGGAGTAGGAAAAGTGGGTTTAGAGTGAGCACGAAGCTAGTCACTGATCACTGGGACAATTAACTCAATTATTCAGGGACTAACTATCCAATTTGTGTTTAATCTGGGCCTCTGGCGTCAGCCCTTTCTCTCTTCTACTGCCTAACTAGGAAGAAATTCACTGTCCAGCAAGTTTCCATCCAAACTCATGAAGAGGGATGAAATTAGCGACTCTTGGAGTTGGAAAACTTCCTTCCAAGTCCAAGAGCTCTTTTCAGAGCAGCTATATTAGGGTTGTGCAGCATCCACAAGGGACCCTCTAGACACAGAATATACACTACCTGATGAAGCAGGTCTTCAACAATTTGAATCATTAGAAATGCCTTTCTTATATAAACACAGAAATATGCCCCTTGGAGAAATCAAACAGTGATCTCAAACATGGTAATTTTGATCTCAAAATTACCTGGGTTGTTTTTGAAAATCACTTAAGAAATCAGTGTGGCATTATCTATGGATGCTGAACATGCACACATCTGTGGCCCTACGATTCTCTCTGGGAGACCAGTACAAAGAACATTCTCAGTAGTGTTAGTGATAGAAACCAAATACTTCTAACCACCAAAATGTTCATCAACAGTAGCATCGTAGTCTGTTTGGGATAACAGAATATCTTAGGCTGGGTGATATATAGAAAAAAAGGTTTATTTGGCTCATGATTCTTGTGGTGGGAAAGTTCAAGTGTCAGGATACCATTGTCTGTCTACATCATAATAGGGTAGAGTAATAGTAAAGGAAATGACCACATGCTGAAGGGATCAAGCTTATGGGCTAGCCTCACCTTATAACAATGGGTTTTCAAGATAACTAACTCTATTTTGTGAGAGCCACATCAATTCCTTCCTAAAATGATGCCCCTTGGCCTAAATCTTACCACTTACAGGTCCCACTACCTCTCAATATCATTATATTGGGGAACAAACTTCCAGCCCATGAACCTTTAGAGGACAAACCACATCTATAGGAAGTAGAATGGATACATTTTGATATATTTACAAAACTGATCTTCCTCTTAGTGGAGCTATCAACAAGAATCTTCTATGGTTATGGAAATATTCTGTTCTTCAGTGTCCAATATGGTAACCCCTCATCACATGGGGCAACTGAGCTCTTGAAATGCAGCTGATACAAAAGAGGAAGTGAATTTTCCATTTTAGTTTGTTTTTATGCCAATAGCCACATGTGCCTAGTGACTACGGTGTGTATCTAGAAGAGTGTGTCAGTGAACAAGGACAGACCATAACTGCACAGAAACATGGATGCACTTTATTTGATAAAAGAAGCCAGAATCAAAAGAATATCTCTTTGTGATTACATTTCTATCAAGTTCAAAAATAGGTAAAACTAAACAAAGTACTTAAGGATAAAAGCTAAACCACAATGTCTAGGAATGTACAGTTAAATAGTCTAACTCTAGGTGAGAGGGAAGAGCAGGACCACAGGGGAGCATCTGTGGATTGGCCACACCTGTTCTTGTGATGACAGGTGTCCACTTTGTGATAAACCATCAAGTCATCCTTTTCATTTGAGGCACTGAGCTACACGTGCTCTATCCTTCACAACTTAAAAAGGATTAAAATATGCGTTGTCTCTTCGTAGCTTCTCTACAAATCTAAAGTTATCCTCAAATCAAGTGTGCATTTTGAAAAACTTTAGAGTGAGTGCCCCACTCTGGATTTGCGGATCGGTTTCTGAGACTAGGTCCTGGTGAGCCATTTTTCTCAAAGCCCCAAGGTAATTCTGTTGCAGGGAATGATGAGAAACCATTGGAACCATAGCAAGCAGGATGGATAAATTCTGAGATATTGACAAAACTGACCTCTCTGAGACTCTTCTCCAAGGATGGAGGTAGAGAATTTTCCCCTCTCTCTTCCTCTTGGAGATTCCAGGTCTCAGGAATCAGGAAGGCAAGATCATGACAAGAAAGATGGAGGATTTGAATAATGAGGGAGATGATAGGTTGTACCGTGAAGTCACATCCTAGGAAAATCAGCAAAAGCAAGGATCAGCAGGCAGTGAACAGTCATTGGACTCATGACCCCATTGGCTCTGAAGCAGGCAGGCAGGTCACGGCTCTGCATAGCTCCAGGGTCACCATTACAGCCATCTTCACACAGTCTTGAAATTGTACAGTGCCCAGTCTGTACAACCATATATGGCAATTCTATAATTTTATAAATATATAATTATTTTAATTATAATTCTTTTATTTATTTATCCTAATTAGGTATACATGAAAGCACAATGCATTTTGATTTATTGTACACAAATGGAGCACAACTTTTCATTTCTCTAGTTGTACACGATGTAGAATCGCACCATATGTGCATTCATACATGTACTAGAGCAATGACGTCCATATCATTCCACCATCTTTCCTGCCCCCAAGTCCCTCCCCCCACCTTGGACCAATCAAAGTTCCTCCATTATTCCTATGCCCTCCTCCCATTATGGATCAGCATCCACTTATCAGAGTGAACATTCAGCCTTTGGTTTTTTTGGAATTGGCTTACTTCACTTAACATCATGTTCTCCAAATCCACCCATTTATCTGAAAATGCCATAATTTTATTCTCTTTTAATACTGAGTAACATCCCATTGGGTATATATACCATGGTTTCTTTATCCATTCATCTAATGAAGGGCATCTAGGTTGGTTCCACAGTTTAGCTATTGTGAATTGTGCTGCTATAAACATTGAGATGGCTGTGTCACTGTAGTATGTTGTTTTTAAGTCCTTTGAGTAAAGACCAAGGATAGCTGGGTCAAATGGTGGTTCCAGGGCTGGGGTTGTGGCTCAATGGTAGAGCGCTTGCCTAGCATGTGTCAGGCACTGGGTTCTATTCTCAGCACCACATATAAATAAATAAAATAAAGTCCATTGCTAACTAAAAAAAATATTTAAAAAACAAACAAACAAATGATGATTCCATACCAAGTCTCCTAAGGAGTCTCCATACTATATAACTTAGTATTCTTATTCCTGCAGAGGGGGCACAGACGCCTCAAGACTCATAATTGCATCTCCCGGCTTCTGCCCTGTACTGTTATGGCCACCACAGCAGCTGGCCCAATGGCTTCAGTCAAGAGAAAGATGCCCCATGACATTCCACTGGGCATTGGACAGACTTACCTTCTCTAGGAATAAAGAGGTTCTATATAACGCCAAGGAGGTAGACCTTCAGCTATCATGGTGGCCTCCACGCACGGTTTCCAAAAACCACAGCTGGAAGTCAGTCAGTTTAGAGTGAGGAGAAAAGAGCCTGGGGAGCAGATGTAGCTGGAGAGCCAGCCTGCACCTGCCTGGAACACACATGGAGCAGGACATACCAGCCTAATTGTGTAAACCCACCATGCCTTGGAGGGAGAGGGATGCCAAGGTCTTGAGTTCCCTTCCTCTCGGTGCAGCCTACATATCCCCACCCCAAGGTCATCCTCATTAATGCTGGTAAAAAAAAAAAAAGCCATCATCCACCATTTCCACTAAAAATAGGACATTTTGCCTGCTGCCTGGGTACATGAGGTTGGTGAATACATGTGTGTTCGTGCGCGCGTGCACGTGTGTGTGTCAGTGTGTGCCTCCGTGGCTGGATGTGTTTGATTTTCTTCTGATATTTTATGTACTTACACAGTCAAAATTAATGGAATCAGGTTGAGATGCAGATGACATCACGCTGGTGACTCACATCTTGATAGATGGATAGATTTTCTCCCTCTGCCTCCCTCCCTTTCAAGGTAACCTTGACTTGTCACACAGCTGCCAGGGAGCGCCAGGAAGCATGATTATTTTTATAGACTTTTGAGTTGGCCGTCACAGTTCCATCCCAACTGTGGGGAAAGGGCAAGGTTATGATGAGTCCTCACCAGGGCTCAAGGGAGGGCTGCTGAGTGATGTCATCCCCTGCATCCACAAATGGTCAGCATCCCATCCCGCTGTGGGGGGGGGGGGCACATCCAAGGGACCGTCTCAATGCAGACCACGTGGCCCTTGCTCCCTGGAAATGACTTTTCTTCAACAACCTTATTATTAAGCACCCTTTCCTCCTGGAAAGTAAGCAGGTCCTAAGGGGGAAATAACAGTAGGAGCAGCTGGAAAACTTTGAACAACAGTGCAGGGTTGCAATTATGCAATCATCTCCACTACTAGCATTTCTTTAAGGAAACTTTTCATTGGGAAAATAAAAAAGGACAGAGGGTGACTCACACTTTTTTTTTAAGACTCTGTGTGCCCCGGAATGCACAGATCTAGAAGTCAGACTGACAGGGTTGGATGACCTCTGATTCTCTGGTCCAAAGGCATCGGTGAAGTCCTTCTCTTCTGGCTCAACACGTTTCCATCTTTGCACCAGCTCCTTTCTCCACCTGGGGCTTGAGGAGGCTTCTTCATAAAACTTAAACTGCAGACGTGGGGCCGAGTTAAATCAAGCAATCTAGGTGGTTGCGAGCAAGCTGTTTGTTTTTAGAGTCATCTAGTTCTGGAAGCAAATCCTGTCTGGGGTGCTCAGGGCAGTCTGCTTTGCTCATGCAGTTTAGGGTGGCTGGGTGTGTCCTCACTGCCAGGTAGATAGGACACAGACACTTCCAGAACTTGAAGGCCTCTTATTGACCGATCTTTTCTCCTTGCAGGTGATGACACAGAGATGTAAAACAGTCACAAAAGCAGCAAGTGAGTGGCATAGGAAGGGTGACAGCCCGGGGTCCGTGAAACCACCTGCAGGGAGCTCTTCCTTGCTTCTCTAGATACTTCCAGCTCTCCTCTATCTCCAGAAATGATAACAGGTTGAGCATCTGTATTAGTGAGCTTTCCCTTGCTGGGACCAAAAACACCTGGCATGAACAACTTAAAGGAGGAAAGATTTCTTTTTCTCAGGGTATCAAAGATTTCAGTCCACAGTCAGTTGCTTCCATTGTTTTGGGCCTGAGGTGAGGCAGAACATCATGGTGAAAGGGCGTGGCAGAGGAAAGCTGCCCAGCTCCTTGTAGCAGGAAGTAGAGAGAAAGAAAGGAAGGAAAGGGCCAAGGACAAGATGTGCCCCTCCTGAGCATGCCCCCATTGACCTGCTTCCTCTGAGTAGGCCCCACCACCTACAGTTTCCACTGCCTTCCAATAATGCCACCAAATAAGAATCCCTCAATGGATTAATCCACTGATGTGATGAGGTCAGAGCCCTCAGGATGCATTCACTCCACAATGCTCCACCTTTGAATATTGCTGCACTGGGGGGAACATGAGCTAGATCCAAACCATAATAACACCCCAATCTCAAAATTATAAATCCAAAGTGCTCCAAATTCCAAAACCTTTTGAGCACTGACAGGATGCCCACAGTCTGATGGCTCAATACACAAACTTTTTCTCCTGTACAAAATTCTTCTACATATTGTATAAAATTGTCTTCAAGCTATGCATCTAAGGACTAGATACACCATGTATGGATTTCCTGTTTAGACTTGGGTTCCATGCCAAATATCTCATTTTGAATATGCAGATATTCTCAAATCTGAAAATATCTGAAATCCAAAATACTTCTGTTCCCCAGCATTTCAGACAAGAGGTGAACTTACACTTACAAGTTTAACTTATAACTTTTAACTTGCACTTACAAGTAGTTACAGTTTAAAGAACTCTCTCTGGCAACTCCAGAATATGAAAACCTTGTTTTATAAGCAGAGCAGGAAAGCCAGAGGAAGATGAGCCCCAGGCAGTAAGTGTGAAGTGCAGAGGGAACAGGGGCGTGGCTGGGTCACGAAGGCCTCGGACCAAGTGAGGGAGTCTCTGAATTTCCATCCCCAGCATCCTGGCTCCAGGGTTCTACCTGCATCATTGATGAATGCCGTCGCTCAATCTCTGCTATTCGCCTACAGAATCATCCACAAGGGGCTCTCTCCAGCCCTTCTGTATATTCCTGTCATTCCTTGTCACTACCCTGCTCCCACCCCCATGTCACCTGATATCCAATCCAAATCCACCCCTCTTCTTTGGACTTTACTCCATTCTCTGGGCCTATGCTCTTCCCTGTATATCAATATCCCACCTGTCTTAGTCCTTTTCCTGTTGTGGTAACTGAATACCACAGCCTGGGCAATTTATAGAGAAAGGTTTATTGAGCTCATTGTTCTGGAAGCAGGGAGGTCCAAGGCTGAAGGGCCTCATCTTGCGAGGGCCTTCTTGCTGGTGAGGACTCTGCAGAGGCCCAGGATAGCACACGGCAAGAGGGGCATATGCAAGAGACAGATCCAAACTGGCTTTATAACAGAGCCACTCTGGATTAATCCTTGAATGGATCAGCACATCCGTGAAGGCAGAGCCCCCCTGACTTACTAGCCATTAAAGGTCTCACCTGTCCTGCCTCTTAATCCCTCACAAAGGGGATTGAATTTCCACATGGGTTTTGATGAGGGCACTCAAACCCTAGTGCCATTCTTTCCCTGTGTTCCTAACCCTTTGTGTCTCCATTATCATGTGGCTAGTGGCTCTTCAGGCAGTGTCAGATGTCATTTACTAAGGGAAGTTCCTTACTCGACCTGGCCCTCGTCCTGTCCGTGGAACCAGAATCTCGAGTCTGATAGTCAGCAGCCTCCAGCCAAGTCACATTCGCATGGAACAACATGTGTGCCATTCTTGCACTTAGGCTATCATGCAAATGGCGAAGAGATGGGTCAAAAGTGAATTTATGCAAACTCCCAAGGGCAGCTAAACTCAGTGACAGCATCTAGCTGTCCATCTTATGCCATCCAGAAACTCTGCCTTCAGCCTACAGCCTCTTCCTCCTGAGCCGTCAGGGGACTGATGGATGGCAGAGGCAAGGAGAAGCTATTCCCACACTGATACCCTCCCTGCCCTTTCTCTCCCCCATGGCATCATGGGTATTTATCTCCCTTAATCCACTTCTGATTCCACAAACACTCCCGGGGACCTGTGATGGAGATGGCTCTGCACAGGTTTTGCAAGACTTAGGCTTCTGCTCGTGCAAGGCCATTAGATCCAGAGGGGCCCCGCTCTTCAGGGTTCTCAATACTGCGACCCAACAGGGCCTCAGTACTGGCCTGAGTACTTAGCCAAAGCACCCTCTTCAGTGCTGAGACTTCACCATCTGATGTCCTCCCAAGGTCCTCTGCAAATTGCTGGCTACCTATTTTACCTCGGTGGGACCCTTCATTTGATGCTGGAGCTCTGTCTCTAACAGAGTCCCCCATCTAAGTCTCAGACAGCTCCCTCCTCTCCCCAGCAGCAGTGTGAGGGGAGCTTTAAGTCAGCTTGGAAGGAGCTTGCTCTCTGAACTCGGAGCTAAAATAGTTTCCCGTTGTGCAGGACCCAGCATTTCCTATGTCACACATGCACACACCTCCCAGACGTAAGAGCCAATTGACAGTATTGTGTGTTGCTTCAAGGCAAACATGAAGTTAGTTGTCATAGCACGAACTTGTTCTGCCTTAAATAATAACACTAATAATGTCTTTCCTGTCACCATTTGTAAGGCAATTAACCACCATTGTATCCACATGTTGTCACAATACCTCATAAAATAGTGCAGCATGGCACCCTATTTTACTGAGGACGAAACCAGGCTCAGAGAGGTTACCATGACCTGCATATGATCAGATGGTAGGTGGCAGAATCAGGACAGGAACTCAAATCTTCCTGGCTTCATGTCCTTGACACCACACAGTCTTCTCTTTGGAGCTTCCTGAGTTTCTTTCCCACAAATTATAAAGCCCTAAAGTATTGGTCCATGTACCTCCCCAAACCCCGTGGCATCCTGGGTCTTTTTCTTTCTTCATCCACCTGTGATTCCACAAACACTCAACAGAAACTCATTATGCTTAGGTATTACAGGACCTACAATCTAGCTCTGAGGTCCCCCAGCCTCTTGAGCTAATAAATACATCTATGCCCAGGTACAACTGACTGTGACAGTTAAGACATGAGCTACCCACCCACCTGCAGGGATATTTTTATTTTGGCAGAGAAATCCTGGCACCAAGTCTCAACCCAAAGATAGGATTCCCAGGGATGGAAGCTCAGACTCTGGAAGAGCTGTTTGGTGCAAAGGTTGCCCTTTAGATGTTTTAGGGCTGTTTATCTAGTAATGCTCTGTCCCTCCCTTTATATCATCCTTCAATGGACATACAGCACAATGAACTCTCAGCCCTCAGGCTAAGGGATGGCCTGGCCCTTTAATTCTTGGTTCTTGACTACACCCCCAGGACTTAGCTCCCCTAAGTCCTAAACTCAGAACCCAGAAGGATTCTTGCAGGCGCGACTCCTAAGAAAGTTCTTTCCAAGGGCAAACCGGGCATCTGCCACATGCCTCCCCCTGTCTGCAGCCCCGATCAAAGCCCAGTCTTCTGATGACAGGAAGGAGTTGCTTCCTCCTGTTCCCTTCCCAGAGCTCTCCTCTGACCCTAATAACAGTGCTGTTGAAATCAGCAGTTCCATTTTGTTCGGCCAGAACCACATAAACTAACATCAGCAGGTTGACCACAGAGCCACATTTAGCAAGGGCAGGTGAGATCGAGGAGGGAAATAGCATAGAGTGGGAAGTGGGCAGGCAGGCAGCCACGAACTTGACTTCACAGCGCTGCCAAAGCCGGGCTGACGCTCAGCCTTGCACTCCTTAATAATGACCATGACACTCATACTAACGCCGGGCCTCTCACCCTCGACAGGATGCTGCAATTCTTTTCTGAATGTATAATTTACAAGCACTTTGACCCTCAGCATCTTGTTTAATTCCTCCAGCAATCTTGTAAGGCAAATATCACTATTATTTTCAGAGAAATATGGTGGGAAGATGGAAAGAGTACCCAGGCCCCAGTGTGAGAACCTGGGTGCCCATGCTCATGCTGTCTTCCCACGGGGCCACTCTGCCTCCCACACTGTAAAACTTCCATTCGAATGTTACCTGGAGAATCAGGAGACAGGACTGAGCTCCTTGCAGCTTGGGTGACAGCTTAGGGCTAGAGATGCATTTGAAGGCCTATGCATCCAAACAGCTTGGTAAGACTTTTGGATGTGCTGGTAGCAGGCAGGCAACTGTTGAGAACAGGTGTCCTCTTCTGCTGATGGTAACTATTCATTACGCGGAGTATGTGGTCACAGCAATCTGTCTGGCAAGTTTACTCAGGCCAGAAAAAATGGCTTTAGATCAACTACTCTAAAACCAAAATCATCTTCACAGGAAAACATCCTTTAGCATTCTGTTGCCCTGACAATTCCATACTGTGATTCAAACTGTTCAGTTACCAAGGGATAAAATATGGAAAGAATCATCTTGGTGGGTTTACCACGAAGCTACCTTGCTCAAAACATAAAATTCTAGCAGGCAGCATTTCTCAAAGTGCCCCAAGGATTCCTCACAAGAGGTCTTTTAGCGATAGACCTGTATCCCCAAATTGATATATTGAAGTTCCGATCCCCAATACCTGTACATGTGGCCTTACCTCCACAGAGGGTCTTTATAGATGTTAACAAACTAAGATGAAGTTATACTAAACAGAGTAAGGTAGCTCCTAATCCAGTCTAACTGGAATATTTATTTATTTTGGTACTGAGGCTTGAACCCAGGAGCACTCTACCACTGAGTTACAACTCCAAACCCTAGTACTTTAGTACTTGTTTTTTTTAATTTGAGATAGTCTTGCTAAGTTGCTGAGACTGACCTCAAATTTGCAATCCTCTTACCTCAGCCTCCTGAGTTACTGGGATCACAGGCAAGCACCACAGAGCCAGGGAGTAGGTAGGGTTGTTGCTTTCTTGTTTTGTTTTGGTTTGGTTTTGGTGGTGCTGGGAATCGAACTTAGGGCCTCACACATGCTACGCAGTCCCTCTACCACCGAGCTAAATCCTCAGCCTTTGGAGTCTTTAAAAGAAGAAGAATGAGAGATAGGGAAGAGTCCATGTGACAGCAAAGGCAGGAAGAGACCAGAGTGACAAAGTCACAAGCCAAGGAATGGTAAAAACTGGCAAGGAGAGAAGAAAGGACCAGACCTTCCTCTGGAGCCTTTTTTTTGTTTTTGTTTTTGTTTTCCATATTTAATTTATTTATTTGTTCTATTTAGGCTTACATGATAACAGAGTGCAATTTGATTCATTGTACATAGAGGATAACATATCAATTCTCTAGTTGTAAGTTGTATAGAATCACAACATACATGCAGTCATACATAAAGTTAGGGCTATGATGACCATCATGTTCCACCACCTTTACTGTCCCCACGCCCCCTTCCCCTGGAGCCTTTGAGATCAGCCCTGGGTAGACCTTGCTTTCAGACTCCTGGCCTTCAGCACTGTGAGGAGCATATTTCTGCTGTTGTAAGCCACCCAGTTTGAGGCACTTGGTTATAGCAGACTCAGGAAACTGAGGCACGGTCAATAACAAAGTAAGCTTTGAAAAGCACCCCTCAGCCAGGGGACCCTGAGGAAAAGCTTGATGCCTCACCATGGCCCAGTCAAAGCAGAAGCTCTGAGGTGGTAATTGTCATTAAGTCTTCCTTCAAAGCTCACCACGAGATTCTGAAGCCCCGTGAGGGTAGGAAACCAGCGGGCTGGACAAGTAAAGCAAACTTCCTTAGCCGTTCATTGCTCAGCGCTGCTGATCTGCCATGAATAGCCAAGAGGAAATATTTAAAAGACGTAGAATTTTTCAAACTTATTTGATGACAAAAACAGTTCTTTAGGGCTGAGGTTGTGGCTCAGTGGTAGAGCACTTGCCTGGCATGTGTGAGGCACTGGGTTCAATTCTCAGCACTGTGTATATATGAATAGAATAAAGGTTCATCAACAACTAAAAAAAAAACTTTTAAATACAGTTTTTTATGGAACATCTTCTCAGACACATGTTTCGTGGAACACAATTTGGATAATGCTGCTTTTATTGGGTTTTTGAGGTTCTCAGTGTGTGACCGCAACACCTGCCTTGAAATCTTTCCAGGCCTAAATCATTGCGGTGACGCTCCGTGTACAGAACCTGGCCCTCCTTCACCCTGTGTGCGGGTTCTGGGAGAGATCACATCTCAATGAGAAGACCAGTCACAGGCCTCACATGCCTTTAGTTTCATTAGTCCACCTTGAACCTAGCCCCAGTCTTGCTAACTGCCGAAGCATATGGCTCTGTTGTGAAATGCTAACACTGGCTAGCTGTGCCCATTCCAACCAACTCTGTAACTTTAAATAGCCAGTGCTCAATCTGTGTCAGGCACAGTTGCAAAAATATCACGTGTGTGTGTGTGTGTGTGTGTGTGTGTGTGTATACGTGCCCACATTTGTTTGTATAAGATATCCCAAAGCTCATGCATTACATCCATGTCACCACACAAGTGTCCTTAATATTTGGCTTATAGATTGAGAGGGATTATGAATTTAAGGCATAAAAAAATCTTTACTTTTTCACTAACTTCCTTTAATTACAAAAGTAGCAACAAACCCCAGGAACCTCTGACTCTGTCACCAATGAAAATCCCAGGTTTTTGAATCATGTCATAAAACAGGAATTGGAGGCATCTAGAAATAACACTGTACTCATCATTTCTTCCAACCCATTATGGTTTTTAGACCTGCTGTTAGATCTTGTTGCTTTATGCATCAATGAGGAAGGACAAGTTATTTCTTATCACAAATTTATTTTTAATATATATATTTTTTTAAATATATTTTTAGTTGTAGATGGACACAATGTCTTTATTTTATTGCTTTGTATGTGGTGCTGAGGATCGAACCCAGGGCCTCACGCATGCAAGGCAAGCTCTCTACCGCTGAGCCACAATCCCAGCCCCTATTTTTAATATATTGATAATTGTTTTTCAACATAATTGGTTCTTTTGCAACTTTGTATATTTGAATTCCTACATATGAAAGCATTATTTCTGGTTTCTAGGCTCCACCTGACTGTCGGGGGTCTATAGCATAAAATAAAAGGTGAAGACCTTTGTTCTGGATCAGCTAGAGTACATAGGATCACTTAGAAGAATTGTTGAAAATGGAGTCCTGGGTTTTATCCTTGCAGAGTTTGATTCAGTAGGTCAGAGATGGAACCTAGGGATTGGCACTGATAGCACACCATGCAAAGCCAATGCAGATGTTTTGTGGTCTGCATTTTGAGAAAAAGTGCTCTAATAGAAATGCAAATTAAAACTACACTGGTATTCCATCTCACTCCAGTCAGAATGGCAATCATCAAGAACACTGGTAACAATAAATGTTGGCAAGGATGTGGGGAGAGAGGTACACTCATACATTGCTGGTGGGACTGCAAATTGGTGCAACCACTATGGAAAGCAGTATGGAGCTTCTTTAGAAAATTTGGAATGGAGCCATCATTTGACCCAGCTATCCCACTCCTCAATCTTTACCCAAAGGATTTAAAATCAGCATACTAAAGTGATGCAGCCACATCAATGTTTATAGCAGCTCAATTCACAATAGCTAAACTGTGGGACCAACCTAGATGCCCTTCCATAGACGAATGGATAAAGAAACTATGGTATATATGCACAATGGAATATTACTCAGCATTGAAATTATGGCATTTGCAGGTAAATGGATGGAGTTGGAGAATATCATGCTAGGTGAAACAAGGCTAAATGTTCTCTCTGATATGCAGATACTAACATACAATAAGAGAAGAGGATAGAAGTTCAGTGGATTAGCCAAAGGAAAATGAAGAGAAGGGAGGGAGAATGGGATTAAGAAAGACAGTAGAATGAATTAGACATAACTTTCCTTTGTTCATGTATGAACACATGACAAGTGTAACTCCACCACAAGAATGGAATCTTAATTAGAATGTTATATTCTATGGATGTATAATATGTCAAAATATTGTCATGTATATCTAAAAAGAACAAATAAAAAAATAGAAATAAATAAAATAAGTAAAGTATTCATCTTTAACAAAAAGTGGTCTGATACTCTCAAATTCACTTTTGGGTCAAATGAGATGGTCGTCAGAGTCAAGTCCTTGAGTGATGTGGTCTTGGCTTACTATTAATCATCCTGGTGGTTTACACATCATTACGTCATTAGCTCACATAGAGGCTTCACAAACAGTTGCTGTGCAGAAGTCAGTGTTGTAGCAACTGTGAAGGCTTCTTGAATATCATCAACTTCATGACAGTTCATTTCTATGGAGTGCCTTGGTAGAACTTTCCTGGATGTCAAATCAGAATAGATCCTGCCACTTCTAAGCAACTATTGCTTTAAAAAATCTTCAAGCATTATTAATCTTGAAATTATTTCCTCTTTCACATTGGCTGTGAGAAGCTTTAACCCAACTTTATATCTTATCTCTAGAAATCATTTAGAATATAAATTGTGCATCTGTGACCAAATAATATTTCGGATGCCTTTGGTTATTCTCCACTGAAATCATACTAGAAGCCTCCATTTCCTGCCTCTGGGAAGTATCATTATAACTGTTAAAAGAAAACCTTCAAACAAACCAAACTTAACAGAGTTGAATTGCACAAAGTAAAATTCACAAATCGAGCATTCCCTAGGACCAGATCAGGTTCATTGAGGCTCCCACCAGGTTGTCACGTGGGTGGGATAACATTTATCGGCTGAAAAAGGGAAGTGACCTACAAAAAAATAAATAACAAAAGTGAGGTACAGAGACAGCTCCATGTATGGCCTTATCTGAATCTGATTTGACTAAAGTTCAACTGCTATGATTACTGAGACTCAGCTATTTGTTTCAAAGGCAAATTCCCAAGTTAGGTTTTCAGTGTGTTTATGTACTGAATTAGGTTGCAGTTTACTAAACAAGGACTCAAGTACGAAGTATGGAAGTTATCTCAGGCCAAATTTAATTTGATTTAACATAGCAAAAAAAAATATCAAAAAAATCCAAGGTTTGGTTTATGAATTTCAGTTAGGCTGTTGAGATTCATAGCAAAGAGAACAGAAGAGAAAGCTCATTTTTATGTCTCAAATTCCAGCATGCAGGATTCTAAAGGGATCATTGAATCGAGTTTATGGGTATAAGAACATTGAACGACCCTTTTCTGACTACAGGCTGATCACGGGAGGTCTAGAGAAGAGAGAAGAGCACCGCGATGGGTATTCAGAACTCAGTTCTGCCACGTTTCTCCCTGTCCTTCCCCCAGCCAAGCCAATAGAATCACTGGACCCAGGGAAGCAGAGAACTGGGTGCCTCATGGGGGCAGCATCTGGGCAGTGTCCCTAATGCCAGCTTGCTGAAGCATAATGCAAACAGTGCCACAGCAGATAAAGAGGGCCTAAGACAGATCCCCAAGTTCCCTGCATCCCTTCTGATGAAGGAGAAGGTCTCCAATGTCCCTGTTCCCTTCTCTCAGACGTAATAGACAGAGGACCAGTAGGTGGCTCATACAAAAGGAACAGTTAGCTAGTCCTGGCACAAATTGTGGTCAGAAATCAGGAGGAACCACTCTCAAAGAACAGATTTTATCTTCTTAGGCCACAAAAGCAAGTATGCAGAAATGGAACTTCCAGACGTTTCCGTGACCAATTCATTTTCTATTCCAAGCCTCTGTCCTGGCCAGAAGTATAAACTGGCTTCTAGTCAATCCAGAGTTTTTCAGACCTAGTTGGGTAAATTCTCTCTCCTCTGCCTTTTCTCACTAAGGTATCTCACTAAGGTATCTGGGAAGCTTGGTGCTGAGGCAGGGTGGGTGCTGTGGTGTGAATGCTTATGTCTCCCCAAAATTCATACTGAAACTTAACCCCTGATGAAATCCTATTAAGCGATGGAGGCTCTGGAGGCAATTAGCTCATGGTTGCTCCACCCTTGTGAATGGGATAAGTCCCCTGACAAAAGGGCTTGATGGAGCTTGTCTGGCCATTTTTTCTTTCCACCTTGTGCCATATGAGGACGCAGCAAGAAGGCGCCATCTTTGAAGGAGAGAATAAGCCCTCGTCAGACACCAGATCTTAACTTCTCGGCTTCCAAAATTGTGAGCAATAAATGTATTTTTTTTAAATAAATCGCCCAGTTTATGCTATTTTGTTATGTCAGCCAGAATAGAAAAGGAGGGGTTGGTTTGCTTCTGGCCCTGGTCACCAGTAGCACCCCCACTACATGAAGATGTCTGCTGCTCCTTGCTGCACCTCCTCAGGGCTCTGCCAAGGTCAGTGGCCTCCCTAGGAGGTACAGCACTGACTCTCAAGGCTACTGCATCTTCTCCTGCCCAACAGCCTGAGGGAGCTTGGTCTAGTCAAGCTGAACAGTTAGGCTCCCTATTTGCTCTTTCCAGAAACTCCACACTCTGCATCCTTCAGGACCTTGACTCTTGATCACAAGATCCCTTTTCTGTCATATAATTGTCTTGCTGATATATTTCAGAGTCCTATTTTGAATGCCACATCTGATCTAAACATTGGCTGTCTCTGGAGAAGTGACAGAAGGATTATCAAGGATAAGACACACATCAATTAATGCTTCCAAATGCTTTCCTGGTACCCTGGTGTACATCTGTGAGTGCTAGCCTTCCCCCTCCCTCCCTTCATCATTTCCCTACTGTGCTCTGACAGATTTATTTTATTCTCCTGAATTCCATATACATATGTGTGTGCATGTGCATGCATATGTACGTGTGGGTGCACTTGAGTGTAAGAGAGGGATTTGGTTCAAATCTTTTGTCAATTAAAATGAAATAGAGATAGCATCCTGTAACATGTCACAGAATGGGCTCACTACGTGGTGCCTGTTGTATTATGTCCACTTTATGGATAATTAATAATAGGTGCTCGCTAAATGGAAGTAATTTTGCTATCTTTATTTTTACAGCAAAAAAAAGAAGGAGAAGGAGGAGGAGAAGAAGAGGAGGAGAAGGAGGAAAAGGAGAAGAAAAGGAGGAGGAGTAATAGGAGTAATAGGAGGAAAAGAAGAGAAAGAGAAGGAGGGGGAAGGAGAATCCCAAAGTTGAAGTGACTTGTTCAATATGATATGGCTACTATGTGGGAACCAGAACCAGGACTCTCAATGAGACCTCCTCTGCCTCTAATTCATCCCACTTTGCTACCAAGGTGTTAAGATGGATCTCCAGATGATGTTTCTAAAGAACTTTGAATTTCCCCAGTGAAAATTCCCATTGAAAACAGCAGTATTCTCAGCTCTTAATTATTGGTGACAGAGCTAGACAGGGACAGAGCAGTTGAGTGAGATTCATAATTAATCCCTCCTTTGAGCCAAGAGTCTCCACCTGCTTCTTCCCTCACTTCTCCTGTCAGAGCAGCCCAGGGGGAGAACTGCATTTCCTGAGGGGCTCAGTTTCCAACATCTAACCTTCAGAGAACTGTCCTGGTCAGACGTCTGCATTAATGTGGTCTCAAGACAGAGATCCAGAAGAAAGCACAAAGTAACTTAAGGCGAGAGCGGAATGCACCAAGTTAGAGAACTTCAAAGCAGTTATTTAAACAGAAATAAATGCTCCAATTGATGCTGTGGGTCTGGTTGGAGACTGAAGTATTGCTCACTGAAGAATTGCTTCTTAAGCATTAGCATCACCTTCTTTAGATGAAGAATGGGACTTCCTTGTCCATCAGATGGTCTGAAAACAGACAGTAATCCAAAGCTTCCATCAAACACTTATTTTTGATTCAGGTTTTTTGTTTGTTTCTTAATTTCTATTTGGAGAGCTATTGCACCAACTTCCATTTTTCAGTCTAGACCCACAAGAAGGAACATCCTTCAAAGACTTGACTGGGGATGGTGGGAAGGCAGAGAGAGAAGAAACTGGCCGCTGCAATGTAGAATTGATGTTTCCAGAGACAAAATGTTCAGTAAGCACCTACTATGTGACAGGTAATGAAACACATCAGTAACTACAAGTAATGAGTAGCCACACACCCTCTGGTCTTTGCCATCAGAGCTTACAGAGTGGTTAAGGGCATCCAATGAGGGAGGCTTGTATTGTAGATCCCATGGATAAATAAGTGACAAACCAAAGGTAATACTAGTCCTAAAACCACCCACCTGCTTCCTTCTCCATCCATGATACTCATGGAGTGTTCCTCTCTGCACTTGGTCTGAAGCATTAAAATTAAATATAATTCCCTGTCTCCGTAGCAGCTCCCCTGGTTAACCAGCCAACCCCAGCGTCTGAGACTGATTTGGAAAAACATATATCTGAACAAAGTATATTTCATGATACTGATACAAACACAGAATTAATGACTGTAGAGAATAACCAAAGCAAAATGGGAAGAGGAAGACTAGATGTAGCCAGACACTTCAGTGGGTTCACCAGACCCACGGCCCCTAGAGAGTCTCACCTTATTGTCTGGTCTCTGGAAGCTTCTAGGATTACAAAAGAGACTCTAGTTCCTCTATGTTGAGATCTGCCCAAATCTGAATGTTTCTGACCTTCTTTTCATCTCTGCTCTCTTAGCGAGAGCTGCTTCTCCTTGGCCACCCATGTGTCTGGGAGGTAACTCTGAGGTTGACGGGGAAGTTTGGGATTTTTTCTCTGCAATAAACTAACTGGGAAGAAAAGACATATAAATAGAAAATCCAGTGACAGAGGTAATGGTAAGGTTCTCCCTGACACACACACTCATGACTTCTGTCAGGTGACTCAGAGGAAAGAGAGTGCGTCCCAGCTCTGACCTCAGTGGTGCAGCCTCTGAGGAACTGAGAAACTCAATCTGCATCACCTTGGAAGCAGCCTGAGATCTTCTGTCACCAAGAAAAGGACCAAAGGAAGACAGACAATGCCTCACCACCCCCCAGCCTGTCCCCTCTTGTGGACACTGCTAATGTTGATTTCAGGACCTCTGACCCACTGGTGGCGCAGGTCAGGTACCATGTGCCCAGAATTTGGGCTGGAAAGATCAATTCAGGAACACAGTAGAAAGTTTATAGCTCTTTTCTTCTTCCATTTTCATTACCAAGACCTTGGGGGCTCCTTCTTAGGGATTCAGATTCAAAAATGGAGAGCCAGACATTGAGACAAACTAGCAAACAGAAGTTTACCTAAATGTCACAATGAAGCAGCCCACAGACTCGCAAGAGAAAGGGATTCTGAGTCAAAATGATAATGCCTGAACCTGCCCATCAAAGAGGCTCCATGGCATGCTGGGTCTTACATTCCCCACGGAGGCCGGACTCCCAGCCTGCCTCCGTACTCTATGCTCTTGATCAAGTCACACAAACCAACTACTGCGTCCCAGCAACTGATGGTGTCAAGCGGATGAAATGCGACCTTGTAAAGCCATCTATGGCACTAGGCAGTCCTCACCTCACTCCAGGGCCCATGGTCCCCAGCAGCCATCAATGTGAGGGAACTTTAGGCCTATCCTGAGAAGAGGATGAAAAGATGAAGAAGAGGAGGAAGAGGGAGAAAGAGCACAAGCAGCTCAGGAACAGGAAGACCCGTCCCTGGAGGAGGCCAGGACTCCAGTGCCCACAAACGCTGCCAAGGAGGAAAAGCTGGAAAAGGAAGAGGAGGCAACATGTCTGTGTCGAAAGACAGGAGCCCTGTGGAAAAGGCTAAACCCACACTCCCACCTAAGAAGCCAGGACCCAAGAAACCAGGAGCCAACTAAGGCCTCACGCCATGGCTGAGGGAGGCCACAAGCCACGGCAGAGGGCTTCTTCCAGATGTGCTGGGGGTGCACAGTGCCCTTCAGCCCCTCACACCTGAGTCTGAATGTGACAGTGCTGTGGACTGTACAGGGGCCTCACATCCCCAAATCTCCAGGTTCAGGGGCCCCAGAGAGAAGAGCCCCACCTCAGGGCCTCAGTGATGGTCACTTTGTAGGGTTTGGGGGAGAAGACAATTTATTGGTACAAATTAGAAAGTGAAGAAAGGTGATTCAGCAAAGTCGTCTTTAAGGCATGACAGTCATGTTGGAAGGGCTTTAAGAAAACCTGACCAGAGGTTTGCAGGCTCTCCTGCAAGTGCCTTGCCCACTGCCTAGACATGGAAGGCCCTGGACAAATGTTGTCAGAAGCCATGGAAGAAAACGACATGCCTTCATGACTCTCGTCAATAGGAGGTCCCCTTGACTCTGAGGTTCTGCGTACCTCGCTCCAACAGGGTCCTTTATAGGCCTATGCCCGATGCTCCAAGACCACAAGGCACCCGTAAGTGGAGCACCCTGCTGGCTGTCCCCGGCCTTGGGTGCAGCGCATCTGCCAGAGTGGGGGCTCTGTAGCCTGTTGGGCTTCTGACCTCCTTGACCACAACCTTGGCTTGCTCTCTATCACTACTCCATGCTCAATGTACACAGGGAAGGAAATAGAAATAAATGATTGAAAGATGATTGATTGATAGATTGATCGATATAAAACATACTAACTTTCTCTTTTTCCTTCCAAGAGGGTAAGGGTAGGGCTCTGGGTGCTAGAGTCTGCTTCTTTTACCCATAGGGTTAAAAGACCTTTTTTTTTTTAAAGTGTGAGATCTTAGGGGAAAAAATAAAAGAAAAAGAATGAGTTGTCTGAGAGAGGATGCTACTAGGCCTTGGGACTGGGACAGTAGACACAGCCAGACAATGGAGAGAGGTAGAAAGATACACAAAACTAGGAGCAGGTAGAGATCCACAGACTGTGAGGGCTGTGAAGCTCCATTTCCCGCTCCTCTACCTGACCTGCAGCAGGTGCCTCTCTGATGTATCTAGGTGGTCCGATCCTTCTGCTCTTGGCAAAAGCCTTGGGTGCCAGCTCACACAGAAGAAGCCTCAGAGGATCATGTAGGCTTCAAAAGGGCACATGTCCCTGTGAACGCCACAGGGCACCTCAAACATTCTGCACTTTTTAGGATTCTGTGGCTCACAACTCAAGGAACGCATAGCATTCATGTTACAGAGTAAAATTCATACCCACTAGGTCTAGTTAAACTCTGTCCCACCCACAACCCACGACTGCCCACCTGGTTCACACGTCTTGGTTAAGTTCCACCCTCCAGCTGGCAGCACCCTGGATTCTGACCTCAGGAAACGCCCACCCTTGTGCTGCCCTGCCAAGGTGCCCTGACAGCCCCAGCCTGGCTGATGCCAGACAATCCAGGGCAGATTTGCCTTCAAAATGCTGAACCAGCTCCAGCTCAAAGTTCATATTTCATGGGCTCATGCCTTCCTGTGCTGTGGCTTTACCATGCCAGAGTCTCAAAGCTTTGTCGTGAATGCTGTCCAGCCTCCTAAGGCCCTCTGCTCTGAGCTGGCAATGACCATTCAAAACCCCCTTCCCATTTCAGCCACAGTTCCTGCCTCAAAACCGCAAACTGCCGCACTCAGAAGAGCTCTGTTCTGTCCCTGCATGTGTCATCTGTGAGGATTGGATCTGATATGTGATTATAAAGTAATGAGACTGGCTTTTAAAAGAATCACAGACCTCAGGAATCCAGATGAGTGCTGGCCTTCAAAGGTGTCACCTTGGGAAGCTGGCCACATACCTACTCCAAAGAGGCTGCCACCCCAGTCACCATGGCTGGAATTTCTCTATGGAAATTGCCACAGGGACAATTAATTAGCCAATTACAGAAGCAGAGACAAAATCAGTCCCTCTGCTCGGTGGCTCTCATCACTCTCTAGTGTTGTCCACTGTTCACATGTCAGCCTCCAGACAGGAGCCTTGTTCTCCCCCAGAGCATGTGGCTTACACATCTTTGCATACCCCAGGCAGTGCAAAGAGCCTCAGCATACAGGGGGCACTTCATAAATGCTTGGTAAATAAATAATGGGCTCCTTGTTGGCCACTGTCTTCTTCCCCGATTCCTCTGTCTTCTCCACCCAATACTCAATGGTCTGCAGCCCTCTTTTCTTGCGACTTATGGCAATACAGAAATGCCCCGGGAGGGAACTAGAGTTGACTACAGGGCACAGAGAGACCGAAGACCTGTATTCATCAAGATAGCTGCATTATGCCATGGTAACCAACAAACTTGATGTCTCCATGGGTTAAAATGGTAAAGGCTCATTGCTAGCTCTTTGTACAGTGTAAAGTGGTAAGGGACTTCGTTTCATTCAGCTCCCTACTTAAGTCACAAGAAGCTACAACGCTCTCAACAGAGACTTTAGGGTTCACTTGGGAGAGGAGGAAAAGAGACGAGAGGTGTTCACATTGGAAATTAAATTCTGTATCTGGAAATAACAGGCTCTTCAACCTCAGTCTACTGGCCTCCACTATGGTGATCTCATGACCGCACTCTAAAAGAGGACAGGGAAATAGCTGTATTCTCCCAAGTACCTGGAAGAAGGGGAGAACAAGTTCAGGATAGGGATGCACATCAGAATTCTCTAATATACACCAAGTCTGGGAATCAGCAAGAACAGATTGATGAGGACCTCAAGCATGATAGATTGTTACATTAATGGTCCCACATTAATGGATCATGCCTCCCAGAATCTATTCCCTTGCTCAGTCCTCTTTGACCTCATCCATGTGGCTGTCTTTTTGAGCAGTAGGACATCAGCCAATGTGATGCAGGCCAGAGATTTCTAAGTGTTTGCACCTTGAGGTTTGCTCTCTTGGAATGTTGTCCCCACCACACAAAAGCCCAGATTTTCTGGTAGAGAGGCCACATGGAAAAGAACAGAGGCACCTCTGTTGGTAGCCCCAGCCAACTGGAAAGCCTGTGAGTGAGGCCATCTTGATCTGCCAGCTCACGGACAAAATGACGACTGACCACAAGGGTATGACTGAACCCAGCCAACATCATGTGGAAAGGAGATAAGCCACTCAGGCTAAGCCTGCCCAAATTACTGAACCACAGAAGATTGAGCAAATAAATGGTTCTTGTTTGAAACCACAAAAAATTTGGAGTGATTTGTTGCACAGCAGTAGATAAATGCTAAATCAGTTCTCATCTAGAAGAGGGGTACTGCCATAGCAAAATCCAAAACATGTGGCATTGGCTTTGGGACAAGGCAGCAGATAGGAATTGGGAAATCAGTGAATAGGTGTTAGTAAAGGCTGGAAAAACGGTGAATCATTTCTTGCTGGATGCTAGAAAGGTAGTGAGGAAAGTATTAGAGGCTGGAAAAAGGGTGACCCATGTTATGGAGTAGCAAAATAATTGAAAAAAATGTTGCCTGCAGTAACTTGAAAGAGAGACAGTACTTAATGAGCTTGTCGATTTAGTTAAGAAGCTCTCTGGACGTGATGTTGAAAGCATCAGCCGGATGCTTCCAGCTGTGTATGCTAAGGAATTGCCAGACCTAAGCAAGAAGCTGTTCAGTTTTCAAGCACATTTTTGAAGAAGGATAAAGGGCCCAGAATTTGCTGGTTTAGAAAAATTAAACTGCTTCTCATTTCTAGTCATTCAGGCCAAACTTTCTTAGATAAGAAATAACCTCAGCATAAAGAACATGCTTGTAAAACCTTGTGGTAAACCTCTGAAAGGCAGTGTCGAGGAGAGCCTCTCAGCCAGGGACTTTTGAAAATCTTAAGGTAATTGGCCCGTGGCAGTTCAACACACCTGTGTTAGTCAGCATTCCATTACTATAATAAAATACCTGAGATAATCATCTTCAAAAGGGAAAAGTTTATTTTGGCTCCATTTTGGAGGTTTCAGACCATCATTAATTGGCCCTGTTGCTTTGGGGCCTATGGAAAGGCACTATATCACAATAGTAGCTTGTGGCAGAGGAAGCCTATTCACCTCATTGCCAGGAACAAGAAAGGAAGAGAAAGTGGAGGGTCCCACTATCCCCTTGGAGGGCACACTCCCAAAGACTAGAAGACCTCCCACTTGGCCCTACCTCTTAAAGTTTACACCTCCAAGCTAGGATCTAAGTGGCCCTACCTCTTAGTTTACTCTGCCATGTTGGGGACTAAACATTTTACCCTCCTTTGGGGGACATTTCAGATCCAACCTATACTAACACCCAAAAAGATAGGTCTTTCTCAAAAGAAATTGTGCATAAGGCTTTGGGTACATGGAGTGAACTATAAACCAGTAGGATTTATAGAAAGTCCACAAATTTATTTAGAGAGTTTTAACAGTGAAAGTTGTACAAGACTGGACTAAAAGTGAAGAAATAATTCAGGTTAAAGAATCCTCTAGAAATTCACTTTTTTTTTTCATTTTTTCTCTTTTGATATTTTTTATTGGTGCATTACTATTGTATACCATGATGGAGTTTGTTGTTACATATTCACACATGCACACATTATTTGGTCAATATCACTCCCCAGACCTCCAGTTTCTACAAGTATCAGGCTAAGAAAGCTACAGACATGGGGAATTTCCTATGGGGAAGAATATGTATGTCAATGAGTGTAGCCAAGAGCCCAAAGGGAAATCTAAGCATTACAGAAAATGATGGATTGGATAAACCTTCCAAGGAGCAAAACCAGGCCCTAATCAAGAACTTTCTCTGACCCGGACAGAGGAACCTCACACATGACCAGCTGGATTTCGTAATTGCTTTGGACCAGCAACTACTTCCTGGGCACCACCCTCTCCATTTTAAGTGGGAGCAACTATGGTGTCTGTTCAATTCCTTTCTTGCTACTGTGTTTTAGGGGGTGTAGGGACAGAATACTTATCTTTTAAGTTCAAAGTCTTTGGATAAAAAGAAGCTGTACCTGAGAGGCTCTATTTACATCTAAACATAATGCAGATGATGTGACAATGGACTCCAATCTCAATTCCATAATGAGATAATATTTTGAAGGGTCTTGGGAAAGGTGAGTGTTTTGCACGTGGAGTAATTTGCTGAGGCTGAAGGGCAGATTTGGCATCTTTTTCTAAAGATGTCTACTTCCTTCCCTCCATGTTGCATCTTGTTTCTGCAAAGTAACTTTCAGTGCCTCCCACTGAAAGGTGAAGCTCACTTCTCCACTCCTTGAGTCTCAGATAGCTTCGTGAGTTGTTCTGACCAATCAAATGTGGCAAGAGTGATGTTGTGTGACTTCTAAGCCCAGGCCTCAAAAGCCCTAGGAGCTGACATTCTTACCTTCTTGGAAAATGGTCATCATCATGCAAAAGAAAAACCAGTTAAAGAAACCAGGTGATGGGAAGCTAGATGCCCTGGCCAGACGTGTGACTGACTCCATTTGGAGACTTTCACCCCCAGCCTCCAGGAGCTGCTAGATTGATACAATCACAAAAGTATCCCCAGCAAAGTCAGTAGAGGATCACAAGGCTAAGCTCAGCCCACATTTCAGAACTGTGAATTAATAAACAATGGTTGTTTTAGGCCATTAATTCTCCATGTGGCTTATATCTAAATAATAATTGAAATATCAAGAAATACAGGCCAGTCCGCATATCTGTGCTATATAAAACCCAATCATTCATAGATAATTCAAAATGCAGTCTTACTTTATTTCTTCCCTGTTTTTTGTTTTCTTGTTGGGTGCTATTATTTTCTTCTTTTATAGAGAAAAGCTAAGGAACTATTCAGGGCCAGACACACAATTTGTAAGTGAACTAGGACCCAAATTTTCTAATTCCAAGAACCAGGTTACTATTTGTTTTGAAGTTCAAAGTCTCTGGCTTAAGACACATTTGAGAAGTCTTTTCTCTTTCTGCACCTGACATAGATGGTGAGAGAATGGTAAGATAGAACTTTATGATATACCACTGGGTCTCTTGGAGACTACAGTTAGAGAACATCAACATAGCAGAAACGCAAACCACTGGAACTTGAAGACTCTGCAAGTAACAGTTTCTCTGTGTGCAAGTGTGAGTTCAGGGATGCCAGACAGCTGTTAGTGACAGTGCCAAACTCAGGCTTTGAATTTGCTCTTTGCTCTGCATGGACCACTTTCACAGGGACCCACAGCACTCCCTTCTTCTCATACCTCAAGTCCCTCTTCCACATTGTCTTGTCTACAGGGCCTTCCCTGGCTGTCCCCGCCCTGACCTGGCACAACCTAAGCCTCTCCCTGCTTGGCTTTGTACCTGGGTCCTTAACCACCCCCAGACACGCTGCTCATTGTACTGGTTTATCTGTTAATTGCCTGCCTGCCCCCACTAGGACAGAAGCTTCCTGGTGCCAGGAATTCTCACCTATTGTGTTTATATGCATTTCCAGTGCCCAGAGCTGTTCCTGGCTCATGGTAGAGGCCGAGGAAATGCATGCTGAATGAATCAATGAACAGAACCCTGTTTTCCCAGCTTAGTGACCTAGATGATCTCTAGGTTGCCATCAACCCTGAATGGCCTATGGCCCAGGCCTGGCTGCCCATTAATTCATCCAAAGAAAAAGAAATCTATGTGCATGGTCATAGCAACTTTTGTTAAAGCATCCCTTTGCTCTGAAAGTAATTGTGAAAGTTCAAAAAGAAGACTTTTTGTTTCATGTTTAAAATTCAGGATCCTAAGTACTTTCTTAAATACACTTGTTAGTTATCTGTGAGACAGCCAGCCATCCCACAATGCAGTGGCTCAGAACAATCATGCATTTTATTTCGCTTTCACAACCCTGTGGATTACCTGAGTCCAGTTGCGTGGTTCCTGCTGGGGTCTTGTGCAGATGCAGGCAGATGGCAGCTGGGGTTCCAGCGGCTGAAGGTTCATTTAGGTAGGATGTCTATGATGACATCCTCACACAGCTGCTCAAAGCTGGCCCCAGCACACCTCTGAGCTGGGGCACTGGGCCAAACACCAGCAAGTGGTCTCCACATGTCAGGCTCTTTTGACAATGGGTGCTCCCAAAGCAGAGTGCTCCAGAGAATGGAACAGAAACCACAAGGATCCCATCACCTGGCCTTGGAAGTTTTGGAATACCACTTCTGTTGATCAGACATGTCTCTAAGGACAACCCAGATGCAAGGAAGAAAAATTCATTCTATAACTTGTTGGAGAAGCATCAGGGTCACTTTGCAGAAGAGCAAGTTAGATAAGAGAATTGTTAGATTCAACTTTGGAAAATGCAATCTGCCATAGTGTGACAATCTGGGGAATAAACCTGGACAGTAGAACCCATATAAACGCACAGGAAAAAAACAATAATATTTATCTCTAGGTAACAGAATTTTAAATGTTATTTTATTCAACTATTTACATAGTACTAAGCATGTACATGTAATCTTTAAAACACCTAAACACACACAAACTGGTTTAATTTTCAAAAACTTGTTTAAGCCACTACTATTACTATATTCATTTTACAGATTGAAAAAGGCAGGCACAGAGAGGCTAATTGCCAAGAGCCACACAGCAAGTAAACGCCAGAGCTGAGATTACAACTCAAGTGATCTGACTCCGGAGTCACATGCTGCTCATAGGATGAATGTTTATTTTTGTTTCTATTCATCTCAAATTTCTAAATTTTTAACAATGAACATGTATTATTGTTTTCAAGTCAGAAAAAATGAACTTCTACTGGTATTTAGAGCAAAGAAGTCTATACATATTGCTCTGAGAAGTCACCTGTGCATTTGTTGAGCTATGAATACGATGATGCAGAAATAGCCATAAAGCCTAGCCTGAGGGTTAAACCACGGGAGACTGAGGCAGCCCCTGAGACAACCGTGGCATGTTGTCCAATCTATGCTGAGATTGGATCTAGCTGCATCTAACAGGATGGCCTCAAGTGACTCCATGTTGTCACCATCCCAGCTGCACATATTCCAGAAGAAATCTTTCCGGATAAACAACACTTTTACAGTGAATGTCTTGCTCTAAATATTGCATGGGATATACTTATACTAAAAAAGCATTGGTCTTTTTCTGAAATTCATATGTAATTGGATGCTGCATAGTTTTGACTGCAAACCTGGCAACCCTCTGATGAGGATGAAAGGCTCCAGGACCCCCAGAAAAGCCTGGGAGTGGGTGAGCACTCCAGAGGGGGACTTAGCTTTATGGAAGAATTGCACTCCTGGTTTTTCCTTTCTGGAGGCAGCCAGGAGGGAGAAACCTGAAGTCAGGAGCACCCTGCAGAGCTGTTCCCTGCTTGTGCCTGAGCATTACAGGAAGTCAGAGGAAGAGAATATTTGGAGGAGGCAGAGTCCCTCTTGGAGACTTTTCCCTCCTTCTGTGTCCTCAGGCAATCTCTTTCCTGTTACTATCCTGGCATGAACATTGCTTCTGTACCTGTGCAGGATGCTGAGCTGAAACCCAGTTAGCCATGAGCCAGCTGAAAACCCTGCAGAGGTCATGGGAAGGGGACAACACAAAGAGTTCAAGATTCAGGGAGAGAACTCCTGGTTACACCTCGGGAAGAATCTCCTGCCTTTCTTTTGTATAAACCCTGGAATGGATCGTGAATTCTAAGTGACAGAACATATTTCATACTTCTTGGCCAATGGGTCATCAGAGTGGCCTCTTTCTTGAGGTCAGGAGGGAATTCTTTTGACCTGGCATCCTGTTGTGACCCTGGTCCCTGGATAAGGTGGACCAGCCTTGGAATTGACTCCCTGATCCTCCTCTGAATGACCCTTGGACTTGGCCTTGTATTTTAATCCCTCTGAACATCAACTTCTCCCTTTACAAAACAGCAGGCATTAAGTCAGCATTCATCCCCTTTCCCCTCTCATTCTCCCTGACAATTAATCCTCTAGCCTCTCAGAATTCCCCAACAGAGGCTCAATCTCTGACCCACTTCCCTGCCCCACTGGACCTCAGAACATTCGAACCTGGCTCCCTGTCCCTTCCCAGCTCAGGCCTTCTCCCTCTCCACCATCTCTCCCTGGGCCCGAGAGGAAGCGCAATACCCATCTCTTCATACTTCAGGACAGCAGCAGGTGGCTGGATGTGAGGGTGTGGCAGGCACCTGTGACGGCCCAGGTGTGCCAAGGAAGTCCTGCAGGCAGCCTGTGCCAGCTCAAGAACAGGACGCAGAGAAGATAAGCATGTGTCCTGTGAACATTTATAGGACAAGAGTGAGTGAGCAGGAAGCTTACGGCCACCATTAGTGTGCAATGAAGCAATCCCAAGTTGATGTGTTTCAGCAATTTAGTATCTACAATACCCTCCGCCTGAGGGAAGCCATAATCTTGCTGTGTGTGTGTGCACGATGCATGTATGTGTGAGTGTTGTGCGCATGCGTGTGTGGGTCTGCTGTACTCGTCTTCAGAATTTGTGTGTGGGTCTGGCAATGCCACAGGGTCCTCAGACATACCATGGAGCCCTCTGATCATGGGCTTCCTGAAAGGTCACAAAATATCCAGTCCTTTCCCAGGATGACCTCCCAGAGGCCGCCTTGTACCAAGCCCAGGAGGGATCTGGTTACAACTCAGATGCTTCTAAGCTGTCCTGGTAAGGACTGTCCTCTCCGGCTTGCTTCAGTAGAAATGATTCGGATTCTCAACCCTGTCCCCATCATCATTTGGTAAAGAGGCCAGCCCCAGAGAACACGTTCACTATCTAATCATCTTAACTTGCATAATTATTTCCCTCGAAATACAATTAGCAGATACACCTCTGGGATTTAAAATATATAGATAGCACAACCTAATGCAAAAAATTGTATCACAAAAGGGAGAAGAGACTGAAAACAGGAAAGAGAGAGGGGAAAAGATTGAGGGAAAGGCAGAGGCAGAGGGCAGGAGACAGCGGTAGCAGGAGAAAGGGGGTGAAGGGAAAGAAGGGCCCAGAGCGAGAAAGAGAGAGAGATGCTCGGAGAGAGAGTGTCACCTGCGAAAATGATCATCAGCACCCAACAAGTAGGGCCAGAGCCCACAGGATGTTCAAAGAACCTCATAAAAGCCCTCTGTGGCCAGGATCTCCAGAGCTGGAGTGGCTCTTGCCTCAGCTTCTTCTGCCGTACTCCGCCCCATCCACTCAGGCCCAGAACCTTCCTCACTGCTCATCTCTCCTGGCCAATGGGGAAGCAGTTCCTCCAGCAGTTCCTCCTCTCAACCTCAGAAGCAGAGCTTCTAGAGAAATGACTCCCACTGCAGTGCTGGGCCAGGCGTTGGGAGGCTGCACCCAGGCTGAGCCCTGTGACCTGGGATCCTCTTCATGCAGGGGTGGGTATAGACATCCAGTCCCTCTCCCCTTTCTTATGTTCCTGGAGGGCATGCACAAGAAATCAAGAAAAGGCATGGAGAACTGGAAGATCCCAGGGCAGTGCTGAGGCTCCTCCTTTCCTGCAGCCACAGGACACGTATGGTAAGGACCAAACCCAAGGTTTGATAGTAAGGGCTGCTGAGCCGGGGAGCCAAGAAGCTCTCACCCCCCCACCACCACACCTCTGAGGACAAAATAAGGGCATTTTGGTGGAGAAGCAGTGCTCAGAGACACAGAATGGGAATTTTGAACAGACACTAGGATTTGGCTGGTAACTTTGATTGCCAGTCTTTCTTAATCTTCCTTGCCCCCCAGGATGGGATGCTAACAGCTCTAGCTGGCCCCAGGTCCAGGCACTCTTCACTACAAGTGCCCCACTTTGGGAATTAGCCCTTTTGTAAATGAATCCTCCTAAAATTAGCCCATTTTGGGTGTTCCAGCTGTTTCCTGCAGGGATCCTGTCTGATACAGGTACCAGTAAATGTTAAGAGAGCAGGGAAAATCTAGGACCAAATTTGTTGGAGAAAGTCATGGTCAAATCTAACCAGGTTACTCAACTTCCAAATTTGGCCAAATGGTGTTCTGAGATAATAATATGCTTTCTATTCCCTTCACCATCAGAGTCTCAAGAGGAGGATTGGAAATCCCAGCTCCAAGTCCAAAAGTTAGCTAATCTTCTTCTGAGTCTGGTTCCCAGTGCCTTAAAGTGGGGTTGACAATATTTTATGCTTCAGAGACATAAAACAGAAAAGTTGAAGTTGATAGCAAATACCTGGAAGACAAACTCAAATTTAAACCTAGTTCAAGAGGTGGAAGCCAACTAAAGGGGAAGGGGGGAGTAGTAGTATTCTCCAGGCATATGGGTGGTGGTAGGAGTGCACAGGGTTGGGTATCCAAGCAGAAGGACCTAAGCCCAATACCTCTAGGGCTCTGGGGTAGCCAGAGTCCCAGAGGCTCCATTATGTCAGCTCTGGTTTGAATGTGTTCCCAAGGTTTATGTGTTGGAAACTCAATTCTCAGTGTGACAATATTAAGAGACAGGGCCTTAACGAGGTAACTAGGTCACATGTGGGCTTTCATGTTGGGAGTGGGTTAGTTATTATGAGAATGAGTTCCTGATAAAAAGATGAGTTCTCCATCCTCCCTCTCTCCCTCTTTCTCTCACCCATGGGGTGCCGTCCACCATGTTATAATGTAGCAGGAACACCCTCAATTCACAGCCTCCAGACCATAAGCCAAATAAACTTCTGCCTGTAATAAACCCATCTGTGGTATTCTATTATAGCAGCAGAAAATGGATGAAGACCATGTCAGTGTTCAAGAAAGGACAGAGAGTCAGTGGCTTGGGAACCTTGGCCAAGGCCCCTATGCCTAGTGATGACATAGAAACAATAGACAGGACTCCACAGAGACCATGAGACACTTATGGCCAGAGGCTCATCGCCAAACTTAATTTTCCCAGGGTCTCTGTGAAACCCCAAAAGAAAGACGAAACATAAGTCTGATTGATCTTACGCCAGTCAGATGGAAGCAAAGGCCATCCTAGGTGCCTGTCACCATTCCTGCATTCACCATAGTGGAGGGGACTCTTCCTAGGGGGACTTCCAATCTGTTAAAGAGATTTTATGACTTAAGTGTTAGGCCCTAAAGCAAAGATCATGGGCCAAGAATTTTAGGGTTGTCATTCCTTACTGCACTGACCAGCCATGAAAATGACTGTGCAGCCTGGATCATCCAGCCACTAGTGTCAGAAACTGAGCACAGACATGCAAAGCCTCTAGTCACTACTCTCAACCTAAGAGCGGCAAAGAAGAGCCAGGGGAAGAGAAAGACTCACCTCCCTATATCAGGGAAGCCTGGTTTTTGGCTTCCTCCCTCTCACAAAGGGATCATCTGCTCCTTGTGCCTCTAAGCCCAGAACATAGATAGCATTAGGCACTAGGCCTGGTCAACAGGTCTTCATGGGACATCTGCTCTGCTAGGTAATGCCAGGCTTAGGAAGCTTGAATAGGTTGTTTGTTTGTTTGTTTGTTTTGCACAAAAATGTATACTTGGTTTCCTGACTTAGTTGCTAAATTGAACATTGGAAGCCCTGTGATGTGATGAAATAAATGATAAATGCCATCAGGGCTGGAGAGAATGGGAGCGATCAGTGCAGAGAAGTGATCTCAGCTTACTTTTTCAAGATAGAGTGTGAGTAGAAGAGCAACCACCATAGAGGGAGAAGGCTGCATACCAGGAGATGCGGAGGGGTGCCCAAGGGGCAGGTAGGTTCACCTGCAAAGCCCCCTTGGCAATGGGAGGCACTGTGTCCCTCAGAAAAAGTGATGGGGCAGAACTGAGCAAGAGATGGTGGTTGAAATTAGTGTGCAGATCAGCTGGAACCCCCCGTCTTCCCCTACCCTGAAGGACCACATGACTATCCATCCTGGTTGGGTGGTAGAGCAGAGGTGGGTCTTCTAATTACATTGAACTGGAAACACTAAAGCCCAGGTGCAGGAATCCTGCAAAGCAAAAGCAGAGCTGAGTCTTAGGTTAAAAGCAGAAGGAAGGAAAATTGTGTGTCTCAAATAGTGAGAAGCACCTTCTCTAGCTCCCATTTTCCATCCAGCTTGGAGTGTCAAAACTGTTGGATATTGAAGGAGCAATAGTGATAGAGATAAGAGTGGGCAAATCCCCAGGCAGAGACTGATTTCCTGAAGAAAATGAATCTCCTCTCTCCTCACCAAAAATTTTAAAAAAAGATATCTCTATCATGCTAGATGTTTAATCACCATACAGTAAAGTCAAATAAGTCCTCCTTCCTCAGTGTACACACACACACACACACACACACACACACACACAGAGCTTCTGCTCATTTTTAGGGTCTTACTTTTAAATTTGGATGACAACCATGAAATATGTAAAATAGCAACAAAAAGAACAGGGGAAGAACAACCTGGAGGAAACAACATCAAGAACGGAATAACATTTCAAAAACAACTTCAAGATTCTTTAATTAAGATGAGAAAATACCGTATCCATCCAACAAAAAGCACGGTGCAATTTGAAAGAAAAAAAAAAAACAGACGGCACTCTTGGAAGACAAAAATAATAGCTGAAATTAAAGTTTTAATAGAATCTCTGAAACTCAGGCAAAGAGATCTCCCAAAATGAAGATAATGAAAAACAAAGGTTAAAAGTGGGAAATAAATTTAGAGGGTAATCCAAGAGGTTCCATGATTATCTAGTAGATATTACAAAGGGAGAGAGAACAGATAAAAGCGGAGAGAAGAAAATCATCCACTCTATGCTACAAAAACCTTTTCTACGAACTGTAGCATGTGAGTTCCTGGTTGAAATGGCTCTCTGATTGCCCAGCAAAATAAATGAATAAAGACTTCCCATCAAAGCTCCTCATGAAATTTTAGAACAGCAGAGCTAAAGATAATCTCTTAAATGCTTCCAGAAAGAAAAATGTCACCTCAGAAGACATGAAATCTGAAAGACAATTGACTTCTCAATAACCACATATAACATTGAAAGACAAGATTCTGTGGGAAATTTATTTTCAACCTGGAATTAAATTCCCAACTAAACTATAATTCCAGCATGAGAATGGAATAAAGTATTTTTAGGCCTACAGGGCACATTTGGATTCTCAGGAAGTTATTTGATATGGAGCAGAAGATAAGAAGAAGAAATCCAAAAAGATAAAAACAAGGATGCCCAAAAACAGGATCCAGGATGGGAAAGTGGAAGAGGCGAGTCCTAGGAAAGGAAAATCCCAGACAGCAGTATTGCAGCAGGCTGGGAAAAGAGTTGATCCAGATGGGAACAGGAGGGCTGTTGGCTCTCAGGAAGAATGGCATTAAAAAATAAATTAAGCTGTTTTAAGTCCTTATATGAGCATACCAAGGACATGCAACTACTTGGCTAAGCAGTGAACGAGACTCAGAGGTCATAACCAAATAATACTAAATATCACTTCAACAAAATCCATGACACATTTTTAGGATGGCAGAAATGGTCATCTCCCACATTACACATCCCACATTACACATGTCCAAGAGCAGGGTAAAATGGGCATCACCCCTCAAAACGTGTCTGACTACGGAGCGCTTTGGTGTCCTGTGGAGCTGGCCTTCTATAGAATATCAGAGGAGGATTTTGTCCTGCACCCTCTGATTCCCCAACCCAGGAGTTTGCACTGTGGCAAAGGCACCAGCGATCAAGCTCCTGTTAGATGTTAACTCATAACATGGCACCACCATCTGTCAAAATGAATGAGGCTCACAGGAGGGAAAAATCACTACCGTGCCAGGAAGTTTTCGTGAAGAAGGTGGAAGACATTGATATCAGCTTCTCATAATTGGAAAAGGTTTAAATTGCCCAGGTGAGATGACAGAGGCTCCATTCCAGGTAAGGGCAACAGTTGTGTTTGGAGGTGATAAGGAATCAGTGAGCTCAGAGATGAATCTTTCTGCCAGGAAAACAGTGAAAAATTAAGCTGGATGAAAAGGCTAAGGTCAGATCTTGAGGAGCCTCTGGAAGGTTTTGAAGAGAAGAATAGAAGGTAATATTCACCTTTGAAGTCCAGTGTGGCGACAGCAGGCTACAGAGGAGCCAGCTTGCTCCTGAGGACCAGGATCTGATCCCCAATGGCAGCCGCTGGACTGCAGGAAGCTCCAGGCTTCTGCATCACTGTGCTCCCCAGTGAGGGCAAAACCCCCTCCTCTTCTGATCCCAGCTCCCCTGGCTAGCCACCGTCAGCCACTCCTTGCCATGAGATGCTTGCTTTGACCCAGCACCTGAGATGGTGTTATGGTTTAGATGTGGTATCCCCCAAAAGTTCACGTGTGAGACAATATAAGAAGGTTTGGAGGAGAAATGATTGGGTTATAGCCTTAACTTAATCAGTGAATTGATCCATGATGGGATTAACTGAGTGGTGACTGGAGGTAGATGGGGTGTGGCTGGAGGAAGTGATTCATTGGGGACATGGCTTTGGGGTATATATTTTGTATCTGCTCTCTGATCACTATGTGAGCTGCTTCCCTCTGCCACACTCTTCTGCCATAATGTTCTGCCTCACCTGGAGCCCTAAGGAATAAAGCCAGCCTTCTATGGACTAAGACCTCTGAAACCGTGAGCCCATAAATAAACTTTTCCTCCTCTACAATTGTGCTGGTTGGGTCCTTTCATCACAGCGGTAAAAAGAAGCTGACTAAAACGGATGGGGGTCTCCTGTTCTCCCTTGGCCTGGACATCACCCTTCCTGTTTGCAAAAGCGTACAGGGGCTCATCAACCTCTCTCCTCATAGTTCTCGGACACAGCACAGCTTACCCCACCTCTGAAACTCCAGCACCCCTCTCTCAGACCACGGCCTCCTGTTCTCCCAGTTTCCCTGATCTCTTCCCTCAAGAGCACCTGCTTTTCAACCTCAGTGACACCTGATTTCTTGGACCCAGTGTGGTCCCCACATGGGGCCCTCTCCTTCCTACACACTCCAGAACTCAGGCCAAGAGCTTCAGCTATCTTGACACCATGCTCTTGAACTTCCTCACCTCTCATTCTTCTGTCGCACCTGTCTTACAGACTCCTTCACCACAACAGCCCCCAAACTTCTGAGTTGTGCTAGAAACATAAGATAGTCGTGGGGACTGAAGGTCGGGTGATAGTTTCCAGTTTCAGGTGGACCCCAAGCACGATCATGAGTCTTTTTGTCTCCATTAGCTTCCTCTCCCATTTACAACTTCTCTATCTCAAACCCTGTAACCCATTCCCTCCCGCTTCACCTCACCTCCTACCTCACAGTGGAAGAGATGTCTGGCTTCAAGTTCAAAACCAAGCCCTCCACCTCTGCTCTTGGTCATCCCTCCTTGGCTCAGTCAATTGCACCCACTCATTCCACATTGTCAGCCTCTCTTTCCAATTCCTTCCCCTGGAGTCTTCAAATCCACATCACTTGTGATTATACCTTATCTTTCTTCTATTCGGAGCCATTTGAGAGGAAAAGAAGATTTGCAGTCTTTGTCTCCACTTTCCTATCTCCCAGGTACTTTCTAAACCTGCCATAAGGTTTCTGCCCCATTGCACCAGGAAGATTATTCTTGCCAAGAGCATCCCCCAAGTACCAAGTCAAATGGGTACTTCCAGATCTCTTTGTTATGTCTGATGCTCTTGACCTGGAATAGCACGCGCTCTCTCTTCACACACACAAACACGCACTTGCTGCTGCTTTCTCCCTCCTTTTTGACAATTCATTCAGTCACCCAGGAACCATTTACTGAGCCCCGTTCCATGCAAGGTTGGGCCCAGGAGCCCACAGTTTGATGGAGGAAGGCCTCTGGGAACCACAGCATTCAGTAAAGTGCTCTGAATGCACTGCCTGAAGTCGTAGGCAGTCCCGAGGAGGCACAGAGAAGCAGCTGTCATTCCCACTTAGGAGAAGGCTTCAGAGAGGAGCTGAAAGCTGACTCAGCATTGGCCACAAGACAAAGAAGCCATGCAGTCCCTGCAGAAGGGCTGAAGCAGCGAAGTCTGGGGACCCTGGGGCTGCCTGGAGTGGCTGGAGGGCCAGTGCCAGGGGGCTTCTCCCCTAGTCCTCCCAGCTCCTTCAAGTTGCTGTCACATAAGGCTGCTCCTGGGACCCTCCTCCCTTCTCCTCTGACAACCTGCCCCCCAAGTGGTCTTATGCTCAGCACCGTCTAGATGTGCAGAGTAAAACCTTGTCCTCCTGTGCTCTGCTGTGACTGTTGGTGGCCCTTCCAGCAGTGACCACAGGCTCATTCTTGACTCCCATCTCCCCTTCTCCTCCCCAGCAACATTCAAGTCCACTGATTCCCACACACCTTCCTCATGCACCCCATGGTCAGGCTGAGCTGTTAGGAGGGCTTCCTCCTCCCTGCCTCCAGTCTGCCCCTGCCTCCTCATGCCAACCACTAGGTGACTTCTAAAACACAGATAGGATGGTGACACTTCTCTTCACTTCCTATCCTCACAGCAGACCTCTCCAACCTTCCCAAGAGAGCCCCCAACAACAGAGCAGGGGAAACACACTTCCCTTAGGCCAGACTGGAAGCCAACGGGAAGGTCCTGCCATGACCACTTGGATGTTCCAATGCTATAAAAATACTTTAAGTTCCCTAATTCCACTCAATGGATTTTCAAGTAAAACTGAGCTCCTGGAAGGTCACACTGTGTTGATTCACTTGGGGACTTTGAGTTCTCCCTGACGTCCCACCTCCTGCCATCACATGTGCCTGTTTCCTGACCAAGGAGCAGGAAGTGCCAGTCCCTTCCCCAGGTACATAAGGCTTCACAATCTGACCCTTCCTAGCCCTTGGCTCCACCTGTCACCTTTCCCCACCTCCCACTCTGTTCCAGCGGTACCCTCCCAGTATCCCCAGAATCTAGAATAGAGCCAGTATAGAAAAGAATTTAATTATATTCTGGTTCAGAAATTGTCTTCAGGGAACCCCCTCTTGCTTTAAATCTGGGGTGCTCCCAATTACATTGTTATTCTTCTTGAAGTAACAAATTAGTCACCTTTTTATAAAGAATATATGTTCATTGTTTATAAACAAATAACAAGCAGTACAGGGAGATACAAAGAATGCCACCTTACACAAACCTCCATCCTGCCCCAGAAATAGCCAATGTCAACATTCAAACATCATCTCTGACATACTTCTGTCCATCTAGCTTTGTGATTGTTTCTGTGTCCATCTGTGGCATAAAACTGAGAACTGCAGGAGGGCCTGGTTGTGTTCGTATACCCAGCACCCGTAAAACCTTAACAGGAGATGGAAAGACCACCTCCCACAGACATGTTCCCTGCCACATGAGCCTCCCTCCCTTTGCTGACCATCGGCTTTTAGCAGAAAACCCTGGGCTTCTTCCACCCCAAGCTCTACCCAACCCCCACTCACCTACCTTCCCCACCTGTTCCCTAAATTCTGTTCTGGGGTAGAAATTTGGCAGGTGAGACTCTCACGGCCTTTCTAATTACAGGGGAATTGACAGGGTGGGGTGGAGAAATGAGTATTTTTAGCTGTGGTAAAGAGAAAGGAGATCAAGATAGAAAAATATTCTGTCGGAACCTTCCTCTTCTTCTGCTCCTGAGCTCAGTGGGCTCCCAGGGTCTTGAACTTGAAAAGTTTTGGAATAAAAATGTGCAGGCACAGCAAAGCTATGGGAAGGCAGGAAAATGGTTAACATGGCTGTCAGAATATTTGTTTAGAAGAGGTTTGCAAAACAGTGAAATGTGTTTACTGTTCAATGTTGGAGAGCTAATAAGAAATAGATACAGAAGCAGCGTGATGCTAACTGCCTTTGACACCGGTGATGGTCCTTTGGTTGGAACAAATTCACCCTGTGCCAAAATGGATTATTTCATGCGTCTGTTGTCTTGAGAACCACCCTTTGCAAATATTCTAATGCCCAAGTTGGCTCATCTGTCCACTTATTGATTTATTTGAAGGCAGATTGGTGTGGAGCAGCATTAGGCAGGATAGACCGAGGGTCAGGGAGGATAAGGTTGGCTAAAGGGACTAACATCCAGCTCTAGGCCCTTAGATTAGGTGTAGCATGTTCCTTAAGAGACATCCTGGGGTGACAACTCTTTCAGACCTGTCATTACAACTCATTTAAACTTTCACAACTACCCAAGGAGAGGAAAAGCTTGTCATCCCCCAAAAGATCTTGGGCATGAAGACATCAGTGACCCAACATCCATCAGACAGACCTGGCGTTTTGACTGAAATCCTCTGTGCCCCCACTTCCTGGCCCCTTCACCATGTCCTGCTCCTACAGGAAGGAAATCAAAGCCTCTTTGCTCCTGGAGACCTGAGCACAGGCTGTTCTCTCTCATCCTCCCTGCTGCTTGGCCTGTGGTACTCCTAGATAGACGTGCCGGGCCCCGTCCCATTTTTCATACCGGGACAGGGGTTCAGACTCAGGGCTCTGGGGATTAGGCTAACTCTGCCTCCTCTAATTAGAATTAAAATGTCTATTTACATTTTACTAGGGATAGATATTTTTCAAAATGCTTCAAATGTATTTTTGGAAATGAATAGCATTGATCTCATTCAGAGAGGACAACCAGGTACCCACATCCATGCCAACTCCCACTGATTATAGCTGCCTGAATTAAGCGCTGGACTGAGCTGGGCTCTGAGGTCAAGTCCCCATGCTGTGGGAAGAGTCCTGGGGTTAATAGATAGTATCTCCTACAGGCATGAATGGTCGAGGGGTGGCTTGAGGGCTGCATAGTCAAGTTGCATCGTAAGCACGTTTCATTTACCCATATGCGATCATTCCGATTCTATAAAAAGGAAGAGAACAATTTTGAAAGAGTGGGCGATTCCACCGATCCTCACATTCAGTGATCACATACCACTGACTGAGGGAGTGCTGGCTCCCCACCCCTCACAGGTTTCCTGGTAGGAGCACCTTACTACGCTAAACAGGATTCTAGTATTTGAAAGAAATGGCATTTTTATACAACAGACCCCCAGAACACAAGGGAAATATTTTATTCACAGCAGATATCTGTTCCAATCCCAAAGGAATTTTTTTTTAAGGCTTGAGTTTTCCAACATGGTGCATTACTGAGGAATTTTCAAGGCTTGTTTTGTTTCTATACAGTTCCATAAGGACCCTGGCCCACGGGGACTCAGCATTCATACCAGATGTTGACCTGCCATTCTTGCCATCCAAGTGGGGTGTACGAGCTCTGGATGGACTGCAAATCACACGTGCAGGCTTTGCCATTTCCTGCCTTTCCCATAAGTTAGCAGTGTCCTAAACTCTGTTGCCGGCCTCATTGGAGATGAAAATCAGTACCAGGAGGGATTCCCCAGGACAAGCGCTGGGAAAATGCTTCCGTGGTGCTGTGCTTCTGAGTTCCCGGATCTATCCTCCCTGCACCTTGGACAAGCTGGGACTCCGTGGGCAAGTCAGATGACTTGTCTGTGTTCGTCCCCTTGTCTTTAAAACAGGGCACATATCCATCATGGGTTGCTTCCAAAGAAGAAACTCAGTGCAATAATATAGAGAAAGGTATTTTAAATAGCACTCCATAAATGTATTTTTGCTTTGCTGGGAGCTGAGATTTTTTTTCCCAATATTGCAGCAAAGGTCTTCTGAGTACCCAATGCTCAGGGAGCTGGGCAGAGCAGAGTTTTTTCACTGTTTCTGGTGGAAACAAGGCTGATTAATCCTGGGCCCGTGTGGGCTTTGACTCTGCTCATTTTGCTCTTTTCCTGTCACTCCTCCTGCTTCAATAGTTTCCTCATCCAGGTATGATGACTGGTAGGAACCCAGCTGAAGGCTCATAGGCGACCTACTAAAACTTCAGAGTGCTCTCGCATGCAGCACCTCTCTCTCTCTCTCTCTCTCTCTCTCTCACTCCCTCTCTCATCCTCATCCCATCTCCAGCAAGTTGTTGTCCTGGTCTGGCTTTCCTTGGTATCCCCCAAACTCCCATCTCCAAATCCTCAACTCAAGGATCCCTGGGCTCCGTGTGTCCTAAAATCTCTCTCCAGATAAGAAGCTGGAGATACCTTAGAGATCACATCATTTAGTTCCTATCTCTCAGGGTCTTTTGTCCCTTGAAAACTGTCGTTTCATAGATATACACATTTACATATATGTATGCACCTTCATATAGGCATAGGATTGTGGGTCACTGTGTGTACACACGTACACATGTATAGTGTTGCTTTTTCCATTTTAAAAAAATTTATTTCAAATAGAGGGATAAGTCTGGACCTTACATATCTTGCCAGAAACAGAGATTCTGATTGCTGTAATTTTATTCTGCAGGAGACACAAGCTTTTTAGATGCCAGGCTAAGGAATTCTGTGCCAGAGCCATCTTATATCTGAGCCTCAGAGAGAGAGAAACGCAGAAAATGATAGGTTCTGAGTAGGAAAAAGAAATGTTTTCTAGTATACAAATTATGATTACTTAAAATAAAAAAAAGAACAAATTAAAATTAAAATAAGGGATAGTTATAAAGAACATCATCAAAAAGTTAATATTCAGGTTATAAAATGGGAGAAAATAATTGTAACCTGTAGAGCTGACAAGGAAATTCATAACTGAAGCTTCATGGCCCAATAAGGTAGTCATTAGCCACACGTGGCTACTGAGTATTTTTTTTAATATTCTTTTATATATAAAATAAATATATATTTAAATATATATATTTTAGTTGTCGATGAACCTTTATTATATTTATTTATTTATTTATATGCAGTGCTGAGAATCGAACCCAGTGCCTTACACATGCTAGGCAAGCGCTCTACCACTGAGCCACAAAAAATCTCAGCTCCCAGCAAAGCAAAAATGAGATTTGTTCAAATTGAAGTACACTAGAAATGTAAAATACACACAAGATTTTTTTCCCTCTATTTTTTGTTGTTGTGCTGGGGATTGAACCCAGGGCCTTGTGCATGCAAAGGAAGCACTCTACCAATTGAGCTCTATCCCCAGCCCCTCATTCATTTTTTATTGGTGCATTGTAGTTGTATATGTTGATGAGATTTGTTGTTATATTCATACATGCACACAATATAGCAATATAATTTGGCCAATATCACTCCCCAGCATCTCCCCCTCCTTCCTTACCTCCTTAGTCCCTTTCCTCTAGTTATCTCTCTTTAATTTTTAGGAGATTCACACCCCCCTTTATTTTCCTTTTTCTCCTCTAGCTTCCACATGTGAGAAAAAACATAAGACCTTCAACCCTCTGAGGTTGACTTATTTCACTTAACATGGTGATCTCTAGATCCATCCATTTTCTTGCAAATAATTTCATTTTTCTTTATGGCTGAATAAAACTCCATTGTGTATATACACCACATTTTCTTTATCCATTCATCCATTGATGGATACCTAGGCTGGTTTCACAGTTTAGCTATTGTAAATTGTGCTGCTACAAACATGGATATGTATGCATCACTGTAGTAAGATGGCTTTAATTCTTCAGGATCAATACTGAGGAATGGGGTCATATGAACACTACCTTTTAAAGATTTTGGAAAAACTGATTGCATGTGGAAATGATAATCGTTGGGTTATATTGGGTCAAATAAGATAGATTAAATAAAATATATACTCAAAAATAATTCCATTGGTTTCTCTTTACTCTTTTAATGTTGCTAGCAGAACATTTTAGTTTGTGTGAGGCTCTCTATTCTATTTCTATTGGAAAATGCTGATACAGAATATGTAAGGAATTTTTGAAAATTAAAAAGGAAAAAATAGCAAGCTCACTAGAAAAATCAAACAAGGGCTGGGCATGGTGGTGCATACCTGCCATCCCAGCAAACCAGGAAGCTGAAGCAGAAGAATCATAAGTTCGAGGCCAGCCTCACTTAGAGAGACCCTGTCTCAAAATAAAAGGGCTCAGTCATAGAATGCCCTGGGTTCAATCCCTAGTGAAGAAAAGAACCTTTTTAGTGTGAATCCATCCCATTTATTGATTCTTGATTTTATTTCTTGTGCTTTAGGAGTCTGGTTAACGAAGTCAGGACCTAATCCAACACAATGAAGATTTGGGCCTACTTTTTCTTCTGTTAGGCACAAGATCTCTGTTCTAATTCCTAAGTCCTTGATCCACTTTGAGTTGAGTTTTGTGCATGGTGAGAGATAGTGATTTAATTTCATTTTGCTGCATAGAAATTTCTAGTTTTCCCAGCACCATTTGTTGAAGAGGCTATCTTTTCTCCAATGTATGTTTTCAGCACCTTTGTCTAGTGCAAGGTAACTGTATTTGTGTGGGTTTGTCTCTGTGTCTTCTATTCTGTACCATTGGTCTACATGTCTATTTTGGTGCCGATCCCATGCCGTTTTTGTTACTATAGCTCCATAGTGTATTTTAAGGTCTGGAGAATATCTTTACTACATGCTCATCAGATAGAGCACTAATTTCCAGGATATATAAAGAACTCAAAAAACTTAGCACCAAAAAGACAAGTAACCCAATCAACAAATGGGCTAAGGAACAGATACTTCTCAGAAGAAGATACACAATCAATCAACAAATGAATGAAAAAATGTTCAACATTTCTAGCAATTAGAGAAATGCAAATCAAAATTAAGATTTTATCTCACTCCAGTCAGAATGGCAATTATCGAGAATACAAGCAATAATAACTGTTGGTGATGATGTGGGGTAAAAGGTACACTCATACATTGCTGGTGTCACTGCAAATTAGTGCAACTACTCGGGAAAGCAGTATGAGGATTCCTCAGAACACTTGGAATGGAACCATCATTTGACTCAGCTATCCCAGTCATCAGGTTATACCCAAAGGACTTAAAATTAGCATACTATAGTGACACAGCCACGTTAATGTTTATAGCGGCTCAATTCAAAATAACTAAACTGTGGAACTAACCTAGATGCCCTTCAATAGATGAATGGATAAAGAAACTGTGGAATATATACACAATGAAATATTACTCAGCATTAAAAGAGAATAAAATTATGGCATTTGCAGGTAAATGGATGGAGTTGGAGAATATCATGCTAAGTGAAGTAAGCCAATTCCAAAAAACCAAAGGCCAAATGTTCACTCTGATAAGTGGATGCTGATCCATATTGGGGGGAGGGGGCATGGGAAGAACGAAGGAACTTTGGATTCAGCAAAGGGAAGAGAGGAGAGGGGAGGGTCATGAGAGTAAGAAAGATGGTGGAATGAGAAAAACATCATTCCCCTAGGTCTATGTATGATTGAACAATGGTGCAGCTCTGCATTGTGTACAACCAGAGAAATAAAAACTTGTGCTCCATTTGTGTACAATGAAATGAAATGCATTCTGTTGTCATTTATAACTAACTAGAACAAATTTTGAAAAAAAAGAAGAGAAAGGAAGGGAAGGAAAATAAAAGAAAAATGGTTAGGGGCTACAAAAAGGAAATTTATAGAAAAGGAAATCCAAACCAAACATATAAATATCTGATCAAAATAATTAAGAACGAGATAAAAGCAAACTAAAATAGCAATAAAAAATACTATCCAGATTGACAAAAAATGAGAAATTGGGTAATGCCAAGCACTTTCGGTGATTTAGAGAAGTAGGACCCCTCTCCTTTGCTGGTGGAAATGTGGATGGGTACAGCCACTCTTGGGAATGACCCAACAATACCTCGTCAAAATAAATACACACATAAGCTATGGCCAGAAATTCCCCTCCTGCGCTTATATCCCACATAAATTCTTGTGCAGCTCCAAGGAGGCAGATGTATATGGATGCTCATTGCAATTTTTCCAGATGTTGGAGACAACCTGGGTGTATATCACTGGAAGGGAGAACACATAACATGTGTGTTTAAGGTCTGGAGAACATACCATTGAGTATGGTAGTTGAAAGCAGTAGATTCTGATAACACCTAGCAACATGGATGAGTATTAACATAGTGGATGGTGAACAATGTGTGAAACAGTATGTGAGGTGTGTGTGTGTGTGCATATAAAATACAGTATATTTGAGGAACACATCCCAACACAGTTATACTTTAAATACATTAGAACATGGTTGCACACAGGGTGGAGAGCAGAATGTGGGATGGGAATAGAGTTTAAGGAAAAGGAGAATGAGTAAGTAAACATATGCATGCAAACATATATTTATAACAGAGAGGCCTTGTCTGAACCAATAATGTACCTTGGACTGGGGAATATAATAAACTAGCCTTTACACCTTTGGTTGAAAAGAATAAGGCAACCATTTTTAGTGATTTAAAGAGATAATAAGCAAGAAACTGCCTTTTGAGCACCTAACTTACACATATCTCCTGCCATTCAAGGCAAGAAGTAAAACACAGGTTTGAGTTACAAATCTGGGAAATATTGAAATGAATGCAACTATTTGTCAATGAGACAACTTTTGACCTAGCACTAAATTCTCAGAACGCTGTCTACCCTGGACTTAGCCCTCGAGATTTTTACAGTATGCTCAAGAAAGGTCTTTAACCAGGGATCATGCAGGGGCACAGCTGGTGACAGGCAGGGAGAAGGTTCAGAAATAAATGCAAGGGAGAAAGGAGATGAAGCCCAAGGCCTCCAGCTTCCATTTCAACCATATTGATCTACTTTAGGCATTAGATTTCCACATAAGCTTTGATTTGAAGATAGGATTCTGTGATTTAAAAGAGAAAAAAACAAGAGCCATTCTCCTAGGCATTTATATAAGATATTGAGCAATATAATGAAGAGTGTCTTCAACAGCAGTTGTACAAAGTTTGCAGGATATTCTTCACATTGCTGCTTTCAGCATCACTAGATGGAAACTGAAGGCACAATATTAGATCACTGTTTTCTTAAAAGACATTTCTAGGGGAAGCTAAAATAATGTAGCACAGTGCAGGAAGCTCAGAGAATCCAAGAGAATGGATAGTTAGTGCCTTTGGACCAACTCTGCGAGGCCCTTGTCAAGCTGCTTCTAGATTTAAATAACCAGCTAAGTGCCCCAAACTACACACAGGCTTAATTATTGACTGAAATGAGATTGTTTCCTTTTAAAATTCACAAGGAAGAATCTGGTCCTTGTCTCTCCCCTGGCTTTGGGTGGCTTTCTATAAATATTTGGCCTTCCTTGGTTTATAGAAGCATTGCTCCAATTCCTGCCTTTATTTTCCCATGGAGTTCTCCCTGAGCATGTTTTTGTATCCTAATTTTCAGCTTTGTAGTATATTGGTGATGTCGTATAAGAGCCCCCAAATGACTTCATTTTAACTGGATTACTTCTCTAAAAACTCTATCTCAATGGTCACATTCTGAAATACTGGTTAGGACTTTGACATGTGAATTTGGAGGGACACAATTCAACCCTTAGAAAAACTGAATGAGATCCTCATTTAATGGCCTTTTCTCCTAGAAGGAACACCCTGGTCTCCATGCCATGAGGAATAGAGTTCAAGCAGAAGGCCTTACTAAATTTAGAAATTGGCTTAAAAGTCTGTCAAAGTGGCCAGAAACTGAGGGAGGATGATCTCAGAGACCAGGAAGCAACTGAAGGGAGGGTACACAAAATATGTACCCAAGTTATCCTCAAAGTCTTTGAACTGCATTGAATGAAACACTAAGAAATCGAGCAGGAAGCCACAAGGAGAAGATGGAAAAAAATAAGGAGGTATTTCACAACTGCCTCATGTTTGGAGACAGAGTTTGGGGTTCAAACCTAACCAAACTTTGAGGTATTTGGTAGACTCCAGAAAGCTTTCTCCTAAAACCCTGGAAAATCCCTGCCTTAGACTAGAGACTACACGTAAGCCCCAAACTGAGAAAAAACTGAAATAGTGCCATCCCAGGAGATCCTGAAATCAAGTCTCCATAAGCTGAAGTGGACTCCAGGGATCACACAGCTTTAAAGAATGAAGCATAACACTCTTCAGAGTAAGAAGAGAATCTGAATTCTCTAGAATGTATTATCCACAACATCTCATGTCCAATCAAATAGTACTAGAAATGCAAAAAAGTCAGAAAATGTGACAGGTAATTAAAAAATAAAAGAGTCAATAGAAATAGACTCACAGACAACACAGATCTTGGAATTTGCAGAAAGAGCTTGTAAGTTATCGTGGGAAAGACCTGGGATTAAGATGACATAAGTGAGACACTTTCCATAGGTATAAAACTTAAGGAGACTCCCAAAACACACATGGCCTTCAAAACAATGTAATAATGCAACATTTTAAAATTTTTTATTAATTCTTTTTAGTTTTACATGACAACAGAGTCAATTGTGGCATATCTAGACAAACATGGAGTACATATCTTATTCTAGTTAAGATCTTATGGATGTACATGACGTGGAGGTTCACTGTGTTGTATCCATATATGTACATATGGAAAATTAGATCAAATTCATTCCATAATGCAGCATTTTTTAAAATATTTTTTAGTTGTTGATGGATCTTTCTTTTTTATTCATTTATTACTTATATGTGGTGCTGAGGATCGAACCCAGTGCCTCATGCATGCTAGGCAAGCGCTCTACCACTGAGCTACAGCCCCAGCCCCTATAATGCAGCGTTTTAACATATCAAAATTAATGCAAAAGAAACCTAGGTTGTACAAACTACCAAAATTTTAAACAAAGGCAAGATTAGTAACAATACCATACCATGGCTTATTAAACCTAAACAAAAAGGGGAAATCAATAATATTAATCCTGTACATAAATTTTTTCATAGGAAAAAATGACAAAGTATCAGGTGATTTTTTTCCCCAAATATAAGTTAAACAACCATGAATCCGAGAAGGTCAGCAAACTGCACACAGAAAAAAAGACAAAGAAAACCTCACTGAAACATATCATAATCAAACTGCTAGAAAAACAAAGATAAAGAATAAGACCTCAAAAGAAACCCAAAAAGAAGACACATTTCACACAGTGGAACATCAGTAAGAATAACAACTGACTCCTTATCAGAAATAATGAAGAAGAGAAAACAACAAAAAGAGATTCTGAAAGTGCTGAAAGAGAAAAAAATCTAACCTATCTTCTCCATCCAGTGCATGCATCCTCCAAAACTGAAAATAAAATAAAGACATTTCAGACACCGAAAGTAAAAAGCACTCATCACCAATAGACCCACATCATAGGAAATGTTGAAGAAATTTTCCTGGATTGAAAGGAAATGTTATCAGGTGGAAACTTGTAGCTCAAGATGGAATGAAGAACTCTGAAAATAGTAAATACATGGGTCAATGTTCAAATTGTTTTTTTCTTAGAGTCTTCAAAAGAAAATTAACTGAAGCAAAGGAATAATAATGTATCGTGGGTTTCATAAAGGTAAAATCATACACAGGACAACAGTAGAACAAAGAACACTGGAGACCGAGGTGACTCCACTTTTCATGAGATTCTTAGGTTAAACAGAGTGGTAGAATATAAATTTCAGCGTGATTAAGTTAGGTGTGCACACTATAACCCTAGACAGAAGAGTCTTTTAAGAAATACAAAGAAGAAGAGTTATAAAACAAATACAGAAGTAAAAATACTGTATTAATCTGAAAGGAGAAATTAAAAGAATAGATAACAAGTTTCATAAATAAATAAACAGACAGCAAAAAGTGACTCTCAAGTGTCTTCACTCAAGTATTGTCCAAGGCAGACCAGAGTGTGAAATCTGATTCTACCCCTTGCCATCTGCATTCCCTGGGAAAAATGTCTGAACTTCTCCAAACATTTTCCTGTAGATAATAGTACCCGTCTCCTAGGATTATTATGCAACTTTATGAAGAATATGTTATTTGATACAGAGCTTGGCCTTAACGAGCTATCAATAAATAAACAGTGGAGACAACACAAAAGAATTCAGTAGTATGTTACTCAACTTTCTGTTACTATAGCAAAACACATGAGATAATAGAAAGAGGAAAGGTTTGTTTTGGCTCACAGTTTTAAAGATGTTAGTCCATGATTGTTTGGCTCCATTGTTTTGGGGCCCATGGTGAGACAGTACATCATGAGGGGGAACATGGTGGAGAAAGCCATTCACTTCATAGAAGCTAGGATGCAAAGAGAGAGAAATAAAAAGACTCAATGTCCCAATATCTCCTCCAAGGTTATGATCTAAGATCTTCCACTATGCCCTACCTTCTAAAGACTCTACCACCTGCAGTAGCAAGTCAGGGACTAAGTCTTTACCATGCATGCCTTTGGGGACATTTAAGATGAAAACTATTATCAGTAGAAAAGTTAAATCACATCAAATGTATACCCTGCACATACGTTGCTAGCTTGTGAAAATTGTGAAACCCTCACTAACTTCTCCTTGAAGAAATAATTGATCCATCCTCAAGGCCCCAAAGTGATTGACTGATAGATACATACATACATACATACATACATAGAAAACTATAATAGTACTTACCAAGTTGATAACAACTATCAATATGATAAAATATAATAGCACTTATCAACTTGATCAACTTAAGTGCTATCATCTTTTCCTTAAACTTTCTATTTTGAGATCATTTTTACATATACAGTCGTAAGTATACAGAGAAATCACATCTATCCTTTACATGAGAAAGCTTTTCATTCAAGTAGTGTCTTATAAAATTATAGTATAATGTCACACTCAGAATGTTTTCATTGACAAAATCAAGATACAGAGCATTTCTGTCACCACAAAGATCCCTCATTTCCCTAGTAGAAACACAGCCACCTCTGACTTGCTGCCACCCTTAGCCCCTGACAACTATTAATCTGTTCTTCAATTCTACAATGTTATCCATTTACAATGAGATGAAGTAGAATAATTCAGTGTACAACCCTAGGGATTGTTTTAGTTTTTTTCTTTCACTCAGCAGAATTCTCTGAAGATTAATCCTAGTTGTTGTGTGTATCATTAGATTCTCCTTTTTATTTCTGACTAATATTCCCTGGTGTTGGGATTGAATGTACCACGATTCCTTTGAAGGACATCTGGGCTGTTTTCAGCTGTGGACTCCTATGAATGAAGCTGTTATAGACAAGCATGTACAAGTTCTTGCGTGGACATACATGTTCTTTCTATTTTTCTTTATAGGTTAAGTGCAACTGATGGATTGTATGGTAGTTGTTTGCTTGTCTTATTAAGAAATCGACTTTTTCCAGAATTACTGTATCATTTTGTATTTTTACCAATCATGTAAGAAGGAGCCAGTTTCCCTGCATTCTCATCAGCATTTGATGTTGTCACTATTTTTCATCTTTTTACTTTAGCCATTTGATCGCTGTTTAGTGGTTCATTTGCATATCCCTAGAGGCTAATGAAGCTGACATCGTTTCATCAACTTCCTTGATATGTATATATCCTCCTAGTGAATTGTCTATTCATATATTTTGCCCATTCTTAATCGGATCGTGCATTTTCCACTATTGAGTTTTGAGAATGGTTTATGTATTCCAGTTACTAGTCCTTTGTTGGATGTATGGTTGGCAAATATTTGCTCCCAGTGTGTAGCTTCTTTTTTCATCCTCTTAACACCCTGGTTTCTTTCACGTTTCAAATGCATCAAGATTCTTTGGACCTCAGAGCTTTGGCGCACACTCCTGTTGAATAGCAGAAGTATTTCATTTTAATGAGATTCAATTTATCAGTTTTCCCTTTTATATAGGGTGCTTTTGATGTCAAGTATAAGAGCTCTTTGGCTAGTCCTCATTCTCAAAGGTTTAACCAATGACTTTTTTTCTTAAACTTTTAAAATCTCAGGTTTTACACTTAAACTCAGAATCCGTTTTGAGTTAACTTGTATACAGTACGAGGCTAACGTCTAGGTTTAATTTTTTCTGTAAATTTCACACTGTTCCAGCACCATCAGTTGAATGAGTTATTTATCCCTCCTTGAGTTCCCTTTGTTCTTTTGTCCAAATTTAGTTAGGCATATTATTCTGGGTCTAATTCTGAGTTTTCTCTTCTATCTCCTTTCTATCTATAAGTCTGTTCCCCCACAAATATCCTTCAGTTTTGATTAATGTACCTGTGTGATAAATCTTGAAATCAGATAGATTGATTCCTCACCCTTTTTTCTTTTTTGTTCACAATTGTTTGGCTACTCTAGTTTCTTTGCATTTCCTTATAAGTTTTAGAATAATTTTTCTCTCTATAAATTTATTCTTCATCTTTCATATGATTTCACCTGTCTACATGCTTGGGATGTACATGAATTAATTCCTTTTAAAAGGAATTGTGTTAAAGCTTTACATAAATGTGGGGAGAACTGACATATTTGCTAGGTTGGATCTTCCAGTCTATGAACATGGTATGTCTCTGTTTATTTCGATCTTTGATTGCTTCCACGAGCATTTGCTCATTTTCAACATACAGGTCTTGTATATGTTTTATAAGATGTACACCTAAATATTTCTCTCTTTTTTTGAGCAATTTTAAGTGGTATTAGTTTTAGTCAGCTTTTTCCTTGCTATGACCAAAAGACCTGATAAGAACAATTTTAGAGGATAAAAAGTTTAGTTTGTGTTCATAGTTTCCAAGGTCTCAGTCCATAGACAGCCAATTCCATTCCTCTTGGCCCTAGGTGAGCAAAACATCAAGACAGAAGAGTGTGGTGAAGAAAATGGCTTAGAACATCACACCAGGAAGCAGAGAAGGAGAGACTTCTCATCAAGGACAAATATATACCCCAAAGGCATACCCCAATGACCCACCTCCTCCAGCCACATTCTACCTACCTTCACTTACCACCCAGTTAATCTTATCAGAGGATTAATGTACTGGTTAGTTTAAAAATCTCATAACTGATCATTTTACCTCTAAACTTTCTTGCATTGTCTCACACATAATTTTGGGGGGAACACCTTATACCTAAACCATAATAGTATTTCATTTTTTATTCCCATATCCTCATATGTTTATTTTGTATCCTATGACCTTGATAAATTAACTTATTAATTCTAAGAGTTTTGATCTAATTCTAAGAGTCCTCAAGATTGTATATGCAGAAAAATGTATAATTTGCAAATTGGAATAATTTTCTTTCTTACTGATCTATTTCCTTTTTTTCCCTTTTATTGTACTAGGCATATCTTCCAGAACTACAATGAATGAAATTGGTGAGAGTGAATATTCTTTCCTTGTTCCTAATCTTAATGGAAAAGTGGTCTGATTTCTACCATTAAGGATAGTATTAGTTGTAAGGTTTTGTACATGCTCTTTATCAAATTAGAAAAATAAATCCTCTATTATTTTTTTCTGAGTTTTTTAAAATCAAGAATGGGTGTTTACTTTTCTGCACTGATAGGTATGATATGTGATTATGTTATTTTTATTCTTTACCCTGTTAATATGGGGGTTACATAGATTGATTTTTTAATGTTGAGCCAAATTTTTTTTATCTCTGACCTAGTCTTTTTTTTTTTTTTTTTTTTTTTTTTTTTTTTAAATTTTTTTTTTTAGTTGTTGATGGATCTTTATTTTATTCATCTATTATTTATATGTGGTGCTGAGGATCGAACCCAGTGCCTCACGCATGCTAGGCAAGCACTCTACCACTGAGCTACAGCCGCAGCCCCCTGACCTAGTCTTGATATACAATGCTTTTTATATATTGCTGAATTCTACTCATTAACCTTTCAAGAGTTTTTTGTATCTATATCCTTGGGGGTTTTGGTCTACAGTTTTCTTATCTTTTCTTTTTCTTGTACTATTTTGATTGGTTTAGTGCCAGAGTGTAACTAACTTCTTACCATGACTTGGGAAATGTTCCCTCCTTTTCTAGAGTCAGGAAGAGAGTGGTAGAAATTGATGTGAGTGTTTCTTTAAACATCTGGCAGAATTCTTCAGCCAAACCATTTGGACCTAGAAATTTCTTCATGAGGAGTTTTTTACTTATGAATTCAAATTCTTGAATAGTTATGAGGTCATTCAAATTATCTACAGTGATAGCTTATTCTTTCATAGGAGGTGTTCCATTTTATTTAACTTGCCAAATACATGTGTGTGAAGTTGCTGATCATATCGCCTTACTAACCTTTCAAAGTTTACAGTCTTTGTAATGCTACCCTCAGTTTCATTCCTGATGTTGGTAATGTGTGCCTTTTCTTTTCTATCTTTGTAACTTTTTTATTAAAGTATGTCAATTTTATCTGTATTTCTGAAGAATCAGTCTTTGTTTCTTCAATTTTATCTATTTTTTTGTTCCCAATTTCATTAATATTTTTTCTTTTTTTTTATTTTTAGTGGTAGATGGACACAATACCTTTATTTTATTTATTTATTTTTATGTGGTGCTGAGAATCAAACCCAGTGCCTCACATGTGCTAAGCAAGTGTTCTACCACTGAGCCACACAACCCCAGCCCCTATTTCTTATCTTTATGGATTTTTCTCTACTTGCTTGGTCTTAGTTTTTTTCTTTCTCTCTCTTTTTTTTTAGAGTTAAGAGAGAAAACAGATTAAGATCTTTCCTCTTTTTTAATGCATAAATTTAGTACTACAAATTTCTTTTTCAGTGCTGCTGTATATCTATGTTCCACAAATTTTGGTATGTTGTTCTGTATTTTATTTCTGTTCATGTATAAATTACATTATACATGCATAACTTTCTCAGTATCTTGTGTTAACATTTTACTAGTTTGAAGGGTAGCAATCTTGCTTCTCTTTACCTTCCCTTACCCTCCCTTGTTTATAATTGTCTCATCTATGTCCAATACTTTTAAAACCACATCAGGCAGTATTATAATTTTTTGCTTCAACCATGAAAAGTAATTTGGAAAACTCAAAAGGAGAAAGAAAATATGTAATATTTACCATTTTTTCTTTCCATTGTTCTTTCTTTTTTCCCCAATGTTCCAAGATTACTTCTTTTATCATACACTCTCTGCTTATAGAACTTCTAGTCATTCTTTTAGAGTAGGTCATCTGTCAACAGATGCTTTAGTTTACCTCCAAGAATGTTTTTGTTTCTTTGTTTATGAAGAATATTTTCACGGGACATCTAAAGCCGGGTTGACAAATCTTTTCTTTAAAAAAAAAAAGGAAACAAAACAAAACACATAGAACCACTCCTTCCAGCCTCCATGGTTACTGATGAGAAACATGCTGTCATTCAAACTCTTTTCCACCTACCCCATAGGTGAGGCATCATTTTTCTCTTGTAGTTTTTGAGATTATTTCTTTCTCTTTAGTTTCCAGTATTTTAACTATGTATTATGTATATTTGGGTGGATTTTTGTGGGGTTATCTTGTTTGAGATTCACACAGCTTCTTGAATCCATAGAATTCAAATTTTACCACATTTCTAATGTTTTCAGCCATTACTTCTTTAAATATTCTTCAGCTCCATATTCTTTCTCCTGTTTTTCTGCGACTCCAGTGATACAAATGTTAGATCTCTTGTAATAGTTCCCAAATTCCTTGAGTCTCTCTTCATTTCTTTTAGATAATTTTCTTTCTGTTGTTCAAACTGGGCAATTTCTATTGTTCTACCTTCCTCTGACACCATTCTTGGAGAAGAGAAGGTCTGCCTCCTTATTGCTAGCTGAGAACATAAATCCAGGCTCCCCACTTGGATGCTCAAGTTGGAAGGATCTCATCGGTCCTACTGGGCAAGGCTGGGAGTGTGGCTATCCACCAGACCTCCATGAAACCACCCTAACTGTGAGGATGGGCAGGAGTGCTTCTTCTTCCTCTCTGGTGGTCTCCACAGATGCCATGTTGGAGGCTGCATTTATGACAACTGGGCAGTGATCAAAGTCCTCAGTCTCCAGCAGGGATCCTTCCATGCCACCTCAACAGGGGACAGGCAGCTCCTTAGAGCCTGGCCAGAGTAGGAGTCTTGACCTTTGCTGGTCGGGAGAAAATAAGTTGTTATCTAAAACTTTTCTCTCTTGCTTGGGCCCCCTAACACCAGGCTTTTGTTAAGAATGTTTTTCATCTGTACCTGTTGGTCTTTGAGGATCACTGGTTTCTTCAGCTCCAAGTCTGGTCTGTACAAGACCAAAAAAAAAAAAAAAACAGAAAACTCACCATCATGTTTTTCTCTTGGGTCCCATGATCCCTAGACAGTGTGCTATGTACCTTCCTTCTCAACCTTTCAACATCTCTGTATGTCAGTCTTACATGCGGCACCCATTGCTGTCATTATATTTAGCAGGAGAAATAGGGAAACACACATCTGCTCTATCTTCCCCGAAGTGGCAGTACTGAATTGCTCTTCCTTTTTATACAATTTTCTCATCCACTGGAATGTTTTGAGGGCAAGTTTTATTCGTTTTTATTTCCTTAGCACCAGGCAATGAGCATGTGTCCAATATATGCCTGTTGAATGAATGTATGAATGAATGTTGTGCCTAAGCAGCCGTGAATAATCCTTTGCAGTGCCCAGTTTTTTCCACTCTTCATTGCAGCCTCTCAAATGCTTAGACTGTCTGTAATTTACTTGTCTGCAGGCACACAGCTGGGACCCTGAGATTTCCTCATTCTGTGCCAACGGCTTGTCTGGTTTGATTGTGTGAGTCCTGAAGACCTACTATGGGGAAGCAGACCAAAGACAAGTCAAGAACAAAGGCCACAGTTCTGCAGTGGAAGGAGGGTACACCTTTCTCCTCTGTTGCAGAGGGAGCAGAGTGTTCCCAGTGAAGAAAATGGCTGGAAGGCCTTGGGAGGGATTGTTTTTGGCTGTTTCCATTTCTTCTCCCCATTTGATGCCTCCTCCAAAGCTGCTAGGTTAGAAGCAGAGAAAACAAAGTAGGAGAGCTTTTGGGATTTCCCAAATTGAAACAAAATTGCATCTCATTAAAATGTGCACACACACTCATACATAGCATACTGGAGTTATGGGTTACATGAATTCCCACATCACTGGGTAATTTATTCAGTTCCTACTCCCACACTGTTGAGAGGCACAGAAGTACAAACTAGCAAACATAAATAATGAACAGCTTTTAGTGCCTTTATCAATCATAAACATTGTGCTATGTCCCTCAGGAGAGGCTAGTAATAAATCCTCCATTCATGGTTTGGGGTGCCCAGTCCTTGTCTGGGGGACTAGTGAGACAGCCTCCCTCCCTCTCTGATATTATTCAAGGGGATAGATGCCAGACTAGACATGCTTTCTAACCAAGATCTGTCTGTCTCACACCCTTGTGGCCTTCAGAGAAATAGGTATGATTAAACAAGCTCTAGACCAAAAAAAAAAAAAAAAAAAAAAAAACCAATGTAAACCACATAGGAAACTTCAAATTTTCTAGCAGTCATATTTTTAAGAAGTAAGAAGAAATAGATGAAATTAATTTTCAAAGTACATTTTCTTTAACCCCCAGGTTCCCCCAGTGCTGTGCTTTGAACATGTAATCAATATCTTTTTTAGAGTTATTAATGAGATTTTTACATGTTTTATATTAAGTCCTTGAAATTCAGTGGTGCATTTTATGTCTATGGATCTTCTAAATTTGGACTAGCACATTTCATAAATTTTCAATTGCTACATGTGGCTAGTGGCTACCACGTTGAATAATGAAGATTTAAAGGAAGAGTAGATGGATAGATGAATGAGTACACGGGCACCCAAGTGATTGAGTGAATGAGTGATACCTGAGTGACTGTGCAACTGAGAGAGTGAATTAATGAGTAAGTACACGAAAGACTCAAAGGCACATTCAGCCTCCCGTCTCCATCACGCATGCTATCTGAAGATGGGCAGGCAAGAGCTAGAGACTTTCAAATTATTCCAAGTGTAAAACACCCAGCCTTCCACTTGCACAGCACTTCACACTTTCTAGAATTCTTTTATATGCACCCCCGTTCCTCATGACAGTCCTATGAAGGACAGAGGAATCTGCAACTGTCCCAGGATGGATCCTAGGCCTGGCACACAGCCCATTCCCACCCTGCCACTCTCTAGTACATGCGGACTGCTCCAGAACCACCACTGTGGAAAACCCTGTGCTGCTGATGCCCCAAGAAGCAATTGCTGACCTCTACTGAGTGCATCTGAGGTGCCACCCAGTCTTGTTACTGCCATGGTGAGAGGTACCTGGGTACATCTGTGCTCCAAAGCAGCCAGGCACATGGATGTTCTATGGAGGAGTTACCTTCCTGGAGCAGACAATTCCCAACCTTGCCCTGCACTCCACTGTTTACCTAGGACTTTCCCCTACATCTCTGAAAACTCCCTCCAGAGACCAGCCCAAGCCAACCAGAGCTCAGCCTGCAGCTCCATTTCCAGGTGGGTTCTCAGAGCCCAGCCTGGAGTCAGGCAGGGTATTCTACCTGCAGCTCAGGCAAGGGCCAGGGAGCGAGGGCAGAAAGCATGAGGCCCCCAAGCCCAGGGCTTGTTAAGAACTGGATGAAGGCCAAAGGAGAAAATAGAACAAGATGTAGCTAGAAAGGAGGGGAAACCCTGCTTGGCCAGGTAGATCTGGGAAGCACAATTAGTCCTAGAAATTGTGTAGAGACGGAAAACATCACTGATTACCATGGGCTGGTGGAAAGGGTAGGATGGAAGTGATTGCTTATGGGGTGTGCGGTTCCCTATAGGGTATGGGGTTCCCTGTGGGACGATAAAAATGTTTAGAGGGAACTAGATAGGAGGATGGTGGCGTGGCATTATGAATGTACTAAGCACCGCTAAATTATACTACTTAATAATGACTGAAATGGTAGGTTTTCTGTATGTATTTATTGAAATTTTTCAAAAATCAGTGCTAGAACTCTAGCTCAGGGCTTTGCACTGAATTCCAACTCTCTTTCCCTCCCCACTGCCATAGGCAGCCCAGCACCAAATCTTCCCCTGGACTGAGAAGATCTTTTAGAGACAGCCCAACACAGGCCAACACTCACCTAAGCCCACAGAGCAACACAGCCACCAGCTGCTGACCAGCACAGCCCAGAAGTGAAGGATCACAAACTGCTAAGTCTGGAAGAATTGATATATTCCACCTCTGACAGACACAGCAAGGAGCTTGCTCGGGGGATAAGTGCCAAGTTAAGGTAACATCCTAAAATATGGAACTCCATTCCCCAGCTCATTAGGGAACTTTAATCTCTGAAATCTGTAAACCCTTCTTGAAGTTATTTATATGATCAGCTTGTGCAACATCTCTTGGGGATAAAATGTTGCATAAATTTATACTACTCACTGGGTAAAGTGGGATTCCCTTTAGTTCTCCTAAAATTATCTCCTGTCAAGTTTTATGGGGATGGAGGAGAAAGAGGAATTTAGGTCTAAGATGTTAGGATGTCAACAAGCACTCTATCTTTCATGATTGGAAAACCTTTCATCCCATCCTCCATCCATCTGATCTTTCCAGATTTAAGAAACCTAATTGCACCCCTGTTCCCCCTTGATCATTTTAGTTGCCCTCCCTACAGCTTTTATATATTTGTCCCCTGTCTCTTTCTAAAGAGAAAATGATTAGAATATCCATAAATACTAGAAGGAGAGAGAGAAGCAGCAGTACTTACCATCCTGAGTCTAGGGTACAGTTGGACCCTCATGAGAGATTCATGAGAGAATCGAATCCTCACGCCCTTGTCCTATGTTCGCAGGCTTCCGCGCACTGAACGCCCCGGTTCCTGCCTCCCTCTCCAGCCTGTGCGCTCACAGTGCTCCAGGTACCTTGTCTTCTTTCGCTTTTCAAATATGGCACTGGCACAGGCTCCCATAGAACAGAAGGGTAGTTAGTGCCTTATAGAGAAAGGGCTCACCCCATCTTCCTTGAGCAATGGCTGAAAGCTTCACCACATTCGAGAACTAAGAATTCAGAGATGAACTAAATACAATCTGTGCCCTCAAGGAGCTGTTGGCCCTGTGGGAAACAGAACATGAAAACAACCAGCACAACTACAAGAACCACTGCAGTTCAATGCTGTTATGGAAGCCCAGCATAGGTGAGCAGTGCAGAGGAGGGTCACGTGCCCTGGGTGAGGCGTATCTGGCAAAGCCTCCTGGAAGATGTGGCCTCTCGCATGGGCTTCAAAGGGTGAGTAGGAGCAGAGGAGGGGGCACCCCCTCCAGGCAGGAAAGTGCATGAGAAGAAACACGAGGAATGACAGAGATCTGGGAGTGGCCAGAGCCAAGAGTGGGTGGCATAAGATGAGCCTAGAGACAGGTAATGAGAGAACTCCAGCAGACAGATCTTCTCAGAACTTCCTGTGAGCCCCATGTTAAGGCAAATACTCATGGGAACAGGGGTGCTCTGCCTCCCAAGAGCCTGGAGCCTACCAACAGAGCTGTTGCTATTAGCACTATAGGCTGAGATGGTTTCTGTCATCCCCTTCCTGTGGAGCAAATGTACCTTTGTCACCCAGATTCTGAGGGCAGTCACATTAAGTACCCATTTATCAGAGCCCTACAATGTGCCAGGCAGGAAGCTTAGCATGGAGAAAACAAAAAGAATAATATCTCAGGGCAGCTTAGATTTCTTACAGATATGGACACACAAACACACACACACACATATACACACACAGGATAGTAACTCCTGGGCTTTGACCTAAACAGTGACTAGGAGTCCCCTGCTAACAAGAGCTGAAAACTATGACACCCCTCCTCCAAAGTCTCCTGCTCAATCCTTGAGGATGCCTCAAAATCCATTAGTGAGAGAGAAATTTCCATTACAATATGAGAAGGAAGATTTAAAGGTAACTACATTTGAGAGACTTAACATCTTACTTGACAGTCTCTCACACCATGGTGCAAAGAACAAATGATAATTTTTATTGTTATGTACAGGCCAGAGGATCTTACTGGGTGGTGCCATGGTTTGAGCATGCCCCCAGGAATCACACTGCAACAGAGTTAGGGGCGGGGCCTAATGGGAGGTGTTTAGGTTGTGAGGGCTCCACATTGTGAATGGATTCATGCTGATTATAAAAGGACTTGATGCTGTGAGCTCACTCTCCTGCTCACTCCTTCTCACCTTCTCTTTGTCTTTCCATAATAGAATTGCACAGCAAGAAAGCCCTCACCAGATGCCCCTTGGCCATAGACTTTGCAACCTCTAGAACAGGTGCTAAACAAATCTCTATTCTTCATCAATCACATAGTCTTGGGTACTCTGTTATAGTAGTATAAAACTCTTTGCCCCAAACTCCATTTTCAAACCACACCTTAGATCCAGATGTTGACTAGGTGTTCTTTCTCTGCCACTCTCACTTGTCCTGTTGGGAATTTCTTACAGCCATCCTTCCACATCCAACTCCAGTTGTCACTGCCACTGTGAAGACACCCTTGGGCTCCTGGATGGAACCACAACACTTTGCACAAGCCCCTCGCAGGCTGAGATTCCATCTGTCTCTGTGGCTGATGCTCCATGTCTTGGTGGTCAGTTCCCCAAAGGCGGGTTTCTCTTCTGTGACATCAAATAACACAAGGCACAGGATAAAAACTTGATTTGAAAATGTCAGAGAAATAAATCACAAAAATCAAAGTAGCAGTTCCTTTCCAGCTTGTGTAAAAGTGACTGGAATATAGAGGCCCGTCCCTGATGGCTCCCACATCTATAGGCCCCAGTTGGCGTTTCAGTTGTTGCTCTGTAAGCACAATTCCTATAGGCTGTCAGGACTGGTGACAGATGGGCTGGTGCACTGATCTGCCTTACACAATCCTGCCTTCCCTCAGCAGCAGTGAAACCCTGAGCACAGCCACATGGGACTAGTCCTGGAGACATGAAGCCCACTACTATCTCCAACAGTAGCCTCAAGGTCTGGTGTCACACAATCAGACACATGGGACAATTCTGAGCATCTTCCTGCAGACCCGGCCTCTGCCTGTGCTGCCACCAACAGCCACAAGCATCTGCTCTTCCCCTGCTTCTGACCAAGGACCAGCACCTGATAATTCCCCATCTGGCCACACAGGACAGAGGTTTGCAAGCGAGGCAGAGGTGCCTGCTCCTGAACAGTAGGCCCATTTTTCCTGACCCTTTCCTCAAAGGAAAACTAAGTGCTCTGAAAATAATTCAACAGAAAATCATAAAGTGACTCTTCGAGGTGCAAAGAGGGTCATACAGGGGCCTTGAGAGTTGAATGACACCACAACAAATTCTCTGGGTTTTATTTTTATCTTCCATAAGCATCAGACTGAGCACTGGAGAACTACCCAGGATTCAGAACTACCCAGGATTTAAAATTTTAAAAAGAAAGAAATAGAGGCTGGAGAGGGAGAAGCCCAGTGGGGACCTGGCAGGGAAACCCATACCCAGTGACAATGTCCCTAGCTGCCCTCTGTGGCTTCACCAGCATGGCCAGAGCAGGCCAGCCACATCAACCCAATGTGGCAATGACAACCCAGCACCCACTTCCTATCTGCTGCACCTCAACCACCCTCCTGGCCCACACTCTCCTCTCCTACCTCGTAGGGTTCCATATCTCACCCCACATTCCTCTGGCTCAGGTCTCAAGCTGGGGTTTTGTTTTTTGTTTTTGCTCTTTGCCACGGCCCCACTCTGCTTTGGCCACCACGTCGAGCCTTCAAGGTGCCCATCCCACATCTGCAACCACCCTTGCTGCAGCTCAGATTATCAACATCCTTTTCCTTCTGAATTCCAGTCTCTTGCAGGGGTCCCCAGCTAAAGAATTTGAGGAAGCACCCCAAAGCTGCTTCTTCCCCCGGTAATAGGGTTGGAGCCTCTCAAATAAATAAGAGCCCACACTCACGGAACAGAGGGCATCTGAGCCTCAGGTCTGCCTCTGGATCCCTTCCGACAATCCTAGCAGTAAGGTTCCCTTTCAGATGGCCTCAACTCCCCTGGTAATGTACCTCCTGCCACCCACTCCTATTTTCAGTTTACCAAATATAACCCCAATTTAGACATGGCTGCAGTATTTTCCCCAAAAAGCTTCTAACCATCAAGCAAATTAGTGGATGCAAGTCTAAATTGCAGAATAATCCCTGACTCCACCTCCAAAAATAAATCCAAACCTCACCTAGCCATCCTGGACTTCTGCTGCACATTTTGCTTAGGTTGATTTCCTCATCCACCACACACTTGTTTTCTGCAGCAAAGTTAGCATGACCCTACACAAAAGATGACGTGCAAAGTCAACACACCAGGGGCAGCTGGAGGGGCTCTCTGAAATCATAAGGAACAGAATGGCATTAGCCCAGGATGGCAGGGCACAGGGCAATTGGGGGAGGGCCCTCTCCAGGAAGCCACAGATAGGGATTTGCTCCAGCTCACAGGTTCAGAGTCTTCAACTTCATTTTAAGAGATTTAATTATGGCTGATAAAGTGGGTTAACTGCTTCATACTGTGATAGTATAAATAGATACTTCTTTCCTTTGTATGAATGCTATCATTTCAATCCCAACAAGCCCACTTTACATGATGTATTAGAAGTGTATCTTCTAAACCAGCTCACCCCCGGTAGCTGAATCTAGGTAGAGCCAAACCAGAAAACTCAGGGAGGCTGCTCCTGCCCTTGAAGAGTGATGCATGGACCCCGCTATCTGTGATCTCAGGTGAATTCATCATCAACCAACCTTTTCCAAGGCTCTGGATCAATTATACATTTTGTCACGGGCTTACAGGTTTCACAAGCATTGTTAAACTCTGTGTATGATACAATCTTTTATTTATCCTTCAACTCTAAAGAGATGTTTCTCAAAGTGTGATCTATAGTCCACTTGTAACAAAATCACCCTGAATGCTGGTTAAAAGGAAGATTCCTGGGTTCCACTGAGACTTTCCAAATCAGCTTTTCTGCAGGGAATTGGGTCCAGGAAACCACATTTTTATAAGTGTTTTCCAACACTTATAATTATTTGGGGAAACTTATTAAGTGTTACATCATAATTTTAGTGATTTGTGCTCTCTTCTTTATTTTTTGCTTGTTTTTTTTTTGTTTTTTGCTTTGGTGGGGGGGAACTGGGGATTGAATTCAGGGGCACTGTACCACTGAGCCACATCCCCAGCCATATTTTGTATTTTATTTAGAGACAGGGTCTCACTGAGTTGCTTAGTACCTCACTGTTCCTGAGGCTGGCTTTGAACTAATGGTCCTCCTGCCTCAGCCTCCTGAGTCGCTGAGATTACAGGTGTGCGCCACCACACACAGCTGTGCTCTCCTTCTTACAAGATCGTGATGATGATGATATGGAAAATGGAGATGATGGAGGTGATGGTGAAAGGTATATCAAGATTCCTGCTGAGCGTGGTGGCACACACCTGTAATCCCAGCACTTTGGGAGGCTGAGAAAGGAGAATGGCGAGTTCAAAGCCAGCCTCAGCAACAGCGAGGCGCTAAGCAACTCAGTGAGACCCTGTCTCTACATAAAACACAAAATAGGGCTGGGGATGTGGCTCAGTGGTTGAGTACCCCTGAGTTCAATCCCCAGTACCAAAAAAAAAAAAAGGATTTCTTTATATTTCTTTGGTGCCTTCCCACTTATAAAGCTCTTTCATTATTTCATTTAATTCTCACAATGACTTGATTGTTACAATCCCATTTATAGGTGAGGGAAGAGCTCTGATTTAGAGAGAGGTTAGGAGACTTACCAACTCAGCAAAGCACTTGCTCTGAGTGATTTTCCAGAAATAACACACTTACATGAATCAATTCACTCTTGGCCTGTCCTACCTCCCTAGAAACCACAACTGAGGAGTGGCTGGCCAGAGACCCGCTGGGTCCCAGCTCAGAGCCAGTGAATCAGCAACTGCAAAAGTAAATGCATGACCTTGAGTCGTATGCTATCCATACAATAAGACCCGACCATCTGAGCCAGCAGGTGCAAACCTGGCCGGGAGGCCCATAAGCCTCCTCCCTCCAAATATTCATCAGAAGAACTGTGCAACTGTCAGAAGATTTGGGGTTTGTTATGACTGTGCCTCTGCTAACCAAACGCCTGTCCTTGCAAAGCCACCTAACATATATCTCAGGCCCTGTCCAATGAAAGTGTGTTAAGATTAAGTAGAAATAATGCTTGCAACATTCTTGGCAATTATGAAGTACATCCATGTTCTCTGCTATTGCTAATGACAATATAATTATCTTTGAGGTCTCAGGTTCAGACCTCCTTCTATCTCTTCCCTCTGCCAAGTCTTCTCTCCTTCCATCACTGTCCTCCCCCTGGCCTGGGCACCTCCATGTTTGCCCAAGCTGGGAGCCAGGCCCCAGCATCTCAGCCAAGAATGGCTAGCAGTAATTCAAAGGCTATTTTTCCTCCACACTTTGTAGCAGCAGTTCAGAAAGGCAAGTCACAGCCATAAATTGTGTACAGAAAGGACGGCATGTCACCAACGGGGCCATTACCTCCTTAGAAGTCAAGCAACACAGATTAGAATGGAAATTAGTTGGGATCCTCATCAGTTGGCTGAAGTCGTTCAAGGCTCAAAAATTCATGGAGGTTTGCCACTGGGTCATTGATTTTAGTAGTGAGCATGCATGTGCTCACGTGTGTTTGTGTGCACGTACATGGGTACATATACGCATGCATGCAGGCTCCATCTTTTATTGAGGCTCAAAACAGAAAATAAAAATAAATAAATAAAACAGAGACTTTAATTTCTTTGGGCCTGAGATTGCTCCAAAGATGCGGCTCTGGGATTTCTCGGCCTAATTCAGTCTGGCTACATCTTCCCAAGGGCACCAGGAGGTCCTCACAAGGCAGAAGCCTATGCAGGAGGAAGGCACGGTTTGAGACTTCAGGGAAACACCATCTGAGAAGACAGAATAGAAGCAGTCAGGGACAGGACAACTAGATACCAAGGGCACCTTCAGCGATGAGGCCTCAGACCAGGCATCCTGAAGCACAGAGTACACCCCAGGTCCCAACGCTGTCTGCAGGCACAGAGCAGCTCGGCCTTACTTACCCTAGGATTCAGCCACACAGTCCCATCTGCTGGACTCCTAGGTCAGGGAAGGCATTGGAAAGAAAGGACAAAGATGAAAGCTAACTTAGACCAAGGGCCAGGCAGTGTGGTCAACGTTCCATGAGCCTCCGCTTATTTGATCACACAAAATCCCTGTGAACCACGTTCTGTTATTACCCCCAGTTCATAGATGGATAAACTGAAGTTCCTAATGATTAAATGACTTACTCAAGACATAGAACCTGTCACAGGGAAGCTACTAGTCATACTCGAGTTTTCCTCCAGAACCTCGTACTTACTGAATTCTGCCATTTTAGCCTATTATTCTGGGCCTGGCCCCATAGAAAGCATAGAGCTATAGGACGCAGGTTAAAACTCAAGTTCTGGGACTACATTACCTGGTTTGATGCTCAGCTATTCTTTAACTAAGTACTTTAACCTCATTGTGGCTCAGTTTTCCTTTCTATGAAAAGGGTATAGCCTACTTCATAGAGCTTTAATAGAGATTTAAGTGAATTAATAGATGCAAAGTCCTGATTAGAGTGCCTCTTTCTTCAGCCCCCATATCCTGCCAGTACCTCCGTCTGGCTGAGACCAACAGGAAAGCTGCTGACCCACAGACTGCAAAACACAGCCCATCAGGGCCAGGCATGAACATGGCAGGGTGGCGAGCTGTCAGAGACAAAACAAGCGCTCAGGCCGGGCATGCACGCCTCTCCACAGGAATGCTTCAGCCCCCACCCACAGAAGATTCCCCACCCATTCCCAATTCAGCACTATTTCAGCATTTCTTACTCTTTACTTTCCCTAAACACCAACACAGGGCCTGACGTGTAACATGTGCTCAACACTTACTGGCCGAGTGACTGAATGAGGAGGTGACCAGCCATTACCTAGTGGGTCAAGCAAATGCTCAGGACATCAAGCCTGGGCCATGTTCTCAGAGCTGCCAGGCCCCTGGGCTCCTGGCTCCCTCTTTGTCTTAGTCTACTTTGTGTTACTATAACAGAACATCTGAGACTGGAAAACTTAATTTAAAGAGAGAGAGAGAGTTTTTTTTTTTTTTTAAACTGGTCTGGAAACTGAGAAGTCTAAGAACAAAGGGCCCAGTATGGGCAAGCGTCCATCATTCCATGGTGAAAGGTGGAAAGGCAAGAGAGCAGGCATGAGCTTTGTCTGCATGTATGGGCATGTGTGCCTGAGTGTGTGTGTGTGTATGTGTGGGAGAGAGAGAGAGAGAGAGAGAGAGAGAGAGAGAGACCATCAGGGTGATACTCCCAAGATAACTTACCCCTCTTGCAGCGAAGGCCCTCATCGACTCAGGAAGGCACCGCCACTCTTACACTGGGCACAATGATTCCTCCAGGACACATTCAAACCACAACCCTCTTCTAAGTGCCCCAAGGCACAGGTCTCCCTTGGACGCCTCAGCAAGGGCGCCACCCTCAGGAGACTGACAGGAGGCCAAGAGCAGGCTCACTCTCTGGGCTACACCTTCCTTCTCAGCTCCTTCCCTCCCCATCCCTGTTGCACCTCCCACCCCCTTCCAATGAAAAGCTCCTGGATCCATCACTTCCGGAGCACCCCCAAGGCCTCCCCTCTTTCCGTGCCTATGAACACCCTTAATTAGAGTACAGAATTCATCCACAGGGTGTATCCAGCTTGTGGTCGGAATAATTTAGCTTCAGGAGCTCCTGGGGTCATTTGAAAGCTTTGGGGGGTCCTGGAAGAGCGGGCTAGCGTGTTTGGAGGCTGCCAGGGCCTCCTTTTCCAAGAAAAATAGGAAGAGAGCAAGAAGAGAGAGAGGAGACATGGAAGTGGCTGCTTGAGGAGAGGAGGGACGGGAAGGAGAGAGACAGTGGCCCAGGAAAGTTGGGCACAGACAGTAAGTAGGCCACAGGGTCTGGGCTGAGGACGTGTGATTAGTGCCACTAATCATTTCACCAGCTCAAAATAGGTTCTCTCCTCTGAGACCATCCTCCCAGGGTCAGCCGTGGCTTCTGATTAACCCAGGTTGTCACAGAGCTGCTGCCAGGCAGAAGAGAAGCCTGCAAGGGCGGAGGCCCCCACCAGGACCCTGGGAATCCAAGGTCCCAGAGGTCACTCCCCCAGGCTCCTGACACCTGCCCATAGCACGGGGCTCTCTCCAGGGACCACTGAGCCCCTTATTCCCTGGCAGGCACCCCACCACAGGGTTAGCTCACCTCCTCCCAGAAGGCAGAGCCCAGCTAGTCAGGGAGGTAATTGGCAGGGCTCGGGGCCAGCCCCCGAGGGATAGTGATTGGGAGAGTCTCCTGTCCTCCCATGTCACCCTCACTTATCCTCAGGTGCCTCATCCCTGAGTGCTCTGTGGAGCTGCCTTCCATCTGCTCCCAGAGCAGCATCCCCCGGGATTCACCCCACACAGCCGCTCTGCGCAGGCTCCTGTCATCTCAGCTGCAGACCAAAGAGTCTCTTTCCCTTCTCCTGTAAGTCACTTGTTCAACATGGTTGTTTGGAAAGGGGGGGCCATGGAGGCAAAGACCCAGAATTATAGCAGCAGCTCATTGCCTGGTGGCAGGTGGCAGGTGGCAGCGGGCAGAGGCAAGGACATGTACGCCCAGCAGCTGCCTGGGTTCTCTGCTGAAGATCATTAGGGGAGAGCAGCTTCAATGTCTTCATCCCACAAGGCCACATGGAAGGTGACAGTCAGCTGGCCTGAGCAAGACGCAGATTTCAGTGCGGTGGTGGGCATCTCAGTAGCCTTGGGGCACACTCCTCTCTGAGTGCCACCTTCATCTAACTGGCACTGTTAATTGGCCACTAGGGAACAGCAGACAAGGCACCATCTCCTGAGACATGTTCCTTTCATCCAGAAGTCTCCAAACCCCTGTGGCCACTCAGTCTTATCCTGTTGGGACTTCGAGGCCACCACCCAGTCCCATCTGCTCCACAGAGCTGGTCCTGACTACCCCACAAGCCCATGGGGCCATTTATCAGCCCATGGGGCCATTTATCAGCTGGGAGGTACATCATGCCTAATAGAAGGTGGGCAGGGGGAGCTGGTTCTGTGCTGGAGAAACTGCAGCCAGTGTTCACTGAGCTTAAGGCAAGGACCAAGCCCAGCGTCCCAGTTGCTTCTGCCCCAAACAGGTGACAATACCCCAGGCTAGTTCACAAGCACAGCTCCTAACAGGCAATGCACCCCACACTATGCACTCCATCCTGATCACTGAGGAATTTAGGTCCAAGCTTTCTCTGGGTGTGGAAACTGGTGACTGTAACACAGGTGGAGAGTAGAGATGTGAGAAAGTGGTCAAGGGTCCCTAAGGAGTCACCCTCAAGCAGGTGGCAAAATTATAATGGGGCCAGGAAATAGTCAGTGCCAAAGTCCAACACTAAAGGGAGCTACCCCATGAGGTTCCAAGTCCCCCAAAAACCAGGCCTGGAGGAGGGCCCAGGGACAAACTGGCAGAAAACCATTTCTCTCTCTGGTTCTACAGCCCTAGGCCTGGACACATTCTGAACATTTACAAGATATTGTTATGGTTTAGATATGAAATGTCCCCCAAAACTCACTTGTGAGACAATGCAAGAAAGTTTAGAGGTGAAATGATTGGGTTATGACAGCCTTAACCTAATCAGTTAATTAATCCCCTGATACAAATTAACTGGGAGGTAACCATAGGCGGGTAGGGTGTGGCTGGAGAAGGTGGGTGACTGGGGGCTGTGCCTTTGGTGCACATATTTTCTCTGGTGAGGGAATAGCTCCCTCGCTGGCTCTCTCTCCTTCCTGGTGCAATGTCTTGAGCCGCTTTCCTCCACCACACCCTTCCACCATGTTCTGTCTCACCGAGAACCCCAAGAAAAGAAGCAGACTGTCTAGGGATTAAAATCTCTGAAACGGTGAGCACCAAAATAAACTTTTCCTCCTCTAAAATTGTTCTCATCAGGTCTTTTGGTCACAACAGTGAAAAAAGCAGACTAAAACAGAAATGGAGAGGAGACATCAAAGAGCCCAAGGCAGGGTGGCCCAGAAACTGATATGACGAAAGACACCAACAAGAGCTAGACTGACAGTGAGCACGCGCTCCTGCTCCTTCTCCCCACTCCATCCTGGGAAGCTCACGCAGACAGCATCAGTCATGTGGTCCTGCCACCCCAGCCTGGGCAACACTGCCACCCAGGGTTAGAGGCAGCCACTCCCTAGCCTCACCCAGCCACAAGAATGTCCTGGCAGCCCCTCAGGCAGGAATTATGGGCCTCCAGGCCCCACTCTATTAAGGAAACCCCCATCTCCCATGGTCCTAGTGCATCAACATGACTTTTGTCCCTTGAGATCATTGTTCTGGAGGCTGGCCAAGTCAGCTGATGCTACTCACTGCCAGGAAACAGTGAGCTACTGTCAGACGAACCACCACACACTGCACAGCCCCGGGGCAAGGCTGAACTTGCAGGCGCAGGCGCAATGTGTAACACAGCTCCCCACTCTGCCCCTCAGCCACCACCCTCAGCAGCCAACACACACCCAACTGACAAGCTCTGGTTTCTAGATGGTCCATCCTAATCATTTGGGTGATTTGGGTTCACATCTGATCCTGACCCCTCATATCCCCTTGCAGCTTCTGCATCCTGTCCACAATGCCACAGTTCATAGATGAGGGATCAGAGACCTTGTCCAAAATTGCAACAGCCCCTAAGTTACCAAGCAAAGATGAATGGTCAAAACCATTCATCTCTGAGGCGTGGGGGTGGGGGCTTGTCTAACATTAAATATTGTGTCAGATCCCAAAGACTACATCACCAGTAATGAGCAGTACACTTGGAGACACAGTTATAAACACAGAATGACACCCGAAGAATCATCAAGTGGTAAGATTGAGTCTGTCTGGAAGATCAGAGACATCTCACAGAGCAGGCACCGTTGGCCTTGGATCTTGGAGGATGAAGAGGCCCTCCGCACCACTGACAAGGGCCAGCCTGCATCAGAGGCCCCGTGGCAGGTGTTGAGTTCCTCTCACAGCAAGGCCACGAGGAAGCACTTTCCTCGTGTCCACTTCACAGAGGAGAAAAGGAAGCCTTAGGGTATGTGACCCAAGTCACATGGCTAGAGGGATAGAGTTCGAATGCAACCTAGTCAGAGTGACACAAAGCACTCAGTCACCACACTGTATTGCCTTCCAGAGTGAGAAGCCAGCACATTTCTGTAGCAGCTACCAAAGGGGTGATATGAGAAAGGACATTAAGGCAAAGGCACAGAGGAGGGAACACCATGGTGTCTTTGGAGACATGCAGGTATCCAGGCATGGCAAGGGCAAGAACTGTCCCTCAAGAAGCAGGTGGCATTGGAACAGGGACAGCTAAGGCATTTAAACAGGGAAGCAGCATGGTAAAGCTGGCACTTTGACAGGGGAGCTCTGCATTAGCAGAAGACAAGGTTACAGACAGGACATCAGTTAGGAGACCATGACCATGAAGGGGAGCGTAACTCTGGGGACAAAGATTTGTTCACCAACTAGATATGGGGGAAAAGAATCACGTAGGAGTATAAGGTGACTCTCTCAGGAGCTGCCAGCATGAGGGAGGAAGGTGAATCCAGAGAGGGCAATAAAATGAGTCCAGTTTGCTCAGGAGGAGGGTCCTCCCATGGAGCTGGCTAGGGGGCATCTCAACATAAGACACACGGGGCAGGAGTGTGGTCTGGCCAGAACAAAGGATGTGTGTGAGTGGGTGGATATAGGATCCTGAGACAGACAGTGTCATCTGGTGCAGGAAGAGTGAGAAGGGGAAGTGGAGGCTGAGTGAGGAGGCTAGGATTCAGGTGCACTGGGCAGAAAGGAAGCAGCAGAGACACTGGGAGATACCAGGCAGAGAGCCCAGGGGAGAGCCAGGTCAGAGGAACAGAGGAGTGGTCAGCTGGCTCCTGACTCAGGGAAGTAGTGAGGTGTGAATGGCAAAGGGGTACATTAGGGATCACTGGTGGCGTTTGGTAGTTTAAAGAGGAACCAAGAAATTAAGATGGTGGTCTTTAAGGAACTTCACTCAGAAGAGAAGACCAAGGTGCTGGGGACATGGCTGAGGGAGAGCTACTTCCATTTCGGTTGATTTTTTAAATCACATAATGACGGCCACTGTGAAAGAATATATGTGAAGTACCTGAGAACATTCAGCTAAACCTAAGAACCTGTCCTCTGTTAAACCTGGAGCAGGGCCAGGCCCCAGACGCTCCCAGCAGCTTCCCTTTCAAGGGGGTGTGCTTGCAGGAGGGAGAAGAATGGAGTGGGCTGGGAGAACAGGAGAGGAGAAGGAACAGAAAAAAGGAGGAGGAGAGGAGGTGAGACTTGAGGTGGATCTGGATGAATTGGAAGCTAATGAGAACAGGAAGCTGAGGGAGTTTTTGCCAGATGACTCCCATCTTCTCTTCAGAAGGATAATAATAATAATAAATGGGCCAATAATGAGGTTAGGGCCCCGAGGGGGGTGAGCTGACCAGAGACAGGTGAGGGATTGCTGCCAAGGAGAACGGAGGGGCTAGCCAAGGGGTCTGAGTGGCTCCATTCTTACAATTATGCCATTTCCTCAAGGGTTCTCAACGAGCCAGGTGAGGAGCAGAATTGACGGGAGCTGGATCCACCCCAAGGTGCAGAAGTTATCCGGGTGAGTCAAGTCTGGCTAGACACATCCACATCCGCGGTGTTGAAGGAGCGGTTAAGGATTGCTCCAAGGGAAGCACTTTGGGATCTTGGCTGCCACAGATGGAGAGGGGGCCTCCCTGAGGACAAGGAGGAGGATCAGGGGCCATACCTCTAAAAGAGGTCACAGATCAGATGAGACAGTAAAGCATTCTGAGATAAGTGTCAAATGAGTGCTGCAAAGTGCTAAATGAGTTTGCATCTGGCTTTGACACCTATCAGCTGGGTGGCCTTAGGCAGATTTTTTTAATGTCTCTGAACCCCCACCCTCCCAATGAACTTATTTGTAACAATCCCTCTCTCTGGAGGTCGTCACCCAAGGCTCAAAGGAGAGAACTGTGAAAGTTCATTGTAAGCTGTGCACAAATGTCAGCAAGGGTGAATCAGGCAGGGAGGTCAAGAAAGTCCTGGACTGAGGCAGGAGCGCGACTCGGCCAGCCATTCCCCCTAGTCACTGGCCTGGCTTCCTCCCCTCTCTGCCCTTGCCCTTTCCGAATCTCATTTGGTTGGTTTCTGACCAATCTCTAAAACCTACTGGAGTCAATTTGAATTCTAATCTGATCCTCCAAGGTGCCCCCTCCAGCCTCAGCCGAGTGTCATCTATGAAATTAATGAGTGTGCTCTCTGCTTCATCATCTAGTTCATTGCTGGAAACATTAAATAGCCCAGGGCTCCAGACTTTGAATTGCTCCAAATAGCCTCTCACAAGTCTCTGAGGTTTGTTTTTTTCTATTATTGTTTATTTTATATTATATTTTTATTGTTTTTGGAGACAGACAATGGGAAGCCAGACACTTTCCCTCCTGGATTTTAGCCATACTTTCCCCCTCACACACACACGAACGCACACCACTGTTGTTCTCTCCACTAGATTTGGTCTTTTTGTGAAGCACAGAAAAAGGCACCCTTCCATTTTATAATATAGCTCAAAGCTCCTGGAACTTCCCTAACGACCACTCTACCACCTCGAGCATTTTCAGGAGACCCTGGATTTACTGCCTGGCCCCTGGCTCCTGCCCTTGCCCTAGGGACCTCTGAGCCATCATTCACCTAGCCCAAGATGTTTAGTGTCTCTTAGTCCATTCAGGCAGCTATAAAAAAATAACTTACACTGAGTAACTTGATAAACAATAGAAACTCATAGTTCACAGTTCTGGAGGCTGGGAAGTCCAATATCAAGTCACTAATAGATTTGGTTTTTGGAAAGGGTTGGTTTCTCCAACACGGAGCCATCTGGTATCCTCACGTGGCCCAAGAGGTAGACAGCTCTCCCAAGCCTCTTTCCTAAGGGCACCAATCCTAGTCATGAGGATGGAGCCCTCACAACCAGTTCACCTCCCAAAGGCGCCATCTCTTGATACTCTAGCATTGCAGATTGGGTTTCATCGTAGGATTGAGGGCGACACAGCACTCAGACCATAGCAGTGTATATGCAGTAGTTTACCACTGAGGGAGCCGTCCTGCGCATTGGCTAGAAAGGTCTTAAATGCAGTCCAGTACCATAGATCTGCCTCCATCTGCTTCACCTGCAGGTCAGGTGTAAGATCCAGGTCCTGGAGACTCATTCCTCTCCCACCTCTGGCACCCTTCTTTCCTCCACCTTCTTTTACATGATTCCCAAGGATGGCACCCGCAGCCATTTGATCTCTGATGACTACTTAGAAAGTGCTAGCCCCAGACAGTGGCACACAGCCACTAAGAAAGCAAGCATGTTTGTCCCTAGGGGACTTCAGTCCTAGTTCTTCTGTGCTCTCTGCCTCCCCTGATGTCCCAAAACAGTCAGTCCCCTGCTCATCCCTGATTCTAGACGAATCCTACACTGACTTTTTCCCCTCCGTGCTTCGTGACACTCAGCTCCCACTATTGATCTGTCCACATCCTTGCTCCTAGCTCATGCTCAGCTCTTCCACATCATCCCTGTCACTTTCCCTGTCCCTTCTATCTTGTACCATCTCTCTCTCCTGTGCCCAAGTAGGCAGTACCTCTTCCATAGCTCCTACTCTTTGCCATCCAGAGCTGCCGCCATCCCCACTTCTCTCTCCCCATTTCCGTTTTCTTTTCCCCTTCTCCACCTAATACGTGGCCAACACTGGTTCACATTTACAAAGTAGCTACACAGGACTCTGTAGCTCTCATCATTGGCTCCAAAGGGGTCTGACTCTGGCACATCCGTCATTGAGGAGAATGCTTGCCACCAGATTCCCATGCCCAAGAGCGACTTTTGGGTGAGGGTGGGAAGCATGCCCCAAGAGGAACCAGACCTAGGGGTCTTGGGGTTCATTTGCTCATCAGTTACTCAACCATGATGTCTATAACTGGGCCTGAAGTGTTGGACCCCAGGAATATGGAGATGATTGAACCACACTGCAGTGTGTGAGTGTCACAAGAAGACAGAGACAATGATAAGAAAGTCATAGACAAAGCACAAACGAAAGGAATTGCTTTTTTTTTTTTTCCTTGAGGAGATCAGGAATGTTTCACAGAGGTGACATGCAGAGACAAGAAACAAGTGAAGAAAGTGTAAGCAATGACACTTTTTAATTTGGCAATCTGTCAGCTCTGTAGAGAAACATTTTTGTCTTACCCTACTGAGCATACAGAGCAGACGTGTGTGTGTGTGTGTGTGTGTGTGTGTGTGTGTGTGTGTGTGTGTTGGGAACATGCCTTTGGATATCTGCAAGCATGTATCAGCCATTGGAAGAGGGGATGGCGTCAATTTCCCTTTAAGAAAATAAAATACCAGAGCAGGAAGAACTAAGAGGGCAAGGGGCAACTTTGCAGACCTCTGCTAGCCCTGCCTTTAGAAACTCCATCTTACCTCCTCCATCTAACCTGATCAGATCTTAGCAGTTCTTCTGAGAGCCTCCTGCATCTTCTCCCTACTTCCCCATCTCCCACCCTGATTCCTGCAAGGATCCCCTAACTGGCCTTCCTGTCCTCAGATCCACCCTCTTCCAAAGGGTTCTCCAGCCATCTAAAGCCCTTCCTTTCTCCAGCAGCTGGCTATCCAGTTGCCCTTTGCCTAACAAAGCTCTCAATGTCTGCCAGCTGTGGCCCCTTCTGGTCCCTCCAGACTCCAGGCTCATCACTCTGCCCAAACCCAGCCTCCTTGTTCCAGCCACACTGTGTCAGTCTGTCCCACACCTTCCAGCCCTCTCCAACTTCTTCTAGAACCTTCTAGAACCACTCTTTCCCCTTGTCTCTGACCTCAGCCTAGCTTCCCTTCCCCTGTCCAGGCTCCAGTCTGGCCTTGGCACTTGCCCTCTGCCATCACAGGCTATCAAGATCACCTGTTTAGTCATGGATTCCCATGAGACCACAGGCCTGGAGAAAGCCAAAGCCTGCCTTTCTTGGAGACAGTCACATCTGCTGCTCCAAATCAGTTGCCACTTGAGTTGGAGGTTGTCAGTACTCATAGAGAAACTGAATACACTGTGATTCCTTAGGAAGGCTCCACCTCCAGCACTGGATTCTCAACCAAAATGAACCATTGGGTGGTTTCTCCTGAAAAATAAGAGAGTCCAAAACTCTCAGAGCGGGAGAGGACTTCAGAATCATCGAGCTGCAATCTTGGGTTTCTGAAGGAATTGGGATCCATGGATAAGGCAATCACCTGAGGCAACATGGAGAATCATGATCAATACCATGATCATTGCCCAAATGTGTGGCAATTAGTGGTATCTGCCCCACTAATCCCACACAACTCAGCCCCAAAAGAGCCCCATCTGTCAGCAAAAGCCTTTTCCTTTCCGTTTTCTCATTTGAGCCATACAACAATCCCACAAGATTGTTTGGGCAGGTGATCTCAGTGTCTCCATTGATCGGGGAATTGAGGTACAGACAGCTCAAGCCCCAACTTCCAGGAATAGATGAAGGTCCTTTAGAATCCAGACTTCATGCTCACCCCTACCCAGAGATAGCATTTGGCCCTTCGCCCTATCTCTGAGATAGGTCCAGATGCCAACGAGGAGCAGGGTGATGCAGGCAACTCCATGTTGCCCGGGCGGCGCATTGCCAGCATGCTGATGGGGTAAGGACCCACAGACCCTCAGGACAGAAGGCACTCCTACTTTTAGCCAGAGTTGGCCCCACATGTGTTCAGAGCTGTCAGAGTAGATGGGCAGGCAGCAGCTCTCAAATTTGCCAGGGTCCAGCCAGGTGCCTGACTTTATTTAAGAGAATTATTTTTCATTCGGTCTCATGGGCAATAGATTATGTTCCGCCTTTTTAAAACAAGATTGGGAAGCCGGAACTGACCTGACACATCCCTCCAGTTTCCCTATGCACACTTAAACATTCTGCCAAAACTAATATCTTTATTCCTAAAACCTGCAATTCATGTAGGGCAAGCAGCGTCTGCCTGTGCTGTACGGAGCATGCACTTCAGTCTTTATATTACCCAGAGGAATGAGCTGCTATTATGAAATCATTAAATTAATAACTTGGTAATATAGGCAGATATATAAAACAATCTGTTCATAGAACAAAAGAAATTACTACGTTCCAAACATTCATAATTTAATTTAACAGCAAATTAAAGTAGCATACATAATTTTAGCCTCAAAATGTCAATAGAATTATGTAAATACAGCACCACGTCCTATGGTGTGTATGAGAGTGTGTGTGCCTGCGCACATGCACGTGCGGAGTTGTGGGTGTGAACGGAGGGCGGAGTGCGGGCCTGACATTTCCCTCCAGTAGGCCTCTCTTCTCTACCACCAAGAAGCAATTGACAGGAATAGATGAGCTGCTCAGCTTTTAATTAAGAATTTATTAAACATTCAAAGAGCTGTGGAGGAAAAAAGCTAGCAAGGCGGTAGTTGGCTGCCAAGGTTGGGTGCTGAGCAGCCAGAGTTAGGGAGAAGAGGGACCCCCTCAGGGCTCTGCAGGCCTCTCTGGGGCAGGGTAATCACCAGAGGCTGCTGGGCCTGGGTGACTTGGGAGATGAGAAGATGGGCCAGGAAGTACTGGCCAACACGGAGTTATCATGGGGGAAGGAGAAGGACAGAGAAGTGTCCCCCTGTGTAAGCTTTTGCTAAGAACTAGCCAACCAGCCCTGGGCAGATCTGAGGGTAGGGAAAGGCCCCAAACAATCTGTCCAGTCTCTGGTGCACTTCAGGCAACTCCACAGCTACTCCCCTTCAGGGAGGCCAGGAAACAAGGCCAATATGATTCTAGGAGTGACTTCACCACAGATGTTCCTGATGCCCTCTGCCACGGTTTGACTGAGACCCCAAAGTTTCACGTGTTGGCAATTACATTCCCAAAGCAACAGATTTTGAAAGATGGAAGCTTTAAAAGGTGACCTAGGCAGCCAGCGTGACAGTCACTCCTAGATGGTCATGCAACCAACACTCCACAGTGTTCCTTTTTCCCAGGGACTCCTTCCAAACCCCTCCCCCCTTAAATACCTAAGTCACATTCACAAGGCTTCATAGACTGTCATCCACTCTGCAAGACTCTGATATTATGACATAAGAAGAACCATGTACTTGGTCTTCATCCCAGTTCCTGGCACATAACTCCTAAAACCCTGGTAATTTCCTGACTGAGAGGGGTGATAGGAACATCTTTTGTTACCACACTTTGGTTTTGCCCCCGGTTCCTGGTACTGAGCTTCTAAAACACTCAGACTTTCCTGAATGTTACAGGTAACAAGAGCTTCTTTTGTTATTCATAATGAGCCCCTTCCACTGCACCTGAGTTTATGTTAATAAGATGACTAGTGGCTGAAAGCCCCAAGACTTATTCAGAATGGGGCTGGTTGTCAGAGGAACCAACCTTGTGATTAGAGGACTAGAAATTTCAGCTTCACCACCCTCCCAACCTCCCAGAACGTAAGAGGGGCTGGAGTTGGCCAGTGGCATAAGTAAGCCATCACACCTGCCATGAACTGCACTAAGAACCCTAATGAAGGGGTGCAGAGAGCTCCTGGGTTTGTGAATATCACCCATGGCACACCCTAAATCCCTAAATCCCAAATGCTCCTGCACTTAGGATCCTTCTGGATCTTACTCAGGGCACCTCTTCATCTCGCTGGTATGTCTATCCTTTATAATATAACTGGCAAACATGTCTCCATGCTATTTCAGCCAATTATCAAAGCCAAGAAGGGGGTTGTGGGAACATCCAATTTATAATCAGTTGGTCAGAAGTATAGGTAGCCCTTCCTGTGACACTGAGTCCTGGACCTGTGGGGTATGCACTAACTCTAAATAGTTATTGTCAGCACTGAACTGAATCGGTGAACACCAGTTGGTTTCAGGGAGTTTGAAGATTGGTTCCCACACATTTTATATCACAAGTGTTAGAAGAGTTTCATTTCAATGTCCACTGATATCCAGGGTTCATTTATCATTCATTCATTTGATCTAACTTATCAAATACTTTCTGTAGCCAGGTTGTGTGCCTCAAGTGTCAGGTACCCATTGGTAAATGGGCCATGGTTCCCATCCCTGGAATAGTATGAGCAAATGGCACTTTCTGCTCCTATCCCTGGCTCTTTGTGTTAGGGGACAAGATGAGAATGATGGGAACATGAGGTTAAAGGAATAGTTCCATAAAATGAGCCCACTAAGCTGACCACCACATGCTTTCTTTTCCAAGAAGCAATTTCCCAGCAGCCCTGCCTGGCCTCAGTGGACAGGATATGTCACATTCCTCAGCAAAAATACCTGTTCACTGTAGGAGAAATGCAAGCCCAAAATAACCCTGATAAGAGGCATCCTAGTTACCCTGAAGAAGGAGATTTTTGTGACCAGATCCTAAAACTCTGGGGGATAAGGATAGATCATCCCAACCATAAAATCTTTAAGAACGTATGGTTAAGAATCCAATTAGAAGTCGGGTACAGTGGCACACGCCTATAATCCCAGCACTTAGGGAGGCTGAGACAGGAGAACCATGAGTTCAAAGCCAGCCTCAGCAACGGCAAGGTGCTAAGTAACTCAGTGAGACCCTGTCTCTACATAAAACAAAATAGGGCTGGGGATGTGGCTCAGTGGTCGAGTGCCCCTGAGTTCCATCTCCCATACCAAAAAAAAAAAAAAAGAATCCAATTAGAACTGGTCACCATGGGCCAAGGTGACCTAGAGTTGCCATGACAGTGGGGATGTGAAAGTCTAATGTCACCATACTGTCAGTCAAAAAGCAGACCCTGGCAGGACTCTCTGGAAACTTCTCTGGGATCCCCCAATAAAATTGGAATGCAAGAGAGGCACATTGTCCCTCTCCTTTCTGAGAGATCCCACTCTCTACCTTGAGAGTGTCACCTTTCTCTTTCCCTATCCCTTCAACAAACTCATGCCTATCACCCTGAGCAACATGTCTGAACTCTTTATGACTTGATCACAAGAATCGGAATTTGAAGAGGGGCCTTTGTGCTTCTTCAGTTTCTCAGAAGGCCCCAGTTCAGTCACTATGCCACAGATTCCCAGAGGTCAAGATGATCTATATTCCTAAACTCTATATTAAACTCTATATTCCTCTCCATGCACCTTCATCTGGATAGATGCTCAGAAAATTAATTCAATGACTCAACGTCTGAATGACTCAATAGATCCCTCTGAATTACAAACCTCATACCATAAAACTCCTCGGGCTCCTGTGATGAGTCACGAGCTGGGGGAACCATGTCTTTGTAAAACTGGTCTCTGCACAGTCTCCTAGACTGGCGCCCTTCCTTTTACTACTGCTCATTTGCATAGCAGTCAACATCTTACATAATATTTGCCCATCTATTTTCTCACTTAATTCTCCACAGTTGGGAAGTATAATCTTTTGCATTGGCTTGAAATTAATTTTCTATACATTTCATAAACATATTTTGATTACTTCAGATTAAGTTGTCAAACCCAAGAAGTCTTCTGAAATTAAACATAATATCCCCAGAGCAATAATCTTGGGTGAGAGTCTGGGCCCAAAGAGTTTTAGAGCTGAGTTCCCATCTGTTAAATGGGGGCACCAACCTCACAGGACCCTTGTCGGGCTGAAGGGAAGGAAAGCACAGAGAACTTACTTAACAAAGGGGATAAAGTTAAATTCTTTCTTTGCTATTATTAACAGCCAGGTGATCGTTATGCTTGAGCAGATCAGGGTATTGAGATCCCGAAAAGCTGAGTTCAAAGACCATTCCAAGAGGAATGAGTTTCCCCAAAAGCCAAAGATGAAGGTCATTCCTTAAATCAGTTCTCTCTGAAAGCATAATTCTGCATGGAATCCTGCCCAGCCCCCACCCAGAGGATAACCCAAGCTCTACACTCACAAACTTAGGCTTCCTGGCATACAGGGGTTCATGCGGCATTCCAGTTCAACATGCGAATCTGAAAGACATGATGTTTTCCATTGGATTGAAATTAATTTGCCGTAATTCACACCAGTGTATTTTGATTGCTTTTGATTAAGTTTAACAAACTAGAGGAGTCTGCCGAAATTAAACATCAAAGTAAACAATCCCTTTTCTAAGGCTCCTTGTGCATAATTATCAGCCTTGTCATTCTTGCTAAATATATCCATTATGTGACAGCCCCTTTGCCTGAGTAGTGGTAATTAATACAGAATCCCAAAATCAATTCCAGAGAAATCCTCTAAAATCAAGGGAAGCTCATTTGCATAACTTCTAAAATGCGTGAATGAATTGTTTTGAAACCGGGATGAAAAGAAAAAGGGTTTTCACAGGTCAGGGTTTCTTTGTAAAAATAAATAAATAAAACTAGTTGCATACTTAATATTGGGTTTGTTGAAAAGAAAAATAGGTCTTTGGTGGAAAGTCTGAATAAACAGGTAAATGACTCTTTGGAGCCGTCACTTTACAGAAAGCCTCACCAAAATTAATGGCTAGTAATTAACCACCCAAGCAACTAATGGGCTGAGAAAAGTTCACAGGCGGCTTTGTAACATTGCTGCCAATGACGAAAATTAAAGTTAATATCATTTTATTAAAATGTAGGAAAATGATTTAAATATTTTTATAAAGGGGAAAAAATCTCTCTGTGCCTCCATTTGTTTGTTTACTTTCTTTCATCCAGGGAAATACAGAGGGGGGGAAAAAACAGTATTGGAAAAGAGCAGCCTGTGGCAAAATTTGTGCTGCTTAGAAGCTGAGCAATTCTAGGCACAAGCCACAATCGGCAGCAGCTTCAGCGGCCTCATTGAGAAACAGGACATGCCCAAGCCCATCTGATCCCAGCTTATTCTGAGGGGGACAAGATAAAGCAGATGAAGATGACAGGGCAGGGCCAGGCACAGCCTGAGCACCCTAGGTAGTGCTTGTCCCCTGGCGCTCAGTTCCTCTGGCTACACCTCCTCCTCGTGCCTATCGATTATTCATGATAATAATAAGAAAAAGAATAACTAATATTTATCAAGAGCTTATCAGACCCTGTGCTGAGCATTTTTCTTGCAATATTGCTTTGAACCCTCACAGTAACTCATGAGAAAGTTACTATGGATATCATCTTTTTCTAAAAGTTTAAACAACTTTTCTAATGAGAAAATGAAGCCTGGGAGAGGGTAGCCAGCTGAGTAAGGCATGCATATTTACCCATGGTGCCATCACTGATACCAAAAGCTCTATCTTGATAGAGCTCAGTGGCTGCACTTCTAACTGCCAGGGTGGACCAGAGGGTTTTGAAAGGGGAATACGGGGCTAAGTTCAAGGTGTGCTATCAGGAGACATAATTCACATCCAGATGGTAGCTTTGAGAGGGGCTGTGTCTTAGATCCACTGGTACCATTTCCCAAGTCTGGATGTCTTCATTCCTGTGGTCAGCGAAGCAAAGAACAGGATAACCCAGTCAAGGAGAGTGTTAATCTTGCTTCCCCTGCAGCTCAGGAGGGGGCAGAGGGAGAGGAGAAATTAAAAAAAGAAACACGTCCACTTTAAAATAAGCCACTCGTGATCCAGCAGCAAGGTTTATATTTAAAGCATGAAGGGGGCCCTTAATACATGAAAGGCATCCCTGTTACACAGGTGGCCCTGGGGTAGGGACTTTCAATCAGAAAGAGCATGAATGATCTTGAGGAGGCCATTAGATCTCTGTAATTATATGCAAAAGTGTTAGTATATGTGCATTTTGTGTGGGAATATCCAAAACATTCATCTGATTATCAAAGGAGTCTTCGACCTCCAAGTGGTTACTGGTTAAACTTGATGTTTCAATAGAACCAGATGTTCAGTGGGACAGAACTGCTTTGCTGTTTGAAGTGTGGTCCAGGGACCAGCAGCACCAGCAGCTCCTGGGAGCTGTAAGTAATGCAAGTCTTGGGCTTCACTGCAGACCCACTGAACCAGAGTCTCCCCAGGAGATGCCTGTGCCCCAATCCACCTGCAGAAGTAAGTGAGGCTGTCTGGAGGAAATGACATGTGACATAAGCCCAAAAGACAAGACAGAGTGTGCCAAATGACCAGGAGGTAAATGCTATGGTTTGGATGTGGTTAGTTCCCCAGTTTGTTTGTATACTAGAAGCTTAGTCTCCAGGGAAGTGACATGAGAGGTAATGGGATCTCTAAGAGGTGAGCCATGTTGGAGGTCATTATGTCAGAGGAGGATGTCTTTGGAAGAGATTACAGTAGTTCTTATGGAAGCCCTGAGTCAGTTCTCTCAAAAAAATTTTGACAAAGGAGGGAACCTTGTCCCTCTTCTCACTCTGGTCTGCTGTCTCACCGCATGAACATTCCCTCTCACATGCACTCCCACCAGATGGTATATCATGTGCCATGAGGTCCACCAGAGCCAGTGCCATGTCCTTGAACCTCCAGAACTGAGCTAAATAAACATTTTTTTCTTTATAAAGTACTCAGCCTCAAGTATTTTGTTATAGTAATGAAAACCAAACTAACGTAGTGGGTAAGGAAGCAGAAGGAAATGCCCACACCAAGTCATGAGGCGTGCAGTCTCATTACTTATGAAGGATGCTCTGGCAGTCACAAGCAGTTGCAATATTGGCATATGCAGTGGGACTCTAAAGACAGGCAGGGGTTGATCTCTCAGTCCACGCTAAGAGCTTAGGATTTATGTGACAAGATGGAGAGGCATTGGGAGTTAACTGTTTAAGCCTAAGGTAGTCAAATATACATTTTTAACCATCACTAGGTGGCAGAATGAAGGCTGGGCAAGAGGGGCTCAAATGCTGCCAACACTGTGGGTGTTACTAAGAATGACAAAAGTTTAAGGTGGCAGATATGCTAATCACCCACACTTGATCATTACACAGCGTATAAGTGAATTGAAAGATCACATCATACCCTATGGATATGTATAACTACTTTGTGTCAATCAAAAATAGCGATGATAATAAAGACAACTAAAATTATATATAAAAACAGTCACGACCACTACCCTGCCACTCCTCCAGCACTTCTTTGCTCCCTCACAAATTTACCCACACTCTTCCCTGTTTCTGCTCCCAAATATCCATTACCTGAGTCTGTCTGAATTGTAGCTCAACAGACTATAAAGAACACAGTTGATACATGGTAAGATGCCAGCTGCCAGAGAGCAGCCTCGACCATCTCCTTAGCCTCCACATGCCTGGCACTTGGTAAATGCTCAATGCAGATTCTTTGAAGGAAAGAACCAGATTAAGTCAGGACTTTTCCCAGGAACACTTAACTTTCCCCAGGCCCCTGCAGTATGCAAGTCCCAGCCAAAGGGAACTTGTCAGAAAGCAAGAGCATATTGGAAAGTAGAACATAAATTCTGTTGCTATTCATTTGGCCAGGTAACAGATTCTGCAAACCAGAGGCTGGAGAATCCTGAGCTGGTGTCTCCCTGCTCCATCACCCCTACTGCCCTTTGGCTGCAGCTGGCAGGGTGGAATCTTCGTGGGCCATTCTTTTCCTTCCCTTCTCGGCCTCCTCTTCAAATCTCCTCACTCTTGTGTGCGGCAAGACGTAGATTTATTAGGCACCTCCATGTGCTAAGCAAAGAGAAAAATCCAAAGAGGAGTACGTGGGACTCCTGTGCTCAGGGAGCTTGCAGTCTCATAAAGGAGCTTAGCACATGGAAAAAGCTTAGCACAAGAAAAAGGAGAGGAGTGCATATCTCCCCCTTAGAAGATTCTGAACCCAGGTGCCGTGGGCTGCTTCATGGCTCACCTGCCAGCTCCTCTCCTCTGTGGGAAGGAGGCTGTGGAACAGGAGGCTGGCTGTCTTTCTTCACAGCCCCACAGCCAGTCAGGATGCCCTTGGATGGGATATGCAATTCAGCACAGGAGGTGGGACTGGAACTTGCTCCATTTGTTCCCTAGCAGGATGCCCTGGTCAGCTCAGAGGGGGTCCCTTCTCAACTTCACAGAAAAGCACCAGAGAAGGGGGCCAACCCTATTTCAAAGCGAAGCTACCAGTTCAGGACTCTGCTTGGGGAATAAAAACAATGAGGAGAAGGAGAGACTTCACTCTGAGCGCCTAGTACTGTGCCCTGCGCCATGTGGGCATTAACCCCCGGCAACACAGCATGCCAGGATTTTTACCCTATTTTCCCATGAAACCCTGAAGCTCAGAAATGTGGAATGGGTGCAGCTGACATTGAACCTTACCCAATGGGCTGAGCCTGGGTCCCCAGCACCCCAGCTCTGCACCAAACTCCCAGCCATCCGCGCCCCCAGCACTGCCGCTTCCTCTTCTCTTTTATAGTAAGCACTAAGCGAGAAAGTATAATCAATGAGAAATAATAAGCGTTAAAAAATGACTCCATAAAAAGACAAACTTAAAAACAATAAAATTAAAAGTATGGCTTTAAAAAACAAATGAGCAAAATCAGCTCAGGGGACCAGAAGAGGAAATTCATTTGAATTTTAAAATTCTGAACACAAAAATGTGGCGGAAGGCAAGTCGGAGATGGGGCTCTGGAAGTGTAGGTTTTTAAAATGGGGGACGTGGTAGAGGTTGGAACCAAGCCCTTCACTCCGCTCACCCTAGTGGGCAAAGCTGCATTCGCTAAGGTAGTCCCGAAAGGCTTCCCAGGAGAGGGGGCCCTGCAGCTGACCTTTGGAGTTGGGCTGTCATTTGGAAAGGAGAAAAGTGGAAAGGTAAAGTCATGGAGGCAAGAGATAATGCCAGGAGTTGAGTGACAGCTTGACTGGAGAAAGTCATTTTCCTAGGGGAGTGGTGAAAAAGAAGGGCCAAGAGTTGGCTTGGCAACAATAAGTGTTGGCAAGGATGTGGGGGAAAAAGTGCACTCATACATTGCTGGTGGGACTGTAAGTTAGGGCAACCATTATGAAAAACAGTATGGAGATTCCTCAGAAAATCTGGAATGGAACCACAATTTGACTCAGCTATCCCACTCCTTGATTTATACCCAAAGAACTTAAAATCAGCATACTATAGTGACATGGATACCTCAATGTTTATACAATTTAATTCACAATAGCTAAACTATGGAACCAATCTAGGTGCCCTTCAACAGATAAATGGATAATGAAAATGTGGTACATATACACAATGGAATATTATTCAGCCTTAAAGAAGAATGAAATTATGGCATTTTCTGGTAAATGGAAGGAGCTAGAGAATATCATGCTAAGTAAAATAAGCCAAAGGCCAAATGTTCTCTCTGATATGCAGATGCTAAGCCACAATAAGCAGGGGGCATGGTTCTAAGGATGAATAGAGGTCCTTTGGATTACATAGACGAGAGTGAAGGGACCGGAAGGGGTTTGGGGGTAGGAAGGACAGTAGTGGACATTATTACCCTATGTGCATATATGATTACCTGACCAGTGTGATTCTACATCATGTACAACCAGAAGAATGAGAAGTTATACTCCATTTATGTGTGATATGTCAAAATGCATTCTACTGTCATGTGTAACTAATTAAAACAAATTTTTTAAAATTAGAAAAAGAATTGGCTTGTGGGACCAGTGAGGGACAACCTCTAGCTCAGTCCTGGACTTTGAGCCAAGATCAGGTAGAAGCATGGAGAGTTAAAGGGTCACTGCAGGAAGCTTCAAGGTCACCTGTGGCTGTATCCCAGGCAGGGGAGCTGAAGAGCAGCTTCACTGACTCAAGGTCATAAGCCATGTGACAGGCTCAAGAAGGGGCAGACCCCCAGGGAGCTGAGTCCTCTGCTGCGTAAGGACTTGGCCCAGTTTTGCTTCCCCCCAGTGACTATGTGTCAGAAGCTATAAAGGCTCCACAGCTGAGGGCTGATTCTTCTTGGCAGGAAGTGTGAGGTTTGGCGGGGTGCTGACTGGACCCCCCTCCCACCAGGGGACGGGCCCGAGGGGTCTGCTCAATGATAGTGATTTAGAGTGGGGAGGACAGGAGCACGTGAGGGATGGACAATGTCTCCAGCACCTATGGGTGGAGGTCCTGTGAACACTGTGCAAACCCAGCTCCTGCAGGAGGGCTGCCCCCGTCTCCTACCCACTCGCACAGCCCACCTTCCCCCCATCCCAACACACACGCATCTGCAAACACACTCGCGTACCCAAGAACTCGCTCACACAGACACACATGCAGAGCCTCACACCGGGGTGCACCCTCATGTACACTCGATGCACAAACAGCTGAGCTGTGGCTCAGGTTCATGAAGTTTGCACCCGACTCAGCAAAATTAATGAAAAGGGGTGCCTCGGTGACTCTTTCACAAGCTTTATTTATCCAATGTCAAGAATTCTACATCATTTGAAGATCCTAGTCTTTCTCTCTTCTCTTGTTTGAGGTGGGGGATGTTAAAATCTCCCTTCTTTTCAGAAAGGGTGATGAAAATAGAAAGGATTGTTTTTCTTTGCGTCTCTTCTAGGCAGAATGCAAAGCTGCTATCCTGATATTTACTTCCAGCTATTACTTTTCTCCTTCTGTGAATGCCAAAGTCAGGAAATAGCTACCCTAGGCTAAATCACGGTTTCTGAATTTGCCAAACCCCTCCTGTCTTGTACCCTTATGCTGGAAGCACTTTTTGCTCTAGTCTCCCCAAATCTATGTGTGGCTGGTGCCCTCTGATTGCTAGGTCCTGCCCATGTCCCCTGCTCAGACACCCTCCTCTGGGGGTCAGCACGGTGCCTCTGAAGCCCAGCCCTCTAGGCCCACTGCCACACCAGTCTGCACACAGTGGTGTGTGGCCCAGAGTCCATGGAGGATGGACCACCCTTCTGATAGCAAAAGACAGTCTCTCCTGAAATGGAGCCGGTTTATTGGCACCTGACCCTCTTCCAGTGTTCGGTCCTATCTCTCTCCATGCACAGCAGATCCCTAATGCCACCTTGAGAAGATCCTATACCTTCTTGGTTAATTTCAATTATTTAAAAGCTCAGTTCAACTTAAGCTTAAGTCTGGATCTCTTTTAAAGCCCTTCCCATCCCTAGCCCTGGACAAGCTTCAGCTCAGGGCCTGCAGAAGCTAAAGGATGTGTCTTCCTTTTCCTCTTGCTGGGAGGCCTGGCTGGAGAGGATGTTCTCCTCTGGATAAGGGAGGTGTTCTTCTCTGGATGGAAGGGAAGACTTCCATCCTCCTGGATGGAGGGGATGTTTCTTTCCTCTTCTGGGAGTCATGGATGGAGGACCACCTCAAGATCCACCCTTCCATCTCCTTCCTCTCATGTGTTGGGGATGTGGAGGCAAAAGGAGAGGTGCATCTTTTTAATGGTCTGTCTTTCAGTGGTACAAAGGTTGTGATAGACTGAATTGTGTCCATCCAAAACCTGTATATTGAAACCCAAACCCACAACCTGACTACACTTAGGGTCTTTAAGGGGGTCAAGTTAAATGAGGTCATAGAATAGGGCCTTGATCCCACAGATTGATAGTTTTTTAAGAAGAAGATATTTTTTCTCTTTTTCTCTGTCTCTCTCTGAACACAGAGGAAAGTCCATGTGAGGACACAGCAAGAAGGTGGCCATCTGCAAGCCAAGGACAGAGGCCTCACCAAAACCGAGCCCTGCCAGAACCTTGGTCTTGGACTTCCAGCCTGAAGAAGTGTGTTATGGTTTAGATGTGAGGTGTCCCCTGAAAGCTCACATGTGAGACAATGCAAAAAGGCTTAGAGGAGAAATGATTGGGTTGTGAAAGTCTTAAGCCAATCAGTAAATTCATCTCCTGATAGGGATTAATTGAGTAGTAACTGAAGGTAGGTGGGGTGTGGCTGCAGAAGGTGGGTCATTGGGGGCGTGGCTTTGGGTTGTATATTTGGTGAGCTGAGCTTAGTCTCTTACTGCTTTCTGATCATCCCGTGAGCCACTTCCCTCCACCAACTCTTCTGCCATGATGTCCAGCCTCACCTCCAGCCCTGAGGAATGGAGTCAGCTGTCTATGGACTGAGACCTCTGAAATTATGAACCCCCAAATAAACTTTTCCTCCTCTAAAATTGTTCTGGTCAGGTCTTTTAGTCATAGCAGGGAAAAAGCTGCCTAAAACTGTGTGCGACAGCGTGGCTGTTGTCTGAGCCCCAGCTTGTCTTCTAGTTCCCACCAGCCCTGGCCATCTAGCACTCCACACCCCATGAGGGAAGGCTTCATGTCCTTTATCTTATTTTGCCTCACTGGAGCCTCATTAAAGCCCCAGGAGTAGCAGAGCAGGGATCATTTTGCCATTGCTAAGCTGAGAAAGCTAAGGTTTAAAGCAGATAAGTAACCAGAGAGAAAGAACCCTGAGTCCTGGGACTGGACCACAGGGCTCCTCCTCTGCATTGATTCTGCTGCATCTGCCTCAGCCTGGGCCCATCATGTTTCTGCACACACCAGGCCTTAGACGAGGCACAAGACCATCTCAGATCCATCTCCCCTTCCCTGCACCTTCCCTCAGGCCTCCTACCCCTCCTTCCCACATGGGCAGCTCTCAGGTATCTGCCACTCTGGTCCCAGATGCCATCATTTCTATGGACATCCATGTCCACCCCTCCTGACAGTATTAACCTACACATCGCTTGGTGGACGACTGAAGCAACCAAATTTATAATGGGCTGAGCGTGTCCCACAGAGCACCCAAATCCTACTGGCTTAATTAGAGGATAGGGCAGATGGAAAGTTCTGTCAGTAAGGGAGATACCTGTGTGGCCAACCCCAGGGTTTAGAAAAGGAGGATCACAAAAAAGGAGTGGAGGTGCGGAGGGAGAGGAGAGGACATCAAAGCAAAGGAGAAGGGAAGAGAGGGGAGGAGAAAGAGGTATGAATGAGAGGTGAAAGGTCAGGCTGATCAGGGAACCCACCTGGCAGAGCAGAAGTCCTCTTGTCCCTACTCCAGCCTTGTGGGTGTCACTTCAGCCTGTGACATGCTGACAACTTTTCTGGTCTTAAGTCACAAAGCTCTGGAGCAGAGATCTGTCTTCAAGCTTTCCTTGATGTCTGCCCAGATCCAAACACTGAAATCATCACCCCCAGGGTGATGCTATTAGGGAGTGGGGACTCTGGGAGGCCATGAGTCATGAGCGTAGAGCCCCTATGGCAGGATTAGTGTCCTTACAAAACCGACCCCAGAGAGATCCCCTCCCTTTCCTCATATAAGGACAGACACAAGAGGCCACCATCTATGAATCAGAAAGCAGGCCCTCATCAGACACTGAATTTACAGAAGTTTTGATGTTGGACTTCTCAGCTTCAGAACAGTGAGAAAGACATTTCTGTGGTTTATAAGCCACACAGTCTCTGGCATTTTGTCTCAGCAGCTCAAATGGTTCCCTTAGCTCCCCGCCCCCGCTTCCTCATGCCCCCTTTCCTTACCATTCTTACCGCCCTCGTCCCTCTCCTCAGCAGAACAAACCCACACGTTCTACTGCTGATTTGATCTCTCTTTGCATAGTGGGTGGAACAAGCCCAGCGCACCATGTTCTCTCCACTGGGAGGCTGTGCATGGTGACCAATGCTCAAGGCAAATAAAGACTGGCTATTGCACGATTCTTGACAGCAGTGCATGGGAGTCCTCACTATGATTCAGAAAGAGTCAATCGTGAAAATGCACATCCACAGACTGCAGTTTATAATGACCTTGGCCCTTCAGCCTGCAATTGAAGGGGACCTCACAGAAATTAGGCCACCCATTCTCAACACGATTCTCAAAGGGAATAGGAAGAAAATGTTTTCCCTGCTTTTCCAAGCAAAGAATGTTCAGAGGCACAATATTACCAGCTACCACTTGTTGAGCACCTATTATGTGCCAGACTTTTCCAAACATCACCTCTAACTTTTTAACAAAGTTCCAAAGAAACATTTACATCCCTATTTTGGAGATGAGGAAGTTGAGGCCCAGATTGGTTAAGGACCTTCATAAGTCCAGAATGTCAGTGGTGGGTCTGAGGCCAGTGTGCTTTGCAATATACTACAAAGGGGATTCACACAACCTTAAACGTACAAAAAAGCCACAGTCAGCTTGGTCTGCTCAGCTCCAGGAAATAGAAACTTTTCTAGTCTACATGCATCTTGAGATCCTCCAAGCCCAGCACATTTTACTCTGCATTCAGAAGATGCTCAATAAATGTCTATGGATCAGTAGAGTCATAGAGGCAAGCAAAATCTGGATTGACCAGAATCCTGCCAACTTGGACTCTCAGGTATCTAAAGGCAAATCATTGCACTTCTATTTAAATTGAAACAGGCAAATGAACAAGAGCTGAAAGGTCAGGCTGATCATAGCACAAAAGACCATGTCTGGCTGCCTTCTGATCAGTTGACTAGATAGGAAGTTGGACGGGTGGGAAGAGGTACACGTACATATGTACAGTGGGACCAGTGGCCTGCCCTGTCCATGTGTCCCCTACGGTCTTGCTCAAAGAGAACAGATAAACAAAAGCTTGACCCAAAGGCCCAAGGAAATACCTGTTATTCAACTGGATCAAAGGACAGGGCTTTTCACTACATGTTGCATGGAATATAGAATTATATTATAATGACATAATATTATGCATATTATTAAAGAATTATAATAATAGTCCCAACATGTGTGCTGCATTATAATAATTGAGGCAGGAATACAGTCAGAGACATAAAGAAAACCAATCATCCGGGTGGAAAAGTGCAGTCTATTGAGTTGACTCTCAGTTAACTTGACAATTCAATTACTGGAGCTAACCAGTCTCAGTTCATCAAGGTTACAATGCAATTGGGATTGACTCTACAGATTACTTATACCCTGATGACCGAAATGTTCCATAAATATGTCCTTCTTGCATGTAAAATGGAAGTGTAGCTTTCACTTCACATCAGTTTCGCCCCACCAGCCTCTGGTATTGGCTCCTCAGATTTCCTAACCTAGATCTCTCTGCACGTATTTCTGAGCATAAAGAGGTGAGTGAGGAGAGAGCAGGCAGCAGAGTCCACGGGCCTGAGCTCGACCTTGCTGCTACGTTATGACACCAGGCAGGTTGGTTTGCCCAGCGGAACCTCCGTTTCCTCATCTGCCAAGTGAGAATGACGCCCCCCCCCTCCCTGAAGTCATTTATTTTTGTCTGTCCTCACCTGGCACAGACGAGTTCTAAGGAGGCTTACAAGATTATGTTAGAGCAAGAAGACAAAGGGATTAGGAAAGCAAAAGAAGAAAAAAATGAAGGTAGGGATAAAGCAGAAGCCGGAAATAGGGATTGAAGAGGTGACAATGAGAAAAATCTCAGAGTTGGCCACACACTGCCCTAAACATCACAGAAGCCAGTGTGGAAAGGAAGTTCGCCCACTTATTCAATTCTCAGGTGATTAGAGGTGGAGCTGTACTGGTGTCTTAAGACCAGAGGAAACATCTTCTCCAAGGCCACATGTCACATGATGTCAGGAGCACTGTCCTTACAGTAAACATCCCCACACTGGGTCTCCAACCACACCCAGTGTGGCGTGGCTCATCCCACCAAAGGTCCAGAAAGTAAAAGTAGCTGAATTGAGGGGAGCAATTTGGTAAGAACAGAACAACAATGTCTCCATATCCAGCTCTAGTGATACATGAGCAGGAGACAGATTTTAGATTATTGAGATGACACACTCCAGCCTATCACTAGAACCAACTCTCAAAACATAGTTTCTCCCAGCAGAGTTTCTAAAAATCAATATTGAGAGACAATTATCTCAGGGTTGTTCACCCCCCAAAAGCACTCATGGTCCAACCTAGTCTGGGCTGCCAGGTCAAACCCTGACCTTGACTGGCATCAAAGCCAAGGGTAGAAGTGGTACCCTCTTGTCAGAGCTGAGCTGAGCAGCCCCAAAAGGACATCCCTCCTCTGGGTGAAGGTGCCAGCAGGAAGGTAAGGCCACAATTCTCCTTTGTAAAAACTTTATAAGGTCTTGTGTTAGTTCCAGCATGAGGATAAACTGGTGAGCAAATCTGCACCACAGGAAATGGCCATAAAAATTTTAGCCCAGAATTTTTTAAGCCAATATGATAAGACTAAAAGGGACAGGCTGTCAAAGCAAACTCTTGCCACAGGCCAGAACTCTACGTGCATTATGTAAACTCACCAAAGAACTTGGTCCTACTACTAATCACAGCATGCAGAGGAAGAAGATGAGGCCCAGGGACCCATGACTAGTAAGTGGTAAAACCTAGATTTGAACCCAGAAAGTCAAACCCAAAGTCCATGCCCCAAACTGTATAGTATTTTTGTTTAAAAAGCAGTTTAAGTATTAGAAATGCCGACCAAAATTGGTAATGTGTTCTGTAGTCATTGCTCTGGAGGTCACCTTCCAGAAGCAGAGTTATCAGACCCTTTGTCTCTTCAGGCCACTGCTAGTTCAAGGCAATAAAAAGTATGATCTGAATATAGACAAGCTGTGCCTGCTTCTCCGTTCATCACAGTGGAACTAATGTGTCTACCTCTCATCCAGTGATACCAAACCATTAAGGAACAAATCAGAATGATGGGGTTCAAAAAACACTCCCAATTATTTACTGATCCTGACCTTGATTATAAAATTGTAGTAATCAGTATGTATAAGTATCAATAACCATGGGTCTTTGATGAGCTCAGGTATCAGTTGATAACCAACATGAGGGCTAAACAAGCATCAATGAAAACAACATCTGATCTAATATTACTCTGGTGGACTTGAACACCAGTCAAGAATTCATTTGAAACATGGTTGGTCTATGGCTGAAAAGACTAATGCAAAAGCCTGTCTACATCTCACATACAACACGGGCCTGAAAAACCCACGCTTCATCTACTCCATCCAGCATAGGCTTTCTGTAGATGTCCCCAGACTAGTAAATCCGTATTTGGAAGAAGTAGGTGCTGCCCTTTACATAGGATGGAACCAACCATAATCTTTGTCCTGACAATGGATCAGTGTTCACGGAATCATTAAATAGCAAATTCCTAGGCCTGGGTGGCCACATTTCAAGTCTGTTTCCAGCTCTGAACACAAATGATCCTCTGGTGTGGTACTCGGCTATCGTTTCTAAATCAACCACACAACTCGAGGGGCTACACCAAGAACAAATTGACATCTACAAAAATTGGGCCAGATGGTTTTGAGAGCTGAGAAAATTCAACTTCCAAGAGTTGGACAGAAATCTGAGCCTGACCGTCTTATCCCCAGGTTTGTGCCTCAGGTAATTGTCCTGAAATCTGTTCTTATTACCAGATCCATCAGCCACACTCAGGTCATCTCGCTAATCTTTATTACAGCTAAATGTTTTCCAGGTAATGTAAAATTTATAACACGCTTTCCATTTGAAAAGGTCCCAGATGGATGCTTTTGATTTGTTGCTTGCACAGGTCTACACCAGTCCTGTTATCTTTCTTTCCCTCATTAAAAAGTTCTGGTTAAACTAGGTGCCAGGAGTGCAAGACTCACTTTTGCTGGAATACTTGAGAACTAAACCCAGTCTTCAGTTTTCTACATTGTGCTGGTCAGCAAGACCTCTGGCTCAGGGGTCTGGAGATGAAAACATGCTGAGATCCCAAAGGATGTGAAACTCTTCGTAATCTACTTTTCCATCCCTTATCCTTCCTAGGACAAAGCTGTAGACCAGTGGGTTCCAGAATGGCCACATCCAAGGGTGAACAAGAGAAACATAGTTTCCACCTCCCCAACCCACTTTGTCCATTCTTTGGATGCTGCAAATCCAAGTCAGGAAGTAATAGTGCTAACGGGGCAGAATATAGAAATGAGACCAGGACAAAGGACAGGGGGCTGATTACCAAAGAAAAGAAAATGGGTTACTAACAGCTCACCTCCAGGACAGCATTTGGCCCGTTCAACCAGTTACTAAGACATTGGGGGCGGGGCGTTTCACAGGTTCCAATACAAGCAGCTACCCCCTGGAGCTACTCTTCCCAGCCCTTGGGCATGTAGGCATGAATGAAAGAGAGTGTGGGAGGTCTATAAAAAGACAAGACATCCCCATTCCTGCGGGTACCAGCTCTGAGTCCTGGCTCTCCTCATCCCCAGAGAAGTCTATCTCTGTGTGTGTCTCTGTCTCTGTCTCTGTCTCTCTCTCTCTCTCTCTCTCCCTCTCTCCTTTTTGTCTCTTAAATAAAACTTGTTTTCTGTGCTTACCTCCGCATTTCTTGGGTGCTTAATCTTCAACACCAGAGGAACAAGGACCCAATCCTGATTTCCAAGATGAGTGTCAGAAGTGTGGGCAAAATTTCCTCCAGATATTTTCCACAAGCTGCCTTCAACTCTACAGTTCTACTCCTAAATGAATTTGTGGGGAAACTTTCCTTTAGATGAGTCCAACTGTCTCTAAAGATTTGTCCCACAGAGGAGTTATCCACCCATCACCCTGGGGCTTCTCATGGGGCCCAAGTAGAGCTGCTGATGCTAGCGCTCAGGACCCTGAAACAATCTACTCTGTGACGAACTTGACTATGAATAAATAAAGTGCAAAATGTCATTTTTAAAAGACCATGTGTGTCCAAACATGCCATGTATGCCGAGGCAGGGGGTTCTGAGTGTTAAGACAAATCGCAGCCAGCTTGCCAGGGAACAGGATCAAGACTAGAAGAAAAACAATCCTGTCGTGTGAACCAGGCAGTCTGACAACAGCTCCCCCGAGTGTGACAGAGATAAGAATGGCCAGTCCACCTGTACTTCTGCCAAAGTCATTTTTTCCCTGATGGCTGGAGAGATAAAAGGTCTAAAATCATAAACATGAACAAGTGAATTTGTAAAGTCCAGGTTCCTTTCAAACAGAAAAACAAAATGGTTTTAAAGAGTAAAAAAGAACCTTCAAAACAGGAAAAACATCCATGCTGTTATCTTTCGAGCCCCAAATGGCCAAATTCCCAAAAGGGAACTGCAACCATTGTGGATCTCACCCCAGGACACATACCAGGCTTTACAAAAGCTGTCCATGGCTTTTCTGGTCCACTGGGCAGCTTCCAATGTCTCTTCTCTCTATGGACCAACAGGCAAGATCCTATTTGGCAAGATCATCCCAGACAAAGGGGAGGTTTCAGGAAGGATTGAAATCACCCTGAACTGGGTGAGATGAACAAAGAACAATGCTCATAGGCTAATAGCAAGAGGAGAAGAATTGGGGACTTTGCAGAAAAGGCTGAGGGGTGATAGTCAGACCATCCCTCAGCCAGAAACAAGCTGGAACAAGGGTTTCATGCTTGTGTTTTCTGGCAACAGAGGGGAGGGGGATCACACTGGTTGAGAGATGGGAAAACCTCAAAAAGAGAGACCTGCAGGGGATGAGGAGGATCTTCACTGAGACCTAAAGGGGAATTTGAGCATGATTATGTGGGTTAGAGGTATGGGTGGGTCATATGCCCTCCAGGGACTCTGTCCTCTAGAGACTTAAGTCAAAGTATCCTATGGTTCACTCTCACAGCTACTCTCTTGCGTTGAGGGCAAAAAGCACCACAATCGAAGGAGGGAAGGACACTATTTCCAAGAGCTTTCTGGAGCCACAAAGCCACGGGGTATTTAACTCACTATTACAACCCAAATCAGGGTGACCTTTGCCCTATGATGTAAAGCTGGGAAGAGCCACACTGTGGCATGGCACTGTCATGTCCAACCCAGGAAGGCGGTAGACACCCCGGCATGCACCAGGCTGATCCAGAAGCATCTGCGCTATCTTGCTCTCCACATAGGTCGAGCAAGGACAGTGACAAGCACAGCGTCTCCTGGATGTGACTTCCTCTTGCCAAGCCTCTTACATCACCATAGTACTGACTGGCCTGTATTGTAGTCAGCTTGGGATGCTGTAACAAAATGTCAAAAACTGGGTGCCTTAAACAACATAAATTAATTGCTTCAGTTCTAGAAGCTAGAAGCTCAGGAAGAGGATGTCAGCATAGTTTTCTGGTGAGGATGCTCTTCCTGGCATCAGTGCACAGTTTCCTCATGTGGTAGAAAAGGAAAGCAGGCTGCCTGAGGTCTCTTCTCAGAAAGGCACTAACTCCATCTTGAAGGCCCCACCCTCTGACATCATCTAAACCTAACTACTTCACCAAGGTCTCCTCTCCACTGGGGGCTGGGGCTTCAACACATTCATTTTGGAGGACACAATTCAGACCACAGAGACAGGGCTTGCTCTTAACCCAATCACTGCGTTATCATCTTCACTGGCTGGCAGCACTGTTTTGTCATGCCGTCCTTGATACTAGCATTGTGAGGCCATGGTGCCAAGGAGGCATTAAAAGAAATAATAGACAATGACTAGATAAAATAAGTGCTCATGAAATATTAGGCCCTCACCTCAAGAGTCATCCTCTGTTCTGTTTCAGCCCATTTTTAACCTCAAACCCTAAATCTCAAATGTCTTCAAAATCCTCTGCCCTAATCCAATTTTGGATACCCTGGCTTCTGAAAATGTCTAAAGGGACAGATCACCAGCCTATGAAAGAGACACTAGGAAGAAACAATGGAGATAAAGGAGAAACACAAGATTCTCTCTACCATTGAGGTATGCAGCCAGTAGAACCCCAACCAGTACCACCATGTATTTTTTGAAACTCATACCATGCCAGGTACAGAGGGAAATGGGAATGCCCTCAAAGAGCTCTCATTTCCTTAGCAGGGGGAGCCATGAAGTTATAACTTTTGTGGTGCTGGCTCTAAATGTTGAAAGACCCCAAAGACAGAGAGATTTGCATCAGCCAGAACTACCTAGAAGGATTTATGGAGAAGAAAATATTAGAGCTGGAACTTAAAATGTGAGTAAATATTTCAAGAGAAGAGCATGATTTTGTCAAGCAGTATGATCAGAAGCACAGAGGCAGAGAGCTGACAGAGGGAGAAGGCATAAAAAGATGAACATGGCTGGAATGGTGGCTGGGTGTCACGATGATTACTGACACATCCTTTAATCCATTAATAAATATTTATTGAGCCCTTTTATGTAATAGTATTCTAGGTTAAGGGGATTCAGTAGTGACAACAATTTAAAAACCCTACTATTATGGAACTTGTATCCTTACAACAATGAAAAAATAAATATATAATGTCAAGTAGTGATAGAAATTATGAAGAAAAATAAAAGAGAATTGGAGTTTCCTATAAGGATGGAATAAGAAGGACCATTAACTTCCTGCCGGAAACATCCAAAATATTTACAACATCTAAAATGCACTGGTTCATAAGACACCGAACATCAGGCGACAAAGGACCGTGACTCCTGAGAGATGAGAAATAAAGAAGGCGATCTCTACAGTAGTCCCAGGTTAAGCTTCTAGGTGGTGCACAGAAGGAAGGACCCAGAAGGAGCCCAGCAAACCCTTTCAGCTGAGGAGAAAGGGCTTAGCATCCAGGAAGTCAAGGTGGCTGGAGTTCCAAGGACAGAGTAGAAGAAGAGAGAAAAGCACAAAGAGATGACCCTGAAAATCAGGGCAGGGTTCCCACTGAGTAGTCCTCTGGGTCCTCATGTATGTTTGGAGGACTGCTATGGCCAGGGAAAGAGCCATCTGAAAGGATTAGAAGGACCAGCGCACCCAACATTCTCACAGGGCCAGAATCAATGACGATTACCACCAGCCATACTGCAAAAATGAATAGACCTTGCCTCAATCAAGAGGAATAATCAGACCTAAAATGAGCATTGCTTTGGTCCTACCTGACAAATCTTAAACATGAGACATCAAAAGCTTACTGATTCCAAGCAACTTAACTCCAAAACAGCACAAGCTCAAGAATATTCATAGGAAAACAAAATATCCAGAACCCAAGAAGGTTGAAAAATCACAATGGCTGGTGTCCAATCAAAAATGACCAGATACACAGATAAATAGGAAAATACAAAACATGAGGAGGATAAAAATTAACCAATTAAAACCAACTGAAAATTGACACAGATGTTGGAATTATCAGCCAAGGATATTTAAGAGTTCTTGTATGACCTCTACTCAAAAAAATTAGGCACATAAAAGATATAAAAAAAAGAATTCCAGAAAGTAATACTACAATATGTGAGATTAAATTGCATGGTATTGGATTAATAACTGATTAGACATTGCAGCATAAAATATTCAAAAATGATGAATACATATCAATAGAAACTACCCAAAATTTTAAAGTGAGAAAGGAAAAATAATTTTTCCAAATTTGATAAAAGTTATAAATCCATAGACTCATGAATCTCAATGAGCCCAAAGCACAAGAAACATGAAGACAATTACAGAAAGATACATCATAATCAAATTGCTCAAACACCAATGATAAACAGAAAAACTTTAAAACAGCAAGAAGAAAAAAAAAAATCCAGCATGTTGTATATAGTGGAATAAGGACAATACGACAGCAGATATCTCATCAGAAACAATGCAAGCCAGAAAGCAATGAAGCAACATCTTTATGTTACTGATAGAAAAATTTGTCAAGGTAGAATTCTACAGAAGGAAAAATATCTTTCAAACCCAAAGGCAGAATAATGACTTTTGAGACCTACAAAAGCTAAAAGAATTCATCACCAACACACTTGGAGTATAAGAAATGTTAAAGAAATCCTGCAGGCAGAAGGAAAATGAAACCAGATGGAAATAGAGGTCCACGAAAGAAAATAAAGAATTCCCACTATAGTAATGGCATAGGTGAATGTGTAAGATTTGTGGCCTATTATTTAAATTCATTTTAAAGATAATAGTTACACAAAAGTAACAGCTTCATTGTGTGGGGTTTGTAACATGCAAAAGTAAAATCTGTGGCAACAGGAGCACAATGGACAACAGACAGATATAGAAGTACACTTTTGTAAGGTTCTTACACTATACATGAAGTGCTTACAACAACACTTAAGATTAGACTGATAAATTAAATACGGGTATTATAAACCCTAAAGTAAACACTAAAGGAAAAAACAAAGTTATCACTAGTTTACAAATGAGATAATAAAAATAATCAGTTACTCCAAAAGAAGGTAAAAAAGAGGAAAATGAGAACAAAAAAACAAACAAACAAATGAGACAATAGAAAACAATTAAAAGAAAATATACTTAAACCTAACTATAGTAATAATCACATTAAATGTAAAGGTCAAAATTCTCCAATTAAAAGGCAGAGATTGTCAGGTTTAGAAAAAAGCATGACTGATTTTATACTGCCCACAAGAAACACACTTTAATTTGAAAAGAACAAATAGGTTAAAAGCAAAATCATACAACATGATAAAATGACTTCCCAAAAATTGGAGTGGTTAATCTGAAGTGATTGAACTGATATCAGATAATATTGGTTGTGGACCAAGGAATATCAGAGGTAAAGCAGGTTGTTTCCTAATGACAGAGGAGTCGATTTATCAAGAAGATGTAGCAATCCCCAAAAGCTGACACACCTGAAGAAGCTTCAAAATACATGAAACTCAAACTGTAAGGATAAATAGATTCACAATCAACTCGAGAATTTCAATACTTCATTCTCAATAGCTGATAGAAGGAAGAGATAGGAAATCAATATGGACATGGGTGACTGAAGCAACACTCTCAACCAACTTGACTTAAATCAATGTTTCTAGAAAACTCCAACCAACAAAAGCAAAATGCACATTTCCCCTAGGCCCACAAAGAGCACATACCAGGATAGACTACATTCTGGGCCAGAAATTTAAGTCTGAATAAATTGTAAAGGATTCATGTCAGACAAATTATATCCTCTAATTGCAATGGAATTCAATTGGAAGTAAATGACAGAAAGATCTCTGGAAAATCCCTCAGACATATGCTGACCACTTCAAAACAATCCACAAGTCAACAATCACAATGGAAAATAGAAAAGATTTTGAACTTAATAAAAATGAAAATACAACAAAGTAAGATCTGCAGGATGAGGATTAAAGACTACCTGTTGGAAAATGTGTAGCATTAAACACATTTTCTGACACAAAGAAATGCTTTGAATCCTCAGTTTCCACCTCTGGAAACTCAAAAAAGAAGAGCTAACTAAACTCCAAATAAGTAAAAGAAAGAAAATTATAGAAATTTGAATTAAAATTAATGAAATAGAAAACAGGAAGGCAACTTAGAAAAATCAATGAAACTGAAAGATCATTTGTTCTTTAATAAAACTGAATTTCTAACCAGACTAATGAGGAAAAAATAGAGAAAATAACAAAATACCAATATCAAAAATAAGACAAGTTACATTACTTCAGATTCTACAAATATTGAAAGGGTAATGGACTATTGTGGAAAATTTTATGCCAATAAACTAGGCAACTTCAATGAAAGGTACATATTCTTTGAAATATACAAATTACCCAAGCAAAATCAAGAAATTGATAATTTGAACAACCTTATATATATGAAATAAATTTCTTTCCACAAAGAAAATTTCAGACCCAAATAGTTTTGCTAGAATCTTGCAGCAAAAATTTTAAGGAAGAAATACCATCACTTTTATACAAACTCTCCCAGAAAATTGAAGAAGAGTAACACTTCCCAATTCATTCTCATAGGTCAGTGTTATTCCTAATGCCAAAATCAGGCGAAGACATTATAATTAAACTGTAGAATGATATGCCAACAATTAGAGGTACATATGCAAAAAATAATAAACTCTGTTCTCTATTTAGGCATAATCTACAAAAGTTGATTTAAAACAGATCATGAGACTGGGGCTGTAGCCCAGTGGTAGAGAACTCACCTAGCATGGACAAGGCGTTGGATTCGATCCACAGTACTGAAACAAAAAACCTAAATGTAAAATCTGAAACTATAAAATGGTCAGAAGGAAATGTAGGAGAAACCCTTTATGACCTTAGTTAAGCAAAAATTTCTTAGATCCAAAAACAAAAGCACGAGCTATAAAAAAGAAAACTGGCCTGTAATTCCAGCACTTAGGGAGACTGAGACAGGAGAATCGTGAGTTCAAAGCCAGCTTCAGCAACAGCGAGGCGCTGAGCAACTCAATGAGACCCTGTCTCTACATAAAACACAAAATAGGGCTGGGGATGTGGCTCAGTGGTTGAGTGCCCTAAGTTCAATCTCCAATACCAAAAAAAAAAAAAAAAAAAAGAAAACTGATAAATTGTATTTCATCAAAATGTAAATCTCCTGATCTTTGAAAGACACAGTTAAGCGAATGAAAAGATATGCCACAGACTGAAAAGAAAATGATAAAGCTGATAAAGGACTTGTATCCAGAATATATATTGAACACTCCAAATTCAATAATTAAAAAAATATTGACAACCCAATAAAACAATGGACCACTAGACACACCCTAGGGTGTCTGCCAGTGAGACAAAAAGAGTTATCATCACTCCCCATGGGCACAGGTTGAAACTGAGACTAGATTTAATCAGTAGAGCCTGTGAATGGTGATGGAATATCACTCCTATGGACATCCACCTTAGCAGGCTGGAAAGAGAGAGCCTGGCCTCAAAGGAGCAAAAGATGATGTTCTGAAACTGCCTATGGAGTGGTGGGAGCCACAAGCAGCCCTGAGGAGCTAGGAGTAACCTCCAGATGAGACTAGTAAGGAGCCAGGGCCCCAGTCAACAACTGTATGGAGGCAAATCCTTCCAATGACCTGAAGAGCCTGGAAATAGAGTCCACTCTGGTCCAATATCCAGAGGAGAGATCAGCCTGGCTGGCTCTTGGTTGCAGCCTGGAGAATCACCCTGCTGAGGGCTCAGCTAAGCCTTGCCGAGCCTCCAATCCACAGCAACTGTGAGATATCAAATGTGTGTTGTTGTAAGGGGCTGGAGACAGGATGGTGTGACATTTGTGACAGTGGCACAGAAAACTAATGCAATGGACAAAAAAAAAATTGAACAGACACTTTACCATATAAGTCATTTGGATGGCAAATAAGCACATGAAACGATGCTAAACATAATTAGTTATTAAGGAAATCCATAATTAAAACCACATGCACTATATACCTTTTAAAATTGCTGAAGTATTGGTAAAGATCTGGAGAAATGGAACTTGCATACACTGCTGGTTAATTGGTAGAATGCTCCAGCCATGTCGGAAAACAGTTTAACAGTTTCTTAATAATTAGACACACACCTATCATGTCTCAGTCATTTCTGTCCTAGATATTTACCCAGGAGAAAGGAAAGAAGATGTGTATACAAAGCTTTGTTCATGAATGCTTATAGCATCTTTCTTTATCATAGCAAAACCTAGACATATCCCATAGGGCAATGGGTGAATAGATCCATATTCAGTGGAATAGTACTCAGCAATAAAAAGGAATGAATTACTGATACCTGCTATAACACAGAAGAATCTTGAAACAATTATATCCAGTGAAGGAAATCAGCCAAAAAAAAAAAAAAAGGAATACACACACTGGGTGTTTCCACTTCTATTAGATTCTTGAAGAAGTAAACTAATCTATCATGACAGAAGGCAAATCAGTAATTGCTTGTGTATGGGGAAGAAGCAGAAGGGAGGGACCACGGAGCTTCACGAGCAAACGTCTGGGAGTGATGGATAGGCTCATTATCTTGATGGTGAGGACGGTTTTGCTGATGTATGCGTACGTCAAAACTTATAAATAGGTGTAGTTTACTGTGTGTCAATTATACCTCAACAAATCTGTTACATTTAAAGAAAATAAGAATGTGGGGATAGAAAATGATGAAGGAGGTGTTTAACATTACAGGTTCAAGGATCTCTGAGGAGGGACCATTTGTGCAGAGGGAAAGAAGGAAGGAAGGAAGGAAGGAAGGAAGGAAGGAAGGAAGGAAGGAAGGAAGGAAGGAAGGAAGGAAGGAAGGAAGGAAGGAAGGAAGGGAGGGAAGGAGGGAGGGAGAGAGGAAGGAAAGGAAGAAAGGAAGGGCACAATGTGACTGTGTCAGAGAAAAACATTCCAGAGAGAGGGAGCAGCAGGTTCAAAGGACTGGGCACATGACAGTGCAGTGTGGCTGTAATGAAGTGACAAAGGAAAAAGGAGATCAGAGAGGTAGGAAGGCCCCATCCTACGGAACTTCCTCTGAGAGAGATGGGAATCTATTAAATTGTAATGTATTAATTTGCACTGAGTTGTGACGTGATCTGATATATTTTGAAAATAACATTCTAAACCATAATCTCCATCCTAAACTATAAGAAGGAACGATGGAAACAAGGAAAGCAGTTCATGGAACGTTGCGACCAGCAGGAGGTCATGGTGACCTCCTCCAAGAGTGCGGTGGGCGTGGGGTTGGGGCTGGAGGCAGGACGGCTGGCTTTGAAGGTCCAGCTGCCTTGCTTTGCTTACAGGTTGCACGTGGGAAGGAAGAGGAAGAGAGATGTCAAAGATGATTGTAAGGTTTTTGTGGTCCAACTCCCTGGAAAAATGTACTTTCCTGTTACTAAAATGGAGAAATCTGGCTTGCTATTTTGTAAGACGCATTTGGTTTGGAATACGTTAAGTTCAAGCAAGGTGCCTATGAAATCACCAAGCCAGCTCCATATATCAGACTGTAATCAGAAGAGAGAAGTCAGACCCAGGGCTGGAAATATGCATTTAAAAAGCAAAAGGAAATGTCTGAGAACTGAGCCCTAGGGACCTACAATATTAGGAGGTCAGGAAGATGAGGAAAACCCAGCGAAGATGACTGCTAAAGAACCACAGTGAAGCCAGGCACAGTGGCGCACGCTTATAATCCCAGCACTTTGGGAGGCTGAGACAGGAGAATCGCGAGTTCAAAGCCAGCCTCAGCGATGGCGAGGCGCTAAGCAACTCAGTGAGACCCTGTCTCTGCATAAAATATAAAATAGGGCTGGGGATGTGGCTCAGTGGTCAAGTGCCCCTGAGTTCAATCCTCCGTACCAAAAAAAAAACCACAGTGAACCAAGGGAAGGACGTGTTTCAAGAAACAGTGATCACCAGTGATAAACGTGGCCACTGGTCAGTGTGAGGACTCTGCATTGACCTCTGAATTTAGCAACAGGCAATGCTAGCAGGGGCCACTCCTGGAGGTGTTGGAATGAAAACCGGTCAGAACAGGCTCATACGAGAATTAGAGGTGAAGAAGTAGAGACAACGGGTATCGATAAGTCTTGCTGTCAAAGCAAGCAGAGAAATTGAACAGTAGGGACATGGGGACCAAGAGAGATCCTTTTTTTAAGATTGAAGTTATTATAGTATGTTTGTATTCTGATGGGAATATTCCAGCAGAGAGTAGAGAGGTAAAAATTAATGATGCAGGAGAAAGAGAAAGAGAGGACAACTGCAGAGGGAAAAAGTCCTTGAGCTGCAGGGGCTGTGGAAGATAAAGATGAAGAGGTAACAGGAATTACCTATGGAGGGCTCTTGCCCAAAGCTACCACTGCTGATACAGGACCCCAGCAGCAAGGAGAGGATCCGGAAGCTTAAACTGATGAATGCCTATGACTCACAGTACTTCCTGGTTATTTCACTTGGCACCTGAGGAGGGGGTCCTTCTGCCTCTCTTTTTTTTATATATATTTATTTTTTAGTTGTAGGTGGACAGAATATCTTTATTTTTTGTTATTTTTATGTGGAGCTGAGGATCGAACCCAGTGCCTCCCGCGTGCTAGGCGAGCACGCTACCACTGCGCCATAACCCCAGCCCCCTTCTGCCTCTCTTTACAGAAAATGTGACCAAAAGACATGGTGACCTTCCTTTCATACCCTTCATATTTAAACTGCATCTACTCATCAACTGCAGCTACACAGAGCCTGCAGCAGGTCATCCTGAGCACAAGGGGGCCGCTCTCTCTCCCTGCACAGTTCCAGGTCTGCTCACCAGCATGACATCCAAACAGAGCCTGAGTCTGAGGCCAAGACCGTGCAAAGCAGTTTTAGTGTCCCCATTTGAGCTGCAACTCAGCTTCATAGTGAAACATGGACCATTGGTTTTCTTCCCAGCCTCTTTCCCCACAGATATAAAACCATAGAACACTAGTGCTGAAAGAGACCTCAGAGATCGCCCAGGCCACCCCCTATTTCCATAAAAAGAAACTGAGGTGCAAGGTTACATAGGCGCATGCCCAAAGACAAAACAGAGCAAACTGTCATCTCAATGCCCATGAGCTGTCAGACGCCATTCCTCCCTCGTCCCCAGAGATGTCAGTGCACGCGCCCGTGTGTACAAAACCGATTTGAAGATGCAAATTGGCTACATCCCATTTCATCCAACTGTCCTCGAAATTTAAAAGCTCTGCTGACATACACAGAGCAATGAGTAAATTGTTCCCCTGAGAGAAATAGTCTTGAAAATGGCCTCCTGTGTCCCTGTCCAAGGTGCTAGGTGAGCAGAGGCCTGTCAGGAAGAAGTCTTCTGGGCCCGAATGAATTCCTCTTGTGAAAAGAAGCGCAAAGGAACATGGATAATAGATCTGCTGAAATCTCTAAAACTTGGAAATGGATTAACACCTTCTCCCAGAACTTCCCATGTACATCCTATGGAGTTACTTTTTGAAGTAAATATGCAGGAGATGCATGATGACCAGTATTAAAAGTTCTGGCCTGCTCTGAACTGACAGAGGATGGGAGAAAGAAACATTTTAAATGACAGTTACTCTCAAGAAGACCAAGAGCTGTTCGTGATGTGCTGGGATTCCAGCAAAGGATATCAGCTGTTCCAAAGCCTGGCTCTCCATCTTGCCAAATGCCCTCCAAAAGTAGATAACCCAGAGCTTCACAGATTAGATCAGTGATTTTCAAGCACTCTCTTAGAAGCAAAAACATTTTTCCAACTAAAATCTGATCTGAAGATGACTGCTATTATGGTTTGAAAATGAGGTATCCCCAAAAAGCATGGGAGACAATGTAACAGTGTTCAGAAGTAAAATCATCAGATTATGAGAGCTATAACCTAACCAGTGGACTAATCCAGTTTATGGATTAATAATTTGAAAGGATGGCTGTGCTGGGTGTTAACTCTAGGTGGATAAGCAAGGCTGGAAGAAGTAGGTCCCTGGGTGTACACCCTTGGGGATTGTATTGTGTCCCCTTGGCTTCTCCCCCTCTCCTCTGCTTCCCAACTGCCATGAGGAGAGCAACTTCTCTCCCATGCCCTTCCACCATGATGTTCTGCCTTACCTCAGGCCCAGAGCAATGGAGCCAGCTGACCCTGCAATGAATCTCTGAAGCTGTGATGCTGGTAATGGACCTTGGAAGGGCTGGGCTGGGTAAGTGGAATATAAAGTTGGATTGTGCGTAGTTTATTAGCATGAGAGCCTTTCCCCATGACACACACAAGCACATGCGCACACACTGGAGCCAAGAAAGTAAAATCATGCTGCATCTTAAATGGGATGATTGAGTCTAGTTCCAGCCTCAAAGTCTTAAAGGACACAAGGCAGTGGAAGACAGTTGGTTCCCATAATGTCTCCAATTATTTCATCAGCAAAAATCAGACGGCTCATGGCAGATGACAGTGAATTATTAAACTTAACCAAGTGGTATCTCAATTGCAATTCTTTTGCCAGCTATATTTACTAGAACAGAACCATATTTGGTATGTGGTTTTCAATCTAGTGAATGCATTTTTTTTCAGTCCTCCTCAAGGAGGATCAGAAACACTTTACCTTCAATGGAAATGCATAGCTATATATGTGAATGGTCATCCTTGGTCTGTTTAAGTCTTCTACTCTCTGTTCCAATATCATTCAAAGAGATTTTGATTTTCTGAACTTTGCATAGAACATCAGACTGGTCCATTATACTGATAAAATCATCATAATATTTCTGGTGAACAGGAAGTGGCAGAACTCCGAAGCCCTAGTAAGATACATGTACCAGTGGTAGGAGATAATCCTTACAAAGACTCGGAGCCTGCCAAAGCTCCAATGGTTTTGAGATATTTTCTCCAAGATAAAGGAAGAATCATTAGACTTTGTGATGGTTTGGATGTGGTTTGAGTGTGTCTTTATGTTCATATGTTAGGACTTGATCCCCAGTCTGGTGAAGTTAGGAGGAGGTAGAACCTTTAAGAGGTGGGGCCTACTGGGAGGTTGTTAGGTCACTGAGGATGCTGCCCCTGGAAGGGATTGACACTGGTCTCCTGAAGTGAGCTCTCTGGCCTCATGAGAGGAGCTCAGCCCCTCTCCTCTTGGCTTCACGTGTTGTGGTGTGATCCCTCACTCTCACACTCATTCCTGCTATTGTGATGCATTCTCCATGAAGTTCTCCCCAGATCCAAGTTGGGACTAGTGTCACACACTTGAACCTCCAGAACTGTAAGTTAAATAAAACTGTTATTTATTAAGTACCTAGCCCCAAGTATGTCATTATGGTTAACAGAAAAATGAATTAATACAAACCTCAAAGGTCTCTTCTTTAAGAAAGAGACCCCATGTTTAATACCATGATACCTGGAAGATTCCATGATGCAAGCAGTTTCTGGGGTAGATGACCATGCTTGCAGTTTCTGCTGTGCATAAGCCAGGGAATCACAGAACAAAACCATGGGGTTCTAGAGCAAAGGCTTAGTTGCAGAAAAAACACCTTCCATTAAAGAAGTAACTTTGAGCATACTGTTCAGCCCCAGTAGGGTCTGAGCACCTGGCCATGGAACCATTGTTCTTGGATAGGAACAACGAGATCAGAGCTGTCCATCATGATCTGGGTATTTTCAGACCCAACAAATCGTAAGTTGTGTGGACACTGAAGTGTTCTATTTAATGGAAATAGCACATTTGGGATCAGGTCCAAGCAGGTCTTGAGGACACAGACAGGTGACCTATATCTCATGTTACCTACTTTTGTGGCACCAATGTGTTTCTCTGTTACTTGTGAGTTCCTATCACCAGATGATGGAGAAGGAAAGCCCTACATTTGGATTAGATAAGTCAACTCAAATACCAGTTAGTCCTAAACATGAACTACTGTATCTCTACAGCCTGAGGCAGGGTTGGCCCTGAAAATCAGCAGGAAATGGAAATCCTCCCTGTGGAGAGAGACTTGCTCTTCAACTGTCCACCAATCTGACCTTGGGAGAGCTGGGGCCTGAGGCTCCATATTCACATGTTCCAGGCAGTGGTGAATGGTTTAGCTGGCCATGGTCAATACCTGGGAAGACAAAGATAGGAAGATGGGGATAAAGTATATAGATCTCCTCAATGCCTCCCAGAGAGCATCCCTCAGAGGAGCATGGAACAATCAAATGGACACCATTCTGAAGTCGGCCAGCCTCTGAGACGCACCATGGTGACAGCCAAAGAGAGTGAGAGCCTATGGGCTTTTTCCATACTGAGGCTGATCTGGCTACTTCCCAGGGCTCATATGTGACCAATGCTGAGCCTTCTAGATGGTACTATCCCTCAAGGAAAACCCTTTGTGGCAATTGAGCCCATCAGAATCCATCCACACTAGAAAACAAGTATGTTATTGTGTTGACACAGATAGTGTCATAGTGTAGCAATGGCTCTGCCTTTTGGACTCATGGTGTCTTGGACAGAGCCACTATCCAAGGACTCACAGACTATCTAATTCACTCTTATAAAATCCTCCATAATGTTGCTGTGGCCCAAAAGCCCCACTTTATAGGGAGAGGTATGCCAGTGGGTACAGGACCACAGATCCCACTAACCTGCCATGTGGCCACTTCTCAGAAGCTTCCAGTTTTCTAGAGCTTTGGATCACCCCCACAAAGTTTCAACTAAGCTCCAGCTTGGTCATTGACACCCATGGGGTTAGACACTAATCAAGATACAGCATTCACATGAACCAATGGCTACTTAATGGCACTGGGTCCCCAGTAACTAAACTAGATGAGTCTGAACTCCAAGGGTTGGCAGGAGAAGTGGCCTTTCTCACCATCACTCCCAAGACCCACTTGCAGAAGATCTTGACCCTGCCCTTCAGGATCTGATGAATCTTGTTCCAGGGAGGGAGAATACCTCAGACAGGGGCCAAAGGGTGGTTTCCTCTAACCCCAAAGTGGAGGCTACTCTTGGGCCATTTTGGGCTCCTCACCAATGTCTCAACAGACTAAGAAAGAAGTTACTAAATTAGAGGGAAAATGACCCATACTGTCGTAATCAGGAGAATTTCTGCTACATCATGGGGACAGGAAAGAGTATACCTGGAACTTGGGCAATTCACTGGGGGCATTAGTTAGTGAAAGCCATGAATATGTAACTGTCTCAACCAGTGGCCTGACAAAGTCATAGTAACCAGGAGCTCAGCCTCTCTGGGATAATGGCTTGGTCTATCCTACCAGGCAAGCAATGTATATCAGAGCTGCTGACTAAGCCTGAGAATAGCTTAGAATTTGTGAATGCAAATGATGAATTGACAATAGCAACCTTAGGATCAATGGCAGCAGCAAACACCCCAGTTGGCCTCACTAATCCTCCAGTTGCCTTTAAGACATGAGGGTCAGTTATCATTTAGAAGAAGCAGTAAGGACATAGCTTAACTGGAATATGAGGTGGCCAGTAGCAGATGCTGTACGTTTCCTCCTCACATTCCCTAAGCACTTAGTGTTCTAGTATTTGCCAAAACCATCCCTTGGTGCCTGCAGTTCCCCAATATGAACTTGCCAGAAGGGCTGGAGAATTAGTGCACCCTGAAGCAGCCATCATCAGCCAATGGTAGAGAGGTGTTGGAAAACTCATAGTTTTCTCACTCTTCAGGTAGAATAACTCTCCAGTGGGTTCTATACTGTCTCCCAGAGATCCCCAGCAGGACTGAGCCTCAGTTTCCCACAGATGTCACCTGCTCAATAACCTTTTATTGACTTTCTTCCCTATCCTGCCTCATTTCCCATGCCTTTATCAGTGCTATCTGGAATCACCTCCCCCAAAAAGTACTTGCACTCAAATTCTTCCCTCAGGATTTGATCTCGGGGGAACATAACCTAAAGCATGCCCCACACTCCAATCTCAGCCTCCTTCCTATCATCTGGAACTCCATATATTTATCCCAAGTTCCAGGGTCCCTCAGGACCCCCTCATCTGGCCCCTGGAGGCAACAGCTTGAGTCTCTCTTTTAGGATACTTTTCTAATACCATTGTCAGTTCCTTGCAGAAGAAAGTGACCAGTTCTCGTGGTTCCACAGCAGCTCCCAGGGAAGACTCCAGCACCACCAGTATGCAAGTCAACCTTGTCCAGGAAGCTGAGGAATCTTGGGGTAACCAACACCCTGCACCCAGCCCACGAATTGCTCAAGTTCCAGGTCGGTGAATTTTCTGCTGTCATTCAATAAGAATGGAGCAAATCAAAGAGGTAGACCATTTCAGGACAAAACCATGCACAGGGGAGAGAGTGTAACCTCAGATATGGTCCCTTGCCAGTGTTCTCTTCTTGCACCTCTAACCCCCATCCAGGATCCAGGTGTTCCCATGTTGTTCCGCCAAATCAGCAGCACCCATCAGCTCAGTCACTATTTCCTGCACAAGAGCCCCTCTGGACACCCTTTCCCTTCCAAAAGCACTCAACTTTCTTTTGGGGAAGGGGATTCCACTCTTGTCAGTTCTGTTCTACATAGTTCTGGAAGTCCAGGTCAGAGCAGTTAGCCAAGGGGTGCGGGATATAGAAGCAGCTAAATCACCTTTATTTTGCAGATCACATGATTTTCCATATGGAAAGCCCTAAAGACTCCACCCAAAAAAATGAATAAAAAAAACAATTCAATAAAATTATAAGATGCAAAACTGACATACAAAATTCAGTAGTGTTTCCGTATACTAACAATGAACTACACAAAAAAGGAAATCAAGAGAACAATCCCAGTTATAACAGTTACTCAAAAATAAGATACTTATGAATAAATTTAACAAAGAAAGTGGAGGAACTGTGCACTCTAAACTATAAGATAAAGAAACTGGTATATGTACATAATGGAATATTATTCAGCAATAAAAGAGAATAAAATTATGGCATTTGCAGGTAAACAGATGGAGTTGGAGAATATCATGCTAAGTGAAGTAAGCCAATCCCCAAAAACCAAATGCCGAATGTTCTCTCTGATGAGTGGATGCTGATCCATAATGAGGGAGGGGACATGGAAAGAATGGAGAAATTTCAGTCAAAGGGGAGGGAGGAAGGAGAGGTATGAGGGCAGTAAAGATGGTGGAATGCGATGGACATCATAGCCCTAGCTTCATGTATGACTACATATATGATGTGATTCTACATCACATACAGAGAAATTAAAAGTTGTGCTCCATCTGTGTACAATAAATCAAAATACATTCTGCTGTCATGTATACCTAAGTAGAATAAATAAATTAAATAACCAAAAATGAAAAAAAGGAAGAAAGAAATTGTGGAAGACTCAAATAAATGAAAAATATTCCTTGTGCAGGGACTGAACATAACATGAAAATATTCATACTACCCAAAGCAAATTATAGATTTAATGAGATCTCTATCAAAATTCTCAGAGAAATATAAAAACAATCCAAAAATTCATTTGGAACAAAAAAGAAGCAAAAGTATCCAAAGCCATCTAGAACAGAAAATACAAAGCTGGAGGCATCACACTACCTGATTTCAAAAGGTGCTACAAAGCTAATCAAAATAGCATGGTACTATGATAGACATAGAAGCCAAGGGAACAGAATAGAGAGCCCAAAATAAAACCACACATCTACAGCCAACTGATCTTTAATGAAAATTCTCAAGAACACACAGTAGGAAATGGACAATCTTTTCAAACAAAAGTGTTAAAACTGGATACCCACAGGTAGAAGAATGAAGTTCTCTCTCATCATATACAAAGATAGATTTAAAGACTTCAACATAAGTTCTGAAAATGTAAAACTACTAGAAGAAATCATATGAGAAAAAGCTTTTTCTTTTCTCCACATATTTTATTGGTTCATTATAGTTGTACACAATGGTGGAATTTGTTGTTACCTATTAGTATATGCACACACTATAACTTGGCCAATATCACTCCCTAGCACTCTCCCCTCCCACCTCTCCTTCCACCCCCGGGTCCCTTTCCTCTATTCCACTAATCTCTATTTTCATGAGATTTCCCCCTTCCTTCTTTCCCTTTTTCCTCTCTAGCTTCCACGTATGAGAGAAAACAGGTGACCCTTGACCTGAGTTTGGCTTATTTTGCTTAACATAATGGTCTCAAGTTCCATCCATTTTACAAATGACATAAGTTCATTTTTATTTATGGCTGAATAAAACTCCATTGTGTGTATATATGCCACATTTTCTTTATCCTTTCATCCACTAATGAACTCCTAGGCTAGTTCCATAATTTTGCTACTACATAATATCAAGGAGTGGTATAACTGGATCATATGGTGATTTCATGTCTAGTTTTTTGAGCAAACTCTATACTGATTTCCATGGTAGTTGGATTAATTTACAGTCCTACCAAGAGTGTAAGAGTGTTCCTTTTTCTCTGCATCTTCTTCAGCATATATTATTGTTCTTTATAACAGCCATTGTGACTGGCATGAGATGAAATCTCAGCGTAGTTTTGATTTGCTTTTCCCTAATTGCTAATGATTTTGAACATTTTTTTCATATATTTGTTGGTTACTTGTATTTCTTCTTTTGAGAAGTGTCTGTTTAGTTCATTTGCCCATTTAATAATTGGGTTATTCATTTTGTTTTGGTATCAAATTTTTTTGAGTTCTTTGTATATACTAGAAATTAATTCTCTGTCAGAAGAGTAGCTAGCAAATATTTTCTCCCATTCTTCAGGTTTTCTCTTCATATTCTTGTTTCTTTTGATGTACAGAAGCTTTTTAATTTTATGCCATCTCATTTATTAATTCTTGATCCCTATTTTCTCAATAGGGATCCTACTGAATCATTTTCTGTGCCTATATGCTCAAGTATTGACCCTACATTTTTTCCTAGGAGTTGCATAGTTTCTGGTCTAATGCCTAGATTTTTGATCCACTTTGAGTTGTTTTTTGTGTAGGGTGAGAGATAAGAATTTAGTCTCATTTTTCTACCAGTTTTCCCAGCACCATTTGTTAAAGAGGCCCGGTTTTCTCTAGTGTATGTTTTTGGCACCTTTTTCAAGGATCAGATGACTGTAGATGTGTGGGTTTGTCCATGTCTTCTATTCTGTACCATTGGTCTATGTGCTTGTTTTTATTGTTGTTGTTTTTGTTGTTCTAATTAGTTATACATGACTGCAGAATGCACTTTGATACATCATATAGAGATAGAGTATGATTTCTCATTCTTCTGGTTGTACATGATGTATAATCTCATTGATGGAATGGTTATATACGTACATAGTGTAGTAATAATGTCTGATTCACTCTACTGTCCTTGCTACTCCCCAAGCCCCTCCCCTCCCTTCACTCCCCTCTGTCTAGTCAAGTAACTATTCTTCCCTAGCCATTTCTCTTGTTGTGAATTAGCATCTATATATCTGAGAAAACATTCAGCCTTTGGTTTTGGGGGATTCGCTTATTTTCTTAGCATGATATTCTCCAGCTCCATCCATTTACCAGCAAATGCCATAATTTTATTCTTCTCTAAGGCTGAGTAATATTCCATCATATATACATACCACATTTTTTTATCCATTCATCTATTGAAGGGCACCTAAGTTGATTCCATTGTTGAGCTATTATGAGTTGAGCTGCTATAAACATTGGTGTGGATGCATCCTATACTATACTGATTTTAAGTCATTTGGGTATAAACTGCGGAGTAGGATAGCTGGGTCATATGGTGGTTCCAAGTTTTCTGAGGAATCTCCATACTGCTTGCCATAGTATTTGCCCCAATTTGCATTCCTACCAGCAAAGTATGAGTGTACCTTTTCCCCCATATCCTTGCCAGCATTTACTGTTGTTTGTATTCTTGATAATTGCCATTCTGGCTGGGGTGAGGTGAAATATTTAGAGTAGTTTTGATTTGCATTTCTCTAATTACTAGAGATGTTGAACATTTTTTCATATATTTGTTGATTGAGACAAACCCACATAAATAGTTATCTCATACTAGACAAAGGCACCAAAAACATTCGCTGGAGAAAAGATAGCCTATTTATCAAATGTTGCTGGGAAAATTGGAAATCCACATGTAACAAAATAAAATGAAACTCCTATCTCTCACCCTGCACAAAACTCAACTCAAAGTGGATCAAAGATTTAGGCACTAGACCAGAGACACTGCACCTAATAGAAGAAAAAGTAGGTCCAAATCTTCACCATGTCAGCCTAGGATCTGACTTCCTTAACAAGACTCCTAAAGGCACAAGAACTAAAAACAAGGATCAATAAATGGGATGGATTCAAACTAAAAAGCTCCTTCTCAGCAAAGGAAACAATCAGTAATATGAAGAGAGCTTACAGAATGGGAAAAAATCTTTACTACATTCACTTCAAATAGAGCATTAATCTCCAGGATATATAAAGAACTCAAAAATCTTAAACCAAAAAAAAATAGTCCAATCAATAAATGGGTTAAGGAACCAAACAGACACTTCACAGAAGAAATATCTGTCTGTTTTTATGCCAGTACCATGCAGGTTTTGTTACTTACTATAGCTCTGTAGTATAATTTGAACTTGGGTATTATGATGCCTCCAGCATTGCTTCTGGGCATTAGAATTGCTTTAACTATTCTGGATCTTATACTCTTCCAAATGAATTTTAGGACTCTTGGGGAAAAGCTTCTTGACATTGGTCTTGGCAAAGATATTTTGGATATAACCCCAAAAGCAAGGCAAACTAAGCAAAAATGATAAACGGGGGTGTATCAGACTAAAGAGCTTCTGCATATCAAAGAAAGCAACCAGCAAAGTGAAGAAAAACTTCCATATTGAAGAAAACATTTGCAAACTATACATCTGATAAGGGGTTAATATGAAAATATATAAGGAACTCAAACAACTCCATAGCAATAAAATAAATAAGCTGATTTTAAAATGAGCAAAAGACCCAAATAGGCATTTCTCAAAAGAAGACACACAAATGAGAAACAGATATATAAAAAAAATTGCTCAACATCACACTGATGACCACAGAAACACAAATTAAAATCACAATGAAAAACCACCTCATGCTCACTAAAATGGCTATTAAAAATAATGACAATGATAATAACAAGTGTCAACAAGGATTTGGGACAAAAATAGCACAGTTGTTGAGAATGTAAATTAGTACAGCCATTATGGAGAACAACACAGATGTTCCTCAAAAACTTAAGAAATATAACATGTGATCCAACAATCCCACTACTGGGCATATCCAAAGAAAACAATATCAGTGCCAAAGATATCTGCACTCCCATGTCCATGGCAGCATTATGCACAATAGCCAAGGTGTGGAATCCATCTCAGTGTCCATCAATGAATGAGTAAATAAAGGTAGTATAACACAATGGAATGCTATTTCACCTTAACCAGAGTGAAGTCCTGTCATTTACAATTGGAAATGAAATCCAATTTGCATTTGGATTAACCTGAAGGACATCATGCTAAGTGAAACAAGCCATTCATAGAACCACAAGCACTATCTGATCTTTTATATGTGAAATCTAAAAAAGTCACTTTATAGAGGCAGAGAGTAGAACAGTGATTACTGGGGGCTGGTGGGGGGCAGCAGGGAAGAGGAGATGTTGATCCAAGGGTCCAAGGTTAGGGAGGTTAACTTCTAGAGGTCTGTTGTGCAGCATAGTGACTCGCGTTAATATACTGAATCCTTGAAAATTGCTGAGAGCCAATTTTAAATGTTAAGTATATGAGGTGATAGATATGTTAATTAGTTTGCTTTAATCATTTCACAATATATACATATATCAAAACATCATGTCACCCACTGTAAATAAATGCAATTTTGTGTCAAATAAAGGTGGTGGAATATGATGGTCATCATAGCCCTAACTTTATGTATGACTGCATATATGTTGTGATTCTATACAACTTACAACTAGAGAATTGATATGTTATCCTCTATCTATGTACAATGAATCAAATTGCACTCTGTTATCATGTAAGCCTAGATAGAACAAATCAATAAATTAAATATGAAAAAAAAGTAGTTTTTAAAAGGATTATGAATTCTCCATGGGAAAATTTTAGGCCCCATGACACTTAAGCTAAATGGATATTTGGGGCTCTCAGGTGCTTCTTGGTGTCCCTGAGATCACATCACTGAGCCACCAGCTCACATTTGTCTAAGTATCTGATAGCGCCTTTGAGAACTCCTGGCTCATGGATCCTGGAAATTGAAGAAGATATTTCTACCCTAAAAATGAACCTAGGGGGACATGTTAGAGACAGTGGAGGGAAAAAGTGAGCCACCACAGAGGAAGGGAATAGCACCAAGGGAAGGGCTAGAGAAGAGAAGGATGAGGTGAGAAATAGCAAACATCCACTCCCAGACAATCCAACACAAGCACACGCACAATCAAAAGGAAAACAGCAGCAGAGACCACAAATGAAATTTAAAGTTGTTATGGCAACCGGAACAGGTGGGTGGGCACTTGTGCCCACTGCATTTACAAAATTAAAGTGTCACATTTGCTAACTAATTAAATAGTACCTTCTAAATGTTTCTGTCTCCCAGCCATCAGGCTCAGGGGAGGACCAGGATGAAGAACTAGAACTCTTATTTATTTACTTTGGGGTCCAGAAAACTGTCCCACTGGGTGGCTTTTGCTGAGGAAAATGGGGATTGGAAGTGGGGGTCTGGGGAATGAGGGTGGAGGCCACCTGAAGACATTCCTTGGGCACTCTGGGCCAAAGCCAGTTGCAGGCAAAGCAATCAAAGGCACAGGAAGGACTCCTTTCGAGCCCCCCGAAGAAAGGCGGTAAAAGGCAGGACCAGCCCAACAGTATGTCCTTGGCCTCTGTCATCTGCACCCGCTACACACACACACACCTGAACCAGATCTCCAACAGAGAGTGAGGCACAATTGGATCCCAGGGGACTTTGCAGGGTCCAGAGTCCACATCCTCTGTAGAGACATTGTGAAGTTCAAAGAAGCCAGTCACATAAGGCTGCTGGCTGCACAAGACAATTTTCCTTTCAGTGTGGAAGGTGGTTTGGCTTGTGTTTAAAAAAAAATAAAAAAGAAAGAAAGCTCAACTAGGAGTCAGATGCGCCATCTTAGCTGATCTTCCCTGGGGAAATAAATTACACATAACACTGTACACAAACAGCTCCTAACACCAACCCAGCTGGCAGCGTGATGGCACTTGTGTCCCTGGGGAAATAAATTCCAATGTCTGTATATCTCTATCCATAGATACATCCTGGAAAAGGTCATACCATGTCTCCTTCAGTGATCCTCTCACTTGAAATTAAGCCATTATTGTTTTGGTGTTCAGTCCTCAGCGAAGGGACATCACCAGGGAACTAGCTCTCCACCAGGCACAAGCACGGCCTCCCTGTGATTCCTGGAGGCAAAGCAAGAGCGGGTGCAGAACACCTGGGTGCAGGCACGTGTGTGGCCTGAGCATCCCTGGAGGGATGCGCCGGACACAGAGAAGCCAGCTGGGTGTGAGTCGCTCCACGGGCCATGGAGGCTGCTCTGATTTTTCTTATTTCCCTGTTAATGGTGGGGATGGTGTGGGGAGGGGGTCCTAGGATGAAACAGGTCCTCACTTTCCTTCTCCAGCCTCAACCAGCCCAGTTACAACTGTAAGTTTTGTGAATTCAAGGCTCTGGAGCCAGAAGTAGTCTCATTTTGCATTTGAAAAACCAAGTCCAGACTTGGTGACCATGATGACTATGTCCCCTGAGGACAAGGGTATGTGTCTTTCATTTAGTGTGTGAACAGTCCCTGGCAAAGGAAAGACCTTGCGTTTAGTGGGCCAAGGTCTCCATCAGGGTAGCCACAGGGTGTTAGAGTAGCACTGTGTCCACAGCCACAGCAAGCAAGGTCATGCACAGAATCCGAGTGGGATCTGAAGGCCAGTCTTGCCGGTACCAGAGCATGTGGCATTGGACTCCTTCCTCTCCCCTCCACAAAATCCCATCCTACGAGATGCCTGTGCCTGGTCACTGCAGCCAGCGTTGCTTCCTCCCTCCTCCAGTCCCCTCTGACATTAGTCTTGTGTCCCATCGATACTTCATGGTGCCATCCTCTATCCTCCAAGTGAGTCTGCAGCTCATAGAAGAATGCTGGTTCCCAGTACTCTGGGGTGCGTGTTCATCTGTACTGCCCATCTGTCCAGCGAGAGTGCCAGCTTAGCCCAGGACTGGACACAGCTACCAACAAATGCTCAGTGGGTCGATGGATTGATGCACAAACCAACAGAGCAGAGAGTTCTGGAGGACAGGAGTCGGAGCCCAGGAAGAGCCCCTGGGAATACCAATTCCAGTTCCATGATGGGTACTGGCTCCTGGCACTTCCAGATTCACAACCTGGTTCTAAAGCCGTCGTAGTCATTTCTGCCTCCACTCAGGAGTCCCTCCAGGACCAGCTGTGCACATGTCCAATCTCCTCTGACACTGGACGGCTCCCCTCCCCTCTGCCTGGTTGTACCTACCGGCTCTTCTCTTGAACTTGGGTCCAGGTGGTTCACCTTGGCTGGACCTGGGGATTCAGGAGGACAAGGCCTCCAGTGGCTCCCACATTTCCAACTGCTGAGGCTCAGGGCAAAAGCTTCAGGTTCAGCCGGGCGTGGTGGCTCACGCTTGTAATCCCAGCACTTAGGGAGGCTGAGACAGGAGAATCGCGAGTTCAAAGCCAGCCTCAGCAACGGCGAGGCGCTAAGCAACTCAGTGACACCCTGTCTCTACATAAAACACAAAATAGGGCTGGAGATGTGGCTCAGTGGTCAAGTGCCCCTGAGTTCAATCCCCAGTACCAAAAAAAAAAAAAAAAAAAAAAAGCTTCAGGTTCCTTCCTCGAATTCAGGTGCCTTAAATTCAGTCAAGCTGGGATCCCAGAATCCCCATCCTTGTGCTAGGAGGGAAAGAAAAGACCACCAGGGAAAGGGCCCTCTGGGTTGGGGCTTGAGAGACATGCCAAGCCTGTAGATACCAGGCCCAGACTGAGCGGCCACAGTCAATGACGCCAGAGGGGCTGGCCTCTCTGTCCTTGTCAGAGGAGGCCTGCCCGGTCTCGGTGGGGTGGGGCTGCTCTCACCCTTTCTCTGGCATGTTTGTTCCAGTGGAACTAGGCCTGTCCTTCCCAATCAGCTTTGGGGCTGTGAGTCCCCAGGGAAGGGGAAAGAGAGGTCAAGACGGAAGAGATGTCACTTCCCATTGAAGCCCAGTACTAAAGGCAGGGAGAGGGGCTGCCTGCAACCAGCTCTGACCCTCCCTCCCAGGCTCATGGAGGGGCAGGGGCAATGAAGTTGGCAGGGAAGGGCTGCCTGTCAGCTGCACATTGGCGATGTGGCATGGACCAAGTGCAAGACTGCATCTCATGACGGAACTGGATGAGGCTCAAGTGGCGGCCACCAACTAGTTCCATCAATTCTGTACATCTGTTCTGTGTCTGGTTAAGGTCACCATGGAGAAAAAGAGTAGCCCTGCCCTTGCCCTCATGGGGCCCACAGTTTAGAGACAGGTCACAGAAAATCCATGTGACAAGAGCTTTGTGGAAGAAAGACAGGGTGCCATGGGACCCATGGAGGAGGGCAGAGGAGCCCAGGCTCCAGCGACATGAATGTTCACAGATCGAGTGGGCCACTAGGCACTCAGCAATGCAGCCTGAGGCTATAACAACTGAGCATGGGAAGACATACCTGAGACTAAATTCTGGTTCTCCACATATAGCTGTGTGACCTTGGGGAAGTAACTTAACCTCTCTGTGCCCCAGCTTCCTTCTGGGGAAAGGAGATGGAAGATAAAAGTATGTACCCCATAGGATCACTGTGAGAATTAACTAAGCAAAAGAATGTGTGATGGTACCCAGCACAGAGCAAGCCGAGTCACCTTGGCCATTGCCACAGCTAGCATCTCTCGTGGGAAATGACAGTTGATAGCATTGTTGTTGCTGTTACTATTGATAATAATAATAAGAGCAGGAGTGACGGGAGCTACTGCTGTTGTCATTAGTATGTCTACAGAGTCAACAGCTGTGCAACCTCTCCAGACCAGGGCAGCCTGGCAGGGGAGTTAGCAGGGTGAGCAAGGGTCTGGGCCCTGGGATCGCAGAAGTCTCCTGGACAGGGCTTTTGGCACCAGGAACCATATCAGAGCCCAGTAACCCAGTGTCAGGGAACAAGATCTGAGCCAGATTTGCCACAGGACTGATGATCTAGGACAACTTAAGTTGCTCCCACCCCATGGCCAGGATGAATCCTGGAGCCTGGGAGGCTTTGCCCTGCAAGAGATTTAAGGGTCCCAAGAACGGGAGAAGGGAGGGCGTGGAGGCTGCCCTATGAGCACCGTGGGCAACGGCAGGGCATGAGAGCTGGCAGACACCCGCTTGTTGGACTGCAGTGTTGACTGGCGGGGACCATCCATCTCTTCTCTGTCTCTTGACCTGCTCCCAATGCGGAGCAACTGCAAAGCCTGATATATGCCCTGGACCTTCTTTCCTCAGGAAATTGCAAGCACAGACTGTGGAGGAGTCCCAGGGTCCGACGGGTTCCCACAAGCCCATGTCCTAGAATTCCTGCAGACTCAGTCATGAGAACACAAATGGCTAGCTAGGTCCCCACACTTCACACCCCCTGCCATTTTATCAAGAGGAACACCAGACAGCAGGCACTGTGACCCCACCCCACCCCCATGAGTTTGGGAATATCCCAATGGCCAACTGTCCTGCCAACACCGTTGGGACCTATCATGACTGCCAGGTCTGTGTCAGGCACTGCAAGGAGCATGGGTCAAAGGGATCCTCAAGGACCCCTGGGCTCCTGGGGAGGAGGTAAACTTCAACACAACCAACCCAAGCTGTGGCATGGAGCACTGAGGTTTTTGCCAAGGGACAGACAGGTTCGTGGAAGATGAGGACAGTCCCAATGGAGGCCCTGCAGCTGGATGAGCCAAGACTTCCCAAAAAAGTCCTCAGTTTTTGAATCAGATTCCAAAAGGCAGAGAAGAGGCTGTGGAAAGTAATTGTAGCAGAATTGCCAGACTCTCTATAAGATCTGGTGAAGAGGGGGGTGGAATAACCAACTAGTTTCTGCATTTGGGGCATGCCCTCCAGGGCTGGCTGGTTCCAAGGGACAGTGAATCAGCCACTCCACAAGCTCTAGCACCTCATTCCTGGTTACTATCCACCTGACCAATCATCCAGAATCAGGGACCAAGAACCTGGGGACAGCCCCGCACTCCCATTGACATTATTCACACTAGCCAGTCCCAGGCCTGCTCACCCTGCTTGCCTGGACTCTCCTATGGAAACCACAACGAAAGTTTTGGTCCACATTTCCTTCCCAGCTCCCTCTACCTCTTAACCGACTGTGGCACTTCCCGATAACGCCCCTGCGTGACCTGCCACCTGGTTCTGGGGATCTATTACTACCAGAATGTCTTCCATCATGGCGGTTATTTCTGTGTCCATGTTCTGTATCTGATTAAAACTAATCCCAGACACCCTTAAAGTGTGGGGCCTCCTCCCTAAGGAATGGGAAGGCTGGCCCTCTCTCCAGGAATCGGCGAATGATATTGATTTTCCAATGGAACCACCTACGTGCAGGAAGAGGAAATTGTAGGGTTACAGGCCTGCACTTCTCTACAGCCCAGAAGGTCTGCCCCAGACCTCCTCGAGCTTAGGGAGCCTGGAAAAGAGAAAACCCTTGGGTCCACTTAGAAGCAGCCATGGAACACCAGAGACTCTACTTGGGACTCTTCCAGGGAGGAACTGGTCCCTCAGTACCTTCGACAATGACTGGCATCCGGGGCCGCCATGTTTGTTAACTGAGTGCAGGAAGTAGAGTCCCAGGATGCAGGGCCGACAGTGGCCACAGGAGAATAGATGAGCAGAGGGGCCTGTGGCGAGGGGAGGGTTTGCCACTTCACCTGGCAGGAAGCCCGACTGTGTGTTCTCTGGAAATCGCTGCGGGCCCCAGAGCTGTGAAAAGGCTGGCAGAGGAACGCAGGCAGGGGTTGCTGAGTGGCAGCGGGAAGAGTCCTCTGTGCCAGGACTGACCCACAGGAGTGCAGCAAGGGGAAGAAAGCGTCTGTCTCCCTGGCTTGACCAAAGGGGACTTGAGGGACAATCCCGTGAGTCATCAGACAGAAAAGAGATTGCCGCAGGCCAAAGGCTGGAACACTGGGCCACTCATGTTTCTCTAGAGTCAAAGCCACTATGCCATCCCTCCTGCCATAGCCCTGCAACCAGGAAGAATCAGCCCCTTGTCTGCCCAGCTAGAGGTCATGGGGGCACTCTTCCAAGACTTTCTTTATATGTAGGGTTTGGACAGAGGGCTTCCTGCTGCCCAGAGACTGACGGGCTCAACAAAGCCATTGTTTGGGGTGGGAGCAGGGCTGCAGGCCCTAGGGGCACTTGGGTCCCAGCCTCCACCCTGTAGCCAGAGAACGTGGTTGACAAGGGCAGCCTTCTTGGGCTCCCCTCAGGGGTTTCTGAACAGCAGGCTTTCTTCTACCAGAAGCCAGGGGACACCCACGCAAATGCTCACCTGTGGTGTCAGTGATGAGGCCTGACTTGTCCCATCATGTCACCTGCCATGTTCTCATTTCAGATTCGAGGCAGCCCTGGGAGGTCGGTGCCCAGGGCTCCAGGGCTCCAGGGCAGCACTCCCTGTGTCTCACTTACCAGCCTGGCTTCTGTTTGAGCCAGCACAGCACAGCATTCCTCCCTGCTTCTGCTCCCAGCCTGGCCCCCCAGCCTCTACCACAAAGCCCTGCGGGACAGACTGGACCCATTCTTATCTACGCCAAGACCTCGTAAAGCTGCATGACCACACATCTTATCTCCAGAGAACCATCATTCTCCCCCAAACTTTGTCCCAATTTTAATACTAATAGCAGCCCTTTTCACACTCAGAAGCATCCCCTGGAGCAAGATAAATGACATAGCTAGCTCCCTCATGAGCTCCCCCTGCTCCTTGTCTATGGAGGTTCTGGAACCTTAGCCCTAAGTGGCACCCTTCTCCGGGCCATGTGTGACATGTTCACAACACCCAGTCACACTGAGAATGGGAACCAGATGGCAGGCATTACCTCCTGAGCAAATGAGGACACAGGCTGAAGAGGATATGTTCTGTCCAGATCACTGAATTCATTAGTAGCAGAACTCAAACTATGCAAAGTCCTAATGCCAGCTATTTTCAGTGAACCAGGCTACCTTCATGAACAATGAACCACCACACCTCAATTGTAGTCTGGATCACCCACCCTTGACACCTATCTTTGCTGTCTGTCATTGCTCTTGAGCCGTCCATGTGTGATGGGTTATCTTGTCCCAGACTATAAAGTCACAGAGGCCAGTAGGTATCTTGTGTTCTTAGCCTAGATGCAGAGGACCTGCTTGAGGAATATTTGCAGAATCAGTCCTGAGGTTGCTGAGTCCTGCAGCATTAAAGAACTCTCTGGAAGTCTGGCAAGGCTTGGTCAATACTGATGTGATGATAGTGGTGAGGGAGAGGGTTATAACTGTTTCATCTCTTCCATCACTTTCTGTGTAAGCTGCCTGGGCTTCAGGTCATGTGTGAAGAGGACCTCTCCACCTAACAGGACCAAGAACCCTCCATAGAGATGGGATTCATGGTAGGGGCATATCAGTTGCCTGGAATAAAGGTCCCAGGGCTCCATTCCAAATGTTCAAATGTTCACCATGATCCCAAACCCAAGCTAAAACTGAGCTACCGGTGTCAACTTTGGGGGATAGGTCACTAGGATCTTCCACTATAATTTGTGAAAAATAATTGATACAGTGAAACCATGTGTAGCCCTCCCAGTTTTTCCTGCTAAATCTCCACTAGTTATGATGTCTTCCCAAATTTCTTCCCTTCTCCTAGCCTAAGGTTTTTCATTTGTAAAATGAAAGGGTTGGACAAGCCCAGTGCTGCCCAGTGGCTAAACAATGCAAGGCACAGGTGTGATTCTGAATTTCCTAGTAACCGCACTAAAAAAAGAAAAAGAAAAAGAAAAGAAATATAGTAAATTAATTTGAATAATATGTATCATTGAATGTAATACAGAAAACACATTATCATTTCAACACCTAATGAATAGAAAAATTTTTAATAAAGCAATATGACATACCCAGTATGTCAACAAAATTTGTTGACATACTGGGTTTGAAATCTGATATATATATATATATATATATATATATATATATATATATATATATATATATATATCTGTAGCACATGCCAATAAAGGTCAAATTTCAAGGACTCAAGAACCACAATATGATTTCAAGACGCTGCCATATTGGATGATATTGGAGATACTCTGAAGGTCCCTTCTGGTTCAGATAACTTATGACTTCACAATCAGGCTTCTATTCTTTTCCTGGCACCAGACTCTCCATCTCCAGGCTTTTCCAACCTGCCCTTCAGGAGACACAGTGCCACTTCCTGCTCTATCAGGCTTCCCAGGCTACCCTTTATCTCCCTGTATTCTCAGGGTATGAGTATGAACTGCCTGCACTTGGTCCCAAGCACAGGAGCCCTGTCCCAGTAGCTCTCTCAGCCCACAGTGTGAGCTTTGTTTCCAGTCCAGGTTTGTCCCACCACCCACCTACTCAGCCCTTCTCCCTCAGCCACCACTAGACCCATGGACCTCAGCAGGGACAGTGAAGAGAGTTAGAAGTCCCCAAACACAACAGCCCTCCTCCCAGGCAATTCTGTGGGCATTGGCTTCATGCCCAGCATGAGGCTAGCACTTTGTCAAACCTGGGGACACCAAAAAGAGCTAGATGATAGTCATGTTCCCCTTAAGAACCTAACCCTGGTGTACATGAGATAAACTGAAGGACATCAAACAATATATACTAAAGTGTTCAATTGGATACTGCACCTTCAAAAGATGTATCAGTTGGGGTCTCAGCAGGAAACAAATGGCACACCCAAGCTGGATGATTGAGGAGAGTTTAATGAAAATATTATTTTAAAATATGTGGGAAGGAGTCAGGGAAAAACACAAAGCATAATATGTACCACCCACTAGGTCTGAAGAGGCCAGAGCCAGGAGACACTGGAGAAGACAAAGCAGAACTGTAAGGAGTGGTTCACATAATAGAGCTGCCAGAACCTGCAGGGAAAGAGCCCAGGGAAGATACAGTCCCAGTTCACTCTCCTCCTGCCCCTTAGCTTCAGCTGGCCCACAGCGTTGGCTAAACCCAATCTGAATCCAAAAGGCAAAGGAGTCCATGGAGGTCAGCTTTCCAGAGCATAGACTAGGGTGGATGTAGACATGGAGGAACTAGGAGGAAATTCCCGACCAAAGGATCCATATAAAAACATCACAGATGGTAAGTGTGAAGGAGGTCAGAGTTACCTCCTTCCCTCTAGAGTGGCACGGCTAAGCCTGGAAATGAGTCCTGGAAGATGTGTGTGCTTTGTAAAGATAAGGAAGGAGGACCCTTCAGCGTGGACAGTAGGGTCAAAGGAAGATGACCTGGGAAAAGTCAGTTGGAGTTGAGTGAGAGGCCCTCAGAGATGGGGTGGCCATGATAAATAGCTGCAGGAGTCTGAAAGTCCCCCCTCTTCTTCCCTGGGCTCTTTCCCTGTAAGTTCCAGCAGCTTTATTATGTGAATCACTCTTTACGGTCCTGCTCTGTCTTCTCCAGTGTCTCCTGGCTCTGGCCTCTTCAGGCCTAGTGGGTGGTACATATTATGCTTTGTGTTTTTCCCTGACTCCTTCCCATGTATTTTAAAATAATACTCTCATTAAAGTCCTAAAAGTCTCTTCCCTCTCCAGCTCCAAGTTAATGAAATCCCAGGCTTCCTGCCTGGAAAGGTTCAGCTTAAACCTTGAAAGGTTGAACATGAACTGAGCTCCTGAAAAGAAGGCAAGGCCTTAGAGGGACAGAGAAGGAGAAAGGCTGCTGTTCAATGGCCCCATGGAGAAGCAGGGTAAGTGCTTTGTGGTCTAGTACAGAGGAGTCAATACAGGTGGGAGCTGAGGGTTCAATAGATCTAGAGAAGTAACTAGAATAATTGAGTATGGCATCCCACATGAGATCTTTATATTGATAGATGATAGATAGATAGATAGATAGATAGATAGATAGATAGATAGATAGATAGATAGATAGATAGTCAATAGCCATATGAAGGAAAAGACAGTAGTTGGGAAAAGAGGTAATGATCACAACAGGCATCAGATAGATGCTACAATATGTAACAGTATGCACCCCATGGGTCCACAATTCTCTTACTCCCATTTTACAGAGAAGAAAACTGAGGATAAAATAGGTTCAATGATTTGTACTAGATCAGAGGGCCATTAAGAGAAATGACTGTCCGACCCAAGCTCTGATTCTAAATCTCTATGTATTTTCCACACTCATAAAATGAGAGAATAATGCAAGTCAGCATCAAATGAGACCCCGGATATAGACTGGTTTCTGAGAGGACAGAGCATTGAGCAATGAAGCCACCATTGCTACAGGGAGCAGAGGTAGAACTGGGGCTGCATTCAGTAGGAGCTAGAGTTCAGAGAACTGTAACCTAGAACCAAGGAGAGGGAGTCTCAGGCAGAAGCAGGACATGAGCTGAGGTCCTTGCACACCCAAGTCAGGTTTCCATGGAGACCAAACTCCCTCTCCTGGGAACCTTTATATATCCAACCACCCTCTTTGACAGGCCCTAATAGGGAGCCACAGCCACCACACAGTCAAAATCCAAATCTCTGTTCTGTGCAGAAAAATGAAATTTCAAGTGTACAAGAGGACACAGAGGGCTTAAATTTGGAGTCTGCATGTTCTTCCAGCCAATCTCTGCTGACCAACAGAGGGAAAGAGGAAAGAGTCCTTAGCCACCATGCCAGCCATCAAGCATGAAGAAGGGGCAAAGACATCCATGTTCCACCCAGGGTCATCACATCTCTATCTCAGCTCTAAAGAAGAATGCCTGTTGGGATGGACTTTGCTATTTGTAACATCTTTGGTCTGGAAATTCAGGTCATCATTTCTTATTTAGGCTGTGTCTACAACAGAAAAGCACCAGATGGCGAAGGGGTCAGCCAGTGCTCCTGACGGCTTCATGACTAATGGAGCCAATATGGTTTTGTTTGAGCCTATGTGATTTGGTATTTAAACAAGGGGGCCAGAGGGAAGATGGCAACAACAGGAAAGAGAATCGATCAAGTGAACAACAGCTCCTCTAAGGCACTAAGAAGGTGCATTCGAGGAGCCGCATAGGAATGGGTCCTCCATGGCCCTGCATTACATCTGAGGGCACATCAGAATCACCTGGGGAAGCTTGGAGCAGCACCAATGCCTGGATCCCACCTTGGAAATTCTAATTTAGCAGTCTGAAATAGGGCCAGAAACTAAAAGCATTTTTGAATCACTTCAAGTGCAGTCGGAGTTGAAAAACATTGACACTAATCAATTCCATTTTCTCTGAAGCCCCCTACCTCCTTTCCCATCTTGTTCCCCACACCTCATTCCAGGGGCCACCCCTCCCCCAAGGCAGTAGATATTAAAGCAGTACTCAGGTTCATGGTACTCTGACTAGCCAGGTGGCCACCCTTCTTGGGTCTAGCATCCTAGGAAAACTTTCAGTTATAGGCAAACTGGGAGGATGATCCCCCAAGTTCTCAGGTTGCCAACTCTCCTGGCCCTGACAGTGCTCCCCATGATGCAGGGCTCAGAATCTGCCCACTTTTTTGATCTTTCCTGCTCATCCTGAGCCTGAGAACCCCAGGCTTAGGGACTGTCCTGAGAACTCCAGGGCCCACTAGGCCCCAGATGACCTCTATCTCTGGTCCCAGACCCCAGCAGCAGCCCAGCCCTCCTGCTTCCTTGGCCCTGGGCGCCCCACACACTTGAGAAGGGACAGTGGTAGGGCTGAAAGCCATCTGGTTGGTGTCCCCGGGCTGATCTGCCCCACATCTGAAATTGCACCTTCAGTGCTAATGTGTTCCTTCCCGTGGTCCTGGAGCTCTAAATCCAGGAGCCATTTACTAAGCAATGTTCGCATTTATTTGTGAAATTATATGGACCTTTATAGCACACTTACAAAGAAGAATAAATCCCCACTCGCATAGCCCAATTTGTTGTTCTAACCTGACACTTTGGTGTCATAATCACCTTTCTTTCAGCTGGTTATGGCCAAGGCTGTTAGGGATTTATTAGAAGCATTTTATAATGTGCTTTACAAGATGTTTTGAGGCTGTGACTTTGTTTATGGGAAAGATAGGGAGGGTTGGAGGAAATGGGACAGGGAACTGAGAGAGAAAGAGAGAGACAAGAGCAGGTAACCGAGCAAGTGTTCGTGAATCTGGGAGCAGCATCCTGGGATGAGTTAAATAGGAACTCTCCACCCTCCACCCCCACTCCCACCTCTGCTCACCCACCACTTGAAAAACTTTGATCTCTCACTTCTACAATATTATTGATCTTCAGAGGTGGCGAAGGGAAAAAAGACACAGACATCAAGGAGATTTGAAGATAAGACTAGGGAGGAAGGGACCTCCTTTATAGGCAGGGAAATACCAGAAAGTTTTGCTAGAGGTGAACTTCCCACCCTCTGCTTCTTTCTACCTAAGAAGGGGAAGAAGGAGAAAGCAAATAGGTCCCAAGCTTAGCCGCAGTCTTCCAAGCTCTTAGCGTGAGCTGGAAAGGGCCCATCCTTTCCTAGGGAGGGTTCTACTGAGGATGGCTAGAGGTGGTTGCAAATGGAGAGCCCCAGAACTCACTCAACCAGTACTTAGTAAAGAGCCCAGAGGGCAAGTCCAGGTTCACCCCATGAGGAAGAGGCACATTCTCAAGGCAGCTACAATCCCACATGCTGGATGTGCTCATGGAGACATATGGGAAGAGTGACAGGAGCAGAAGTGCAAGTGACAGTTTTCTGAATTAGGGGAACCCGACAAGGACATCACTCATCTTTGAGCTAGGCCTCCCAGGGAGGGACATGCTTCCGTCAGAGAGCAGAAAAAGCACTGCCCTTCCATCAGAAGGCAGTGTAAATGCTCGGGATAGCCATTCACTCCCTACATGGCTATTTAGCACCTATCAGGCACAGAAGGCTTTTCCTGGGGGCTGGAAGGCACTGGCGAGCCTGGCAGGCAAAGCCTCACTCTTTGGCTCCACTGGAGGTGGATGCAGAGGCTTACAGCAGAGACCTGGAGTCTGAAGAGGAGCCAGTCAGGCAAAGACCCAAGAAGTCACAGTGAGTCCAACGATTCCATCTGAGGAACAGGAATGAGTCCAAGAGGACTGCACAATGGTTCAAAACAAAACTGAAAAGGTGGCCAGGAACCATATGGCCAAGGTCAGGAGTGTGCATTTTCTTTTAAAGGGAAAAAGATGTCTCGTTTTGCATTTTCAAAATATCTTTGGCCCCATGCCCATGAGCACACTGGAACCCAGATCTCCATTTCTCCAAGCAAATTCCTGGGCTCTTGAAGGAAGAAATGGCTGAGTCAAGAGCTGAGACCGGAAACATATACGATGAGCCCTCAGAACTCTGCAATGCCAGAAAGTTAATGCCAAACAAAGAGATGAGGACATGTCAAAGGGACAGAAGAGGCAACCTGAAGGGACTCCCAAAGGCCAAAGCTGGAACAGTTTCAGTGATGAATAAATAACAAAGCATTGGATTATAACCCCAAGTATGAAGTCAATGCCCAGGACTTCCCACTGATGTAAATAAATGATGAATTAATAAATAAATAAGAGAGAAGAGACAAATCTCCCATACAGAACTCCAAATAATTTATGTAGGTACTGCAGGAGGTAGAGTTTAGCTGTCTTTTCTCTCGCCCCTTCAGTGTGGTCTGCTCCAAAGAGTAGAGTGTGGACAGGGAGGAGAAGCAAGTCACTTCTCAGAGTTGGCAGGCACTACCTGAGCCAGCTGATCAAGGTCAACCTCAACAGGGATAAACCATATTGATACCTTGACATGATAGGATGCCCCGCCTCCAAAACTCAAGCCTAAATTTGAGAAAACATCAGATAAACCCACATCAAGGAGCATTCAGCAAAATGCCTGACAGATACTTGTCAAAGCAGCTTAGATCATCAAAAACAAGGAAAGTCTGAGAAGCCGCCACAGCCAAAAGGAGCTTTAGACATAATGACTAGATGTATTGGGGGATCCTGGATGGGAGCCTGGAAAGAAAAGGATATGAGGAGAGAACAAGTGAAATCTGAATAGTGTTTGCTTCTTAGTAGTGCCAGATGTACCACAGTAATACAAGATGTCAACAATAAGGAAAACTGGGTGAAGGATGCCCAGGAACTCTCCATGTTATTTTTAAAACTTCACAATAAATCCAAGACTACTTGGATTTAATGTTTTAAATCCAAAATCCAAAAATCCAATCCAAAAATGTTTTAAATTATTTTTTAAAAGATCCTTGGACTACTGTGTGCAGATTGAGCTGTGGGAAAACGAGATAAAGCCAAGAGGACAGTTAGAAAGAGCAGGGAAGACCACAGAGTCAGGGCCGTGGTGAAGACCAGAGAATGAGAGGATCAAGGATCCGACATACTGGCGTCCAACATAACCCAGCAGGGAAGAAGGATCAAGTTGGAAGGTGTGGGAAGGAAACAGAGATCCAGCTGAAGGCTCACCAAGTTTGAGGTGCTTGTCGCACATCCAAATCAAATGTTGAATAGCATTTGGAAGAACAAATATGGACCTCAGGGAGGAGGAAGGAGCTGAAGCTATAGGGGTCTAAAAGCTTCCATACTGGACTCAAAGTGATGTGACCTAACTCATTCTCCCAGCAAATGTTCTCCAACCACCTACTAAGTAAGAGGAGGCTGCAGAGTCAGGCAGTGGGAAGTCCTGTGTAGAGGGAGAGCCAGAGAGACATGGTGGCTGTTTGTCCAGCTAGGGAGTCAGGTGTAGGGGTTCTTTAAGGAAGTGGGCAGGGGCTTAGCCACCTGTGGGGAGAAGCCACGTGGATACCTCAGGAACAGCATTTGGGGCCAAGGCAACAGCTATTGCAAAGGACCCTTGCATTTACTTGAGGAGGAGGATTAAAATAGCAACAGCTAGGATGGGACTGTATGCCAAGGGCCATTCTCCAAAAGTGAGAAACTGCTGACTCAGGAAGAGACCACATGGAAGGAGGAGGTTCTCAAGACTGCAGAGCCTGTGGGGGCCCTGGCTATTGAAGGAGCAGGGACTTCTCCATGCTACAGGAAAGGAGGCTGTGCCTCTGAGTGCAGGTGCCGGCAGCTGGCAGGTGTGGAGGTGGAGATGAAGGGTTGGCTTTCCAGAAGGAAGCTTGGAGGGCAGGTAGAGGCCTGAGAGCAAGCAAGGAAGGAGGCACTGAGCTGGGGGGTACAGGGCTTGTCTCGGTTTCTTCCTGCTGCTGTGACAGATCACAAACTGAGTGGCTTCAAACCACACAAATTTCTTATCTTAGAGTTCTAGAGGTCAGCTTCCAAACTTGGTCCTATAGGGCCAAACTCAAGTTCTTGCTGTGGAGTTACATTGTATTCTGTTTACTTTAAGCAGGAATCTCTTGTCCTCTTCAGATTCTAGAAGCTGCCCACATCTGGTGGCTTGTGGTTCCTGGCTCATTCTACCTTCAAAGCCAGCAGCACAGCATCCCCAAATCTTCCTCCAACTCTGACCCTCCAGCCTCCCTCTTCCACATTCAAAGGACGCTCGTGATTACATTAGGTCCACATGGATTATTCAGGACCATCTCTTCACTTCAAGGACTGCTGATTGACACCCTTCAGCCCATCTGCCACCTAGTCCCCCTTTGCCATGTAACCAATACATCCACCGACTTTAGGAATTAGGATGTAGGCATCTTGGAGGGGTGCATTATTGTAGCTACCACTGGGATGGCTCAGGAGTCGGGTATGGAAGAACAATTCAGCAAGGTTGAGCAGGGAGGGAGGCATCCCTGCCCTGGTGGGGAAGAGCTGACAGCTGGACTCAGACAAACGTGGATATGTGTTGCATCTCAGCAACCCGTTAGCAAGGCCTGGGAAAGTACCTCACCCCCTCCAGGTCTCTGGTTCCTGTGGAAGACAGCAGCATCTACCTACCTTGTAGTTTGTTCTTTCTTTCTTTCTTTTTTTTTGTAAATACCTTTTTTAGTTGTCAATGAATCTTTATTTATTTATATGTGGTGCTAAGAATTAAACCCAGTACTTTACACATGCTAGGCAAGTGCTCTACCACTGACCTATGACTCCAGCCCCCCTTGTAGTTTTTTGGGGGTTTTTGTAGTTTTTTCCTAAGGGTTAAAAATTGCACACAGAGTACTTAACTCAACACTTGCTACCCAGAGGAGATCAATAATTAGTAACTATAGATATTGTCAGCAACTGATTTGATGAGCAGTGGGTTCTCAGCTGGGCGATTGGGGCAAAAAGGAACAGAAGGCATCAGAGGAGGAGCCAGAAACTGCTGACTCAGGAAGAGGCCACATGAAAGGAGGGGGAAGTGCAGACAGAATATAAGTGCAATCTCACACATGTTGGGTCTGGAGTCCCAGGGGACCACCAAGGGACCACATCCCATAGAATCATTCAGGGTGAGTTATTCTGTGTTCCACTTCCTCACCCTTGGAGTCCTACCTCATAGCATAGTGAAGATCTGATGCAGTGACCTATGCACGGAGCCCCAGCACATAGTGCACGATCCACTTGGTGAACCTCCACCGTCTGTACTGTCATCCAGTAAGCAGTTAAAGATTAACTCACCATGGAGCACAGCAGAAAGCTTTGAAGTAGAGACGGGGAACTCCGGAAGCACCAGGACGCACCAGCTGTTGGACGGTAACAGAAGTAAGCTTGGCAGAGCTGAGTGGGAAGCTTGTACCCACAATGCAGGCTGCTCTCCCTGGAAATGGCAGAGACATCAGAGGGGGAAGGGAGAGGGCCATTGGTGTTATGGTTTGGATATGTGGTGTCCCCCAAAAGCTCACGTGTGAGACAATGCAAGAAGGTTCAGAGGAGAAATGATTGGGTCATGAGAGGCTTAACCCAATCAGTGAATTAATCCCCTGATGGGATTGACTGAGGGTAACTGAAGGCAGGTGGGGTGTACAGGACGTGGGTCTTTGAGGGCATGCCTTTGGGGGATATATTTTGTATCTGGCAAGTGGAGTCTCTCTCTGCTTTCTGATCATCGTGTGGGCTGCTTCCCTCCACCACACTCTTCCTCCATGATGGTCAGCCTTACGTTGAGCCCCAAGGAATGGAGCCTGCTGTCTATGGATTGAGGCCTCTGAAATTGTGAGCCCCCAAGTAAACTTTTCCTCCTCTAAAATTTTTCTGGTCAGGGCTTTTAATCATAGCAGAGAAAAGGCTAACTAAAACAATCAGGAACCTTGCAGGGGACTCTGCATGGGGTCACCTCCTCAATGAAGTCAGGTGGGGTAAGGGCCTTCTCTGGGCTCACACAGCTAAGATGCAGAAGCCAACTGTACAGTCCCAATGCTCTGTCTTCCTGCCTTGCTTCTGTATCCTTCCCAGTGCCATGGTTGGAATGTACCCTCCAAAATTCATGTTAAAATGTATTGGCCATTGTAACAGTGTTGAGAGGCAGGACCATTAAGAGGTAAGTAGATCTTAGGGGCAGCACACTCCTGGAGTGTGCTGTTATCAAGGGGGTAGGTTAGTTATCCTGAGAGTGGGTTCCTGATCAAAGGGAGGAGTTCACCCCAGTTTCCTCTCTGTGTGTTTCATGCATGTACACTACATGGCAGCACCATGCTCCTGAGCTTCCTAGGCTCTGGAACCATGAGCTCAATAAACTCCTGTTGTCTATAATTTACCCAACTCTGCAGCATTCTGTTACAGCAGCAGAAAGTGGGCAAAGATACCCAGGAAGCTGTGGGAACAGCAGGAATTCAAGAGTACCCTCAGGGTTACATAAGACAGTGACATTCTTCCAATCAGATAGAGGGAAGCTTCATTTTTTTCTGCAGGTCAATGACTTTTAATAATTCTCTACAGACTCAGACATCCAATTAAAATTCCTCAAGGGCAGACACTGGACCTCATTCATCTCTGTGTATCCAGAACCTAGTACTGGGCTGTATCATTAGGAGTTCAAAGGAAGAAAAGGGAAGGGAGAGAGACCCAGAGGAAGAGATGGAGGGAGGGAGGAAGGGAGCCAGGGAGATGGGAAGGAGAAAGGAAAGAGGGGGAAGGAAAGGAGGGAGAAAGGAAAGAATGAATAAGGAAAGGTGTTTCTCAGGAGCTTTTTTGATCCTAGAGGAAGCATTTCAAGGCCCCCAGCTGTTATAAATAAACACTTAGTGCCCCTTCCCTCTGCCAATAGCTCTCTAGGCCAGATGCATAGGCATCTTGACACCACAGAACTAATTGGCCATACCAGAACCACACTGGGCATTTTCGCCATTTGGGGACCAAGATTTAAGCCCCTTCCCCAGCCAGGCCAGTCCTTGTACCATGCTCCAGCCTAAGAAGTCTCTGGTGTCTTAGACCTTGTGAGTTGGCAAGACAAGCAGACGCCAGGCCCCACAGAAACCACAAGGAACCTGGATGCAGTCCCCGTACCTGTGGTAGTGCCATCCCAAGGTCAGTGTGGCCCCTCTGGGACCAGGGAGCCAACCTGAGGCTTGGCGACTGCCGTATCTACAAACCACCAGTTTGTACTCTTGTTTATTTGTATTGTGTTTATCATTATTATCACTACTGCAGTTTTTAATTCCCTTCATCCTCTCTTTGATGCTACAGGGAAATAGTTTTCCTTTAATCAGATGGCCCAGAACATGTCACTGAACCTCTACAAAAATGGACCATCCCTCCTCCGGATTGGAAGATTCCTGCCACCTCCTCTACCTCAGCTGTCTCTGATCCTCTCTCAGCTTCCTGTCATGAGGCTGCCTATCTCAGAGTAGGAAGATGTTCCGGGCCTTTCTAAAGAGGCCTGACATAGACACTCAAAGTCAGCTCTGCTCAAATCCTGTGATGTAAAGGAGGCCAGTGCTCTGAGTCCCACCTGGCAGAGGGGCACTGGGCACTGCCTCTACTTCCCAGGGCTTCAACTAGGAGACTCAGTTTCTCCTTTTCTGTGGCCCTCACAGAAAGTCATCCTCCTCGGTCTTTTCCCACCCTGAATAAGTGAGCAGGCAACATCCATTCCTCCTATGAGAGGTCCTCACAGGGTGGCCTCGAACCTCTTAAAAAGTAGACACAGAATTGGTGGTGCCCCTGTGACTCTCCAGAAGAACTATAAAGGGTCAGCATCCACTAACCCATCTGCTGCTCAGAATCTGTGCCATGGTCCCAGTGACAATCACGGTCAGTCCCCTCTAGATATGAAGGGCGCTATCAAGGCTCCAGGTAGGGCTGCACTGGGGACCATGAGCTGTCCTGGTGGCAGTTGTATTAAAATGTACTTGTGGGATTTTAATTTATGGAGGTGACTGAGAGATGACTCAGAGAGGCTAATGCCATTGAAATATTTCATTGTTACTCACAGATCCCCCCAGACACATGAGACATGTTACACCATCCCACGCAGATCCACATGGGGTCGAACCTGCGTCTGTCAGAACCAGAGCAAAGGGGTAAGGGCAGCCACAGCTTTCATTGCGTTTGCCAGGAAAGGCCAGGCAGAGCAGAGCAAGCAAGTTTAGGACTGGCTAGTTCAAGTGATGTCCGTGGGTTTTAGACTATGGGCTGGGTTGTGGTGGTCCAATACTGGCCCTGGGATGATCTAGGGCAGGGGAAACATTGTCTTGGTGAGTAAAAGTAGCTTAAAAACAACCGGTTGGGGGAATGGGCTTGGAGGTGGTTGGTTCATACATGAAAGATACGTTCGTAGGCTGGTTGTTGACTCTCCCTCAGGAATGAGCCCTGCGAGGCGCAGTCTCTCCCCGGCCAACAAGGCCTCTCCAACAGGTCAATACACCATGTAATACTGAAAATAAAACCCATTATTCATACAGCAGGGGACACAAGGTGTGGGATAGAGCAAGGCCCTGATGCTCCCACCCACACCACCAGCAACAACAGAAGGAAGACTGTATCCAGCTGGCAGCTGACAGGCCAGGATAGCCAGGCTCCCAGCCCTTCCCCAGCAGAATGCTGTCCCTTATGGCAGGCCTTCTTCTCAGCCTGTCTCCTCCATCATTTTACCTTCACTTCACCTGGGCTATGCCAGGAGGAGGTACACAGAGCAGGATGGAGGGGGATGTATGCAGTATCTCTGGGTGACTTACCTTGGGTCTGACACTCCCCTAGGGACCTTCCAAAAGCCAGAAGTCACCAGTAAAGAGGGCCAACCTCCCTCATCTTCTCCCAGACCCATGTGTGCTATGTCTACCCTGCTCTCATCTCCTTCCCCATGGAAGTCCCCACAATGTACAGGAGACACAGTCATGAACAACCCCCGGGCCTGGCTCATTACATCTGGTTCCTCCTCCTCAGCAGCTGGGTAAGAGGGTGGGAAGTGAGACAGACTATGAAAGGTGCAGCCACTTAGCCACACACTGTGGACTCAGTGGCCCCAGAGGCCCTGCTGCCTAAACACTTTATCTTCCCCTTCCCTGCCAGTCAATGCGTGAAACCTTTCCTTAATCTCCTTTCTCTTAGCACCTGGTTTTGTTCAAATGCCCATTTCCCTGTATTCTTCGTGAAATCAGCTTGTTTCTTGATGGCTTTGAAGTAACTGAGTGGAGTTCACATCTCAAGTTGCCCTAGTCCCTTCTCAAGTTACTGCATCTCCCCTAGTCCCAACTTTCTCATCTGTAAAATGGGCATAATAGTACATACCTTGTTAGGTTGTTGTAATGATTAAATGAGACAGCATTGTAAAGATCAGGGCACAGAGTAGATAGCTCAAAAGAATGTGTTGGTGGCCGGGTGCAGTGGCGCATGCCTATAATCCCAGCACTTTGGGAAGCTGAGACGGGAGAATCATGAGTTCAAAACTAGCCTCAGCTGCTGTGAGGCTCTAAGCAACTCAGTGAGACTCTGTCTCTAAATAAAATACAAAATAGGGCTGGGGATGTGGATCAGGGGTTGAGTGTCCCTGAGTTCAATCCCCAGTACCAAAAAAAAAAAAAAAAAGAATGTGTTGCTGGTCTTCATGTCTATAAATCCTTTGAAGGACAGCACTGAAGGCCCTAGGGGTCTGGGGAGAGTATAGCTAGATCCTCAAGGGTAGCAAGGGTCCCACTCATGGGGAAAAGGCCTAGATGGGAAGGCTGAGGTCCAGAGGTCCCAATCTGGCTGAGGATGCTTCTACTCCCCTCAGTGGTGTGGCCCACTCATGCTGACTCTCCAGTAGTGCAGCAAACCCAGACTCAAGAAGCAATTCAAAAACTCCAGATATCAATCCAGGCAATGGGACTAAGGAGGCACCATGTTTGTGTGCCACACAACCCAACAGAGTAGTAATTAGTAAGTGTCTGTGACTGGTGAGTTGTACATCAGAAAGACAAGATGGATGGTATAATTGCACAGTGTGCCTAATTATAGACTGCAGTGATGATAATAATAGGATTAATTAACCTGGAAAACACTGAACACAAAGGGATCTATGGCAGCTAAACAGCAGCCAGAGAACCTGGAGCCCAGGGAGATGGAGACAGCTGGCCTGTGTCACCAACAAGGAGCCTCTTGGCATGGTGGAGTGCAGCAGCCTTCCTGCAGGGATGACATATCTACCCACAGACCATCCCTGGAGGAAATGTCTGGCCTCCTGGCTGGAGATCCAAGAGCTTGGGGGTCCCTAGGTAGAGCTGCCTCATAAAGGATCCAGTGGGAGTGGGAGCAGAATTGGAGACTGGCCCAGAAATTAGCTAAGACAGATGACAGGCTGCTCCTCCCTTTGTGTCACTGGCCTTGTTTTTGGTGCCCCAACAAAGGCCAGAGACACAGGGCCATGCTCCACATTTTGGTGATGAAAGCACCAGCTGCCTGCCGAGGGCTGCGAAATCCCTACACGGGCACCATAACGAGGCCATTCCCGCTTCCCAGCAAAGGCGAGCAGCAGCGCAGCTGGCTGATGGGGTTACAAAAACCAGCCCCTTGCAGCAAACACTCCCTGGCTGGGTTCCCTGGCACTGTCGTAGCACCGTAGCCCTGCTGACCTACTCTTAGCTTTGCAGACAAAACATGCTCAAGTCCACAGCCTTCAGCCTGGCCACCCAGCCCCTCCAACCTCCTCTAATCTCTCCAACCTCCCTTTGGCAACAGGCAAGGGAGACCAGAAGCCCAGAGGAGCCCAGTCCCAAGCAGCCACCTTGGCTTCCCTCTTCTTTCAAGGCCAAGTTGAATCTCTTCTTTCTTGTCTTCCTCAGAAAGTCCCCATAGACATGCTCTGTTCCAACACCGTTCCCATGCCACCTGGTGATGGAACTCAACAGTGTCACGGGCACCCAGTATATTTCTCATTAAGGAGCCATCTCCCAAAGGTAGGCACTGTGTCTTCAGCTCCTCAAATAGTTTGGGCACATAATAGGTTTTCATTAAACCCTTATCAAATGAGTGAATTATAAATAACAGGCCATTAGTGGATTGCCCACTATATGCTAAGCACTGTCACTTTCATTTAAATCCTCAGAACAAACCTGCGAGGTAGATATTATTATGCCTCTTTACAGATAAGGAACGGAGAAGTAGAGAAATTAATTAATCTGTTTCAGGTGCTGCAGCTGGAAAATGGCAGGTCCGGAATCTAAGCTGTGCTCTTCCTGACCCCACAGCACCTTTTTTCCACTATATCTTATTGTGGCAAATGGAGTTTTACTTGCAATTTTAGTTTCTATAAGTTAGGGATATGGTATCTAACGACGTACATTAGGATACGTTCCACTACACCAAAAATGTATGAGCCACTGAGAGAATTATAGGGCGGGCGCAGGTTGTCTCATTCCAACAGCTTCAGAGCAGCCATTAGCCAAGCCTGCGCTCCCTTCATAGGATAGACCCCAGCAGCCCAGGGCTTAATGCTTTTTCATTAAGTTTCATTTGGCAGGAAGGGTAAGCTGGTCTCTGCTTTGCAGTCATTTAGAGACTCAGGCCAACAAAGAATGGACAAAATGTTGTGTCCCCCAAAATGTGTATGCTGAAACTTAACTCCCAAAAGTGAAATATTAGGAGATGAAGTCTTTGGGAGATAATGAAGTCATGTGGGCTCTACCCTCATGAATGGGCTTAGTTCCTTTATTTAAAAAAGGGCCAAGAAAGCTCCCTAACCCATTTGCCATGTGAGGACAGAACAAAAAAGTATCATTTACCATCCAGGAAGGGGATCCTCTTCACACACTAAATCTGTTGATATCTTGTGCTTGAATTTCTCAGCCTCGAGAACCATAAAAAATAAATTTATGGTGCTCACAAGCCACCCAGGCTATATTTTGTTATAGCAGCCTCAAAATACTAAGACAGGCCTTCATCTCCAATGTGTGATTCCAACCATCAACATCCACCCATTCAGAGAAAGCAGGGGGGACTGGAGTAGGGCCAGGGTGTGACCTGGGAGGCTTTGGAGAGCCAGGCTTAGAAGTGGTCCACTCACTTCTGCTTGCATTTCACTGGCCAGAACTGTGCCAGCCCCACAGTCACACCTGGGTGAACAGGTGCCTAGAAATGTGACTCCTGATTGAGCACCACCTAGAAGCCCCTCCAGGTGATGGAAGAGAGAATGGATCTTTGGCCACTGTGGTAGTCAGCTTTTCAACACTGTGACTGAGACATTTGACAAGAGCAACTTGGAGGGAGGAAAATTTATTCTGAGTTCACAATTTCAGAAGTTTAGTCCATGGTCGGCAGGCTCCATGGCTCTGGGCCAGAGGTGAGGAAGAACATCATGGCGGAAGGGTGTGGTGGAGGAAAGCTGCGCAACACATGGCAACCAGAAAAAGCTTCCAGAAACAAAATATAAACCCCCAGGGTGCACGCCCAGTGACCTACCTTGGTCCACCCACCTGCCTAGTTAGACCACCCATCAAATCGATCAACTGGATTAGTCCACTGGTGAGGTTAGAGCTCTTGTGACCTAATCATTCCACCAGTGGACATTCCTTCATTGTCTATCACAAGAACTTACTGGGGACACCTCATATCCAACCCATTCACGGTGGCCATGTAGCCATCTCTGCCACCCTGCACCTAGCAGCACCTTTTATAAAGAGGCAGAAACCTTGACCCTGCTCTGGGATGGGAGCAGGATAAGGACTAGAGAGTAGAAGAGAAAGAGCATTTGAGATGCCCTTCTCCTGTGGCAGGGATGGTAGCAATAGGTGTTGGTCGTTTCTAAAGACTAAGCATGCAGGTGCTGGAATTTTCCTACAGAGGTGAAATCCCAGCAGTGCCGCTTGCTAACTGAGACTTAACCTCCCTGACTCAGATTCCTCTGCTATAAATTGGGATCCATCACACCTCGTTCAGTATGATGGCAAAAATGAGATAAGTAATCTATGCAAAGCTTGGCCTGGCTCATAATTCGTTCTCAATAACAATAGTTATTATTATAACCCATTTTAACTTATTTTATTTAATTCCACAACAGCCTGGTGTAGAAGATGGGATGGACTGGGTTGAAGTTAAACCCTGCTGAGTGACTCAATTGGGAATCTATTCCACATCTATGCGACTTTTGAAAGCCACAGCAACCCAGAGAGGTCTGGGATTTACTACACATAGAAAGGTTTTCAAGGATATCAGAGAGAAGCTGGGGAGCCTGGTGGACACAGAGGGAAGAAAGAGAGTTTAAAAAAATATATTTCCTGTGAAGGCCAGGAAGCTTGCACTAGATCCCAAAAGGCTCTGGTCCCAAGTCCCAACCCATGACAGATGAACAGCGTGAGGCAGAGGAGAGAAGAGGCAGCCAGTCCTGAGGTCCCAGGAAATGTTGTAGCCAGATGTCCTCTTACCCTTCCACTGAGTGGTACCCAGTTCACTGAGGACCAGGCCGCCCCCATGATACAGGGACCGCTCTCCCATACTGAATCATCTATTTATGAAAGCATGTTGACAAGTGTATTTATTGTTGGTTATGCTACTAGATTAGGTATCGTACAAATTAATAGGTTCCAAAGGGATAATAACTGAAAAGGAAGTTGGTAATTCTAACTACCTCATATTGAACTCAAACTGTTGCTGAATGATGTGTGGGTGAGACAACTCAAACAGACTGGGCTTTGGGAAGCAGGCAGGAGGAGAGGTGGGCATGTTGGTAAAAAGCTAGAGCTCTGTGTCTATGTTGCTGTGCATGGGTCTTGAAGATCTGTTTCTACTCAAGAAGCCCAAAGTTGAGTTCAATGCCACAGCACAGGCAAAATTGCTGCAAAAAAGATGAGTAGGAGCTCTAAGGAGCAGCTCCTTGCTCCAAAGCAAGTTTGAGCCCTCATTAAAACATTGGCACATAGTTCACTTGGAAATCTTTTCCACTGCAGTGAAATGCTTAAGATGTATTTGTGTCTTGTGTTTTTCTTCTTTAACAATACCTTTTTTTTTTTTTTTTTTGACAAGTCTCACTATGTTGCCCAGGCTGGCCTCAAACTCCTGGACTCAAACAATCCTCCTGTCTCAGCCTCCTGAATAGCTGGGACTACAGGTGCATACCACTGCACCCAGCTCACAACGCCTGCTTTAGAATCTTGGATTCATCAGCTGCTAATGCCTGTTAAGTCAGAGAGGAAAGCAGCTTCCAGACTTGGGGGCTGCAGAGAAGCTGAAAGTGAAAAGACCAGAGAAGCCTAGCCTATCCCTCCCACCTAGGCCACCTAGGATTTTTTGTTGTTGTTGTTAATTATAGGGCAGTTGGGGAGCCTGGTGAACATGCCCAGCTGAGAGAAAAAAACAGAGATCCACCCTGGGGCTCTATTGACATGTGACCTTTCCATACGTGTAATAAGTTCTCAAAATACAGTCTCTCTTCAAAGAGTTGCTACACTAATCAAAGGCCTTACCCTCTTCCTAAGACAGCTTGATGCCCTCGGCTTCCCACTGTGGTAGAAGGACTGTGGCCTTCTTAGGTGTTAGCAACTCATCCAGGCCAGGGCCTTGCGCAGGGGAGCACACACACAAACTCATTCTTCTCTTTGATCACTCATCCCACAAACATTTGTTGAGTATCTGTCACATTCAGAGATTACCTCTGAAATGAAGAAGGCAATCTCTGTCCAGTGTCAAGTAAAGGCAACAGAAAAAGATTATAAATACAACATAATCAGCACTGTAATAGATGCTAAGAGAATAACCAGTTATCAACTAGTTAATGCCAAGCTCCCCAGCCTGGCTAATCACTTACACATGCACATATGCACACGCATGAACACACACACACATACACACACACACACACACACACACACACACACACCATTCTCCTAACCCTGCAGCAGCTCTTAACAGTCCACAGTCTGTTCAGGGGCAGAGAATTCTAAACTTCCAGAAGAAAATGAACTGGAAAACCCAGCTACTAGGTCAGGAAGTGCCTCCCTCCCTCCCCCAGCACTATGGTTGCCCAAGGTAAAAGCAGGGATACATCCAGCAAATCCTCCAGGCAGCCTCCTCCACCTCAGAGTGACTCCTCCTGCAATATGTATGGAGATCAGGGAGACCCCAGGAATTCCAGCAGGACGTCTCCACACAGCAGCTCCCTCCCCAGAACAGCCTGCATCTTCCTCTTGAAACCTTTCAGCGATTCCATCGTCTGCAGGGCTAATGAAGCCTTTGCCCCTGGTATAAACCGCTTTCAGTGATTTGTGACTACCTCTTCCCATCTCCCAGCAAAATCCAACCACTCATGGCCACACACAGGCACTGGCGCACACGTGCAAGCCTTATTTCCTGCAGCCCTAATTTTGCTCCTGCTGCTCTTTCAGCCAGGATGTGTTGGCAGGCTTTTGTTTCTTTGGTCTGGTCTCGGCCCAGTCTCACTTGCTCTTCAAGGTCCAACTCCAGCCCTGTCTCACCTCGGAGCCCTCTCTGAAGCCCTGGTCCCTCAAAGTGCTACCATAAAATCCAGTACCTGCCCCCTATCCTGTCACTCCCCAGATTGTATTATCGCCTATCCTGTGCCTATTGAGCTCTCAGTCTCTCTGCCCCCACCCCACCCCCACACACACACATCAATACACAGCAGCACCCAACACAGGACTAGGGTTCAATAAGTACTGGTCAGCTGAAGCAGGCCTGAAGTGATAGTCAGGAAGATCAGGTAGGAACAAAGAGAGCAGGGTAAAGACAGCTCGATTGAAGAGTGACAGTGTGAGTGTGAGCTTGCCAGTGGAAGATGACCAGACATGCTGAGGGGACGCATGGCCACTTGGAAGGCCAATTCTAAAAGGAAAGGATTGGGTATATTATCCAAGACATACAAAAAGCTCACATGACCCAGTAGCAAAAACTCTGTCTCTCTCTACATATATAGTTATCCATCCATCCCAGTTAAAAATGGGCAAAGGGACTGAAGAGGCATTTCTCAAAAGAAGACAAACAGATGGTCAACAGATAAATGGAAAAAGTGTTCAATATCACTAATTGTCAGAGAAATGTAAATCAAAACCTCAATGAGATATCACCTCACACCTTTTATTGTTATAAAGTATTTTTTTTTAAAAGTAAGTGTTGGTGAGGATGTGGGAAAAAAAGGGACCCTTATACACAGTTGATGAGGATGTAAATTAGCACAGCCACTGCAGAAAATAGTATGGACCCAAATCTCCATCACGTTGGATTAGGCCCCGAATTCCTTAACAAGACTCCTATAGCACAACAAATAAAATCAAGAATCAATAAATGGGACGGACTTAAACTAAAAAGCTTCTTCTCAGCAAAAGAAATTATCAATGAGGTGA
>CM053403.1:139635312-139738221 GCA_028644305.1 Xerus rutilus
AACATAGGAGAAATGCAGGAACTCTAAACGTGGTTGGGGGAGGGGGGAGGAAGGAAAGGGAAATGGGCATAGTAATGATGGTTATTTGAGATGGTCTTTACTACCCCTGGCACATCTATGAAGACTCTAATGGTGTGACTTTATTTGGTTTGCAATCAGAGAAATGGAAAAACAGAGATCTGGTTATGTACTATGACTTAAAATGCATTTAAATAAAATTTAAAAAAAAGAAAAAGAAAAAAAAAGAAAATAGTATGGAGGCTTCTCAAAAAATTTAAAATAGGACTACTATATGATCCAGCAACCCCATTTCTGGGTGTATATCGAAGGGAAATGAGATCAGTATGTTGAAGAGATATCTGTACTCCCACGTTCCTTAGAGCATCATTCACAACAGCCAAGTTATGGAAATAATAGTCTTTCAATAGGTGACTACATGGAGAAAGTGTGTGTGTGTGTGTGTGTGTTGATATGTAAATATACAGGGAGTAAAATTATTCAGCCTTAAAATTTTTTAAAAAGCCTCACCACTTGTGACAACATGGATGAATCCAGAAGATATTATACTAAGTGAAATAAGCCACACAGAAAGACAAATACTCATCTATATAAAAATCTCATGTATGGAATCTTAAAAAGTCATATTCAGGGAAGCAGAGAGTGAAACCGGGTGGTTGAGGGAAGAACAGCAGGGAAATGTTGGTTGAAGGATACAAAGTTTCAGTCACACAACATAAACAAATTTTAGTAACAATTATATCTGTGACTGTAATTAACAACAGTATACTATATATTTAACTTTTTTTTTTTGGTACTGGAGATTGAACTCAGGGGCACTCGACCACTGAGCCACATCCCCAGCCCTATGTTTTGTGTTTTATGTAGAGACAGGGTCTCACTGAGTTGCTTAGTGCCTCGCCTTTGCTGAGGCTGGCTTTGAACTCACGATTCTCCTGTCTCAGCCTCCCTAAGTGCTGGGATTACAGGCTTGCGCCACCACGCCCAGTTTGTATACTTAACATTTGCTAAGAAAGTCATCTTAATTATTTGCTCCATAAGAAAATAACCATGTGAGGTGATGGTTAGATTGACTAAGAGGAGCATTTCACAGTATCCAAATATCAAATTATGTACATTAAATATATGATTTTTTATTTATACTAAAATAAAGCAAAAAAAGAACAGAGAGAAATAGAAAGAAAGAAATAGAGAGAAAGAGAAAAAGGAAGAAAGGAAGGAAGGAAGGAAGGAAGGAAGGAAGGAAGGAAGGAAGGAAGGAAGGAAGGAAGGAAAGAAGGAAGGAAGGAAGGAAGGGAAAGAGAGAAAGGTGGGTGGGTGCAGGGCCATACCCCTGTAATCTCAGCACTTTGAGAGGCTGAGACAGGAGAATTGCAAGTTCAAAGCCAGCCTCAGCAACTCAGTGAGACCCCGTCTCTACATAAAACACAAAATAGGGCTGGGGATGTGGCTCAGTGGTCAAGTACCCCTGAGTGCAATCCTCAGTATCAAAAAATGAGGAAGGGAGGAAGGAAAGAAGGGAGGGAGGGAGGGAGGGAGGAAACATGGAAGGAAGGAAGGAAGGAAGGAAGGAAGGAAGGAAGGAAGGAAGGAAGGAAGGAAGGAAGGAAGGAAGAAAAGAAGGAAGGAAGGAAGGGAGGAAGAGAGGGAGAGAGGGAATGAGGGAAAGAAGAGAGAGAACAGGATTGGGTCAGGTTGCTACAATGTAAGATAAGCCCACAGCCACATCAGTTGTGCATCTCTTTCCATCTTGAATAACTCTCAGGCCTGACTTGTTTCTCAAGGAGTGAGAAAACCTCACTGGGTGGGTGAGTGCCCAGCTAACCATTCAATCTCTGGGCACTGTATTCGTGTATTCAGAGATCCATGTTCTGCCTGATCAGCATGACTTTGGCAAGATAAAAAAGCATAAATGCACTAGACCTGAAGGCCCTGGAGAAATGAAGATGATATCGAGCCTCTGGCCTCAAAGCGGAAGACCTGCCTAGGATCACAGTTGCCCACACGACCACCCAGGGCTGAAGTGTGTCCACTCCTGTGCTATCCCACAGCACATTCTGGCTCTGTGAATAGTCATCACACTCCTGATTCAAACCAACGCCTTAGTAAAAAGAGAGATTACACACCAATCAGCATTCAAGCTAAAGGAGACTTAGAAATCATGGAGCAAAAGCTGACACTCCATCATGAGGAACTGAAGGGGACATCTACCATGAATTCTATTGAATGAGTTTGGTAGCTCTGTGGACTAACAGAGAAAATGAACATTAGCACCAAATAGGCAGGGTTCAAACCCCAGTTCTGCTCCCTGATAGCTGTGTGGCTTTTAGCAAGTTATAAAACTTCTTCATGGTGGAATATGATGGACAGCATAGCCCTAGCTTTATGTATGACTGTGTATATGTTGTGATTCTACATCACATACAACCAGAGAAATGAAAAGTTGTGCTCCATCTATGTACAATGAATTGCACTCTGCTATCATGTAAACCTAAATAGAACAAATTAATTAATAATTAATTAATTTAAAAAACATGAAAAAATAAAAATAAAAAATAAAACTTCTTCAAAGCATCTGTGTCTTCCCCATGAAATGAGATGTATGCTATCTATTTTGCAGAGTCATGGCTAAGTGAGGTGGATAGATCACATGGTTCTTATATATTTATTAGATGCTCAATAACAGTTCTCTATAGGAACCAAAGAATAAAAGAGCATAATTAAGGGTTAAGCTATTATGCCCACTCTAAATACCACAAGAGTTCAAGAAAAAAAAGAAAACAACTGCTTGACATTTTGTAGAGAGCAGATTGATATGCTCAGGAAGTGGTTCAGCCTGGTATGCTTCAGCGTTATTTCCCACCTATCCAAGAAACATCTGAAACCTCCATGGCTCCTACACTCAAGCCAGCCATTCCAATGACCTATCCCTTCTCACCTTGCTGTGGCTTGAATTGTGTGCACTCAAAATTCATAAAATGAAGTCAGGCGTGGTGGCGCAAGCCTGTAATCCCAGCACTTAGGGAGGCTGAGACAGGAGAATCGCGAGTTCAAAGCCAGCCTCAGCAACAGCGAGGCGCTAAACAACTCAGTGAGACCCTGTCTCTACATAAAACACAAAATAGGGCTGAGGATGTGGCTCAGTGGTCAAGTTCTCCTGAATTCAATCCCTGGTACAAAAAAAAAAAAAACCTACTCCCATACCTCGGAATATGAACTTATCTAGAAAAAAGATCATTGCAGACATACTAGGTTAAGATGAGGTCATACTAGAGTATGGTGGACCACCAATCCAGTGTGTTTGGCATCCTTGAACAAGAGTGAAATGTGGTTACAGACATGCACATGGGGAGAATGCCACATAAGGAATGGAGTGACAGTGCCACAAGCCAGAAACTACCAGAAGCTGCAGAGAGGCTGGGGACAGACACTTCTTCAGCACTTTCAGAGGGAGCACCATCCTGTCGACTCTTTGATCCCAGGCTCTAACCTCCGTAATAGTGAGACAACGAATTTTTCTCATTTGGCCGCATGTTTGTTGTACTTTGTTATAGCAGCCAAAAGGAAACTAATATGTATGCCAACCACATGGCCCTTGCCATCCTGCCCTGGGAAGAACTAAACCCATGCCAATGGCACCCAAGGGAAGCTACACTCATTCTCAGCTCCCAAGCAAGTTCCCAGCCTGCTCCAGGGCCCCTGGTCTTCCCTTCCCAACTGCAGGAAGGAGTGGATATAATAGCCTGCATTTCTGCTTCATGATTCTTGGAGGCAGATGTGGGGATGGATATGGTCATAGATGATCAGGTAAAAAAACATCTTCAGGGTCTTCTAGGCCTGTCTTGTTCTAAAGCCCGTTATCACCTCTTACCTATGACTGCCTGGCTTCAGCTTAAGTATAACTAGTGGTAGGGAGTATGTTACTTCTGGTTCTACCAAAAAACAAAAATTAAACTAGCTGCACATAGTAATGTACACCTATAATCCCAGTAACTCAGGAGGCTGAGGCAGGAAGATTACAAGTTCAAGGCCAGCCTGGGCAACTTAGAAAGACACTGTCTCCAAATAAAATACAAAGGGGTGGGGATGCAGCATAGGGTTAGAACACCCTGTTTTCAATCCCCAGGATCACACACACACAAAAATTAAAGGCTTTGATTAATACAAATTTTGTTCTATAAATAAGTCAAATCTAACTCTTTCTCCATATAACTTCCATCTCTAACCCTTCTATACCTGCCCTCTAGGGTCCTGCAGAGAAGAAAAAGGGAAAATCCCATCACTCATCTCTGTGGAAGATCCACAGACACCTGACTTTTACCACAGCCCTCCTAGTCTTCTCCTGTCTCAGCAAAACCTCTCTCTCTGCCTATCTCCTCCCTAAAAGTGGCCATGTATTCACACACATGGGAAGGATTTTCCTCAGTCCACACGTCTTGATTGCTATTCCTTTGGTTTGGGGTTTAGAGTTGGATTTGTGTATCACAGGACTTCTTCCTCCACCTCTTCCCCATCCTTGATGAACATTTGATGGAGACCTAACACAACTTGGGTGCTGGGCCAGGGGCTGGGAACACAGAGAGTATTAAAACGTGGTGGCATTTAGTTTGAAAGTTCTTGGTAGGCAGGCTGACCCTGACTATATGGTACAATGTGGGGGAAACAGTGTACTCAAATGGCAGTAAATAAAACTTAAAGAGACTGGAAAATGTAAACACCATGCTATTGATGTCAGATTCCCAGAAAGTTCGATTAAAGAGATTATTGTCCCAAAAAGAGGAAGAAAACAAAAAGCTAAACTGACGGAAACCATCCCCAAATACTTCTTTCTTTTACCCAAACCCAGGATCCCTTCCTGGAATGTAAATCCTCTGAAAAGCCAGATCTTTGAGGGACATGAATCTGTTGGCTGCCCTTTTGAGGGGTGAGAGCAAAGAGCTCTAAAATTTATGCAGTACATTAAGCGAGATGCCTCGGTATCCAACTAGGTTAAATTGCTTTCTATATTTAAATTGCCTGCTAGCTGGTTAGATGTGGGAGCCACAGCTGTGAAATGGATAGTTCCAGCCAATAAATAGAAAGGCATAAATCCTAATGGATTAATCTGTTATAATTAGACAATTCTGCATGACTTTGACATGGAGCCCAACTCTTGGGAGGGAGATGAGAGAAATGAGGTGTCCCTCAGGTGTGGAAGCACATGGCTAGAGGAGAGTGAGAGTTGAGGTCTAAGGACCAAGGAAGTTGCCATATCACAGCCACAGTGACTGGGTGAGGTCTAAGGAGAAGGTCAGAAGGGTGAAGAAAGAATTCCCCCTATATAAGACAGTCACACCCACACCTGAAATGTACCTTCTAGATAAGAAAGGAAAGAAACAGCAATGATCTCCTTCCTCTCTCCACTGCCTCTCCTTTACCAATATGAGTTTTTAACCTCTGCTTCTCAAAGGGGCAAGAGAGGGCTGGGTAATGCCCTAGGTACATGTATGACTGCACATACGGTATAACTCTATATTGTGTATAACTAGAGAATGAAAAGTTGTACTCCATTTGTGTACAATGAATCAAAATGCAATCTGCTGTCATGTATATCTAAAAAAATTTATTTATTAGAATAAATAAATTTTTAAAAAAAGAAATGCAAAGTAAACTATTAAACTGACAAAATTTAAACAGCTAAAAAAAAGAGAGAGAGAGAAAGAGGGAGGGATGGGGATGCAGCCCAGTGGTAGAGCACTTGCCTAGCATATGCAGGGGCCTGGGCTCAATCCCTGCACCATAAAATAAATAAAATAAAATAGATCAAAGGGGCAAAAGAAGCTCATTAGAGTGCTAATTATCAGAGAAGCTGACACAGAGTAGTGTGTTCTGGTCTTGCCCTGCTTTTCCAGCTCTTCCCTCTTGCTAACACCAGGAAAACTGATAAGAGTAACCATGCAGCAGACACAGGCATCTCAGCCACCATCCCAAAGCCCAGTCAGGTCCCCAGGACCTGAGTAAGAAGCTGAGCCTTGGGTTGAGGTGGACTGGAGGGTGGAGCTGACAATGGAGTGTAGGCACATCTTTCTGACCCAAGGAGATTCTCAGAAAATCCTTTCTAACTCAGATCAGGATAAGGAAAATGTGCAGTAAATAAGAGAAGCTGGAGACCATTTGCTTATTTGAATCCAGCCAAATTGACAAGTTAAGATTTCACCAGTCTGGGGTTTTAGTACAGCATTGAGTCCTGGATGCTCCCTGAGAACAATCCTCTGTCTCAAGTCCACTTCCAGGACCAAATGACTTTCCCATTGCACCTATGCAAAGTATTGTTCCTCCATTCCAATACAAAGCCCTCAACCCTAGTGAGACCCAAATCTTGGCTCAGGAGGACTCAAAGAGGGAGAAGCTAGTGAATTAAATGGCATTAGTGATAAAGAATGGGCACCAGATGATAGCTAGGCTCAGAGTTCAGTCTGTCTAGACAGGACTTTCCAAAGACACACACACACACACACACACACACACACACTGTTATGATTTATATATGGAGTGTCCCCCAAAAGTTCTTATGTTAATGCAGGAGGTAAATGATTAAATAATGAGACCTAATTAGTGCATTAACTCATATGATGTGTTAGTAATTTTAAATAGATTACTGGGTGGTAACTATAGGCTGGTGAGGTGTAGTAGGAGGAAGTAGATCACTGGTGGTGTGCCTTGCTAATTATGTATTTTGTCCCTGGATCATCATGCTTTCTCTCTGTTTCCTGGCTACCACTGGGTGAGCAGCTTTCCTCTGCCATCCATGCCCTTCTGTCATGATGTTCCACCTCACCTCAGACCCAGAATAATAGAGTTGGCCAACCATGGATGGACTCTCTGAAAGTGTGAACTCAAAAATAAACCTCTGCTCCTCTAAATTGTTCCAGCCAGATATTTTGGTCACATTGATGAAAACCTAACTAACAGAAATTGGAACCAAAAGTGAGGTCACTGCTGTAACTAACTTGACCATGTAGTTCAGAAGCCTTTGGAACTGGTTTGTAGGAGTAGTTTTGAAAAGTTTGAGGATGCAGGCTGGTGGGATGCTGTAAGCAGAGCTTATTGAGAAATTCTGGAGGGAACTCAGAAGACCAGAGAGTAGACAGTAAAGACTGCTTGTGAGGTTTCAGAGGCGAATGCAGACTATTGAGAATTGGACTAGAGGTTGTTCATGTTATATTCTGGCAAAGAACTTGTCTACATTTTGCCAAATCCTGAGATATTCTGTGAGACTGAATTTAAATGATGGACTAATTACTCTGGTGAAGGAAATTACAAGGCAGCTCAGCACTCAGGTGGTCGCATAGGTGTCACTAGCAGCTTTTAGCCAAGTTTACTGGGAAAATCAGGAGTAAAAAGCAGAGGGGAAAGATTTGAAAAACTTGCCATTTGACCTGAGAAAAAGTATATATAATGTTTGGGCCAAGGAATTTGTGGTTGCTGAAGAGATTAGCATCATTAAAGAGATACTAAGTACTTTGCACAGAGACTATGGGAAAACTGACTTGAGGGTATCTCAGGAATCAACAAAACCACACCCATTGCAGGTTCAAGAATGTAAAAATGAAAACTCATTTAAGATATATTTGGGACACCCTACTCACACAGGGATGCCTAGAAAGCTGTTCCCCCAGGATTTGTTTCACTCTGCTCAGATATTCAGAGGCTACTGTAACCATGGGCCAAGGAGTTGTGGCTACTGCTCAAATTGATGGCAGACCTTGGCACCATCCACTTGATGCTGGTTCTGCAGAAATACAGGATGCTGGAGTTAAGGAATCAAGGAGGCTTCCACCAATATTTCAAAGGAAGGCCTTGAGGCAAGGAAAAGTGTGAAAGGGTTAGAATCCCTGCAGACATTCCCTCAAATAGTGATGCACAAAACTGTGAGAAGAAAGTCAAAGCTACAGCAGAGACACCCAGGATTAAGAGATGCCAGTAACATAAAAGTGTGTCAAGAAAAACTGCTGGCTGCAGAATGAGCCAGCCTAAGAGAGGGGCCACATGGGCTGCAACCACAAGGACAAAAGGACAGGGTTACCCAAGTACTTTAGAAATCACATCTCACCACCACACACCTCAGATACTGAAGGTAGAGCTACAGGACTTACTTGTCCAGCTGGATTTTGGTCTTGCTATGATCCCATCCTTTTTTTTTTCTATGCCATTATTTCCTCATTTTGGAATTGAAATGTTTATTCTGTGCCATTGTATATTGATCTGTATGACTTGTTTTTGGTATTTACAGGAGCTCACAGACAAAAGTTGGCTTGAGTCTCGAAGGAGACTTTGGACTTAGACTTTTGGGCAAAGCTGGAAATGTTAAGACTATGAGGATTCCTGGAGATGGACTATATGTGTTTTGCATTGTAAAGTAGACATGAGCTTTGGAGGATCAGGGTGGAATATTATGATTTGTATATATGTTGTCCCCCCAAAGCTCCTGTGTTAATGCAGGAGGTGAAATGATTATATTATGAGAGCCATAGCTGCTGGGGTATAGCTGAAGGAAGTAGATCACTGGCAGTATGCCTTGAGAATTATATATTTGTCCCTAACTCTCTCTCTTGTTCTCCCCCCCACCCCGTACCATGAGATGAGCAGCAGCTTTCCTCAGCCATTCCCTTTTGTCATGATATCATGCCTCACCTTGGACCCAGACTATGGAGTCAGCCAACCATGGAGTGAACCTCTGAAACTATGAGTTCAAAATAAACTTTTCTTTCTCTAAGTTGTTCTGGTCAGATATTTTGGTCACAGTAATGAAAACTTAATGCACACACACACATACACACACACATGCTGAGAGGCACAACTCAGGCTTTATCTTAATACCAAGAAACCCAAAAAGCCCAAAAGAACACTTAACAAGCAGTGCTCAAGTCTGAATTCTTGATTCATGTGACTTACTAGGGACACCAAGAGCCAAGAGATCCTAGGTGGGCATTACATAGTTTAGTCAGACCCTGTATTTGTCAGTTTCCATAGAATGTGTTTCCAATTCAGCCTCCTAACTACAGTTCTCTCCTCACCAACATGGTACCCACAAACTGCCAAAATCCAAATAAATAATCAGAACTTAATAGAGTGGAAACAAAACATGAGCAACAGAAAAGATCTAGAAACAAAAGCAATGATTGCTCTGAGCTTCCAGATCAGGTGCAGGTGGCACTGTATCTCTAGGCAGAAGCCAGTGCCTTCCACTAAGGCCCCCTATGGTGCTCCCTGGGGAGGAATGTGGGGTCAAAGGCAAGTGTAGGTGGTGGCACACTGTCATCCAGCCTTTCTACCCCTCAGAACTCATCTCCTGTCCCCATCTTCCAAGTGAGCTAAGTGGCCACCCTAAGCCCATATAAATAAAATAATGATCTCCTATTGGAAGAAATCTTGAATGAAAATAATATGTCTGTGGATGGGAAAGCAGAATATTGTAAAGAAGTCAATTCTTCACATATTAATTTACAAACTTAGTGTAACTCCAATCAAAGTTCTAAGGGAATTTTTTTTCTTAAATCTTAACTAAGAGATCTAATGGTTATCTGTGAAAATAGAATGCAATCATTCCAAAAAACATTATAGAAAATAAGAGTAATAAGAGATACTTGCTGTGACAGGTATTAAAACTGACTCTAACTACAGCAATCAAATGACATGGAACTAATGAAAAAATTAACATGTAGTTCCCAGACAAAATCAAGTACATAAATAAGTGTACATGTTTGTATGAATTTACTTTAAAAATAGATGTCATCACTGAACACTCAGAAAAAGATAATGTGAGACATTTGATTATTTGGCTAATAATTGAAAAAAATAATTTTCATCAAAATAAATTCCAGATGAATGAATTTCTAACTAATAAATCATAAGAAATCATAAAATAAGTAGAAAGACGTAGGTGACCAGTTCATTTATGTTGTGGTAGAAAACATTGTCTAAGCCTAAGAGCAAGAAACTATAAAGAGAAAGATAAAAAACTTCTTCATGCAAAATTCAAGTCTGTGTATGTCAAAAACTCCATTATAAACAGACAAGTGATCATTGGAAAAAATAAATAAGGATACAAGAAACAATCTTTTCACATTATATAGAGAACTCAGAGATCACAATAAAAAGAAAACTATATCAATTAAAAATAGGCAACAGATATAGATTGCTACATAAAAATTCAAATAGTCATTATGTTTTTAATAATAATATTTGATGTTTTACAATGATCATTCTCAATAATTGCTGGTAGGAGTAGAAATTGATTTAAACAAAATAAAATAAGAACAACAACAAAACCCATTCACACCTACTCAAATATCCTGGAAAGTAATTTGACAATATGAAATAACAATCTGACTTCTAGGAATCTATCCTAAATAAGATATAGGCAAAGATTTATGAACAATGCTTTGTACTGCTGTATTATTTACAAGAAAAAAAATGAAAATAACCCTAATGTCTATCAATTGAGGACTGGTTTGATTAACCTCAACACATCTGCAAGATAGACTATTCCAGCCATTTAATATCAGTGGCAGAGAAAAGTCTCAAAATGCAATCTTAAATTTTCAAAAATCAGAAGATAGACTAGAAATATAGTAAGGGATTTTGTTTAAAAAATGCATTTATGCATAGAAAAAACGATGAATGAATTCTTTAAAATAGTAATAATGGTTATCTCTGGGTAGTAGAATTGGGGTTATTTTAATTTTTTGAGTATTTTTTTTAAATGTTCTATACAGAACATATTCACTCTTCTAATTAGAATTAGAAGTAATCAAGTTTATTTATAAGATTAGCTCTCCAGTGTTCTAGGGAGAGAAAAAGGGGAGAGGCAGGAGAGGCTGGTCTCTAAAAACCATCTAGGAAAGAGCACTTGTGCCTCCTCCAGCAATGGAAAGGAGCAGAGGCCTTACCTGGGGCTGCCTGCAGGATTATTCACCCCAGTGGCCACATCTGCACTCACTTGCCTGCGGGGGCTTCTTGCTGGGTCTCCTCCTGCCCTAAGTAAATCAGGTCCTGAGCCAAGCCTCAGGGGCTGCTGTGCACCTATCCAGGTAAACGACCTTGACTCCGTTTCCAGAATTGCTCTCCTCAACGGCCATGTGTGCAGTGTACCTGAACACACACCTGCTGCCTCCTCAGGTGTGACCAGCATCCACTGAGCTCGCTCCTTCCCTAACTCCAGCCCTCAGCCAGGCCGCGCTCTCAGGCTCCCCACATCGGATCTGCACAGTGCTCTGTCGCTGTGTTGCCACAAGCACCCTCTGCCTGGAATACCATTCTCCCTCCTGGCTGCTCATCCACATCCTACAAGAGCCTCTGCAGGTCCATGCTAAGCCCCCACCGCAGCCCCGCCCCAGGGAGCTGCTCTATCTCAGACACTGAGCATGGCTCTGAGGACAGAACCAGCCCACAGGAAGCCACCATCACATGAAGCAGATACTAAGTGGCCATAAGGGCTGCCTGGAGACAGCTGCCTGAGCTCACTCTAGAAGGATCTATGTAGGAAACCGTCAATGGGAAAGATTCTTGGAGAGAAGAGAACCTAAATGGAGGTCCAGAGGCGTGGAGCAGTGGACATATCAGGCAGCCCCCGGTGCAAGGTCAGCACTGGAAAAGAAAGAAGGGGCAGGGAAGGAACCAAAGGGGATGTCTCCCCATCCAGCCCCCAGGGCTCTGTGCAGGGGGTCTTCCTCAGCGGGTGCCCACCTACTCGGCTGGCTCCTTAGACACAACTGTGGGGTCTGGAGGATGGTGCTGGTCCACTCCTGTGTCTGCTGCCCTGACTTGTGCCTTCCAGGTTCCTCCCAGCTTCTAGATTCCTGATGTCTGATCTGGGTTCTTCCTGTGGCCCTGCCACCCCTCCATGGTCAGGGCATTTGTCTTCCAAACTTTCTCCACTCAGGATCCCATCCCACCGCCTCCAAAGCGGATCTTGCCAAAGTCTCCGATGTTGTTCCACATTGCAGAGTCCAAGACTCAAGTCTCAGTCCTTATTTTACATGACATGTCTGCAACATTGAACATGATGCTGAGCCTTGCCCAGATATGCCTTCTTCACTAGCCCACCGGAACACAGTCCCCTAGCCTTCCTGCCACCCTGCCGCTTTCTCTCTCTCCATCGCCTTTCCTGGCACCTGCTTATCCAGAACTCTTAATCTGGTCCCCACTTGAAGTTCAGCATCTGGCTTCTTCTCCAAGGCTGCTTTAATGACATCTGTGTGGCATCCTGTCTGAACTCCTGCCGAACTCTTGACTTTGTGTCCAACTGCCTGTGTGAATAACTGTCTCAGATGTCTGATGCTTATCTCAGACTCACTGTATCCCAAGCTAAACTCCTCATCTCCCCTCCAACACCCTCAGAAACCCACAGCTTCCAGTCTTCTTATTTCAGAGGATACCAACTCTACCTTTCCATTGACTCAGCTCAAAAACCTTAGAGCTATAAACCTTCTAGAAAACAACATAAGCGGTTTTAAGATCTTGGATGGGCAAAAATTTCTTAAACAGGATACAAAACACACCAATCCTAAAGGAAATAAATGCTGACATTACTCATCAAAACACCTTTAGGAGAGTTAAAAACAATCCAAGGGGGAAATTATGTTATATAATATTACACAAACATACACACACGAACATATATACACTTGACAAAGGGCTCATGTCCAGAATATGTGAAGAAATCCTAAAAATTTCTAAGAAAAAGCCAGCAACCCTATTTTTTAAAAAAAATGAGTAAAAAACATGAGCAGGCATTTTTATAAAAGTAAGTGTATCTACAATGTTTATAGTAGCTCGATTCACAATAGCTAAACTATGGAACCAACCTAGATACCCTTCAACAAATGACTGGATAAAGAAAACTGTGGTTCATATACACAATGGAATATTACTCAACCTTAAAGAAGAATGAAATTATGGCCTTTGCAGGTGAATGGATGGAGCTACAGAATAGCATGCTAAGTGAAATAAGCCAATCCCAAAAAAACAAAAAACAAAGGCCAAATGTGTTCTGTGGTGAGCAGCTGCTAATCTATAGTAGAGGGGAGGGGAGGGAAGAATGAAGGAACTTTGGATTGTGTGGAGGGAAGTGAGAGGAAGAGAGGAGCCGTGGGGATAGGAAGGACAGTAGACTGTATATATCACTATATACATATATGATTACACTATAGATAGGACTCTGCACCATGTACAGCCAGAGGAATGAGAAGTTGTGCTCCATTTGTGTACATGTCAAAATGCATTCTGTTGTCATGTAATTAACTAATTAAAACAAATTTTTTAAAATGAAAAAAAGTATATCTAAATAGTCAATATACATAAAAATCTGCCTAATCTCTATGACCAAGAGAGTGGTCATTAAAACCATACTAAGGGGCTGGGGTTGTGAGAATGAACGGCTCAGACCTGCAATATTATAACAAACCTCCTAACTTCAAGCAAAGGAAGCCAGACAAAAAGAAATACATGCTGCATGACTGCATTTATGTTAAGTTCCAAAGCAGACAAAAGTCCTCTGTGATGTTGTAATGCTAATTAATGACAACCTTTGGGAAGGAGCCTGAGGGGACTTCTGGGTGCTGATGGCATCCCGTTTCTTGATGCGGGTGTGGGTGCGTGAATGTGCTAACCATAGGGAGGTTCAGCATCTTCATTCATTAGGGTTCCTTAGAAGTGAATGCTGAGATGGGATTCTTGTGTAAATGATTGACAGGAGTGATAAGGGGTCTGAGGAAGGTCAGGGAGGAGAGCCCAGGAGGAACATGATCTATCTTTCTGTGGGTTAAATATCAACCCCAAAGTTTATGGGGAGGGGGAAGCAGTCTCAGAGACCACCTGAAATTCTCTTTCCCTCATCCCACCTGCCCCACCAGCAAGGCCTACTGACACTGTCTGTAAAATACACCCGGACTCTGACCCCCTCCACTGCTACATTTAGAGCTCCTACGGCCAGGCCCACTGGCTTAGCCTTCAAACAGATCTCCCAGCTTCTGTTCTTGCCCCTACAGTCTGACCATAACAGAACAGGCAGAAGGATCCCTTTAAAACATAATTCAGATCCTGTTCTGTCTCTGCTCAATGGCCTAGTATTTCCCTTGGAGAGGGAGCCCATCTTTACAACAGGCTCCGGGACCATACAACATGATCTGCCCCATGGTGTCTCCAATGTCCCCTCCTTCTACTCTTCCTCCAGCCCCACCCAACCCTGCCCCTTCTGGTCTTGGAGCCCCAGTATCTCAAACACGCCCACTCCTGTCTTAGAGCCTAAGCCCTGGCCTCGGCTCTGCCTGCAAAGACCTCTCCCTAGAGACTCACAAATGGAAGCCTCGCTTCCTTCCTGAACCTTTGCTAGCATAGCACCTCCTCAGTGAGCCCTATGCTGGTTGCTGTATCTGAAACTGTGCCCTCCCCACCACTGTCCATGTCTCCAGGCTCCTTACTTCCTCTGTATTTCTTTTTTCTGTAACACTTTTTTTTTTCTGGTCTAGGACATATTTTAACTTTTAAACTCTTACCAATTATTATCATCCCCCTACATGCCAAGACATACAGACAGACAGACAGACACACACACACACACACACCAGAATGAACTGCACAGTGCATTGATCTGCTTTGCAACTGTGTCTCCAGCACCTGGAACCTCATGAGCTCTCCTGGCACCTGGTAGCCCCCACTCAGTGTCTGTTGAGTGAATGAGTCTCTTCTTCACACTGCTGTTGGGTTAGTGTCTGACTCGGGCCCTCCCACACTTCTCTTCTAAGGGCCTCTTCTCCTCTGTCCCCACGATCCTCCCTAAGGGCCACATGTTGCATTAGCCATCATCTGTGTCAGCCATTCGGCTGCACGGTCTCCCTGCTCTGACAGCTACTGTCACTGCACTGCTTGGTGGGGGAGCCCTTGGCTTCTCTCAGTGAGCAGAGACATGTCATACATCTCCCGTTCCCACAGGCCTAACTCTGAGCTGGACGAAGAGCAGGAGCTTGCTGGATAAGCACTTGCTGGAAGGATGAAGAAATATCATTTGAATTGAATTTAGAAGGCAGCTCCGGCAATAACTTCAAAAGTGCTAATGAAAGTGTATGGTTCGCACATCCAAAGAGAGCCCAGGGACTTCAGGGGAAGAAAAAAGAAAAAAGTCCTTCCACTAGTAAGCAGGTTACAGGTGGAAAGTAATGGTCATAAACTGCCAGCAATTCATTATGGTTTTAAAAGTTCATTAGGTGCTCACACAATGCTAGCCAGAGATAATCTATGGCCGGGAGCCAAGGTGAGAGGTCAGCACCCAGCTCTCAGGGCAGAGAGAGATGGCGTCCACGTCTCCATGATGGATGGAGGCAACCTTCAGCTTCTCATTGCTCCCAAAGAACTCGTGTGTGACTGCAGCCCAAGATCACACACGAGGGGAGAGAGAGGAGGGACGGAAGCCAAGACAAGGGGGTTGGTCAGCAAAATTGGAATCACTTGAGAAATGGAGGAGGCCATGTCCCCCATCTTAGCCTGCCCTGTAACAGCCTGAGAGATGTATGCTCTTCCTCGGGTTGACTTTTTTTTAAGCATCTCTCTCATAAGTCATTAATAACTAATTTCACAATCGCTGCATCATGTGACAGTCATAAAATATTGCCTGTGCTTTTCCCAGCAAATTTTAGTATTGAGCCAATAATTGAATCCAAATTATCTATTAAGTTAATTCTTTAGTAGACAATATTTTACACTTGAGGTCATTTTTCACAAGTCCCCTAGAATGAAGTAAATATGGAATCAGTGATGACATTTCCCCCTCCTGAGCAAGTAAAAATAAAATTGCTAGGTTCAGCCTGGAGGGTGTCAAGCTGTTATGAATTCTTTTCTACCCTTCCTCTTCTCAGTTAGAACTAGCTCCATGTCCTCAGACATCACCAGGCGGACAACTAGGCATTACTGCTGGGTAGTCTATCCCAAGTGCAGCCATCCTGGGCCTCCTCCTATACAGAGTCACATGTCACCCTTTCAGGCCAGACTCTAACTTTATGACAACTTCACCTTTTTGTAAAAACAGATGCAGAGTGCACTATGGGAGTCCAGCCAAACCATGCTTCCTCTCCTGAGAGCCAACCTCCTTTCCACATGGTCCCCTGTAGCCAGATTTGTACAGTGACCCTGTCCCCAGCTTCTTATGCCCCATTACTGGCCACGACAGATGGGGCCTGGGCTGAAGCATTCAGAGCTCTTCTTACAAGAATTTGAACTTGGGTCAAAAAGGAACCAGTCAGTCTCAGTTGGTCCCTTGAATTAATGTTGGAAAACTGTCATGCACCTTGCACGGGACCATAGCTTCACAACTCCAAGATTTTCATGAATCTGGAAGAGTTGGAAGGAGAGAAGGCTGGGAGCCAGGGGGGAAGGAGAGTGAACGGAGCAGCGGGCACGGAAGTGTGAGGTGAGTCCATGAGAGGACATGTCCCGAGGGCCAGGGATGGGGGCAGGCATGGAGCAGGAACCCTAGCCTTGGGTTCCATGAGACTCTGTGTCTTTATGTAGCCTGAAAAAAAAGAGTGTGGTATTTTGATTTCTGTTTTCATATGAGAACACATTGGGGTGGGGTGAGGAGGATAAGATCTTACCTATCCAACACCAAAAGATCCAGATCAAAAACATCTCTTGACTAAAGTTCTTCTTGAGTGGAGCACAGGCCCGCACCAAAGCTGGCAAACATTTCTACAAATGCCTTCACCCATTTCCCTTTGCAGGGTCCTGTGCCTCTCACAGGCTCACCACCCACATCTCTGAGACCCTTGGTCTTTCTCCCTTGACCAAACACGTCCAGATGGCGGCCCTGGAGCACTATGGCCTCTCTCTCTCTCTCTAAGAATCTACCCCCATTCTCTGCTCACCACCAAACATTGGAGAACAAAACCAAGTGACTCATTCATTCATCCTGCAGGAGCTGAGCAAGTGCCCCTGGAGCTGATGGCAAGACAGCCTCTTGCTACCCCCAGGCCCCAGGGAGGCACTACTCAGTTCAACACGGTTCTTCCCGTTAGATCTATGATGAGGGTCTCACTTTTTGCTGAGCTGACTTGGGTTTCCGGTTAAATCAACCAACAGGACTTTGCTCCAAGAGCTCCTGCAGAGTCCGCAGACACCTCCATTCCCTTCTGCATCTGGAAGACAGCAAAGAGGAGCCGTTGCAAGGTTCACAGCTGGAGCTGGACAGGCACCTACACGTCAGTGTGTTCTCCAGAATTAAACAATGATGCTCCCATTTCTCTACCAAGTGTGTTTTGCTGTCAGCTGGGGACAAGCAGCCTCCCTAGAGTCAGGGAAGTCCCTTCTCTTCTTGATTTCCTGAGAAACCCATGATGGTCATTGCTGTAAATGGGTGTTGAACTTCATCTTTTTTTATTATGATTATGATCATTATAAATGGATATTGAACTTCATCAAATGTTTTTTCTGCAGCTCTTGGAATAATCATGTGATTGTTTTTCTCTGTTGGCCGGTGAATGTGCTGAACTGCCCAACCTTCTGCTGTGAAACCACCCCTGTATTCTTCCCGTAGAAACCCCAGCCAACACGACTGTGGCAATAGTTTTTAACACCCTGCTGGATTCACTTAGTTTTATTTAGTATTGTTTTCATCTATTTTTGCAAATGGAATGGGCCTATAATTTTTTTCTTCCTGTCCTTGTCTAGTTTAAGAATAGCAATTAAACTAGCTTCATTAAATGAATCAGATAGCCCTTTTTTTTTTTTTTTCTATTTTCAGGAATAGCATCTATAAGATGAGGGTTATTTACTCCCTATGTGCTTGGTTAGAACTCAACTATAAAAAGGTGTGGACCTGGGTCTCTAAAAGGACTGGCCAAGACTTCAGTTTTCTTACTTATTGCTGGATTATTGAAGTCAAATTTTGAGTCTTTGTCAAACTTGGGCACTTCTTATTCTCCCAGAGAGTTCTTCAGTTCATCTAATTTTTCATATTTATTGGTGTTTCATGGTATTTCTTTGTAATATTATTTCACCATTTTTAAAAAAAAAAAAAAACTTGTGTAGGGGATACAGCTCAATAGTATGGTGCCCACCTAACATGTGTGAGGTCCTGTGCTGGATTCCCAGTATTAAAAAAAAATGTGTCTCATTATCTTTTTTTCATCCTGTTTTATTTTATTACATAATTTTTTTAATCTTGCCAGTGGTTTATCTATCATATTAATCTTTTCCAAGACCTACTTTCAACTTTGCTAAGCTTCTGTGGATTTTTGTGATATTTGCAATTCATTTATGTTCTGCCTTTATATGTATTAGTCTCTTCTTTTTCTTTAAGCACATTCTGCTGGTACTTTTCCAGCCATGTAGTGTCAGTTCTTAGCTTCCTTGATTGCAGTATTCTGTGTGTTTAAGGCTGTACCCTTTCTGCTAAATGCTGTTTTATTTGTGTCCTGCAAATTTTGCCGTGTGGTTTATTCATTTACTTAGTTTTAATATTTTGCATTTGTCTTTTTTTGCATTAAGCACAAGAAACTATATTTAGACTACGAGGCTGTAACAGCTTTTACTGCAGGTGACAAAAATAAATAAGAGAGGGCAAAAGTTAGGAGAACAATAAAATTAGTGGTAAAATATTAGCAGGCAATGCTTAAAACCAATAATCCAGGGCTAATTAATAACATTGATACTAAATGCAAAAAGAATTGAGGCATAGAGGTATTAAGATAACTTATTTATACGGACAGCAGAGCTGAGATTTGTTGTTTTTTTATGTGTTCTAATCAGTTATACATGACAGCAGAATGCTCTTCGATTCATTGTACACAAATGGAGCACAATTTTTCACATATCTGGTTGTACACAAAGTAGGGTCAAAGTAGGGTCACATTCCATGCCCGGCCCCCTTATGGATCAGCATCCACTTATCAGAGAAAGCATTCGGCCTTTGGTTTTTTGGGATTGGCTTACTTTGTTTAGCCTGACATTCCCTAACTCCATCCATTTACCTGAAAATGCCATAATCTTACTCTGTTTTATTGCTGAGTAATATTCCATTGTGTATATATACCACAGTTTCTTTATCCAATCATTTATTGAAGGACATCTGGGTTGATTCCACAGTTTGGCTATTGTGAATTGTGCTGCTATAAACATTGAAGTGGCTGCATTACTGTAGTATGCTGTTTTTAAGTCTTTAGGATATAGGCTGAGAAGTGGGATAGCTGGGCCAAATGGTGGTTCCATTCCAAGTTTTCTAAGGAATCTCCATACTGCTTTCCAGATTGGGTACACCAATTTGCAATCCCACCAGCAATGTGAGTGTGCCTCCCCCCCCCCACATCCTCGCCAACACTTGTTGTTGCTTATATTCTTGATAACTGCCATTCTGACTGGAGTGAGATGAAATCTTAGAGTAGTTTTGATTTGCATTTCTCTAATTACTAGAGATGTTGAACATTTTTTCGTGTATTTGTTTATCAATTGTATTTCTTCTTCTGAGAAGTGTCTGTTCAGTTCCTTAGCCCATTTATTGATGGAGCTGTTTATGTTTTTTTGATGAAAAAAAAAAAACACAAAAAGCTGTTTGTTTGGTTTTTTTTGAGTTCTTTATATATCCTGGTGATTAGTGCTCTATCTGCCATGCATGTGGCAAAAATTTGCTCCCAGAATGTGGGCTCTCTGCTTACCTCATTAATTGTTTATTTTGCTGAGAAAAAGCTTTTTAGTTTGAATCTATCCCATTTATTAATTCTTGATTTTATTACTTGTGCTTTAGGAGTCTTGTTATGGAAGTTGGAGCCTAATCTGACATGATGAAGATTTGGGCCTACTTTTTCTTTTATTAGGCGTTGGGTCTCTGGTCTAATTCCTAGGTTCTTGATCCACTTTGAGTTGAGTTTTGTGCATGGTGAGAGATAGGGGTTTAGTTTCATTTTGCTATATATGGATTTCCAGTTTTCCCAGCACCACTTGTTGAAGAGGCTATCTTTTCTCCAATGTATGTTTTTGGTGCCTTTGTCTAACATGAGATAACTGTATTTATGTGGGTTTGTCTCTGTGTCTTCGATTCTGTAACCTTGGTCTACATGTCTATTTTGGTGCCAATACCATGCTGTTTTTGTTACTATAGCTTTGTAGTATAGTTTAAGATCTGGTATTGTGATGTCTCCTGCTTCACTCTTCTTGCTGAGGATTGCTTTGGCTATTCTGAGTCTCTTATTTTTCCAAATGAATTTCATGATTGCTTTTTCTATTTCTATAAGGAATTGCATTGAATCTGCATAGTGCTTTGAGTAGTATGTCTGTTTTGACTATATTAATTCTCCTATCCAGGAGCATGGGAGAACTTTCCATCTTCTAAGGTCTTCTTCAATTTCTTTTCTTTTTTTTTTTTTTTTTTTGTACTGGAGATTGAACTCAGGGGCACTCGACCACTGAGCCACATCCCCAGCCCTATTTTGTGTTTGATGTAGAGACAGGGTCTCACTGAGTTGCTTAGCACCTTGCCTTTGCTGAGGCTGGCTTTGAACTCATAATTTGCTGAGGCTGGCTTTGAACTCATAATTCTCCTGTCTCAGCCTCCCTAAGTGCTGGGATTACAGGCTTGCACCACTGCGCCCAGCTCTTCAATTTCTTTCTTTAGTGTTCTCTATTTTTCATTATAGAGGTCTTTCACCTCTTTTGTTAAATTGATTCCCAAGTATTTATTTTTTTAGGCTATTGTAAATGGGTAGTTTTCTGATTTCTATTTCAGAGGTTTCATCACTGATATATAGAAATGCATTTAATTTATGGGTATTGATTTTATATCCTGCTACTTTGCTGAATTCATTTATTATTTCTAGAAGTTTTCTGAAGGAACTTTATGGACCCTCTAAGTATAGAATCATATCATGGGCAAATAATGATAGTTTGAGTTCTTCTTTTTGATATCCTTTTAATTTCTTTCATCTAATTGCTCTGACTAGAGTTTCAAGAACTATGTTGAATAGAAGTGGTAAAAGATGGCATCCCTGTCTTGTACCAGTTTTTAGAGGAAATGCTTCCAATTTTTCTCCATTTATAATGACATAGGCCTTGGGTTTAGCATAAAAACCTTTTATAATATTGAGGTATATTCCTATTCTCCCTAGTTTTTCTAGTGTTTTGAACATGAAAATGTACTATATTTTGTCAAATGCTTTCTCTGCATCAATTGATATAATCATGTGATTCTTTTCTTAAGTCTATTGATGTGATGAATTATGTTTATTGATTTCCATATGTTGAACCAACCTTGCATCCCTGGAATAAACCCCACTTAATCATGGTGCACTATTTTTTAAATATATTTTTGTATGCAATTTGACAAGATTTTGTTGAAATTTTTTGCATCAATGTTCATCAGGAATATTGGTCTGAAATTTTTTTTCCTTGATGTGTCTCTGCCTGGTTTTGGTATCAGGATGATGCTAGCTGCATAGAATGAGTTTGGAAGGGTTCCCTCCTTTTCTATTTCATGGAATAATTTGAGGAGTATTGATATTAATTATTCTTTGTAAGTCTTGTAGAACTCAGCTGTGAATCCATCTGGTCCTGGGCTTTTCTTGGTTGGTAGGTTTTGATCGTGTCTTCTATTTCCTTGCATTAAATTGTTCCTTTTAAATTGTGTATATCCTCTTGGTTCAGCTTGGGTAGGTCATATGCCTCTAGAAATTTGTTGCTGTCTCTGAGGTTTTCTATTTTACTGGAGTATAAATTTTCAAAATAGTTTCTAATTGTCTTCTGTATTTCAATAGTGTCTGTCATTATATTTCCTTTTTCATCTCAAATTTTAGTAAATTGAGTTTTCTCTCTCCTTCTTTTCATTAAGTTGGCTAAGTGTTTATCTATTTTATTTATTTTTTCAAAGAACCTGCATTTTGCTTTGTCAATTATTTTAATCGTTTCTTTTGTTTCAATTTCATTGATTTCTGCCCTGATTATAATTATCTTCTGTCTTCTACTATTTTTATAGTTGGTTTGTTCTTCTTTTTCTAGAGCTTTGAGATGTAATGTCAGGTCATTTATTTGTTGACTTTTACTTTTTTTAATGTATGAGCTTAATGCAATGAATTTTCCTCTTAGCCCTGCCTTCACAGTGACCCAGAGATTATGATATGTTGTATCCAAGTTCTCATTTACCTCTAAGAATTTTTTTATCTCTTCCCTGATGTCTTCTGTTATCCATACATTATTCAATAGTGTATTATTTAATCTCCAGGTTTTGTAGTAGCTTCTATTTTTTATTTTATCATTGATTTCTAATTTCATTCCATTATGGTCAGATAAAATGCAGGATAGTATCTCTATTTTTTTTGTATTCACTAAGACTTGCTTTGTAGCATAACATATGGTCTATTTTAAAGAAGTATCCATGTGCTGCAGAGGAAAAAAGTGTATTTACTCATTGGATAGAATATTCTATATATATGTTAAGTCTAAATTATTGATTATTTTATTGAATTCTATAGTTTCTTTGTTTAGTTTTTGTTTAGATTATCTATCTAGTGGTGAGAGAGGTGTGTTAAAATCACCCAGTATTATTGTGTTGTGGTCTATTTAATTCTTGAAGTTGAGAAGGGTTTGTTTGATATACATAGCTGCCCCATTGTTTGGGGCATAGATATTTATGATTGTTATGTCTTATTGATGTATGGTTCCCTTGAGTAGTATGAAATGTCCTTCTTTGTCCTTTTTCACGAACTTTGGTTTGAAGTCCACTTTATCTGATATGAGGATGGAAACCTCTGCTTGTTTACATGGAGGTCTTTCCCTGTGAGATGAGTCTTTTGAAGGCAGTATATTGTTGGATCTTTTTTTAATCCAATCTGTCAGTCTAAGTCTTTTTCAATCAATGAGTTTAGGCCATTCATATTCAGGGTTATTACTGAAATATGATTTGTATTCCCAGTCATTTTGGTTTATTTTTGGTTTTTAAAATTTGACTTAGTTTCTCCTTTGATTGGTCATTCTTTTAGTGTAGTTCCTTTCTTTGCAGATTTTCATTATTGTTATACATTTCCTCCTCATGGAATATCTTACCAAGAATGCTCTGTAGTGCAGGTTTTCTTGCTCTAAATTCTTTTAACTTTTGTTTATCATGGAAGGTTTTTGTTTTGTCATCAAATCTGAAACTTAATTTTGCTAGGTATAAGATTCTTGGTTGGCATTCATTTTCCTTCAGAGTTTGGTATATATTGTTCCAGGATCTCCTCGCTTTGAGGGTCTGGGTTGAAAAATCTGCCAAAATTCAAATTGGTCTTCCCCTATGTGTAATCTGATTCCTCTCTCTTGCAGCCTTTAAAATTCTATCCTTATTCTGTATGCCAATCATTTTCATTATAATGTGACTTGGTGTAGATCTGTTGTAAATTTATACATTTGGTGTCCTGTAAGCCTCTTGTATTTGGTTTTTCAGTTCATTCTTCAGGTTTGGGAAATTTTCTGATATTATTTTATTGACAAGGTTGTGCTTTCCTTTGCTTTAAATCTCTGTGCTTTCCTCTATCCCAGTAAATCTTAGATTCGGTCTTTTGATGTTATCCCATAATTCTTGGATGTTCTGTTCATGGTTTCTTACCATCTTCACCATGTGGTCAACTTTTATTTTGAGATTGTATATTTTGTCTTCATTGTCTGAGATTCTGTCTTTCAAGTGATCTAGTCTGTTGGTGATACTTTCTATTGTGTTTTTTATTTGGTTTATTATTTCCTTCATTTTAAGTATTTATGTTTGGTTTTCCTTCAGAATCTCTCTCTTTCTTGAAGTAATCTTTTGCTACCTGTATTTGCTCTTTTATCTCTTTGTTGAAGTGATCAATTTTTGCCTGTATTTGTTCACTTAGGTCATTCTTTAATTTGCAGATCATTTAATTATGTACACTCTGAGCTCCTTCTCTGACATTCATCTATTGCACTGTCAATGGATTCTATTATTGTATCTTGGTTTGTTTGGGGCACTTTCCTCCCTTGTTTTTTCATGTTGTCTATGCATCTTCCCCTCTTACAGTGCAGATCTGAGGTAATAATCTTGCAGTGTCCCTGCAGGTTACCAATACCTCACCTTGGAGAGGGAGTTCAATGTTTACAGCACCCAGTGCAACCAATATGCATCCATAAATCCATTAGCTCCTATTTAGACACTAATAGTTTTGTCGCTATAAACAGAAATGATGAGTTCAGTTATCTTCTACCATATATCCAGTAGGTTTGCATAAGGTTTTACAGTTTCTAATGATGGACAGAGAGAATGTGACCAGGGTGGGGGGTGTTAGAATGTGATGTTTATGATGTAGGGTATAAGAATATAGAGGTATTAGATTATAGGACCAATAAAAGGGGAATCAAAAGAAGGTGGCTGTTAGCAGGGCAAAAAAAGAGAGGTGACCCCATGCAAGACTCCCTGTTGCCTGTGAAACAGGATGGTGTCTGTTAGCACACTTAGTGGGGATACCTCTGGTGAAACCCATCCTACATAGACCTTGATGACCATCTTCCAGGTCTTGATTATCTCTTGATTGAAGAAGCCATGTCCCTAGTTGGCATCAGCAGTAGCATCAAGCCTATAGGTACCTGGATATTGGGCCTCTGGGCCCCCATTGGTGTCCTTAAATGGAAGCTGCCCCAACTAAAGATGGTGGAGATAGCAGCAGAGGTAACCTCATATTGCAGTGGAGGTTCCCCAAGCTGGAAGCAACCACTTTCAGAGGTGGGGCTAGAAAGATGGGCTGTGTGCTGGCATTGGGTGGCCTGCTCAGTGGTGGCAGGCAGTGCTGCAACTGACAGCTGTTCCTGTCCATTGTCCATAGTGTAGATTACCACATGGGAAGGGCTATGTCGGTGGCTGCAGTGTCTCAAGAGGGAGGTGTTTTGGGTGGGGCCTCACATTGGTGGATAGGGAGTCATAGCCTAGTGTTCCTCTCCACAGGGGCGTAGGCCTTCTTCTCCAGGCTCCATTGTGGGGGCAGGTGTTCCTGGGTCCAGTTTCCGGGCTCCAGGCTCTGGAGGCCTTTGCAATTGTCTCTATTATTCCTTCTGTAATCCTAAACCTTAGGTTGAGCATCCCTAATCTGAAAATCCAAAATCTGAAATACCCCAAACTTTTCAGCCCTAACACCACAATGGAAGATTCCTCACCTGGCCTCATGTGACAGGTTGCAGTCAAAATCAGATGCCCTAACAATGTCATATAAAATACTTTAGGAGATGTGTGTAAGGCATGTGTAAAACATAAATGAATTTCATGTTTAGACTTGGATCCCATCTCCCAAGATATCCCATTAGGTATTTGTCAATATTCTAAAATCCAAAACACTCTTGATCCCAAGCACTTCAAGTAAGTGATACTCAACTGATATGTCATCTTTTACTTCCCAGATATGGAATTTTGATTTTTGATTTTGGTTTTATGGGTTTTAACAGATAATAATTATACATCTTTTTTAGCTGCGTGTGGTAGTACAAGCCTGTAATCACAGCACTCGGGGAGGCTGAGACAGGAGAATCATGAGTTCAAAGCCAGCCTCAGCAATGGCAAGGTGCTAAGCAACTCAGTGAGACCCTGTCTCTACATAAAAAAAAAAAAAACCCACACAAAATAGGGCTGAGGATGTGCCTCAGTGCCCCTGAGTTCAATCTCCAGTACCAAAAAAATAAAAAATAAAAAAATACTTATACATCTTTTTGAGATCTGGTGTTATGTTATTGTACAATATACACTGTATATTGATCAAATCAGGATGGTTGGGTTACCCAATATCTCACAAAATTATCATAACTTTGCGATAAGCACATTCAAAATCCTCTCTTCAGTTATTTCCGTTTCACTGTATTTTGGTCAGAGAGCATTGTATGAAGTTGCTCCTTTGGAAATTATTGAAGGTGTTTTTGTGCCCTTAGTTTTTGGTCATTTTGTGACTATAATCAAAAGAATGTGTATTTTCTGTTTGGTATAAAGCTATATATTTGCATGTAACTGTACACCCATATTGAGGCTTATTAAACAAATCGTTCAAATCTTCTATATACCTAATAAATTTGTTTGCTCGCACTACAAACTTATGCAAGGATTATGTTTAAAATATTCAAATAAAATGGTTGATTTATCTATTTCTCCCTGTGTTTCCACAGTTACTTTTTATATGTGCATGCCTGTGTGTAAGTGTATACGCACACATATAGTGGAGACTATATTATTAGATTGTATGTATTTTTCATGACTTTTATAATCTCGTGATCTTTTGTTCCTTTAGCCAGAACATAACATTTCTCCTTTTATTCCCTATAAATTTTATTTTGCTTGATATCCCTTCTTCTACCCCTTATTTCCAACCCTTTATTATGTCTCTCACAGACAGTATATTCCTAGATTTTGTGTTTTTAATCCAGTTTAAGAGTCTCTGTACTTTGAATTATGAATTTAATACATTTGTATTATTACAATTGATATTATATGAGTTATGCTTACTATCTTATTTTATATTCTATTTTCCATGCTTATTTTTTCTCTTTTTATTCCTTCCACTGGATAAAGTTTCCTTTCAGTAATGTGAAAGCTCCATTCTCTATTTCTTGGTGCTAATTTGCTCTAGTTATTCAAGCCAAAGATTTGACATCACCCTGGACTCCTCTCTTTGTCTAATCAGTCTATAAGGATGTCCTGTTTGCTCCATCTTCAGACACATCTGGAACCTGACCCTTTCTGTTTTACTCAGCTTTTTTTTGCTGCTGTGACCAAAAGACCTGACAAGAACAATCAGAGAAGGAAAAGTTTATTTGGGGGCTCATAGTTTCAGAGGTCTAAGTCTATAGGTGGCCAACTCCATTCTTTGGGGCCTCCGGTGAGGCAGAACATCATGGCAGAAGAGTGTGGTGCAGGAAAGAGGCTCAGGATATCACACCAGGAAGTAGAGAGAAAGTGACTCCACTCACCTGATACAAAATATATGCCCCAAAGCCACGTCCCCAATGACCCACCTCCTCCAGCCACATTCTACCCTCTACAGTTACCACCTAGTTAATCCCATCAGGAGGATTGATTGACTGATTGGGTTAAGGCTCTCATGATCTAACCATTTCACCTCTAAACCTTCTTGCACTGTCTCACACATGAGCTTTAGGGGGACATCTCACATCTAAACCCGAACACCTGCCTTCTCACCATCTGCCGTCGTCACTCACCTGAATTAATGCCATTGCTTCCCAACTGGTCTACAGGCTTTCACTTTTCAGCTGAGGATCTACTCTCAACTCAGGCCTAGAAGGATGCTTCTAAAACATGAAGAGCTCGTCACTCCTCTGCTCAAACCCTCCACCATCCACTCGTGTCACTGAGGGTAAACCTGAGCCTGCACAATGGCCTTCAGTCTCCCCTTGGCTCACTCTACTCCTGTCACTCCAGCTCCATGCTGCTGTTCACACGTGCTAGGCATCCTGCTACCTTGGGGCCTTGATGCTCTTCCTTCAGTCAGGCAAGGTGGTGCATGCCTATCAACCTAGCTACTCAGAAGTCTGAGGCAGGAGGGTCACAAGTTCAAGGCCAACCTAGGCAACTTAGCAAGATTCTGACTCAAAATAAAATAAAAAGGACAACTTTTTAGGGGTACAACTCAGTGTTAGAGCACTTGTCTAGTATGTATGAGGCCTTGGGTTCAATCTCCAGTACTGCAAGACACATAGAGAGACAGAGAGAGAGAGACAGACAGAAAGAGAAAGAGAGAGAACTTATATCTTTGCTATAAGAAGCATAATGACCAGTCATCTCAGCTTGGTTCCTTGGGACTCACACCACATTCAGGTTGAGTCTATGCTTCTCCTGGGCCATTTCCAGCCAGCAGCAAGATTATTAATGCAGGTCCATTCTTGCAGAAATGCAAGGCTCTCCAACGGGTGACTTTGGTTCAGGGACTCCCAACTAGCCTGGCCAGACCATTCTTGAAATCACACTTCAACCTGAGTCTCTTTCTACCCTGAAAGGCCCTCCCTTCTACAGGTGTCAGACCCGCATATGATCTGAGGCTCCCTCCCCAGGAAAGCTAATCCTCTCATGGCATCTTCTAAGCGACATCTTTTGCTCACTCTGTATCCCAAGCACCTAGATTTGGAGTAGTTTTCGGTAGTATCTGAGGAATGAATATTTAATAAAGGCTAAATGCAAACCAGTGGCACTCATGTTAGAAGCTGCCCCCTCAACTAAGGTTCCTAATAGAGAAAGTGAAAGTATGTCCTTCCCAGCCAGTCCTAGTGACTAGTTAATTGAATGGTAAGCAGAATATGGAGATCCCAGGGTCCAACTGAGCAATCACAACCAGTGCTTGCACAGTGGTCTAGAATGTTGCTAAATGCCTTTACAAACATTGTCATCTGACATTTACCTCAACCCAGCATAGCACCATTTTATCTATTTTGAATTTAAAACACACATGCACACAGAGGTTAACTGTGTGCATTAACATTAACTGCTCAAGGTGACACTGTAGAGCCAGGATTCCAACCCAGATGTGGGTGTCCTGGGCTCAGACCCCCCCACCCCACATCATCACACAGTCCACACTGGAGTAAGTCCTACAGTCAGAGAGTGGGGAAGGGTGAAAGTTGGTGACTTCCGAAGTTTCATCAAGGACTAGAACAGGCCTGCCACCAGACAGCGCAGGCCTGGGGACCAGCCATGGGGACAGGGCTTCCAGCTGCATAGCTCTAGAACAGGGCACTCCTGGTGCTCCCTGGAGTTGGGCAACAGGGAGGTCCTACACAAGAAACTGCTTCCTGAGGCTCAGGAGTAGAGAGAAGACTTGGCTAGGTAGGAGAAAAGTAGAAAAGGGACACAAAGAGAATGCACACTTCCCTCCAGACTGGGAGGGAAGACGGGACATTGGACAGAGACTTCTAGAATCTGAAGTTCTCCAAAGACGCCTTCCTGATTAAACTGAGGCAATTTCTCTTCCAGTCCTAGAACCTGGAGTACCCTTCATGCCCAACCGCCATGATGAGGAGGTTTTGCACTCAGAGCAGTGGAGCAAGGTCTGTGCGGCCAGCTGCTCTGGAGGCTGTGCTGTTGAGCAGGGGAGGCCATCCCTGAGGGGGTGCACTTCAAGGAGGCCCCTGCAGGGCAGGCAGCAGAAGTGCTTCACTAAGTGGCCCACAGGCATCCTGCCACCTAAGGGTTCCAACTCGACTCTGTGATCAGGAGCTCAGGTGGAGGAGACTCACGGTCATTTTGTGCCACTTACAGAACGAGGCCCTTTCCTCCTTTGAAGCCTGGAGTGGAACCTAATGGCCTTGTCTCCTGCTCCTCTGGACCAGGGCCCCCGACCCTCAGGCCTACAAGTGTTGCCAGGGTGGCAGGAGAAGATTCACGGGGAATCCACCTTCCTCCTCCTCCTCTACCCTACGCTCCCCCCTCTCACCCCATTTCAGCAGCTCAGCCTTTGCTCCATCACTGCTTCAGGGGACAAGGGGACAGGCACCCTGGGATGGAAAACAAACAGGCCCAGAGTCTCCTCTGGCCTCTGGTGTCTCAAAAGCTCATGTCCTTGGGGAACTGAGAGGACTCAGACTTTGTCTAGTAACTGAGGGTTCAAGGATGCCCTTTCTAAATAATTCCTGATCATTTTTACCCAGGCCAAGTGGAGAGAAGAGACTCATCTGGAAAAGCCAGATGGTGGGCCGAAGGATGCCCCAGTGGCAACCTTATGAACAGGGGTGACCAGATGGGGATGATGACATCTCCGTGGATACCAGCATGGGCCATTGATGTCAAGGACCAGATGGGCCTTTCCCTCCCCCACCCAGACTCTACAGTTCGACAGAACATCTCACTGGGTGCCTGGCCCGCCCAACATGAGGGTGAGCTCTGGAAGCCTGTGGGCTGAGAGGCAGGGCAGGCGAGGGGAGCTGGAATGGCTGGGCCCTCCCTGTCACAGGCAAGAATTGCTCAGATGGAGGGCCACAAGTGGGATGAGCCCCGTGGGATCTGTCTAAACTGAGGTGAGAGTAGAAAGTGCCAGACAACACCTCCCAGGGACATCACCGGCAGACTCGCAGCCGGCCGGCTCCCTCTAAGGGACTTGCAGCCTGGTTGGATTTTTGCCTGAGTTCTGTGCATGAGGACCCCTCACCTCCCCAGCCTTGCTCACTTCAGAGGACCTTCCCTATTCCCATCTTGGCCTTAATCATCCTAGCTGAACCAGGTGCCAAGCCACTGTCTCTGCCAGAACATAGTGATACTAAGCCAAAAGCCTGCCAATCAACCAGCATAGGATTCCCATGGGTGCCACGAGTCCAGTGACCCCAGTTTCATCCTGGTGACAAGAGACAGAGCTTCCTTTTTTCAAATCTGCCACCAGCCACTGGCCCGGCTGCTACTGCCATCACATCCCTACTGTACCCCATCCGGGCAGCCATGTCCTGTTCCATCCTGGAGCCCAGCCAAGGCCCCAGGGGCTGCCCTGTCTATCTCTTGACCTTATTGTGTGGCTCTAAAAACTGTAGTGCAATTATATCCCTTTCCAAGCTGCCTGGGTAGCAGTTTCCAGGGAATTCTGTACCCCTCACAGGGAAGGGTTGCTAATAGGAAACAGTAGATGAACAAGTGCTGCGGTCGGCACCTGCTCCCTTCCCTTAATTTACAACAAACCACCTCTGTTTATTGAGCTGGTAACATATTTGAACACTGACTCATAAGAGGCCCTTCTCACAGACACCGTATATCTGGCAAATAATTCCCCTTCCACGGAGGTGTGTGCAGAATTCAGCGCAGGCAATTTACAGTGCTCTGTGGAGAGAGGCAGAGGAGAACACTGAAGCTTGGGGTCAGGCCGCACAGCAGCCAGGTGGCCTGTCCTGTAGGATGGACTCTAAGTCCCCCTGCAAGGGCAACTGCAGGAAAGGTCCCTGTGTTCATTGGCGTACAAAGTGAAGGAACCGAGCAGGTGAGCCTAACAGGTCAGAAGCCTGCAGCCCCATGGGGCTGCCTGGCTACACTCTCTACAAAGCCCCAACATTGACCCTCTCATTCTGTCCTCCCCCAGCCTCATGAAGAAGGCCATCTGAGATGGCCATCTCCATCTTACAGAAGGGAAAATAAGGCCTACAAAGTAGGAAGTGAGTGATCACCTAGTCTTTTGTTGATCAATCCAGTTTCTCTCCTCAGTTTGTCACTTTCAGAGCTCTTGGAAGGGAGCTGGTGATTAGACCACACATACATACATACCCTGTGTTGGTCATCTATATGAGAACTTGACAGCTTTTCAGAAGTGAAGTGTGGGCTGGAAACTTAGAGGAACTTAAGTACTCAAGGGCCACAAAGAAGGATCCCACCCTCCAGAGCATGCAGTTCTCCAGGTAGATTAGCAAGCTTCTGTAGGGTGGAAATTAGCCAGGACTGATCTGAGACTTCACATGCCAGTGAAGTTTCCCCATTTGTTCTCCCCCAAACATCCAGATTCTGTGGGAAGATAAGCTTTGGGGGAAGGGAGGGAACATTTCTCTTCCTTCCAGAAGCTTTTGCTGAATGAACTCCAAGGACAGGGTTGAGACCCTGCAGCATGTATCACATCGATACCATTGCTTCAATTATCTTGTCCTCCATCTGAACACAATTCCTCTGAGGCTGAGCCAGCTGCCCCTGCCCCACTGTTTCCTGGCACATAATAGTCACTCAACTAAATGAAAGGTCATCTGTCTGGGAGTAGGACTATGTGGTGGGGACCTCAGGAAACAAGGGGCTTATATCAGTGAGCATGAGAGATAGTCATGGGAGTCGAAGAGAGAAAAAAGAACTAGGAGGTCGGGAGAGGGATACAGAAAGGAAATAGGGAGGTTTCAAGCATGTTATTGGACACCCAACAGTGTCCTACAAATACCTCAACATGTGCTGGCCCACTGGACTTCCTCGGAGTCCTCTGAAGGACTCAGAAGCATGAGAACCTTCACAACAGTTTGAGTCTCTTTGGAAGCCCCTCTCCCAAACCAGCGCCTGCCAAGCTCCCCAGAGCTCACACTGTAGAAGGAAGGAAAAGCAGCAGTGGAGGCTGAACACAGCCCTGCATGTCCCTGAGGTCTCTGGAGGTCCGAACACCCATCATATGAGCCTGGATCTCGGCCCCCCACTCTCCTGATTGCTTTGGCTCAGGAACCCGGGAGAAGAGCCAAGAGAGGGCAGAGTGGCAGGAAGGGGGCCTGGACTCCTGCAAACCTACAGAAATAATAGAGGGGATAAAAGTCTGCTTCCAGATGGGCTCGAGGGTTGGAGGCATTGTTTGTCCCCCCTGGGTGCAGAGGGAGCAAAACCACAGAGTGGGGGCGGGGCGGCCAGGCCTCCTGCTCGCTGCATTCTGCCCTGGGGCTGGGACAGCTAGCTTTGCCTGTGGGGGCTTCCTGTGTGGCCCCACACCCTGCATTCTGTTCTTGGCAAGGCAGATTAAACTGTCTGGCGCAGCCATGGGAGGAAGCCTTGCAAGAGTTGCTCTGTCCTCTCCACAGAGCTGAGAGATGCAGCCTCACCCTGAGGGTTTGCTGGAGAGAAGTCCAAGGCAGTGAGGACCAGGCAGGAATGCAAGTCCATCCAGAAGCCCCTCCAGAGATGGCCTAAAGCAGCCCTCATTGTACTAGGGAGGAAACTGAGGCCCTCAAAGGAGAGGCTGCCCAGATCTCATGGCTCCTCCTCCCCAGCAAGACTCTGGGGCCACAGGACCAGCAGCCAAGCAGGGTATGGGGGTCACAGGCAGCTCCAGGCCAAGGAGGATGGAGGGAAAATATGGAGCTGCTCTTGCCAACACCACCCACCATATACCTACCGCAGGCTAGGGCTTGGCAAAATGGATCTGCCTCCCAGTTCCCAGTTATTAACAGTCTATCCAAACTCCCAAGTTTTTCCAAGACAGGCTTTCATTAATCCTCAGGGACCTTCAGGGAGAAGCAGGAAGGAAAGAGACATTTTTCCCCTAATAGCAAAACAAAAATAAAAATAAAAATAATCTGGAAAATTGAGGCAGGAGAGGGGCAGAGAAAAGGGCCAAGCTTCAGAGGGCCTGCACCACCCTGAGCAGATGGCTGGCCCTGGGTCAGGCATGGCTCTTCCTTGCCCTCACCCCTTTGGCTGTGGATCAGCAGTAAGCCTGGTTGGAAATCTCTTAGCCAGGGCTCCTCCTGGATCCTCCTGACAGAATGCTCAGCCCCTAGCAATTTAAGGGGCCAGTGCTTGGGGCCAGTTCCCCCACAAAGACCTTCCTGGTTTATAGATAACCTCTTAGAGACTAGACTATTGCCCAAAGACCAAGACCAGTGCCATTTCCCCAACCTCTGCACCTCTCCCATGTCATTATTTGGGTGGCTCCCTGCAGTACCCCTAAGAAGAAAAGAGCCTATGTTTCTAGATCCCTCCACCACAGATAACCCTTTGTCCATTTTTTGTTTATCTTTCCAATGTTTCTTTATGCAAATACACCTACAAATGTTTGTACATATTCCTAAATTTCTTCCCTTTCTTCTATAAAAGATATGATGCAATTTACTTTGCTTCTTTAGCAAAATAACACGGAGGTCCCTACATATCCAGACATGGAGAGACAATTTTTCACTAGTTAGATTTCCAGAATGCATTCATTCATCCAGTCCCCTGTTGACAGGCACTGTCTCCTATTATAAACTTTGCTCCAAGGAATGACTCTGTACCCATCTGGCTTCTATTAGTATAGGTGTTTCTATAGCAGAGGTTCCCAGCAGTGAGATTCTGAGTAGAAGAATAGATACATTCATGATGTTGGTAGACATTGCCAGCCTTCCTTCCATAGAGTTCTTCCATTTTCCACTCTGCCAATGATGATGGAGACCATGTGCTTCCCCACAACTTTGCCAGCACTGAATTTTGTCAAGATTTTGGACTTTTGCCTAATGGGAGAAGTAGGATATGATTTTGATTTGCTTTCTGTGTGGTTCTTATTTGCATTTCTCCCATTATGAATGGGTTGCACATCTATTCACATGGTAAAGAACCATTTGCATTTCTTTTTTGTGAATTCAATGTTCCTGTCCTTTGCCCATTTTGCTATTGGGTTATGGATCTTCTTCATTTTGAAGTCTTTTCATATTGGAAGTATTAGCTCTTTGCAATATGAATTGCAAATACTTTTCCCTTGGCTTCTCATCTTCCTTTTGACTCTGCATATGGCATTTTGGACATGCAAAAAAATCTTTTTAATTTTTACACAGTCAAATTCATCCATCTTTTCTTTCATGGCATCTAGACTTTGAATCATAGTTTAAAAAGCCATCGAAGGTGACTGTCATGCTTCCTTTAGAACTTTCACATTTGTTTTTAACAGTTAAATCTTTGCTCCATTTGGAGATTTTCTCAATGCATGGTATGAAGTATGGAGTCAGGTTTATATTTTTCCAAAAATGGTTATTTTTCCAATACCTTTGATTAAAAACTCATGTTCACCACACTGATTTGAGTTGCTGTCTATATCCTTCACTAACTTTTTACATATATCCTGGGCCTATCTTGGCTCTGCTAATCTTCCCCATTGGTCTGTCTACGCCAATGCCACACTGCCTTAACAAGTGAGACCACACAGTGTTTTCAGATTATGTGATAGAGCTAGATGCTCCTCATTCCCCTTTTCTTTTTTAAGTTTTTTTTTAAGATTTCTTGCTTGCTCATTTTCAATATAAACTTTAAAATTAATGACCAAATTATATTGTTCTCTTGTGTTCATGTACAAATATGTAAGAACAAATCCCACCATTATGTACAACACTAATGCACTAATAAAAAATACGGAAAAAACTTTAAAATACTTCTCTTAGTTCCAGTGGGGGGTACCTCTTGGTGTATTATCAGAATTGTATTAAATGTGTAAATTAACCCCAGGAGGCATAGACCTCTTTATGATATTGAATATTTCTATCCAACAACATGTGGGGGAGGAGTAGAAAGAGAATCAGTTCCAGCTGCAGGGTCCTGAGGTGGGGATAAGTGTACAATGGGGAAGAGTGATGTGAATATTAAATCTGAATTCACACGTTACCCAGTCATCCCTGATATAATAGCATTTGTGACCAAAGTTCACCCTGGCTGTTCCTACTTTCATCCTATTATTTGAGATTTTTATGAGAGGACATAGGGACATTGGGGACATTTAACAAGACACATTGAACATGTGATCTAATTCCATAATCTCCTGACATCCAGGTTAAGATTAGGATTGCTCAGTGTCACTAAGGCAGTGGGCAGAGCAAAGGCAAATAGAAAAAAAGATAAACAAGGAAACTTAACGAGCACTTCTATGTGCCAAGACTAGGAAGGGGAGTTTGCAAGGAGATAGATTCTCAGACTCCCCCAGAGCACAGAACTGGGTTCAGCAGCTTGTGAGAACTTAATGCAGGGTGTCTCCGTCGCATCAGCTGCTATAACAAAGTATCTTAGCATGACTAATTCCTAAGCAACAGAAATGTTCCACTCTGGAGCCTAACAAGTCCAAGGTTAAGATGCTAGCACATGAGGATCCACTGAGGGTCTGCTCCTCACAGAGAGCATATTCTATATGTCCTCACGTGGCAAGAGACACACACAGCCCTCTGGAGCCTCTTTTATCAGGGCACTAATCTCATTTGTGAGGATGGAGCTAGTGTGTTCTAATCACTTCCCAAAGGCCCCACCTCTTCAGACGTGGGTGGCCTTGGGAATTAAGTTCAACATATGAATTTGGGAGGAAAAACTATATTCAGACTATAGCATGGGAAAGGAGGGATCATATGACACAGATATCAAGGGAGCTTGATAGCAAACTGGGCTTTCAGTTCTAAAGGCTGGAAAGAGAAGTACTTGTGAACAGCAGAGATAAGCCTCAGTGTGAAGTTGAGGGCCATGAAATGAATGTTCCCTTGTCTTTGCACTCAGGCCCTGACCCTGTCCACCACAGCCTTACTTCCAGACACATGAGTCCCTCACTGGCTTTAGGGTCCATCATATTCCAGCTACACCAGACTGCTCAGGGAGCCCAGAGGCAGCAATGGCTCTCACCTCTGAGTGTTTGCAATGCTGTCTCCTCCCTGAGGATGCCCTTCCTCCTCCAGGTCTCTCTGGCTCAGCTCCAGTGCCTCACCACCACCAGGAAGCCACCTGACCCTTTCTTTCCCACACTCAGCCACTGTGATGGTCCCTTTTATGTCTCAACTTGACTGGACTATAGAGTGCCCAGACATCTGGCTAAACACTATTTCTGTGTCTATGAAGTTGTTTCCAGAAGTGCTTAGAATCAACATCAGTAGACTGAGTAAGGAAGGTCTCTGTCTCCAATAGGTGGACATCATCCAACCCCGGAGAGGACCCAAGAGAATACAAAGGCAGTGGGAGTTGAGGGCCCTTTCTCTGCCTGACCGCTGGAGATGAAACATCAGCCTCCTGCCCTGGAACTAAGATTTATGCCATCAGTGCTCCTGGTTCTCAGGCCTGTGGCCTTGGACTAGGATTTATATCACTGGCTTCTCTGGGTCTCCTGGTGATCATGGGACACCTCAGACAGCCTCAATAATCACATGAGCTAATACCTTACAAAAATTTCATTTTACATGCATCCTACTGCTTATTTCTCTGGGGAACCCTAACGCACGGCCTCCTTGGAGTGGTGTGTTCTATATGCAATCCTTACTCTACACCCACATTGTTTCTGCATCAAAGGTCTCCTCCATTACACTCTCAGCTTCTCCAGGGAAAGGATTTCATTTGTATTCCAGAGCTGAACATGTCCAAAACATCCAGTTGTGTTTATAGAAATGATAGAGCAATCAGATCAATAAGCAGGGAGCCCTACATGCAAATCCCCACCTCTGCTACTCCCGCTCACGCTCACCAAACTAAGGGAACTTGGACAAGGTATTCATCATCCCTCAGCCTCAGTTTCCATGCCTGTAGAATGGAGACAAGGATAATATGCCCTGAATGGATTGTTAATAGGATTAAATAATATAATGCATGTTCAAGGCCTGGCCCAGTGTATGGTGGCTAAAAAGCACTCGATGGTTGCTATTATCACTGCCAGTAAAGAGATTTCAGTTAATGGGGTTCCTAGCTTGAGCTAGAAACAAAGGTGTCCCAGGCTGGGCTCGGGTAACAGAGACATTTCCTATAAAGGGAGCTCTTTTTAGTGCACTCTGCCCCTTCCAATAAATGACCCCACCTCCAGCTGTAGCCAGAGCCAGACGGACAAAGCCTGCCTCTTCAGATGACTCAGAGTTTCCCGGATGCTTTGCCCTTCCAAGTAACTGCCTCCATCACTGTGTCTGAGCACATCACAGAGGTTCTGCAGTCTGGGAAGCACCCCGCCATAGCAGAGCCCAGTGGGGTAGAAGCACCAACCCAGCACCACGGACTTGCGGGAACATTCATCAGAAACGCTTGCTGAACAGCAAATCCCAACTTCACATAAGGTCCCACTGGAAAGGCGCTGACAAAGTTCTGGTTATGTAACTGAGGCGGCAAATAATTAGCACAAATGCTCCCCAGTAGAAGTGGAAGAACACCCCCTCAGGCCTGAGCTATTCTCTAGAAGGAGACGGCAGGAGACCTGCTTACATTAACCCAAGCACCGGGAGAGGATTTGCCTCCCTAGACCAGACTAAATATAAAATCTTCTGAGAACAGCCTGCTAACTCAAGGGAAAGGGGGACAGGCCAAGGCTTGGGGACCTTCCTGGAGGGGCTGCCAAGTGTTTCTTCACTCCCTGGGAAGGTGTGGGAGAAGACTGGAGTGCAAGGGATTATGGGTGTGTCTCCCACACACCAGGGAGGAAAGCCCAGGCCCTTGGCTTGGCTGTGTTGAGGACTTTAAAGGGTGTTTTATCCTGGGATCCCCAGGGCAGGGGTTCAGTACATAGTAGGCTCTGGGTAAGAGGTTTATGTTTTATTCAGTACTAGGGGTTGAATCCAGGGGTGCTGTATCACTGAGCTACACCCCCAGGCTTTTTTATTTTGAGACAGGACCTCACTAAATTGCCCAGACTGACCTCAAACTTGCACTCCACTGACCTCAGCCTCCCCAGTAGCTGGGATTACAGGTGTGCACCACTATGCTCAGCTGAATAAAAAGTTCCGAGTGAATAAATATGTTTCCCTGCATCTCAGACTCCTGACCAGGAGGGATTTTCAGAGGACCACAGGCTTGGAAGGGCGTTAGGCCATCAGCAAGGAGGACTGGGTGGAGTCAGGTCACTTCAACCACTGCCAACACGTGTCCACTGCATCCTTGACGCAGGAGCGTCTCCAAGTCCTCTTTTGTTCTGTGGGCCCAGAGTCCTGAGGCTGGCTCTGCAGGGCAGGGAGAGATGGATTCCTCCTAGTGAAGGGCAAGCAGCCAGCTCTGAGCACTGTGGAGAGAGTTACTGCCTACTCTGTAAATCGGCAAGGGCTTCCGTAAGAGCTGCTGAACAAATGCACAATGATTTAAATCCTTTGAATGTGGATTTGGTTTTATACTGAAATTCACGTTTAGAAAGTTGCTAATGCCACCCATGTGTGTGTCCAGGGTCCACTCCAGAGGAAGGCGTGAGGGAGTACATGACAGCTGCAGAGGTAAACCTCACCTTTACTCTCTGCGCATGTCCCCTCCCTGGCCACTATGTCACTGCTATCATCTTTGCAGGGCTGCCTGGTGGAGCCTTTGACTTTGACCGCAGTACTGGAGACAAATCAAGGCCTTCAAAGTTGGCTCCTGTCTTCCTCAATACCCACGCCAGCCAAGGGCAAAGGTGGCTTCATCAAAAAAACATGTCCCCTCAGCTTCCACGGGGCTAGGGGTTCAGGCAGAGATGGTGCCCACTGCCCCACATGGGCTCCAGCAGCATTGCCACCAGACACAGGGCAGAGCGCACTGACCAGGGCCCCAGGCCACAGTGCTTGTCCCAGCTCTGTCGCTCCCTCCCACCACTTAACCTCTCTGGCTTCAACCTGCTTACGTAGAATCCAGATCAAAACAGCTGCCTGATCTGCTTCACGTGATCCTATGAGGAAAAGAAGAGATGAGATCACAGTTTGATAGCAGAGAACATCACACCTGCCCCACAGGTCAGCACTTCAGCATGGCGCTGGCTGGGCTGGGCCACTGCCATCTCTGTTACTGCTTCCAGGCAATACCAGAAGCCACCTGCTAGGCCAGGCCCTGCTGAAGGCCAGAAGCAGCAACACAGGCAGGGAGGGCATTTTTCTCCAAGGCCAGGGGCCCATGTTCCAGGCACCACAGCACCAACTAGACCCCAGTTTCTCCTATACAATGAGGAACAAGACCATCTGGTCTCTATAGCCCCTTCCACATCTCTGTGAGTCAGTCTGCAGGCCTGGTCCCTCCAGGGATGTCCAGAAGTTTATTCCAGGATTTGAGAACCAATGTGGCCAGCGCCAAGCCAGATAATGAAGGTTGCCTAAGAGGGGCACCTGACCTCAGGGAATGCACATTTAACATTAGACTGCCACCACTCCCAGGGCACATCACACCACTGGCCCCAGAGACTTTCTGTCACCATCATAAAGACTTGCTGAGCACTTAACCAAGGGCCAAGCACTCTGATCCCCATTTTAACTTACATGCTTTTGTGCAATCTTTTTCTGTCTGAGGGAAATATCATTACGGCCATTTTACCAGAAGGACCCCTGAAGGTTGAGAGGTGAAGGATTTTCCCAGGTTTCCACAGTTGTTAAATGACAGACCAGGACAAAGATACATGCCCTGTTTACTCCAAAGTCTACATTCTTGAGCACCAGGACTCAGCAGCTGGTGTTTTCAAAGAAGGTTTTGTGGAAGAGATAGGTAGCTATTTATTTCTTCATATACTTACACTCCCACCCCCACATGATTCCAAAAAGCTTTAAAGTTGTGTTTATATTAAAGGTGTGCACGCGGAGCCCACAGAGTAAAAAGGAAGGCAGAACTGTACACAAAGCCTCGACTAAGTGCTCTCTTTAACTATTCGTTCATTCAGTCATGGCTTCGGGGTCTGTCCTAAGTGCTAGAGACCAGCTGCTCCTCACTAGATGTAGTGGGATTCAAGACCCACACCCCAGACGCAAGGTACTTAAAGTTGTGTGTGTGCGACTGTGTGTGTGCATGTGTGCGCACTGTAGCAACAAGAATGGAATGGACCAATCGGCCTGAGAGTATTCAGATGGAGGTGAGCGCAGGTCATCTGGAGCAAGGAAGTAGGACTCTTTCTCAGACAGTAGGGGTCACAGGCTTCCTGGAAGGATGTGTAAAAAGAGGGGTATGCCAGGATTTCAGAGAATATAGCTCCAGAGCACAAAATGGAACCATTACTCGTGTTCCAGTGTTCCAACATCAAGGATGACTTTTCCTCCTATTCAAGGGTCTGTCATTATATTTATCCATATTTAAGGGACAATGTCTTAATGGACAGTGTCTTGCAGAATGAGTTTCCAAAACAATGCAAACCTCGTGAAGTGGCTGTGACTTATAGCAACCCCCGACAGAGCCAAGCTGGAATGGAAGCCATGCCATCCCCTGACTGGACTTTCCAACGGTCAAGCTTGCTTCAGCAACTGAACCAGAAGAAAGTTGAAGTGAGCAGTGAGGAAATAAATAAGAAAAAGGAAATTAGAAGGGAACCTATTTTTTTAAGAGCCTACTATGCACCAGGCCCTGCTCATTCAATATTCCCTACTCTTAAGAGTGAATGTCATTCAACCCCCTTTACCAGTTACAAATTGAGATCTTAAAGCTAGAGCTTATGAAAGCAGCTTAAATTGAGCTGGTGCACATTGACATGACTCATCTTCATGAATTAGCCACCCACCACTCTTACCCACCCCTCATTATAGGCTATCTGGAGTTATTTACCTGACCACCTGGCCCAACTCACTTATTTGACAAAGAACCTGAGGCAGACAGAGGCAAGTGACCTAGACCAGGACAGGGACCACAGCCCTGCTTTCCTGACTCCTAGGCAGATACCTTCTCCCTCATGCCTTGTCCCCCAGGGTCCAGCAGAAGGGCTTGTCTGGAGGAGCCGCAGTTCCTGAGACCCCCACCAATGGCTACTTCTCAGTGGGAAGGAGATTGTGAGGATCCCTCTGCCCTTTGTCTGCACCCAGCCTCAAGGACATAGCTCTGACAGTCACAAAAAGAATTCCACAGAGGGTAGGTAAATCCTGGATCCCTACTGAAGGGAAGTAGTATTCAAAATCCCATCCATGTTTTAATATAGGGCAATGCCCACCATATTCAAGGACAATAGAGAAAAGATCCCCCCAAACCCCACCACCTCTGAGGATCTTTCCCTTCACTCTCCCTCTGAGTCCTCTCTGAGTTCACGAGCAAGTCCTTAAGGACATTATTTAAAGTCCCAATGAAAGATTTAGTGAAATTCTCCACTGGTTGAAAATTCTCACAGAAAGAATGCCATCATGGGTCCATTGAGGGAGATGGCCCTGGACTGGCAGGCTCTCAGCTGGAATCTGAGACAGGAAAGCAGGCAGACAGGTAGCAGCACCCCCTGCAGGGTGGTCTTCCCTCAGCCTTCTGCCAGGCCTCCCTGGTCACCTTGGACCACAAACAACTGGATCAAAGCAGGGCCAGGCCACGGGGATCTGATCTCTGTGGTCTGATCATTATCCAGGCTCCTTTTCTCTGATCTGATAGTCAATCTGCTTCTCCCAAAGAAACTCAAGGTTTGATTCAAAGAATTGCAAAGGAATAAACAATTCCACCCACCATCTATGCTGTGCCAGTGAGAAACTTCTATCTATGTGCAAATACACACCCACTGGCACCTCAGTACCACCCTATCACTCTCCCCTTCAAACTGCAAAATGGGAGCACAGGAAGGAGAGACATCCCATGGTGCCCTTCACCCAACTGAGCTGGCATTATGCTCAAGGAGGCAGTGCCATTTGCAAGGTCTTTTAGACTCCCTATCCCCAGGGGGACAACACAGTGTCACACATATACTAAGAATTTTTGGTCTTGTGGCTGTTAGTAAATGGAAAAAACTTGAGAGCCAGGGCTTGCTGGCTGCCCCTGTTTCCTCTCTTCTCCTTTGTCTTTATAAGAAGCCAAGGAGCCCAGAGCATCCTGCAGCTAGTGCCCTTTCCTCTCACCGCTGACCCTTGGTCCCCAACTGATGCCCCCTGCTCCCCTCCAGCAACGATTGGAGAAAAGTCATTACCATGATGAGGCTGCTCACCCAAGTAGACGTCTCATGAAGTTATGTTTGTTTGCCTGGCGTATTGGAATCTTTCCATTTGATCGTCCTCCGGAGATTGTATCTATTTCCTTCCCATTTCGAGAGGCAGCTGTTGATCTCGGTTCTAATGGCCTGGTGATTTTCAACAAGTTCCTCGTCCCTCTGCTGATGGCCTTTCTCAATCACATACCTGAACAAGCAAGACTGGATGTTCCCCTTCTATGATCATTTGGTCCATCTTAGTAAATAAAACCCACCTGCTCCCTGCTCCCCACTCTCCCAAGGTGCCGCTTAACCCTTTCAGGCCCAGGCACAGTGCTGGGTAGATTTTCCCCGTCTTACTTCCCAGTGTATGTACGGGGACAAGTGGCTGCAGCCTGGGACAATGCACCCTCCCAGTGCAAATTCAGAAAGAGGCTGGTGGACCTTTCCTTGATGGTGTTTTGGAGCTGAGACGTCATGTTTTTTTTAGTTGGGTGGGGGGTGAGCCTGGGTAAATCAAGACTAGCAGCTGTTCTGAGGGACAGAACGGCCCGTGTGAGCTGAGAGCTTAGTTGAAAGGTGGGTTGCCGCTGAGGGACTCAGAGGAGCTGCTCACACAGCCCAAGGCTGCACAGCACAGGACTTCTCCCACCCTGGAGGCTGGGTCTGAAGCATTGGGGCTCCGCTGGCTGCAGGGGAAGCTCCCCTTTGTTCAATCCTCTAGAAGAGCTTGCTAAGCCAACTAATGATCCAACGTGAGGGTGCAGGGGCTTCGTGCCTCTACCTAAGAGGAGACGCCATTGCCAAGGAGGGCAGAAGGTGCGTGGGACTAGGGAACAGAGCCCAGGGTTCTCTCTCAGCCCTGCTCTTAGTAACCTGTGTGGCCTGGGGTGAGGAGTAGGTTCTGAACTTGCTTCAACAGTAAGGAAAAGGCATCTGAGCCCACACTCCGTTTCTGCTTTGTTGTGCTAATTCAGAATCCCTCTGTGCCTTCCCTCACCCCCATTTTCCCTGAACACTCTCCTGGAACCCACAGACTCTCATTCTTACTTTCTTTCAGTCAATCAAAAATCATTTATTGAAATCCCCAAGCACAACCTTCGGGACTAAGGATAGAGCTGGGAAAAAAGAGAAAAAAAGAAGAAAGAAAAAAAAGACTCTTTTGCTCTCTTGGAGTTTGCTTTCTAGTGGGAGGAGGTAGATCAGAAACATACATACACAGTCAAGTGCAGCATAACAATGTTTCAGTCAACAACGGGTCCTACATGATTGTAATGGAGCTGAAAAAGTCCTATGTCCTGGTGACGTCACAGCTGACATAATACGACAGAGCAACACATGGATACCCCTGAGAACAGACCAGCTGCACCACCAAGGTATAGCACAGCAACTATGTACAGTACTGGACACCTGATCGTGACAGTGACGCCCATGTTATTGGTTGATGTGTTTGCTCTACTTTTTCTTCATCCGTTGGGAGAGCTCTCCTTCAGAAACAGTCAGCTGTAAAGCAGCACCCAGGCTACCAGCAGCAGCAGCGCCCAGCTCGTGCGTCTCTTGACTGCACCCAGGCCACGTGGAGGGTTGACCTGGACCATCTAGGTTTGTGGAAGTGCTCTACAATGTCCACACCATGACCACATCGCCCAACAGCACAGTTCTCGGAAGGTCACCCTGTCACTAAGCAATGCACGACTGCACACAAACACGTGTGCACCCATGGTCGTGAGTGCTTTGGAAAAGTGTTAGGAAGGGGAAGTCCTGAAGCAGGGCATAAGGAGGGCACCCCTGATAGGAAAGGTCTCTTTAATTAGCTGACATTGAGCAAGGACCTGAAAGAATGAGAGAGTGTGCCTGAAGAGTATCCCGGACAGACGAACAGCCACTCCAAAGGCCCAGAGGTGAGCGTCAGCAGGGGCATGCAGAACCCAGCAAGGAGGCCACTGTGGCTGGAGCAGAGTGGGCAGAGAAGGGTGGCCAGAGAAGAGGTCAGAAAGGTAGCCAGGGCCAGACCACAGAGGACCTCACAGGCCATAATGAGGACAGGTCTCACTTCAAAGAGATTATGCTACATTTCTTTGTTTAAGCAAAATTTTATAGTTCAGATTTTTTTTAGACTTTTGGATGAGTCTCACTTAGAACTTCCCAATTAATTCAAGTGAGGGGACTTTTGCCCCAGATTGATGGAGAAGTGCAAAAAAATACACAGTGAAATACGAAGAGGCTAATTACTGGAAAATATCTAGCAATCCTTGGGCAAATCCCAGGGTAGAGCGAGGCTGCCTAACACACTGGCGCCTGCCTACCCAGGAGGCTCTGTTCTCCACTCGGTTCCCCAGGAAGGAGAAAGGATCTTCCAAAGGGGCTGGACCGAACACTGGGGAGAAGGCAAGATGGAAAGATGAGAGGGATTCAGAGGAGAGTCAGTGAATGGACTTTGAGAGGACAGTCCCCCAGCCAGCCAGACTGTGACCTGAACCACAGCCCTTACTTCTCCAGGCACAGTGACTGCGCCAGAGGGGGGGAGGCAGAAACCCAGCCCAGCAGAGCAGATTCCAAAGCAGAAGGATGAAAGGGAATTCTACCAGGAGCAAGACTGAATTCCCAGTCTACACTGGGCCAAATTGCTAACAGGACCCAGAACTAGGGGTACCCTAATCTGCGTACCACGTGGCATACCCACAGTAACATACCGTGGCCTAGACTCCACACTTTTGTGCTTAAGCATTTGGGAGCTTTGGTCTGACAACAGTGGACAGGGATGGAAGTCACAGGAGTTGCAGAGAACAACAGTACCCGGAGGGAGGCCTCTGAGAAAGTCTCCTGTTCAGGATGAGTCTTGCCGCCAGAAACCAACCTGTCCACCATGTTGATTGCAGACATGGTGGCATCCCCCCTCACTCCCTCCCTCAGTCCTTACACTGTCAAATACATCTGAAGTCCTGGATACCCGAGGACTTCAGAGATGTCCAGGACCTGGGCCTAGGTCAAGCTCTCCTTGGGAGGCTCCTGGAAGAAATGAGGCCTGCTTTCTGAATAGAGTCCATTGCAAGGCACAGACTCAGTGAGGCAGGTAGGTCCCAGGTGGTATGACCCTCCTTCTGCCAGCCGATGGCCAAAGAACAATGATACTCTCAGGACTAGTTCATTCCTTACCTCCCACCTGCAGGAGGGTCCCCCAATAGTTGTGTCTGCCATGTACAAACCCTGCTTAGACTAGCTGAGGCTCTTTGTAGACCTCTCCAAGGCTGCCCTAGGGCTACACAGTGCATTGCAAGAAGGTCCATTTGAGCGGTTGGGTGAGGAGTCATCACTGGGGTGGGACGACAGTACCCCTGAGCTACTTCTAGTTGTCAGTAAGGACAGGTCTCCTCTATAGGAAGAACTTTAGCCCAGCATCCCCCATGGCCATCAGGCACTCAGTTAGAAATGCCCTCAATACCCATCCCAGAAGGAAGTGTTTTAGGACTGCTCCTGCTGCTGTGGCTTCACTTAGCCAGCTTTCTAACAAAATGAGAATTAAGAATAATTTGAGGTGGCTGGGAACCCTAGAAAAGCCCTTTCATCTTCCACTGGGGACAGAAGTGAAGGGTGGCCTGAGCCAGCAGGTGTCATCCCACAAGGATTTATTTGGCCAACCAGGCTGGACTCTGATTTTCAAATGGAATGGGTGAAAGCAATGTTTTTATCTTAAATTGTCAACCTCTTGTGTGGAGGGGCAGTCACTGTGCAGGCCTGGGGAAAAGCAAGGAAGTGTCTTTCCTGGAAGCCGAAGGAGCTTCGCACCCGAGCAGCTCACCACAGTGGTTGTGCAAACTCCCGCCTGCAGAGATGGTTCCCGGGAAGGATCACTTCCTGCCTGGGTGGGCCACATGCAGGAGACTCCTCCATGACCTCTGACTGCTGGATGGGATCCAGGTCAAGGTGGTGGTTCAAGGTGGTGGTTTTTCCCCTGGGACAGGAAACCAACTGGGGCCGGTCATCATTCCATGTGGCCCAGGGTTGGCTTCTCTGGAAATGCTGTTTTGAAGGAGAAGGAACAGGCCAGAAAGTGAGGTGCACAGTCGTCAGCTGTGCCCAGGGTGAGCGCCATGGCAGCCGTCCAGGGCTCTGCACAAGGCATGTGGTGAAAAATCGAAGCAACCAAGCAGAGTGGCAGTATTTGCTGAAAGAGAGATGAATTTTCTCTCCTTGCAAGTCATTTTGCACTGGACTGGTGAGCTGAGAAACAGCTGGTGACATAGACTTACAGAATCCTGTTGTGGAAGGAGCCTGAGGAGGAGGAGGCCCTCTGCCTTTCCCTTTCACAAAGGAGAGTTCAGAGCAGATAAACTGACTTGCACATACCAGCTATCTCCGTGCATCCGACCCTTTTTCTCCCCTCCAGCCCCTGAGTGGCAGGTCCACTTGCTCTTGACCTTACATCCTCCACCCACTCACATAGGCATATCTAGGGAATGATGCCCCCTCCTCAGGGCTGAGGCCCGGAGCAGGGACACACAGATGGGTGGGTTGAGTATGGCTGGATCGCAACCTCATTCACTCTGCTGGCCACTGTGCAGAGCACAACTTCATAGTGGCACATGTGGCTACAACATTCCAGCACACATCTTGTGGGTCTCCCCCCCCGACCCCCACTATCTGGCCACCTGGTTCCTTTCTTGCACCCCAACTCCAACATAAGTCCATTCCTCTCAGCTTCTTCTACCACCAACTCGGCTGTGAGTTCAAATCCCTGTCCACACTGGCCAACCTGCCCTCTCTTCCTCCACTCTGAGGCTGATTTCAGGCCCATCCACCAGCAGCCATTCCCTGCAGCCACCACTCTGTGCTCCAACTGCCTGAGATTGACACCTTGGACTCAAAAGAGTCTAGAGAAGCTGATTGACAAACTACAGGCCATGGGCCAAGCTAGCCCTGCACATGATTTTGTAAATAAAGTTTTATTAGGATACAGCCAAGCCTGGACATTGACATTTTGCCTGTGACAGCTTTTTAGTTCCTGTAGCAGAGTAGTTAGTAGTTGCAACTGAGATGACACAGCCCAACAAAATCCATCATATTTCCCATGTAGTCTTTCCTCAAAAAAATTTGCTGATCCCTGATATACAGCAATCTTTCTGAGGTTCAGGGAAGTTTAGTGACTTAGCTAACGTTACTAGCCAATAGACAGCAGAGCCAAGATTTGATCCTGGTCCCCTGACCCTTGCCAGCATACCCCCAGATTTTTTCTACAGGAAAAAGCACACAGAAGACAGCTCTCTTAAAAAAGCACTGGGTGACTTAGAATTCCCCCAAAGGCTGGCTTTGGGGGCCCATGGCTCCCTTCCTACAGTAGGTCTCTGAGAGCCCATAGTAGAGAAGCCCGCTCTGTCTTGCCCTGGGCACCACCAGGCACCAACATCCCACCAGTCACCCTCCCAAAGGTGCTGACATTCCCCTCAGTTCAGCTCCCGTGACTAATCGGTGTTCCTGTTCTCAGTTTGGAACTGGTGCACGTACTCCAGCGGCACAGCCTCTGCCTTCATGCATGGAGAGGGGGCAGCCAATCAAAAGGACTCCAGAGAGTGTGACATTTGGATGTTCTGTAGCCATGGTCCCTGGTGACTCTCAGATCAAATGAACTCTGATTTACAAATAACACAAGGACATTTCTTTTCTGTCTCCCCGCTCTTCCTGCCCTCTCAGCTGCACTTGGCGACACTTCCAAGAGTGCAGCCCAGGGGGCTGATGACAGCCATACTCTCTCGTCTGCCCCAAATTCACAAAAGCTTCTTAGGACACAGAAAGGAGCAGGAAGGGAGAAGCTCCAAGGATGAACCCAAGATAAGGAGCCTGGTCTGCAGGGCAGGTGCTGAGGAGTCATGGAAGCCCAGGGTAGCGGGCCCACTGGGTGAGGGAGTGTCTTGGCTGGGAGCCCACAGTGTGCCAGGCACTGGGCAGGATATCCCTTGGGATCTCGACATCACTCCTAAGGAGGCTGGATTGACATCATTTCACAGAGGAGAAAACTGAAGCTCACACTGGACATGACCTCCCAGTTGGTCAGTGGCAGATCTGGAATTCAAATCAGGTCTTTCTGATTCCTAAATTTGTTCTCTCTCCTTTTAGCCAGGAGGTCCCCAAGATAAGAGCAGCCCAAGGTCAAGCCAGCAGGACTCCATCTGGTCAGTCTGTTTCCTGGAGAGGCTGACTCCTAGCCAAAGCCATTTCCCAACAAGGTTATTAGCAATCCCAGCAAAATCAGAAGGCAGGTGCTGAAGCAGAATGCCCACCTCCATCTTCCCTGCCCCACCAGAAAGGCCTTGAGCTGGGGGCCCAGTCACTGAGCAGCCTCTTCCTTCTCCTTCCTCTGCCCTTCTTCTAAGTCCACATCATCTTTGATTTCATGAAGTCATTTACAGAACTCCCTCCTCATTGCCCTGTAGGTCCCAAAGATATACTCAGCCCTGTGGATGGCCTGTTACCTTGACCTTGCAAGTGCCAAAGATGCTGGAGAGAGAGTGCAGGTGTAGGAACCAGCCAAGGTTAACAGGACCCTCCCCGTCCACCTTGGAAAGTGGCTGCCTGTATCTGGGCAGCCACGGACCAGCACAGGGAGGGCACACACACGTTCAGGGTGGCAGAGCATTACAGTACAGACCCCGGAGACAGCCAGCCTGAGTGTGTTCCTGAGCACCACCACTTACGCTCTGCAATATCTTAGGCAAGACAGGAGCTTTGCTGTGCCATAGTCTACTCATCTGTAGAAGCGGGATATGGCACCAGCCTCTCTGAGTCCCAGTGGGGATCCAGTAAACTAATACTCATACAATTTCAGAGGATCATCTAACATATGGTGAGGGATGTAAGAATGAGCTAAACCTTAGACACACATATTTTAAAACACTTGTTTTTGTGTTTGTTTGCTTTGTTTTGTTCTGGGACTGGGGATTGAACCCAGGGGTGCTTAACCACTGAACCACATCCCCAGCCTTTCATTATATTTTATTTAGAGACAGGGCTTTGCTGAGTTGCTTAAAGCCTTGCTAAGTTGCCGAGGCTGGCTTTGAATTTGCAATCCTCCTGCCTCAGTCTCCTGAGCCTCTGGGATTAGAGGTGTGCACCACCATGCTCGGCCTTGTTTTGAGTTTTGTTTTCAGTAAATCTATCAAAACCCTTCCAAAGTGTCTGATCCTATTTTTCAGCCAGGGAAGATAAGACACACAAACCTCATTTCACACCAAGATTGGGATGTGGCAAGGAACGTTCTGGGGAGGCACTGCTCTGCAGGGCCCTGATTTTGTTCATATCTTTGTGAAGACTTCAAAGTCCTTTCTATTTTACTCACTTGCTTTAACATATATGAGGAAGTAGCATGACTGGGTTTTTAGAAAATACATCACAACTGAAGTATTCAGAGCAGACACCCAGCAGGCTGGGCACCCTCCTGTTGTCCAGAATATTGGAGGCACACCTCAAAAGGCGGTGGACACCCTGGACAGGAAACCCAGGCAGAAGGTTTGCATCCACCTCAGTCCACCTCAGTGTCCCTCTCCTCTGTTCGAGAGCATGTTTAGTCAAAAAGGACTTCAGTCATCATCTAATGCCACTTTTTAGGTGACCCAACCAAGGTTGAACAAGTTGACAAAATTTCCCATATTTGACTAGAATCCAGTCTTCCCGACATTTAGCCCCACCACAAAGAATGTTAACACCTTATTTATCAGTTTGGGTTCCAAAATGATTTTGTCTTTTCCTAAAAAAATTTAAGCCATGTTTAAAAGATGATTATCCATTCCCAGGGAGACTCAAGAATGGACAACATGCTATATCTATTGATTTACATTCCCTTGTATTAATATGGAGCATGTGGCCAGTTTTATCCCCTCATGTCCCAGACCCTTGGCTGATTTAAACTCACCTCACAGATCAGAAAATGCTGACAAAGGGTTTCTTCAACCAGGAGGCAACCCTAAAGCTTTGCTAATCTGTGAGTAAAGAAATCTATGTCTCACACAGGCATTTTGGTGGTCAGTGGCCAGAAACCAGGAACATACACACATAAACGCACACGAGACCCTTTGGTATCAGGTTAACCATAGCAGGTGGACCATCAGACCCTGGGAGCCAGGTACTAGCAGGCTCAGCCCTGAGAAGGCTAAAGCAGGGCTACTGAGTGGGTACCTCAGTGAGAAGGTGAACCGTGACGGGAGTCTGGGAATGGTGAGAGGTGGCTATCCTGGTAAGTTGGAGCCGGTTGGCATCAGGAAGGTCTGGTGGAGATAGAAGAGCTCAGCTAGGGACTGAGAATCGCAGGCAGGGTTTATTTCTCAGAATGGCCAGAAAGAGCAGGACTTGGCCTAGGCCTGGGAAACCTGTATTACCATGCACATTAGAAAGGGCCCAGGGTGCCAGGAACTAGTCACCTTGTGACTAGTCTCAATACACAGCATAGGCTTGGCTCTGGGAACCACCAGCAGGTAAACAAAGGGACAGCGACCCTGCTCACTTGATGTCCAGAACTCTGAAAATCCTCATGGACCTCCCCAGGCCTCCCACTGCAGATTTCCCTTGGGCCTTCCTTCTGGCCTAAGTGGCCTTCCATGAATTAAGAGGAGGGCCACCAAGGTAAGAGCCAGTGGAAAGCTGTCTATGCTCCTGGTTGGGCATAAGTGCCCATGCCAGATGCTTCCTCAACAAAGAGAGGAACAATCCCTATGTGGCTTCTGACTTGGCAATGTACTGGGACCAGAACACAAGCTAAGACAGCCCTGCAGACAGATGCATGCCCCAGATGAGCATATACCCCTTGCTGACTTAGTTCAGTGCACAGGGTCTGTACTGCATGGGCGGTGCTCTGCCCAAAATAGCTACCAGTTTAAAACCTATCCCTGGTGGTCCCCACCAATCTGCTCCTGATCCCACTCCTGTTTCTCTGCCCTTATCTGTTCCCCAGCCCCAGCCTCAGCGTCTAGGCCCAAACATCCTAATATCACTAAGAGTCATTTCATCATTAAATCAATTAACATTAAGATAGTAACATTTGACTCTTCCTAGATTTATTTACGTATTTTTAAAGGAACACAAAGAATAGCAATCTTCTCAAGCAAAGGAATGAATACTTAATAATGAACTTTCAGCTATGGGCTACATGGATGAGGAAATACTTTCAGCCAGAGTAAAGCTGCTCAATGTCCATTCTTCCATTATAATGGTGCCTTGATTTCCTTATGGGATACCTGCCCCCTTACCCAGCCTAAGGGCTTACTTCCTATTAGGAATTTCAGTCATGACACATCCTCCTCCTACTCAAGTATGGTGGGGAGCAGGCACAAGGCCCCATCCAGTCAGTTGAACAACAGTTGCTGGCCACTGGTCACTGACCCTGTAGATCCTGCCTTCTAGCCCTTCCACTGTCCCCTGACTCCTCCCTCCATGAGTCATCTCCTCCCATAGCCTTCCAATAAATCACAGTTTGAACTAAGCAGTCTCTCTTATTTGCAAGGAACACAGAATTCCAGGTGGGCCTCAATCACCCCAGCCTGCAGTAAGGCCAGCAGAGGCTGGGAAGAGAAATGGTTGCTCATGGTCCTCCCTCCAGGCAGAGGCTGGACCACGATCCGCTGCAGTGTGACCATGGTGAACAGATGTTACTGACATGTGCAACCAGAAACCAGAGCTGTTTGAGGGTACTCATCGTCAATAGGGACAGGACGGGATCACAGGAAGCCCTGAAGGCAGTGTGGGCACACGCAGACATTTGTGCTCACAAGTACACCCTCCTCCTGCCACTCTCCAGAGAGAATCTCTGGAAGAACGTGGCAGGCCCAGTGTCCAGGTAGGCTGGGTGGCCAATAAAAGGATGGATGGATTGTTCTTTTGGACTCCAGCACTGACAGTGGTCTTCCTTCTCTGGTAGGCACCAGGAGGCCAGGTCCCTGCCTTCTCCATCACACACCTGGAGCAGACCAGGGGCCCTAGGAAAAGACGCCCTCCACTCTACACAAGACAAACAGGGCCACTCCAGCTGCATGGAAACAAAACCATATCCAAAGTGACAACAAGCCACCACTGCCTCCCTACAGCCACCTCTCCTTTCAAATGTCCCCCATTCGAGGAGCAGCAGGCATTCTGACTAACTGGGAAGGCGAGGTAGAAGAGAACAAAACTCCACAACAGCATAGCTGAGACCCTGGAACCTACAAGTATAAAATCATCTCCATGGGCACATCATCCACCCACACACGCTGGGACCCATGGGAGGGACCTGTGAGGGATCCAAGTGGACACACACATGCACAGACCCATGAACTTCCCCAGCCCCATTAGGAACATCCAGCAGGTGGCAAGGGCCAGGAACACAGTGGGGCGAAGGCACACAGCAGCGAGGCACGAGGCAACTTTGCTTCCTAGTATTTTTATTGGAGCCTTGGTTAAGCGTGAATGCGCATCAGGAGTCCCGGCCACGGCCCATCAGCCCAACTAGAGCCGGGCTCCCGGGTCCATTTCCTTTTTTCCCTTTATAGACAACATTATTAAAAAAAATAAACTTTACAATAATACATTTTCGCTCATCTGTGGGGTATTATTTTGATAGCTTTGTTTCTTAAAAAAAGGAAAGAAAAAGGAAAGCACAGGATATAGGTACATGAATATGTATATACACATATGTAGAGAAAGAAGCCTCATATGTACACAGTCGACAAATGTCTCAGAAATGAGGAGAGAGGGTGGAAATGAGGAGCGGGAAGGAGAGAGAAGGAGTGAGCTCGAGAGACCAGAGCGTTACAGACACATGTCCAACTGTGGCCTCTTCTTCCCCCTTCAGTGGTCCCCAAGGGGAAGACCCGCCAATGGACTCACAAGAAACTGAAAAAGCCAACGAAGCATCATTTCTCTTTAACTTCAAAATTCCTGCCACCAAGGAGGAAGCTGCTTCCTAGAGCTGGTGCCCAGGGTTTGCTCCCTCTCTGCAGAGGAACTCCCAGGCAGGCTAAGAGGCCCCAGCCCCACACGCCCTACAGCCAAGAGGACTCAGCGTGGCCATGGGGGCTCCACGCCACACACAGACCCACCTTGAGGGCAGTGAGGGAGGACAGGCCATCTCTACCCTTGAAGCCAAGAGGGGGGCTTACGGGGCTCAACCGGAGGCCTATGGCCAGCTCCATTTCCCCCACTGACCAATGCCCTCTGCTGGTCCCCCAGCAAGTCCCCAGAGTGGGCAGCTCCAGAGAAGCTGCCACTGTCCTGTCCCCAGCCTGCATTGGGCACAGCACAAGTCCCTTCGGCAGTGGGGCTCTCAGCTTAGTCTCTTGCTTCAGAAGGATCCAGAGAGAAAAACACCAGGAAACAGTGAAGGGCATTTCTAGAGCCTTGTGCCCCATCAGGGCAGAGTGTCCCTGAAGCCAGGAGACCTTTGGGCTGGCTCTCAGGCTCCCCACCTGCTGGTCTGTTTGGTTTAGAAAAACTTCTCCAGAGAAGGAACCCGGGAGGAGACAGGTTCAGAGACAAGGTGGGGGGATTTTTTTTGCAAGGGGTGTGTGTGTGTCTGGGAGCACTTCCACTTTGTCAGGCAGGAGTTCTCCTCTGTGTGGTTGGTAGAAATCTTGAGACGCGGTTCCCAGGGCCTACAAGGCCCATTTCAGCAACAGGAGCAGGAGCGCGGTCAAGGCAGCCGACGGTCTGGCTCTGCTGGGACCTGAGTTAGGTTTGATCACCTTGTTGCTCCCTGGGATGATGTTTGTCGTGAGCTGAGTCCATGGCAGAAGACAGACAGGGAAAACACAAATCCTCTCAGCAGGGCTGGACTCCAGCCTCCTCTAGCCCTGCCCTCTCTGGCCACCAGAGACCCTCCCTTGCACTCTGAAGGCTTCCATGGGGCAGGACAGGAACAAAGTGATGCTCTGTCCCCGTGGGGCTCACAGCCCTCAAGTTGGGGCAAGTAAGCAGAAGTCCCCAGAGAAGAGACTCTGCCTCCCTGCCTCAGGGCAGAGGATGATGTGCATCCTGTGAGGAGGGAGATGGTAGAAAGACCCGAAGGAGAAGCTCCCAGGTCCACAAAGACCTGCCTCTGGAGAGGGGAGGAAAGGGAAGCCACTTTCTCCTCATTTCTGAAATTCCTCCTCCATGAAGCCTTCCCTGCGCATCTCTGGCTGAACCGCTCTCTCCTTCTGCAGAATTTTTTTTTTTTTGAACCAGGGATTGAACTCAGGGGCACTCGACCACTGAGCCACATCCCCAGCCCTATTTTGTGTTTTATGCAGAGACAAGGTCTCACTGAGTTGCTTAGCACCTCGCCATTGCCGAGGCTGGCTTTGAACTCGCGATTCTCCTGTCTCAGCTTTCCAAAATGCTGGAATTACAGGCGTGCGCCACCACGCCTGGCTCCTTTTGCAGAATTTTCACCACATCTTCTTCTCACCTAAACTTCCATGGTGGATCTATGCATCACATGTATAGTCCTATGTGGGGGAGTGGGGTTAAGGAAGGAACTGTGTCCTTTCCATCTCTGTATCTAATAAATATCACGGGACCAATGCTGAACATGTGCTCAATACATTTGTCTTAAAGATAAGGAAAGTGTGGGAGGGCCTCTGCTTGGAAGGCTACTGTCCCCCATAAGGAGACAGCCACAGGCCCTGACTGAAGCCTTTGCACTCCCCCAAGCCCATCACAGCAAAGTGAGTGCCCACTCAGGTCCAGGTGAAGCCAGATCAGCTGGCCCAGCAATGGGATTCTAGGACTCTAAGTTCAAGGCTCACCTAGGAAACAGCCCCCTCAGGGCCAGTCTCCTGCACCTACCCACTCTCTTTCTGCCCCTTTACTCACCTCTGTGAAGCACATGCTTAACTCTTTGGAGTTATTGGCCTTCAGTCCCTGCTCCTGTGGGAGAGAAGACACTAGTTAGGCTTTTTCTGGCTTGGCTGTGACTAGCGACTCAGATAAGGCCCTGCCATTCACTGTTGGCATTGTTAAGCTGAAGGTGCACAGTAAAGACCACTGCTCAGTCCCACGCACCATGCAGCATGAAGGCCCCTGCATCCCTGAAGCCCTCATCAATTAGATCCTGGCTTCTCAGAGCTCCTGGGGAACCAAGCTCTAAACCTTGCTCTCCAGTTCACAGCATTCTGTAAGAATTATCCATCTGCATGTCTGTCTGCATACTTGGAGCTCCTCAAAGGCAGGGACCTTGTCTCCTTTCCTTGCATTGAGCCGTGTTTGGCTCACAACTCAATTTATGTTTTACTAGATGCATGCATGCATGAATGAATAAATGAATGAACGCATCAGACTAGCAATGGCATCTGAAAGCCAGCTCCTGTAATTTGCCATCACTGCTGGAAGCCTCTATAGACAAAGATCATGAGCCCTCATCTGGGCTCAGGAGAGAGAGAAAACTGTGATTGATTAGTAATGTCTGCCACTGGTACGTTAGGTGGACATCTGGCAACTGCATCAGGCCATTTTCACTCCCAAACAGATGTGCAGCACCTGGGAACACTGGAGACAAGATGAAGAATGAGAAAGGAAGACTGGCGTCATGGTCATTCCAGGATTCTCTGCCCGGCATAACTACTTGGAAGCAGGACCACAGAGTATGCATGAAGAACAGTGCTTGGTCACCACCATCATGAGAGAGATCCAAGGAGCCAGCTGGGGGGTATGGTGCTTCAAATGGCTTAGTTCCCACGGCACTTGTGGGGAAGCTCTGGCTGCCAGGAGCAACTGGGAAGCCCAAGAAATTATGCCTAAATCATGACTGCTGGCCAAAAGTATCAATAATTCTTTGGACGTCGTAGGCAATTGACCACCCAGGCATCTGGTCAGCTAAACAAGTCCCCAGCTGTCATACACAGACCCCAGCCAAAACCAGTCACTGCCAGTGGTGGAGAGAGAAATGTGGTGATTAGCACAGCAGGAATGGAACCAGACCCAGCCCAGAAGGATCCTCTTCAAGACCAGGTACCAGTGTCTCCAGGTGCCAAGAGGTGGCTTGGCCAACCCACCAACTGCTTCCCTCCGTGGGACATGGTCCCTATGGTCCTTCCAGACCAACCACTAGATGCTCCTCCTTGGGGCATGATACCACTCCAGTGAGGCCACTGCAGGGACAGAACACTGCTTGCCCCAGCTTGGGGTCTGTGCTGTTGTCACGTGTCCCCCCGTCCTTCCCTACCCCTTCACCAATCCTCATTCTGTCATATCTATCCCCACCTATCATGTATGTGGTCCTCAGCTACTTATACCCAATATGGCTTCCTGCTATAATCATCAGGGGTGGCTGGCCTGTCCTATCCCCTTTGAGGGACCACATCTTGTCCCTGTGTCTCATGGAGTCCGTGTGGAATCACAGAGGCACACAGCCCCGCTTTCAATCAAAGCTGCTGTTATTTGTCTTATGTACTGCAGTGACGTGCAAAACAGTTTTTTAAGTCTATTGCTTTTAAAAAAAAAATTGAGAAAACAATAAATCTAACTGCTTTAAGGCAGAGCCAATACAACATTCTGTGATGATGGACACCAGCTCTCAGGCAGGCCCAGGTCAAAGGTGGACCTAGACAATGTCAGTTCAGTGGGGTTCTATGCCAAGATCAACCCACACAGAGAAGCCAGTGGAGTATCTGAGCTCCAAGCCCAGCCAGGTGTGTGGAGATAAAATCTGAACAGTGATGCCTCCTGGAGCATCGGCCTAGGCTTGGACCCTGCTCCCCAGAATGAGCAGGCCCCAGCAGGTTCCTCCCAATGACAGAAGAGTAGGGATCAACCAATACCACACAGGAAAAATGAGAGCAAGAGTTCTTCTGAACCTGTGGATGTCTGGTTCTGCAGACCTCAAGGGCTGACCACCACACCCTGGGAGCTCAGGGTACCCAGCAGGCTTCCCTGGCTGCCCTGAGCAGTTTCCCCAAGTACTGTGACCTCTAGTTTATAGCATTTCCTCACTGCAGAGTCCTAGTCCTCGGGACCCACAGGACAACCCCTTGATCCAAGGCAGCCCAGAAACAGAATGAGAAGCAACAGCTTGAGAGACCAGAGCCCTGCACACAAGTCCTGGTTCTGCCAGTCACCCAGGCAAGTCTATCATGCCTCAGTTTCCTCATCTATAAAAGACAGATAGATACATGTGGCTCACTAAGCCAAGGACACTGCATATAGGACAATAAGCCTCCCCGCAAAACCATGGCTCGCTGTTTCACTGCACAAAACAGAAAGTGTGTGCCAAGCATAGCTGTGCATCCCAAGGCAGGGCCCAGGAGCAAAGCAGTGGAGGAGACAGGGGATAAGGTGAAATCCAGGTAAGCCAGCAGCCTGAGGCCTGCCAGTGATGAGTGACAGGGCAGGCTCCTGCTCTCTCCCCCACTTCCTCCAGCCTCTTTGCAGCAGATGACAGTTGCGGAAGCAAAGGGCTTGAGAAGTCCCCACCCCACCTGACTTCCAGAAAACTGAGCAGACTGTGGAGGCTGCATTAGCTTCCTCCACAGCAAACCTGTGACCCTGGCCACTCCTACACATAGAGCAGTGGGAGCATCCAACCAGCAACCGACTTTTCTGGAAGTAGAATATGGGTTGGGAAGTACAGAAAGAAAATCTACCATTTAATGCCCAAAACACCAGGTGCTCAGACCACTGCCTCCCTCCCTCACCAGTGGGTCTCAGCCCTGCCCTTGAGGGGTTCACACCCTAACAGAGAAATAAACCTCCCCATAGTCACCTCCAGGCCAGTTAAATACCCAGGAAAGGGAGAGAAGGCAGCCATCCTTCCCTAAGCCCCCAGGCCAAGGGCAGTCCTCTGGGGTCACGGCCGCCCTCAAGGCTGCCCCAGTGCCCAGCTCTCCCTATGCAGCTTGCGCATGGACTCCAGTCTCTGACCCTGTGCTGAGTTCCTCATACCCTTGAGATAGACTTGGGGTGTGTGAATGATGGTGTTCCAAAGGCAACAGGCCCAGGCTGCTGGGATGGCAGGACATAGGACTTCTAATGGCAATCCTGTGACATGGAGGCTGGCAGAGGGACAGTGTGGGAAGAGCTGGCCCCCACAGGCTACACTGTAGGGGCATCAGAAGCATGAAAGAAGGGACAGGTGCAGTTAGCACTAAGGAAGGGGCACAGCCATGAACCAGGATGGCAGCAAGGCAAGCTTCATCCTTCTAGAAGCTTCTCCCAGAAAGGCTCCTGTGCCAGGAAGTTGTAAAGAAGTAGGCTTCCTCCTCTGCCTTGCCCACCTCTCTCCACTCTGCCCCCAAAGCCCAGTCTGGCAGTCCTAGAATCTCATTGGCCTGGCCCAGGTGCTACTAAGTCCAATGCTGTCCTGCTGGACAGACAGCACTGGCCAGATCTCTCCTGAGTCTCCTGCTTCTGTCCCTGGCCCCACCCCCAAACCCTGGCCTTTGCCCTATCTGTACCCTGTGACGCTGTCCCTAGCCCATCCCTCTTATACAGGCCACCCCCAGTGACTATCACCTCCCCCCCCACCGACTGCCTGTTCCCACCCCTTTCTATCCCTCCTTTCTCAAATCAAAAAATCAAATATTTTTCAATTTTCGAATCGGGGCCCTGGCCCTCCCTGCAGTGGCTCTGCTTGCCAGCCAAGCCCTACCCGCTCCAGGGGACTCTCCCCCAGAGGGCCCTGCATCCCGCCTCCAGGCACTGGCTGGCTCCTGCTGGCCCTCCTCCTGGGTCTCCTTCACCCACTCCAACCCCAGCTCCACCCCTCCACATAGTCAAGTCCAATTCTTCCAGGTCTGGCAGGAAGCTTCCCTTGTCCCTCAGCCCTTGGCTTCTGCTCCCCGCTAATGCCATCCCTTCCTCCCCGAGCCTCATTGTATTCATTCTTTTGACGACAATCGCCTTCACCCTCATGATCACTTGAGTGGGGCCTCTTGTCATCCTCCTGGCACAAGGACCAGGAACTGGCTGATTGAGCTTGTCAGTCTCCGTGCCCAGGATAGAGTGACATGCAGTTAGAACGTACATGGAATAAATGCACGCACACACTAAGGGCCACTCAGTCCCAGGCTCCGGTGTCCACAGGTTATATACTGGGTAAGAGACCCATCCAGGCAGCAGAGAGAGGAGAGAGGAGAACCAGCTGCTGACTGCTAAATCTGCTTCGGTGCGAGGCAAGGGACCCTATGGCAACCCCTCCAAACTCATTGTTATTGTCCCAAGATGACTGGCAGCATCGGAAACAGCAGAGAGTGGCTGGCAAACCAGGAGAGCAAAGGCAACTCATGTTGCTAGACCTCCCCAGCCTCGGAAAGGGGAGAGTCCAGCAGATCTGATGAGACTAGCATGCTGGGCCCAGAGAAACCCAAGAAGAATGTCAGGGATGGTGGAAATGGGCCACAGCCAGGCAGAGCCCTAAACCACCACCAGCCTCCCCAGACCCCACCACAACACTCTGGTCTAGGTCCCATCACAAGACCAAACAGCCTGGTGACCAATCTTCCCACATCTTGGATAGAAAACCATCTTGCTCCCCACCCTCTACCTCCACATAGTGCACCTGAGGTCACCCAGAGGTGCCGCTGTGGGAGAGCCAGGAGCATAAAGCCTCACTCCCTCTGCCAGGAGACAGCAGCAAGCCCCAGCAAACCAAATGTGCTGAGGACTCCTGGCTCCTTCCTCCAAACCACAAGAAGCACCTTCTCCACGCCAGGCCCTGTGCACTCCTTGTTCGAGGTGGCATAGAAGGAAGTGGTGAGGCCTCAGGGACACTGATCCAATAGGGGAGAGGGCAGCCCATGTTCCAGTGAAGCAAAGCTGGAGTCCAGAGGAAGGTGGAGGGCAACTTCACAGGGACAGAATCGGGGACAACCCCGAAAAGGAACATGTGACAGGACTTGTCGGGCAGAGAGATGGAGAGGGAAGGAGTGTCTCGCTCAGTCGCTGGCAGGTGCCCAGTGTCTTACTCACTCCCAAGGCCTATTCCTTGAGAAGCCTCCGGGGTTCAGAAACAAAGGCCTTGGGCGAGTGTCTGAGTGCCTGAGGCTGGCCTGCCTCCCAGGCTGCCTGCTCTACACGTCAGGGGGGGGAAGGGCAAGGCGAGGACATTCACACCAGGTACAGACACGGCAGGGCCAGAGGCCCAGGGGAGACAACCTCCGACTTTGCCATCCTCTCCAACTTCCAGAGAAGCCCAGATGGACAAGGCCACCAGAGAGAGGGCCACAGCCAGAGGGAGAAGTTCTGAGACCAGGACCCGAGGCTGTGTCAAAACTGGACCAAGGGTCCACCAGGGCCACACCACGCCTGGCTCCTCCACAGTGCCCAAGACACCCATATCTCTGCCCAGCAGCCCCACAACACGAATAAGAGCTCCTCATCCTCACATCCACCCCACCACGGGAAAACCCTTGGTGGGGAGCAGATCTGAGGAGTCAGCACAAGGCAGCTAGGGGCCTGGTTCCCAGCCCTGCTCAGCCACCAAGAAGTTGCAGGGCTCTAGACAAGTTACTGTCCACTCCAGACCTCCCATCCCTTAGGTTTGGGAAGGAGATCTTGGAACATACTTCCAGTCCAGACACCTGTGTGGATCCCCAGCAGGCTGCCATCTCCGGGGACCCCTAAGGCTTCCCCAAGAAAAGAGCAAAGACAGAGGAGGGCAGAAGGAAGGAAAACCATCTTGCCTCTCTCTAGGATGTATCTAGAGTACACAGCCTCCTCCCCACAGGCCTCAGCTTCCTGTCCCTGCTTACATTCAGGGACCCCTCTATAGTTATGGGTTCCCATGACTCCCAAGGGCCCCAGCAGGGCCACCACAGAGCCACTCAATCAGAGACAATCCAAGCTAGCAAAGCTGATGGACAGGACAAGGGTGCAGGCTGGGGTGCACACATGCCAGCCTCCAGCTAAGCTGAGGACAGGGTTGAACGCTGAGTCACACTGCAACCCCAAGCCTGGCATGGTGAAGGTGCTCGTAAAAGAGACTGCAATGCGACAGAATCAGGGGACTCTCCCTTCCATTTCTGAAAAGGAACCTAAGAAGTGAGGGTGGGTGGGGCCTCTTTTGACGGTCTGCTTCTCTTACTTCCTTCTGGAATAGCTGTCCCCAGCTGTCCCGCCTAAAGTAACTTAATCAACAAGGCCCCAAGGAGGACAGTTCCTGCAGGAGCCATCTGCCAGGCAGCATCCCCAGCTGCCAAGGCTGACAGCACCTAACATTTGGGCATCATTCCTCTGTGCAAAGCACTTCCACATACAGCATCTCTGTTATCCGTGTGAATGGTCTAGCAGCTCCCCTGTATCCAAACCAGATCGGAGCCTGCAGGAAATCGGAAGATAGAAGAAACCAAGCAGCGGATGGGTGGCAAACTGCTAAGGGAAGGCAGGGGGAGAATGGGACTCTGAGTGATCGGGCAGTGAAGGGGCTGGGGTGGGACATGATGCTTGGGCTTCCAACTTGTTTATGCCCGCAAAGGATCACAATGAGAGTGTGGGCAAGGTTGGCAGCCTTCTGCTGGGTCAGCATCTCTGCAGGTGAGCCAGCCCCAAGGGCTCTGGAGCAAGGATGCCCTATTGGGAGCCTGGTAAGAACATAGTCCGGTGGCAAGTGGCACATCCTTGACCAACCAAACTGCCCATCGCTGTAATGTAAAACTGAGCCAGAAATTGTCTTTGGAGTTAGACCCTGAGCCCCCCACTGACAATTACTCAAGCATGTCCAGTGTAATGAGGGAATGCCCAGGTCAGAAAGGGTGGCCTAATGGGGGAGCAGACCATAAAAGAGTTCCATGCAGCCAAGTGTCTGGCACACACCTGTAATCCCAGCAGCTCGGGAGGCTGAGGCAGGAGGACCACAAGTTCAAACCCAGCCTCAGCAATTTAGTGAGGCCCTAAGCAAATTCAGCGAGACCCTGTCTCTAAATAAAATATTTTTAAAAGGCTGGAGATGTGGCTCAGTGGTTAAACACCCCTGAGTTCAGTCCTGGTACCAAAAAAAAGGAGGAGATTTTCCATGCTGGCCCAGACATAAGGGCACCTGAAAGTCAGCTGCCACCAGTGAGAGGAAGGAACAGAGGGAGGAGGGCTTCCCTAACCAGGACAGGCCACCAGTACACATGCCATGGTGTGGAGGGTGTCCAGGAGGAGCCCCCTCAAGTCCTCATCCTGGCACAGTGAATGCCAGGTACTGTTGACCCCATTTGGACGGATGTCCTCATTCCCTCCCACCAAGTCTCACTTCTCCTGCACCTTTGTGTGGGCTATGCCACTGCAGATATTCCCCACCAACCTCTTGGCCAGTCAGTGCCAACTGCTGGCTGAAACATGCCCTGTGCCCAGCGGCCACCACCTCACCGGCTCCTCCCTCCTTTGCTCTCCCCAGTATTTTACACTAGGTTCTCTTCCAAATCCTTTGTTCTCAGGGTGTGTGTGTGTGTGTGAGTGTGTGTGAGTGTGTGTGTTTCTGTCCTGTCTAGAACCGACCTCTTCAGCAAAGGGCCTCCGGGAGTGAATGGTGCAGTGGTACAAGGGTAGCTCCGCAGAGATGCTGAGGGACGGCAACTCCAGAGTGCCACGTGTCCCCTGTCGTGACACTGCCTGCAGTCTACATCTGATGCCTGTTCCATTGTTTGATCCTCAACAAGGCCTTAGGACCAACAAAACAGGACTGTGTCACCTCATTCATCAATGTATCCCTAGTATGTCACATACAACCTGGCAAGTAACCCACACAGGTGAGAGGATATGTGACGGGGTGGGTGGGTGGACAGACAGACAGGTGGACAAATGAACACCATGGGAGGCAAATGTAGGTTTGGCCATCCTCCACACCAGTCAGCGATGTGATCTTGGGACCATCAGACCCATCTAGTCAATTCCCCACACGTAAAACAAGAACGCCGATACCTGATTGTGTGAGAATTCAATATGAAGAGCAGAGACTCTACTAGCACATGACCTGGTAACTAGCACAGGGCTGATAAATGGTAACTGTTACATTTCTCTTGTGCCCCATGGTGACTAGTGTGACGTAGCAGGTGTTCCATATTTGCTAGATGAATGCCTAGGAATGAACAAGTGAAAACCAACCTCACAGCTCCTCCCTGCCTCTTGTGTCCCTGACCTAAAGGCAGGACCTTCAGTGTCCCCTCATGAGTGGCCCCAGATGAGTGGTTTTCCACACTGTTCTGACACCATGCTGCTCCCCTGTCCCCTCCCAAGTCACTGAGTGGCAGAGCCACGTCCCTCACCTGGACAGATGTGCAGGTGGTGATGACGCTGGTCCCCAGGCTGGTGCTATCACTGAGATCATCTGGCAAAGAAGGAGTCTTCTCCACCCGTGGGGCCTGGGTGGCTGGGAGTAAGGGACTCTTAGGGGACACGTTCACATCTGTGCCGTTGCCGAAGGCCTGAATGGCGTTCCCTGGGGGTTAGGGGACAGGGAGATGCACAGAAATCAGGACCCACTTCCATCACTTCCCTCCACCCTGACCACTACCTTCCCTAGCACAGCCAGAGCTGGGGACAAGGGTAACCAAGTAATTTAACTCAGCTCAGATTCTTTTCAGACCTAAAGTCCACATCTAGAGAAGAAAAAGCAAAAGGGGAGCTGGAAAAGATGGAGAAGCCAGAATGGAAGGAAACGCACACAGTGGTGAGCATGGCATCAGAGCAAAGGAACAGGGGGACGTGGGCAGTGTGGGAGCCCGGAGGAGGGCCGGGCCAAGGTGGTCCCAACCCCCAGCTCCCCTCGCACGGGCTTCCCTGGCTCCGCTGCCACCTCAGATGCTTCCAGGCCCATCTGCTGGCATTCCAAGGGCCCTGACTCAGCCCTCCTCCCTCTCCACACCAGACAGTTTCCACAGGCAGCCTCCACAACCAACTAGCTCTGATTCCCTGGGGACTGACCCATCAGAGCTCCTGGACAGGACTCCGTCCCCAGGACTCAAGCCCAAACGTACCCCAAGGCCTCATGTCTAATCCCACACTAGGTATCTCTTCCTGCCACTGCCAACACGCCTCACCCTGTGTTGCCAGCAGTGAAAGTGTCAGCTCTATGTCCCCAAGTCCCCTAAGACAGAAACCCAGGCAGAGGCCCATGGTACCTCCCTCCCCACCCACTGGCAGGCAGCTTAGCCAGCCTCCCAAAGATCTCTCCACCCCTCTCTTGTCACCGTCCCCCTCCCACTACTCTGGTTCAGTCGTCATTGTCTTCTCCATACTGTGTCACCCATCAGAATCATGTCCCCACCCCCCATGACCTCCACATCACAACCAAGTAGATCTTATCTCCACTCCACCTGCTGATGGGCATCCCTTCAACCACCCATGCCACTGCCATGCCACTTGCAGGGTAACAAACCTCAGTGCCTCAAGTCTGCAAGACCCTTCATGAGGATGCTCTCACCTGTCAGATTACCTACTCTGGTCACCTTCAATGCTTGTGACAGGCCAAGTGCTGTGCAGCTCCCTAACAAAGTGTGGTCTTCTGAGGAGCCCAGGGCCCCTGCTAGGGAGAAGAGCAGGTGCTTCTGTTCCTCAACTGACTGTGCCCTGCTATCCGCCAAGGGAGACGGCCTCTGAGAACCCTTCAAGGTCTCCCTCCTCCTGCCTGACAGGTGTCCCCACCTCGGGCTCCTGCAACACACCAACACCCCTAGAGAATTCTACTCTAGCATTGTTCCCCCCGCACTGTGATCACAGGTGGCCCCTCAGTTTACCTCCATCTGGCTCCACACTCCTCAATGACAGGCACTGAAATCTCTATTTCTGAATTCCCAGTGCCATACAGAAAGGAAGAAAATGGATGGATGAACAGACAGATGGAAAGAAGAAAGGAGAAAAGGGAAGAGGAAAGAGACTGCAGGTGGGGTGATCAGCAACAGCTGTCACGGTGCAAACATCAAAGGCAAACTGAGCTTGACCATGGCTGCCCTCCTGTAGCCTCTGGATTAGGAGTTAGATGACTTAAAGTTCCAGTTTCAATGGGGAAATACTCTTAACGGAAGAAATGCCAGATGCCTGGGAGGAGAGGGCTCTGTCTCCGTAGGAACTTGGCTGAAGCTGTCAGAATAACAGACCAGAAAACTTTGACCTGGTACAGGTTCAAGGACACTGATGGTAAACTGAGGCCGGCCTACTGGTGGCTCTGATCTTCAAGAGCTCAAAACCCAGGGTCCCTGCAGGCAGCACCATGGTAGAGAAGCCCCGTGTGTATCACTGGCCTCCACATAGGGAGGAGATGCAAATGGCCCAGGCAGGCTCCTGGTCCCCCAAGCAATGGGCAGGCGGGACGTGAGGGGCGTGGGGGGAACACAGGACACGCCAGACTCACGGAGGCACGGGTTCTCGGTGAAGTCCCTGAGGAACTTCTCGCACTCCTCCTCCATGTTCCCACTGCCTCGACAGCTGCACCAGGGGGACACCACGATGCCAGTGGGGTTGGAGTCCACATAGTTGGGGGTCATGTCAAACCCTGGGCAGGGAGAAAGGAAGGAAGGAGAGATGAGCAGTCAGGCCTTCCCTTGAGCCCCCAGCCCCAGGTATGGCAGGGCACATACACCCCAACTCACCATCTCAACTCTGTGACCATGAGTTTGGTGGGGGCAGAGGCATAGAGGACACCAAGCTCCTAGTCACCAGAATGACAGGGAAGAGCCCTGCAGCTCTGTCCAAGACTGAGTTCCCTTTTTTTCTCCCTCACCAATAAGCAGAGCCTGTTTTCTAGAATCAGGAAAACAAAGGCCCACTTCCTGGGTTGGATCCCTGTGCTGGTGTTTGTCAGCTGGATGAGCCTGTGCCAGTCACCCAAATTCTCTAACCTCAGTTTCATCATCTGTAGAATGGGGATACCAGCACCTCCCTAGTAAGAGCTGTACAGAGTCCTGAGAAGACAGTACCTAGAATGTCAGAACCATGCAATAAATGTCACCTTTTCTTCTTGCTTCCAAAACCATATAGATCCCTGGGGCCCTCCACCCCATGATAAAGAGCCGGGGTTCTCCAGAAAGAGCTGCCTCCCCTTTGGTTCCTCTAAAAGTTCTATCTGAATCTGTCCCAGGGAAGTGCTGATCTGGGCAATAGCCCCCACCCCACAGAGCTGGGGCAGCAAGGAGCCACGGTGAGCCCAGAAAATGCAAGAAAACTTACCAATCATGCCAGCATAGGATCCCAGACACGCCTGATAATTGTCGGCAGGGCAGCTGGTAAGTGTCCGGTAGGAGGCTCGACAGTTGGTGTGGAAGTCCGCCAGCCGGGACCTGGTGTCAGGAGAAGACCCGACACAGAAAACAGTTTAGTCTGGCGTTCTCCCCTCCTCTGCCCAGCATGTCACAGCAGCTCCTCCCTGTAGCTCCCCAGGGCCAGAGGAAGCCAGAAGGAGGGAGGGGAGGAAAGTGGGGGAACCAAGACGGAGGCCCTCAAGCTGGGAGCAACTTGGGGACAGATTTCCTAGAGAGCAGAGCACGTAATGCAGTTTAAGAAAAGGCCAGGGACAGACTGACCAGCTCAGAAAGACCCGGCAACAGCGCGCTCTCAATGGCTCTGTCCCTCAGGAGAATGCAGAGAGAACGCCCAGGCCAGGGCCAGAGACTTGGGCTCCGCTTTCTGCTCAGACACCTGGATGTTCTTACCCAAGTCCTTCAACATGTCACTCTTCCCACCTGCAAAATGGTCCCAGCCACTCACAGTACCTGACTGAAGTTCAAAAGGCCAGCCCCTTCCAAGGGGAAAGATGTCTTAGGGTAGGACATTCCTGCCTGGGCTCCTTTGCATCATGTCAGAACTACCCTCACCCACTATCACCCGCCACCACCACTCCAGTTCCAGTCTTTTCTTCCTCTGGTGACATAACATGCCATTGCTCATTCATCCCTGATGCTTCTTCATTACCACTGGTACCCTGAGCTGTGCTCCACACTCAGACCTGAGCTGTGTAAAGGCGGGCACAGTCTGACCAGGCCCAGCTCCAGCCCCAGCCCCAGAGCTAGCATGTGGCGGGGAGGCATGGAGCAGAGGCACCCACATCTAACACACCCAGCAACCCCTACTCCTTCTTCCTTCTGCTCCAGTGCCCTGGCCACAGAGGTTACCATCAGCCTGGGCTGGGGAGCACATTTCCCTGCCCACCATGTCAGGCGGGTGCTCCTGGCCAGGTGGTCTCAGACATCACTCATTTGAGTCTCACAGCAGTTCCCAGAAGCAGTGGTGAGGTCTTATTTACTGACATTTTCCCCATGATGAGCACGGAGCAGTACCTCAGGGACCAGGTGCCCAGCCAGGATTCTCTGGTGACTCCAATAGCCAGCTACAGAAACCCATGTCACATGGCTCCTCAGCCATGTCACTCTTGGCACACTATAAAGGCCCTCACATAGCCATCCCTGGGTTCACCCCAAATTTAGCTGCCCTGGTTCTTCACTGGAACTTTGTCCCATTGGAGAAAAGAACAGGAAGAAGGAGGAGAGGGCAAGCGCTGAGAGGCAGAGCCAGCCTGAGGGAAGAAAGATGAGAGACCTCAGGAGGAGCTCCTGCCCTCTGCAAGGACCCCTGCCACACAGGCCCAGGGGTATCAGAGGAAGACGGCTGAGAGTACTCCGCTTCCACACAAACTCCAGTTTGCCTGGAGGGGCCTGGAAGATGTTTTTGAGAAGTAAGTAGCCCTCTGGAGAGATCAGGCCCCTGAAGCTGGTAGAAGGTCATGATTTTTAAAAAGGTACGTTCACATCAGTCCTTTCCTATTTAATTCTCAAAGAAACTCCGTGAGGTATGACAAGCAGTTATTATTATTCCATTTGACAAATGAGAAAGCTGAGCCTCAGAGAAGCTAAATAAGCCTAAGATCACAGAGCTACTGAGCAGCGGAGCCAGTACTCAAACTCAGAACTCCAACAGCAAGCGGCTACTCCTTCTGGTGGGTCCCAATGCAGGATGGGGTGAGCCCTTCGGGGTCCTTTCAGAGTCTGCATTCTGCGTCTCTGCAAAAGCAACATCATCTTCCACAAGAGGACAAGGAAGCCTGCATCCATCTCCGCCCTCCTTCTTATCCATCAGTGCACCTCTATTTCCTCACCACCGCCCCCAAAACAGGAAAAGCAGCATTTCCAACCACATCTTTGCCCTCTGCAGGATGAGGCTTGGCCTTAAATGTCAAGATAGCATCTGTCCCACTCTGAAAGCCAGCAATTCAGAGAGAGGGCAATGGAGAAAGATGAGGGTGGGGCCTCTGCACACACCTTGCACCTCCAGAGGTGGGTGGAGGGTACAGGAGCTTTCACCGGGAGATGGGATTTGGAGACAAACAAAACCAAACCAAAGCTGTTTGGAGTTGAATTGTGTCCCAAAAAGATGTTGAAGTCCTCATCTCCAGTAGCTGTGAATGCAACTCTTCAGAAATAGGGTCTTTGCGGAGGTAATCAAGTTCAGAAGAGGTCATGGTGAATCGGGGCAGGTCCTAAATTCACCTAAGAAGAGCAGAGACACAGACATGCTGGAGAACATACAACAGAGAGGAGACCAGGGATTGCCAAGGATGCTGGCAACACCAGAAGCTGAAAGAGAGCGAATTCTTAGGGCTCTAAGCTAAGCGTGGAATAGAGTCTTTCACTGAACGTTCAGAGAGAACACAGCCCACTAACACCTTGGTTTCGGACTGCTGACCTCCAGAACCCTGAGAATACATTCCTGTTTTAAGCTACCCAGATTCTGCTGCTTCAGGAAACTACAGAGCACTTCCAAAGACTCCTCCCTCTGCTTGCTTTGGACAAATCCAAAGAAGCCAAGGGGACAGCATCAAGTCGCTTCACTGAAGGCTGCAGATGGGCAAGAGAAAGACAGAGCGGAGCTCCCACAGGGTGTGCACCAAGGAGGCTGCTACATCCCGAGCCAAGTCTCCAGTTACCATCTTCTTCATGCCAAAAAGGTGCCCAAGTACCACCTCTTAGCTATGAGTCCATTCCAGTGCCATCAGAACACACACCTACCACCTCTCCAAGGCCACCTACCGTTTCTCCCCAGGAAGCCCATTTCACCTGACCAAGTGACTTTCTCCTATTTCTGCATTCCAGTCACATTCAGGCAACTTAATGGCACAGGGACTTAAAATGGTATTGCCTTGCTTGGTTTGTGCAACCAGAACACACATCCCTAGAGTGGCAGAAGCTACAGCTTTTCTCATCCATACCTACCCTCCAGGGTCCCTTGGAACAGAGATGAGGTGGTAGACAGCCATTCGTCCTTGCTCCAAATATGCATGGAGTCCACCACATGACTGACAGACTAAAGATGGGAACGGCATGCATGTCGACACAAGTCATAAGGGAAATCCCAGCAGTGCGGCCAGGGCACTGTGCCTACCAGGCTGGGGTCCAAGGCTGGGGCAGGAAGTCACTGTCAGCCCACTTCCCGAAGACAGTGCCAGGCACAGAAGACCTCAGGGCTCCAGCTCAACCTCCCAGGCAGCTCCAATCCCTAGCAGTGCACAGAGGGCCTTGCTCTCCTCTGACAAGGTTAGCTTTGCAATTAACTGACACTAAGAATCCTGGGGGGTCATGGCTGGCCTTGATATCCATGGGGCTTCTCAAAATGTCACTGGCTCCACAGGCTGCTAAAGGAGCTGAAGCATGAATGGGGAGAGCATGGCAAAGGCCCTCTGGGGAACCAGAATGTCTCCCTGACTGGCCATGGAGAGGGCAGGCATCAGGACGAGAGGTGGGAGTAAAGGAAGCCAGCCAGAGAACACAAGGCCAAGAGCTCAAAGCCCAGGAGGGCCAGCCAGGGGCTCCCAGTGAGCTCAGAGGGAGCCTATCCAGCTGCTAGGAGAGAAGGAGCTTCTGTTGTGTGGCCTTGACTGGTCCCTTACTTTGGCTGTGTGGCCTTGGGCTGAGGACCACATTTCTGATGTTCAGTGTCCCCAGTTAACAAGCAGCGAGAGCTGAGCCATCCTGCCTTGCTCACAGGCCTGGGATAGCATCAACGAGACAGCACATGAGAGAGAGTCTGGGAAGAGCACGCACCTGGGTTAAACAGGAGGCACTGCCCTCATCTCCCTTCTTTATGCAGGTCTAACCCCCAGCACTGCGCCTGCCACTGGCAAGCACAAATAGGAAACAGTTTTTCCTGGTGTCTTGCACAAAGAAGGAAAAAAAATAACCTATTTACCCTGTTCCGGGGCGTGCCTGGGTCCTATGCAGGACGATGGGAACACCTCTGGAGGAAACAGCCCTCTCCCTATCACCACCAGGCTCTGAGGCAGCCTGCCAGCCTCCAGGCAAACCCTAGCCTCCTGAATCCACTGCCCTCTCCATGCCACTCCGAGGACCCAGGAGGAGGAACACAAGCCAATGTGCATAAAAACCCTTCTCCAGGTACCAGGGTGACTTATAGGGACAGCAACCCTGTCTCCCCTGTGGCTGTGGCTTACTTCCTTCACAGCAGGCCAATGGCTAGTGCCAGGGCCTTAGAGAGGAGGCTCACAGCAAAGGGAGGGGAGGGCATGAGCGTGGGCCAGCACATAGCAAAGAAAAAGCGAAGGAAAGGGAAACGTGGTGGCTGAGCCTTCTGTTCATCCATTTCTCCATTCTCAGTGTCAAGTCAACCTTGGCAAGCTGAAGTGACAAATGGAGGCGTTTAGGAGATGGCCACGTCCAATTCTCCAGGAGGCCTTTGCTGGCTCAAGTTTCCTGTCACCTCTCAATGCAGAATGAAGTCGACTCAACGGTAGTGGCTCCTTCTGCCAGCATCTGAGATCAAGTGGTGTCAACTTCCTTCAGCCCACGACACACTCCAACTCCCACCATGACAGAATGGGCCCCAGTGAACACCACAGCCCAGCCCTGTAGGTGACACTCTCCAAGGCAAACGTCACCCTTTCATAATGCAGGAGCCAGCTGGTCATGCTGTACCATTTCTAGGCCAGATGTCACTCTCCTCCATACTCCAGGAGGTCAATGGTCTCTTGGACTCCACTCCTGATGCCGAGCACAGACCTTCCCTGGACCAGCCCCATCACTATGCAGATTTCTGCTTTTCAAAGGCCCCAGAAAAGAGATGACATGAGAATGCATGAGAGGGAGAGACAAACAGATAAACGGAGAGAGAAAAGCAAAGAGCCAGCAAGAGAACCAACATGCCACATGCTAAGCCCATCTCAGCCAAGGTGGAGAGAAGACCACCAACCGAGTGCCCGGCAGCAGGTGGATCAGTCCGAAAAACACAAACCCTCTTCAGACTTACTTCTCAGCAGCAGCCGTCTATTCAATCACAGGAAAGTGGTAGAAAGAGAGAGACACTTGAGCCCCCATGTAATAAAAAAACTGCCATTTTAATTCAGAACATCCAGTTAATTTGAGTCTCAGATAAACAATGAATTTTTCTAGCATAAATACACTTTTTAGAATAACGTGCTTATACCAAACAGTTTTCTAAATCTGGAATTCAAATTTAACTGGGCATCCTATATATTTTTCTGGTAGCTCTGGCAATATTATTTGATGAGTGTTCTAGTCAGCTTTTTCACTGCTATGACTAAAAGACCTAACCAGAGGAGGAAAAGTTTATTTGAGGGCTCATAGTTTCAGAGGTCTCAATCCATAGACAGCCAGCTTTATTCCTCAGGGCTCCAGGTGTGGCAGGCAGGACAGTGTGCAGAGAGAAGCAGCTCTTATGATTACCAGAAAGCAGAAAGAAATCTCACTTGCCAGATACAAATATATACCCCAAAGCCACACCCCCAATGACCCACCTCCTCCACCTACACTCCACCTACTTTCAGTTACCACTCAATTAATCCCATCAGGGGATTAATTCACTAATTGGGTTAAGGGTCTTGTAACCTAATCATTTCTTCTCTGAACCCTCTTGTGTTGTCTCACACATTAGCTTTTGGGGGACACCTCACATCCAAAACCTAACAATAAGCATAGATGCCCCCAGCAAAAGGGGAACAATCAGAGCTGGGCATACAAAGAGCCACCCACCTAAGTAGAAGCCACCCAGAGGGGAGGAGGCACTTCTTATAAAAGCCAATGGTTCTCAAAGTGAGATCCACAGACCGACAGCATCAGCATCAAAGGGAACATATTAGGAGTGGAAGTTCTCTAGGCCCCAGCCCAGACGCGTAAGAGCTGAAATTCCAGCAGCAAGACCAGCAATCTGCTTTAACAAATCTTCAGATGATTCAGAGGTAGGCACAAGATTGAGGGAATTTGCCAAGGTTTCCAAGCTGAGCTGGTGGGCACCCCACCTCCTGGTCTCAGCTTTAAACACCGTCCACTTTACAGCCAGCCATGCAAGAAAGGAATGCTTCAACCACAGCCCCAGAAGGGTTGTGGTTACATGTAAAAGGACATGCATTTGTGAACACACACATGCACACGCTCCTGTCCCCACAGAGACACCCAGTTAGGCTTGGACATTCCCTTCTTGGTGCTGTACTTTGATCTTAACCAAGAGAAAACACACAGGTACCACTCATCAATGGAACCCTTCCCTGCCCAGATTATGAACACCTTCCCAGACACAGATCTTCCCAAATTTGTTCAGCCTCAAATAACACTGGAGTGAATTACTCCCACAGCATACCAAAACTTTCCAAAGGTGGCAGACACATGGCTTTTTAGTCTGAAGTTCTTATCACCTTCTCAAAGTTCCAATTTATCTGGTTGTAGCTGCTATGTGGCTGCCATGGAAACCAATGAGTCTCTACTGGTTGTATCAGAATTAAAAGCAGAGAAAAGAGAGTTCACATCTATTGAGGACCTACTATGTGTGTCCAAATGCTGTTATCTCATTTAATTTTCTGAACAATCGCATGAGGACACAGAACTCAGAAAGGCTAGCTGGCAGGGTTACACCTCCCAGCTAGCACACCATGGCCAGATACCTTCAACAAGAGCCGGCAGCCATCAGTACTGACCAGTGCAAATGAATAGGGCACTTGAACATTTCGTGGAGGGGGAAAAAGGGTTCCCAGGAAGCACAAATGATGACAGGTTGCACAAACAGTTTGTGGGACTCCAATATACCAAGTGCCTCTGGATTGGTTTCCTTTTTTTCTTTCTACATTTTTTATTGGTGCATTATAGTTGTACATGACAGGATTTGTTGTTACATATTCATACATGCACATGAGATTACCATATAATTTCGCCAATATCACTCCCCAGCACTTCCTCTGGACTGGCTTTCTGAGATCTTCTCGGGGGCACAGGGCTTGGTTAAGTGAGTTCAATGTGACATGGCACTGAGAAAGGGGAGCATGGATTTCACCCACAGGACTGCTTTCTGACACCCACAGGGCTCATGGTGGACATCCTGATCCTCCCTCCTCCCACGCCACCTCCTAGACACTGCCACCACTGTTTTCATGAAATCGAAGAGCAAGCCAGCTCTGTCCCTTCTGTTTATTCTATAACCACCTAGTGGAGACTTATTCTTTCCGCCCAGAACAACAGCTCCCCTGGCAATGGCCAACTTCCTCCTCAGGTCAGATAGTTCTAATAATGCCTGTATGCCATGTCCTGGGCCCAGGTGGACTCCTGACCCAGGCAGGGCCAACCACAAAACTCCTTTCTTCTGGCTCCCATACTTTACAGACCAGGAAATAACTTGAGCTAGGCCATCAAGTTCCCTGCATGAACTTTTCCTAATGGATTAGGCAAGGAAGAGCATTCTTTTCTTTCTGGTTACGATACACCCAGGTTGAGTATGGATATACTGGGACCACAGTTCTGGCCTTGTGGTTATAACAAGAATAAACGCACACCTCACCTGCACTGAGAAACAGAAAAACAGAACAAGGGACAAGGAGAGAAAGAGAGAAAGACAGACAGACAGACAGACAGAAAGATAGACAGAACCCTCTTTGTACTTAAGTCCCAGGAATATACCCCTGCCTTTCCTATATCATATAAGCCAATCAATTCCTCTTTATTTATCTGAAGCCAGTTGAGTCCCTGTCATTTAAAACAAAAACAAAATATTGACTACTACTTAGCTTCACTTTCTGATATTACATGACCTTCTCTGTATAAGTTCTAAGCAACCAGAGAAAAAGCACACTGTGAAAAGTCCACAGGCCCAAAAATCAAATCCATAGAGCAGGATGGCAGGAGCACTTCACACAGAGCAACTGTGAAATAGGCAACAATTTCCTACAGGAAGACAGCCCTGCCTGGGCCTCTCTCCAGCTTACCTGGGAAGGAACAGCCAGATGGCTGTTGACACCAGGGAAAGCCACATAGCTATCAAAAATGACAAGGATATAGATTGTGTCAATATATGAAAATTTAAACATGGAGTTATGTTAAGGGATTAAAAATCAGGAGCCAGTACAGTGTATGCCCCCTGGTCACAAACAGGGAAAAATGTTAAGCTATGAACCGAGGAGATTCAGGAGGTAATTTCAAAAGATGCTACCACAAGACACTGCTGATTATGTTCTCTTTCAATGAAGTTGCTTGAAGGTTGTAATTATTTCTTGAAGTTTAATTGAACGAGGCCTCAGGAATCCTGAGTTATAAACAATGATTTTTCTAAGTCTTTGGTTAGAGAAATGTCACTGGTTCTGGAAGCATCATCAGATGAAACTGGCTCTCTGTTCTGAGACAAAGAGGCTGGGTGACAAAAGCCCCCATCTTGGGAGATCTGGCCACCCACTCCTGCAGAGCCCAGTTCCTGGGAGCATGCAGGATGGGGAACTGACCACTTTCTGGACATGACACAGGGTTCAGGCATCTGCTGCAAGCAGAAATGTTTGATCTCCCCCCACAAAGGTCCTGAGTTCTTTAAGAACCCCCTACCTCCCTCCCAGCTCCTCCACGGAAGCCCACCCAGTCACTGACATCCAATTTCTGATGTACCCACTGGGTTCAAACCTTGGCTTAGCTACTCACTAGCTGTGTAGCCGTGAGTAGGTCATTAAGTGAGGTCTCTGTTTCCTCATCTGCAAAATGGAGGTAACAGTGGTACTTACCTTGTGTGGTCCTTATGAGGCTGGAACGAGCTATCCAACAAGGGAAGGGACCTAGTGTCTGGACAGTGCCCAACATGGTGGCTGCTCTGCCAAGGTGCAATGTTGGGATTAATATTAGGAGCTCTGCCAAGCACTCCTTAGCACAAGACACCCTGGAAGGCAGAAGCTCTGTCCCTTCAAGCCAAAAGCACATAATACCACGAACCTAACAACAAGCACCTCTCATGTTAGCACAGAGTCATACAAAGTTCCCTCACCTGCATCGCCATCATATTCTGATAATTCTCCAATGTCAGTATCTTACCCTACTTTGCAGATCAGGAGACAGAGGCTTAGAGAGACTAATGAACCCACTCGATCCCACAAACACAAGGCCAGAGACTGAGGTTCAAATCCCAGCTCCCACAACAGTGGGTTTTCCCTTCCACCACTCTGTCCGCAGGGGAGTGGTGGCCACTTTCTCTGGCCTACTACTCCCCACTCCTCTCCCAGCATTCTGGAGCCCAGGGGAGAGGTTTATCTCTCTTCTGAAGCCATCCAAGGAAAGCGCTGGGTGCACCTTCCTCCTTGCCATGTCCCCCGCCAGACTGCAGTTCACCCAGCACCCTCTCACTCCTCCAGGTGAGCCACGAAGGTGAACACAGCAACCTGGAAGAGAGCTGTGGCTTGAGCCACTGAACCCCAGCTGACCAGAAGCAATCAATCAGAGCAGTCCACAACCAAGAGACTGACGGTGAACCCCAGCCCTGGGACCACACCTGCTCTGGGAGAGGCTTAGGGAGGCTTGGATAGGGCAGGGGCCAACCCAAGTCCACCTGGATCTCCCCACAGGAACCAGCGATGAGAGCCAAGGCCACCTTTGTCTCCAAGAACCCATCACTGAATACGCTCCTTCATGTCCTCCCCAAACAGATCCCTTTGTCTCCACTTTTCCCATCCCTTCACCTGGATTCCAAAGCTATTATTACCAGGTAAGAGGAGAAAAGAATTAAACGTATGCATCATTTGATTTTAATTGAAGGACTGTTCTATTTCATTGAACTGCTAAGTAAGCTGAACAAGAGATTGTGTTTACATAAGCAAACTCCAAGTCACTATAGACTTTGCTGTCACATTAAGTCAATACTTATGAAGGCTCTCTATTTAATTATTCAGTGAGGATTGACTTATTATTGTGTTAAGAGTGTGGTTAGCCTTGAGCTAGGTAGCCAGCCAGCTGAAAGATTTCTTTCAACTTTCTCTGAATGCTGATATGGTTCTTGCTGGTGGTGTGAGGTTAGGCTTCCTCCCTCCCTCCCCTCACCGCCCTACCTACTGCTGCAGAGCAAAATGCTCCAGCTGGATCTCCCTTCAGTGGAAGGCAGCAGGTAACCCTGAGCGGCCACCTCTTCAAAGGTCTTCTTAAGATCAGCCATTTGTCCCAACACTTGAATTCTCACCTGGTTAGTTCTTGTCTGAGTACAACAGTTCCAGCTTAGCTTCCCATCCTGACTAAGGACCTCCTACTCAAAGATCCTTCTCCAGCCTTGTTATTCCAGCATTTCCCCTCCCTCCAGCCTCTGTAGAACGTGTGTCCCCATCTTTTCAATCTATACAGATCCTATTACTACACGACATTCTGTTACAAAGACACAAAGACTTAGATACTGTCTTACATCAAATCACATGTTCTGAAACATAACTCTGCACAGAAAAATCCAGAGGTGGATGTTTTGCCTTAACTGTAGACCAATTGGAGAAGCAGTGGTTAAGAACAAAATCCCAGGCACTAAGTCACCTGGGTCCAAACCTCAGTTCTCTCAATGACAAAGGGTACAACCTTGGACAAAGTACTCACCCTTCTTGGAGCAATCTCATCCATAAAAGGTGGCTAGTAGATTCTGGAAAGAATAACCAAGATTGCCATAGAGTACCCAGAACTGTGCCTGGCATGCTGGGCTTATCTTTCATGAGGTAACCTCTGTATTTCTAGACTAAGATATCTGAGGTAGAACTTTTACAGCCCATTATTTGCTACCCTGAGTCCCACCCATAATTACTCCTGTGCTGCTTCTCTGGCCAAGAATGACTTTCCCCAAACACAACTTCCTCAAAACCTCTTCCACTTCCAAACTATCTAAACTCAATTCAGGTACCATCCTTTCCAGAAACCCTTCTCTGAATGTCTTGCCCCCAACTCTGAGCACATCTCACAGATTCCAGTCACTGTCTGCATCATCACGTCATCAATGATATTTTTCATATCTGTTTCTCCCACTGAACTCGAAGTTCTTTCAGAACAGAAATCATCTTACCAATGTTTGAATCTTCAGAGCTGAAAGAAATGCGTGACACAATAGAGACTCAGTCCCCTGGATGGAGGGATGGAGGGAAGAATGGATGAATGAATGGGTGGGTAGGTGGAAGGAAGGAAGGAAGGAAGGAAGTAGATGTATGAATGAATGGTTGAGTGAGTGAGTGGATGGATAGAAGGAAGGGTGGATGGATGGGTGGGTAGGTGGGTGCATGAATAAATAAATAAGTGAGTGGAAGGAAGGAAGGAAGGGAGGGAGGGAGAGAGGGAAGAAGGGGGGAGAGAAGAAGGGAGGGAGGAAGAAAGGGAGGAAGAGAAGAAGGAGGAAAGGCAAGAGAAGGAGGGAAGGTTGGTTGATTGGATGGATGGATGGATGGATGGATGGATGGATGGATGGATGGATGGAAAGTTGAATGGATGTGTGGACCAATGAATGAATGGATGGATGGATGTATAAATGAGGACTGCCCTTGGAAGCAAGGAGGATTTTCCCCTAAGAAGCAGGAAATCTTGAGAACTCTAATAACACCTCCACTTGAAAAATGAAATCACAAGCAGATCTCCAGCTGATGGCACAGCAAATTGTGTCAATGCTGCATTTACTTGGGCACCAAGATAGCTCAGCCAAAAAAAAAAAAAAAAGTGCCCCCTGGATGGGTGTGTCTTTCTGCCTTTCTCTGATTCTGCCTGGTTATCAGGACCTTGGAAAAGTCTCTCTGCCATCACTGGTAACAGCCATTCACTAAAGGAGGCCCCAGTGGCCCACAAGAATTAACACACATCCTTAAGCACCACTCTTAACATGAAGAGGCACCTTGGGGACCCTACGGAGAAAGGCTGGCTAAGTGTCCATTCTCCAACAAGCAGAAGGGCTAATGGAGCCAGTGACAGGGCAGAGTATTGGGGTCAAACTCCTGCTGCTTACATGTCGGGGACCCTGTAGACATTACTGCACCCCTCGGTGCTTAGGAGGCTCGGACATACACAGAGACAGAAGACTGTTTGGGAGACTAAATGCAACCACATATGCTAAAGTACTTCTGAAAATCAGAAGGCACTATATTTGTGTTTATTATTTTTCTTTTTAGAATCAAAAGAATACAGCCTTGCAATTGCATCCTAATTCTCCTCTTCACCTGGCTTGACAGACAATCTCCAGGTGCAACAGCTGAAGCAGGGTGAGGAGACAGGTGTGGGCAGAGCACACTGCAGCCTGTACCCACCAGGAAGCAGAAAGGAGCAGGTGTGGTTGGGGTCTGCTGTGAGAAAGTCCCGGGGGCCTTGGGCCTCCTGACCCCTCCCCACTGCCCTCTGTTCCAGGTCTCAGAAACAAACTGTAGACAAATATTTTTCCTATCAGGCAAATATCGGAGCAGTTCTGCTGCCACTAGGAGTCTTTCTCATTATATAGACTAATGAGAACTCTGTGCTTCTCAGGAGCGATTTATCAAAGCAACATCCATTATAAATGACATTTTTCCTGAACTAACAAAGGATATGAGGCTGGGGAACCTAGTTAAAAGGAAATGTTTAGCTGATTCCAAAAACCATCCAGAAGTTAATTACCCACCCCCTTGCTGGCCGACGCTTTCTTCCTTCTGTTCTCCTGCTCCCCCTTGGGGCCCCTGTGCTGCCCACACACCTCCAAGCACCAGCCCAGTGCCCGAGGAAGGGGAGCACAGCCAGCTCCCGGGAATGTGCTGCCTTTAGGGGGCCAAAGTCTTAAGCAGTAGCGTCACTGGAGCATATAAGACCAGATTATTTGTGGTCCCAACTTGCTGATGCAAGATGAAAAATACAGCAAACTGCAGCTGCTGAACTCAGCTTTTTTCTTTTTTCTTCCTTCTTTCTCCTTCGCTGAGGTTAGTGTTTTACAAAAAGGACTTAAAAAATAAAATCCATAAATAGGGGGGTTCCAACCTGTCGGCATCAGGTCAGGCTCACAGAATGTGGCACCCAGGCCCTTCCTCTTGCCTGCAGGCATGAGCTCTCCACACGCATCCCGCACACGCATCTCCACACACACACCCACAGGAAGGCACTGCCGCCCTGACAGACACACACAAGGCCACCCACTGTGCCTCAAGCTAAAAGTCCTCTTCCTTGAATCCCTTTCCAGAAGCCCTGACTCTTGGGTCCTCTCTCTCTGTTTCTACCCTTCAACTCCACAACTAGCGACAACTCTACATCTCCCTCTGACATCACGAGGCTGGGACCCAGGATGGCAGGCAAGAGTCTCCACCATGGGCAGTGCATGACAGTGCTAGTTACCTGGAGTGACAGTCTGGCAGTGGGCCAGCTTCCATCAGTGCCTCCCCATGTGGAGTGAGCTACGTGAAAATCAGAGGGGAGGCTTCAGACTATTCAGGCCAGGAGAGCAGGTGGTCACTGGGCCTCAGTCGATTGAAACAAACCCCACAGACAACTGCAGAAACTTCCAGAAACCTCTACTACAAAGAGGTGGCCTCTACTATAGAGCAGAACCATGCAATCTCTCAGAATTTGGACTGAGGGCTCTGGCTTCAACCAAGAAGAAGGGCAAGTGTCCAGGTAGATATTCCCATGGGGCAGAAGAAAAATGGTGAGAGCTTATGACAGAACACCAAGCAAGAAGGAGCAAGGAAGTTCTCAGCTCATTACATATTTGAATATATGTCTCTTAATGCCAGCAGATTTGAGCACCAGGCAAAGTTTCCTTCTGCTGGAGTCCCTTACACATGCCCTGCAGGGTTCTGCTGAGGTTGAGGTTCAAAGGATGGGGAACAAGACATTGAAGTACAAGGTACAGAAGGAAGAAAAATCTGAATCAAAATCAAGACACAAGTGAAGGTGAGTCCAGGAAGGGAAGGCAGGCCAGCAAAGCCTGTGGTATGACAGAGAGCAGGAAAGGGATCCAGCGACGGGAAAGTACGAATGAGAAAGTTCCAGAGGTGGGGTCAGGAGAGTCCCCAGAAGCTCAGGATACATAAACAAAACCCTTCCAAGGCACTTTACTAGCCTAGAGCAGAAGGAAGCTCCTGAGGGGTCTACCACCAGCCTCCTACTCTCTCCAGGGAGCTTAAGGGGTCTCTCCAGCCCACTTGGAAAGCTTTACATCCCCCAAGGAAAACTCTGAAGCAGAAACTGGGTCTCCAAGACTGCTCACTCCATCCTCTTCCAAGTAGCTGGAAAGTGGGTCAGCCCTAATACCATGGGACATCCAGCATTTCCAGGCGCAGGGGTGTTGGGGACCTCCACTACCTTAACCCCACTTCTCTGGTAGGTATCCACAGTATAAGGTAGGAGGCAGCATCTTAGTGTGTCAGCCAGGACAAAGCCCATGGCAGGGGGAAGAAGGCAGGAACTGAGTCAACAACCAAGGCCCAGTGAAGGGAGCAACAGGGCAGAAGAAATAGAGGTGGTGGGGCAGAGTGGGAGGGCAGCTGGAAACCACAGCCTGACCCAGGAAACAAGAGGGGCAGCAGGTACAAGTGGACCATGGCTTCAAAATCATACAGCCCACGGGGAAAAATCCTCCAGCCTCCGACACAGATGGGTAACCTATCCCCAATGGTGTCTCACTGCAGATGGACTTCTATGGGGGCCTCATGTTTCTAGGTGTTCCTTCTTGCTGCCTCTTGGCCTTCTGGAGGTATACCAGATGTCCGTACAGGCAACCTGAACTTCATCCAGGTATTACTGGAGGTGAGGATACTGGAAAGCAAGAGTAGACTCCACCCATCATCACTGCACATCATATGTGAAGCTGCAGCAATAAGAAAGGTAGACCAGTTGTACGGCTGATAAGAAAGTGATTCTTTGAATACCCAGTTGATACCCTCCTCCGCAGCGGTAGGTCTGCAGTTATTGGGCTGACAAATATTCTATTGGAAGTCTTTAACAGAGCCATTCTAAAGGAGGAGACAAACTAGGAACAGCAATTTGTGATCAGGTGGCTGGTAGTCTAGAAAGGATCTGCAAGGGGTAAAGACTGATGTTTTAATGAAGGACCCAAGACAATGGTAAGTCCTTGTACACAGAATGGAACACAAATGAAATCAAGAATAACCACATACCAGGGGAATTCAGAGCTGGCAGAGAATGTAATAGCTCCCTTACATTACCTCCATTCCTGACTCTCACCCCAGACACAAACACAGGTGGACATTCAGAGGGTCCTTCCTAGTCAACTTCCATGGCCACTGCATGGGAGACTGCCCAGGCACAATTCCAGGCACTGGCCTTTCCAGGCTGTGGCTTGTTGCTACTCATCTCCAAGCCACAGACTTGGAAACCCATCCTTCCTGACTGATCCTGTTCTGAAAAGGAGCAGATCTAGAGAGCAACAGATGCAGAGTACAGGCTGCCACCCAAGCATCCAACCTCCAAGGACAGCCAGTCAGTCTGAAGAGGTTAAAGAGCTAAAGACTAATGCTGGTTCATCTCAAAGAAGATTCTGGAATTCTTGCCAAAACCGAAACCTCAGACAAGGAGTAAGACCTGCAGACCAGCTCCAACTACAAGGCAATGGGCTGCTTTGGTCAATGAAAGGAGACTCAAGGGGCTGAGTGGCTTTAAGAGAGCAAGGGGGCCAGGGCCAAAGTTTTCACAGAATCCTGTGCCCAGGCCAGGCAAGGGAGAACCACCAGGACGCTGAGCCAACCCAGACACTTGGGCTGAAACCTGTACTTTGCAAACCAGTATTTTTATGCTGTTTATGTTTTCTATAATTATTTCCTTTCAGTCCTGCCTTTGCATTTACTATGAGACCTACCAAACTAATAATAAATAATCACAGCTAACAATTTTGAGTGTTTACTCTGTATCTGCTAAGCACTTCTGAAAGCATTAATGCATTTAATCCTTGCAAGCACCCTGAGACAGACAGGTAGCGCAAAATCCCCCACTTCATGAAGAAGGAAGCAGAGGCTTAGAGGAACTAAATGACTTGTGACACAGCTGGAAAGAATGAGGGCTGGACCTGGACCCAGACCTGTTGATGGAGAGGCCACGATTGCCAGTCCTCTCAGAGGGATGGGTGGGTTTGGATCTCTGTTACAATGTGTGCTGGAGATCACCCTCTGGGTAGGCAGAATCCAAGATGGTGGTGATGGTCACAAGCACAGAGCCAGGGCTGCCTGACCTCAAATGCAGCAGATCTCCCTGAGAGCACCTCTGGGCTTCACCCAGCAGCAAATGGGCTTTGGTGCCATGACCAAGGTTGGCACCAATCAGGGTGACAGCCCACCTGCTCTTGATCTCTGCTTTCAAACCCATGGTCTTCCTCCAGCTCCTCCCTCTTCCCAGTAACCCCTCACCCCACCTTCTCCAGCACCCCTTTCTTTGAAAGCCCTCCTTAGCCTTTCTCAGCATTCTTCAGCCACACGTGTCCATCTAAGCCTTTCCTAGCTGCCTCTCAGAGACATATGAATTGTCATCACGTTTGCCAAGTCCTGCTGGCTTTGGAGTGGCACAGTGACAAGTCAGCCTTTCTGTGCCCTGGAGAAGTGCATGAGATCCTGCCCCTAAGTATTAGTTTCCTAGGGTGGCCCTAACAAATTACCACAACCTATGTGGCTTCAAATGACAGGTATTTATTCCCTCCTGGTTTTGGAGCTAGAAGACCAAGATCATGGTGTTGGTAGGGCCAGGCTCCCTTTGAAAGCTCCAGGGAGGGTCCTTCCTGCCTCTTCCAGCTTCCGGTGGTGCCAGCACCTCTTAGCTTATGGCAGCCTCACTCCAATCTCTATGTCCATGTCACATGGCCTTCTTCCCTGTGTGTCTCTGCACCTTCCCTTCACCTTATAAGGACACCCAGTCATTGGATTTCCTAATGCAGTATGATCTCATTTTACCTGATTCTCTATAAAGACCTTATTTTCAAACAAGGCCACATTCTAAAGTTCCAGGTAGACATGAACTTGGAGAGATGTCATCTTTCCACCACCCTCTTCGATCCCCTCCTAATTCCATCAGGCGCTTGATTTCACTTCTCCCACCTCCACTTGAATCAGATGCAGGCTGAACCCCCTATGTGTCCAGCCTGGGTGGTCACTCTTCCAAGGACAAGATTCAACTGTCCAGAGTCCCAGTCTCTGCCACCCATTAGGCTGGGCCCCACTCCACATGGGGGTCAGAAAGAGCCTCCCTTGCCTCTCCCTAAGGAGCTGCACCAAGGGAGAGGTTAAGGCCCTACAGAACCAGATCCTCCCACTGAACGCCTGTGCCCTACAGCAAGGTCCTAGGGGAGCACACTGCCCCGTTCTCCCCCTCTTCCCTGCACTCTGCCAGGGCAGGATGCTATACAGCCTGGGCCCAGTACTCCACACCTGGATGCTGCCTCCACCCCACTGCAACCACCTGCAGGAGGCAGATAGAGAAGAACCATGTGTACCTCTCAGGTTTCCAGATTCCCACTCTACCTCCCCAGGGCCAAGGCACTCAGTCTCCATAGTTACAGAGACTACACAGGACATTGCACATGGCAGATAACTCCCTGTAACAGTGGTCAGTCAGAACTGTGGGGTGAGCACTGTTACTGCTTGTCTGGCCACAGATAGCGGCCTCCATGTTGGGCCTTTCTCAGTCTCCATGGCTGGTGTTATGGTTTGGATGTGAGGTGCCTCCAAAAGCTCACATGTGAGACAATGCAAGAAAGTTCAGAGGAGAAATGATTGGGTTGTGAGAGTGAATTAATCCCCTGATGGGATTAACTGAGTGGTAACTGAAGGCAGGTGGGGTGTGGCTGGAGGTGGGCATTGGGGCATGGCTTTGGGGTATATATTTGTATCTGGCCAGTGGACTCGCTCTCTACTCTCTGATCACCATGTGAGCTGGTTCCCTCCGCCACACTCTTCTACCATGACGTTCAGCCTCACCTCAAGTCCAGAGAAATGGAGTTGGCCTTCCATGGACTAAGACTTCTCTGAAACCGTGAGCCCTCAAATAAACATTTTCTCCTCTACAATTCTTCTGGTGGGGTCCTTCAGTCACAGCAGTGAAAAAGCTGACTAAAACAGCGGGGGCCAACCCGTCTGTTCTGTTCATGCCACAGTGGTCTCCTGCAGCGACAGCCATTGCCAGTACCTGCCTGGACTCAGGGAAAATGCTTGGATTATTTTGCCAAGAATAAACAAGGTGATTTAAATAGCAAAAATGTGGACTGAGCTGGATGATAGAACAAATTTGTGGATGTTACGAGGCCGGTAGATGGTAGGTGAATCTGGGTACTCTCCAGGCCAGGCACACTCCATCTACAACTGGCTGAGTTCTAAAGGATACAGAGATGGTGGAGACATTGGCAGACCATGGGAAGGAATGAGTTCACTGGGCTCCCCTAACCCCGGAGAGCTGCCCTCCAGGCCACCTTCCAGCACTGACTCCTGAGCATAGAACCCTTGGCTGGACATGGTGTCCCTACCTGCAACGGTTCTCAGCCCTCTCCCAGCAAATCACCCAGGGAGCCAAGGAAAAATTGGATTTCTGGGCCCCACACCCAGGGACTCCCTTTCCATAGGTTTCAGGAGGGACTCAGGAATCAGCAATTTATCAGGACCACAGTTCATGGAGGTACGAGGTCCACGGAGCATATGGGGAGAGAGAAGGTAGGACGGTGAGAAGCACAGCCCTGGGAGCCCACACTGGTTCAAGTTGCTGCGACACCTTATCAGTGTGTGACCCTGGGTGGGTCCCTTAATATATCTGATCCTCAGTTTCCTTATCTGAACAGAGATCGTAAGAATGCCCACTTCCAAGGCCTGGAAGAAGTCTGAGAGATTCTATCATAGTGACATGGCTCCTAACACACAAGAACTCAATCAGTGACACCTCAGAACTGTAGAGCAGGGCAGGTTCCCGCTGGCAGCCTGCTGTCTGGGGTCTGGAAAGCAGCGTCTGTGCCCAGGTGACAGATTCCACCATGCTGCCCACCACATGGGACAGATTGAGACCAAAGGACAGAACCTGGCAGCCTCAGACAATAAACAAGACCTGTGACAAGAGTCATCTCAGACATACAGGATGCTCTCTGTGCTTATCTCCTCGTCTCCCCTGAATCTATGCAGCGATAATAATCCTCTCAGCTGGTCTTGGCTATGCTGAGGGGCATTAGAAAGAACAGGCTTTTGCCATTGGAGCCTAAGAGCTAAAGGGGAGCAGGGATTCCCATCCCCTTCAGGCCTCTGGGAAGTGGCATGGTCATCTTGAGCAATCCCAAGAGGAAAAGGGTCCCAGAAGATGAAACCCGAGCCTGGGAAGCCACTGCCCCTCCTCCCTGTAGATGCCCCTCTGTACTTACAGATTTTCTTTTAACAACCATGGAGAATCAGGTCTCCTTATAGTCACATGTTACATTACAATGTTTCAGTCAACAATGGATCGCCTGTGTGGTCCCCTAAGATTCTATTACCTAGTGACATCATAGCTGTCTTAGTTTGGGGAAGTACACTCTCTGATGCTCACGTGACCATGAAATCACCTAGTGACACAGCTCTCAGAGCACATGACAGTACTATTAAAGAGAGAGCAATTTCCTTACAGAAGTGGCACCCACAGCTCAGAGTCACTTTGGGGAGGCATGTTGACAAATCCACAGACACACACACACACACTCATCTGGAACAGCCCTGGCTCACGGGGATCACTCCCATGAACACACACTCACAGCTCAGGGCACACGCTTGCTGGTGCTGCCGTTCCCTCCACAGCCCTGCTTTGTGACTCTGGATGGAACCACCAGGGAATGACTCTCCTCTCTGCTTTCCTGCCCATGAGCATTACAAGAACACGTCTCCCTGACCTGCTGGGACCTCATGTTTCTGGGACGACACAGAAGAGGCAATGGTTCCAAGGATCTGCTGTCAGAGCTGGGAAACCTAGAATTAGAGAAGCAGGGCCCAGGATGCGCTAGAGAGATGACCTCTTGTCACAGCCACGCCACCCCAGTGACTCCAAAGAAGAGGCTTCAAAGGGCCTCTCCTTGCAGGAGGAAGCAACACTATGGAGTGATTTCCTTGGTGTTTCGATACCAGAAAGGACCTTAGAGACCAGTTAGCCTAGCCTCTCACTCTGGAAATGAAGGAGTTGCGGCCCAGAGAGGAAGGAAACTGGTCAAGGTCTGCTCTCCAGTGCCCACCTGCATTCCAGAATGAGCAAGAGTTTGCGTCTTGCATTGCAAAGCCAGGTGCAAAGCCCCCTCCCACAACTCAGCCCTCCAGCTCTGCTCCATGCCCGTGCCTCCCTCACCGCTTCTCATACATACGCGCATGCACAGAGCTCATGAATGCACATGACTGGCATTTGCTCATGAAAACTTGCAGAATTACAAGATATGCAGAATGGCAGCAAAGCCCTCGGCTCCTCCACCTTGCGGAGTGGCAAGAACTTTATTATTAATGCCCTGAGCCCATGGTTCTCCTCAGATCATATACCCCACTCCCCAAATTCCAGAAATAAGGCAAAGTATAGTTCATGAAGCACAAAACTTGAGATGGGTATTATTCAAATCCCAACCCTTTGTTGTCAGATAAAGAAGCAAACACAACAGGCTACATGCATTCCCTGAGGTTTTCGTGGTGAGATGGGTCAGATGTAGGAGCAGGACACTGGGATTTTGGCCAGGGTTCTATCTCTTTCTTCCTATTGACGCTAACTTAGTTTGCACATCCTCATTTTGCAGGGTGAAGCCCACAGGGCATCATTTCTAGCTGACCCCCATAGTACCCCAGTCAGAATGGCCATCACTGTCCATCACCAAAGGTCTCAGCATCACACGGTGAGGTAGTCGCGGCTCCAGCATGACAGCCTCATCCTCTGAATCATCTTCTACACTGATGCCACAACCCCACTCTCACAGAAACCAAAACCATCCTCCTCCCAATCCCTGGACCCAGTCTGTGACGACAAGACAGGATAAAATTAAGTTGGGCCTGGTCATTCAGGGAAACCGAAGACAAGGAGGGTGTGGTCACTCAGCAGAGAAACAAGCAGACTCTTTGGAGGTCCATATCCTGATCCATATTAAGGCCAAGTCTAACTCCAAACAACCTTCCTATGCTTTCTTGTCCCTTTTGCAAAGTCATCTTAAAATATATTTTTTAATCGAAAAATATATTTTAATCGAAAAGGGTTCCGTCATAACAGCACATTTGTAGGTCACTCATCTGGCAGCCTGCCAAGAATAAGGAAGTCGCCCGAATAAGCAGTATCAAGTTTATACACTAAAACAGGTCTTTTACTCCCAAGAAAATCCATTCTCTCCCCACTTACAGCCTTGTGGCTCCTGGCGAATCTGTGATTCAAATTCACTCAGTCCTCTGGTTTTCTGTTCCTCTGAAAACCAGCAAAGGTGAGAGGTGACAGAAAGCAGCTCACAGGGGCAGACAACCTTCAGCAAGAACTGACAGCCAACACAGAGGAGGAGGCAGAAACACCAGAAAAGCAAACAGCAACCACTCAAAAGCCACAGTAGCTGGGACTAATTAGTTCAGTGGGGAACAAACCTAGAGAAGTCAGAAGATCTGAAAGCACCCAAGTACCATCTGTGACACTACCTGGCCGTCAGAGATGAGCGGGAGTCATCAAGAAAAGGTTAAGGCATCTGCTTCAACCTCTGGTTTCGGAGACAAAGAGGATCCAGGCACTCCTCAAGTACTGACTACACTTGTGCACGGTACCAGGCTCTGGGCCCAGGGCAGAGGTGAATGAATAGCTGGAGGCCACCGTGTCTCCACCAGGGGAGCAAACATGGTGGAGAAGGCAGCTGCCTCCTGCCTTCCTAAGTGCACAGCAGAGAAGAAAGAAAAATAATGATCCGGGCGCAGTGGCGCACACCTGTAATCCTAGCACCTTGGGAGGCTGAGAAAGGAGAATCGCGAGTTCAAAGCCAGCCTCAGCAATGGCGAGGTGCTAAGTAACTCAGTGAGATCGTGTCTCTACATAAAACACAAAATAGGGCTGGGGATGTGGCTCAGTGGTCGAGTGCCCCTGAGTTCAATCCCCAGTACCAAAAAAAAAAAAAAAAGATTAAAAGAAGAGGCATCATTTTCTGAAATCTCAAGAAGGCAGTCCAAGAGCTGGGAATGCCCAGGGATTGCTGAGTGGGGCAGTCACCAGTGCAAAGAGAAGGCTTCAGATCCTGGTGTCCTGGGCTCCTCTGTCCTAGGACCCAAATGATGGATGCTGAGAGCTGCTGCACAGGGAGCCCCTGGCCTTGAGGGGAGTGCCTATGGGCGTGAGGGAGTCTCTCTGGGTAAATTTGGGTCAGGGGACTTCACAGCCAAGGGGGTAACTGGGGCCACCTAGAGCAGTGCTGAAGGGCCCACCTGAGGATCCTCACTGCGAGGCTGGCAGGAAGAGCAAAACACACACTGATAACCAGCCCTGGACAGACAGAGTTCTGAAGGCCAGGCAGGCAGCTCAGGCAAATGAAGACTCATTCCTGCTGGCCAGGTCAGGGAGGGGGAACTTGTACCTGCTTTAGAAAAATCAGGACATGAACTGACCCCAGAGCACTGTGAAGCAAAATCCACACACTCAACAACTGAGATGCATCCTAAGAATAGCTCTGATAGGGCTGGAACGAAGCGGAACCAGAGCACAGCAAACAGGAAAGGCAACTTTCTGGAAAAGACCAAGAGACCACAAAGCGGGGACCGCAAAGATCCTATCATGTGATTGGGCACGTCCCCAGACCCCAGAGGCAAGACAAGCAGAAGCAAGTCACCCATTCAGAGAGGCCAAGAAGGTGGCTGCAGATATAAGAGCCAAGGCAGGGAGGGATCTCAGAGCCCAGATTCTTCTGGAACAAGAGGGGGTGGAGCTGAGGATTGAGTGCTTAGCAAAGTTCATTCTTATCTGCTGGCTGCTCACTGCCAGGCTGCTTGATTGCAAAATCTATTTCCAAATGGGCTAAGGAGCTATGGGCATGGTAGGAACAGTCGTCTTCCCAACTTCTGCCTCCCAAGTGCCAGTTTTTTCACTCTGAGGCAGCTTGAGGTCCACATGGCCCAGCCTGCAGGTCCTGACCTCCCTCAACCCTCAAGCTCCCCACAGATCAGCAGGCACTCCCCTGAGCCTAGCCCCAGGCCTGCCCAAAGCCCAGGATCAGGCAGAGGAGGATGGTTTTTCTTTAGAATGAGCAGATTACAACATACCGCATCTACCCACCGTATCTGGTCAGCATGAAAGGCTGAAGCCATAGCACTACCACCGAGGCCTCCACTCAGCACCCCAAGTCTGAAGGTCTGCCCACTCAATTCTCCAGGAGAGAGGGGACCAAGGGAGAAGCAGCCCAGCCACGCCTCCATTTTAACCACCCAGCAGGTTATCCTAGGCCCAGCAGGGCCCACATCTGAGCTGGGGGTGCTGGAAACCCTGCTCTAGTTAAAATACATCTATCTGCAGCATTCAGAAAATAGCTATCTACAGTATTGCTTTCAGCTATAATGGAAAACTGATGGCTTTTATCTCCCCAACTTTATGACTATTGATGGGATAGAGGCTGAGGTTTGATGACCATTTAATAGCCGACCCTGCGCAGTTAGAGTAGCATCAGAAAGCAATGAAAGCGCCGAGATGATTGTCTGGCAGAGAATTCTCTGCCGAGGTCCAGGAAGCAAAACAACCACCCTCTCCAGGCTCCAACAGAAGAAAGAAAAAAATCAAAGTCATCATCATTTCTGTTTCTCCCCCTCCCTCTGGCCATTAACCTCTGGGAGGTCGATCCAAAGGGGACAGAGGGGTGGGGAGATGACAGCCATGCAGACCTGAATCCTCACAGAGAAAGGGAAGGGGCTGTGGGCTGGGGACTCCACCTCATAGGTTCCTCCCCTGACCCACCCTTCCCTGCCCAGACTGCAGCACCCTATGAACTGGCAGGCTTCTGGCTAGGGGCTCGGGACAGTCGTTAAAGCACTCTGGGTCAGAGCTAGAGGAAAGAGAAGGAAGCAGAAATGATGTCCTCTTTGCTAAGCCTGGGCTGGCACAAGGTTCAATTGGTCTCACACCTCCTGCCCATCACTAGAAGCCAACAGCCATCTCCAGGTCTCTGTGCATATCCAAGCAACAAGCCTTATCTGCCATTCTGCCCCTGCCCGCTCCTGGGAGGATCTGCCCAGCATGGCTTCCCCTGCGCCTGCTGGAAAGCAGCCAGGTCTTCAGGCCAGTGCGTGGGCTGAGAGACAGCCTAGGTTTAAACTTTACAGCACTCCAGTACAGGTGAGCCTCCCTAATCCAAAAAGCCAAATGAACAAAAATCCAAATGAAATTTTGCTTCATGCTCAAAATTGGGTAAAATAATATATAAAATTAGGCTTGGGATGAAGCTCAGTGGTGGAGTGTTTGTCTGGCATGTGCAAGGCCCTGTGTTCTACTCCCCTGCACTGTAAAAAAAAAAAAAAATTATATAAAATTACCTTCAGGCTATGTGTGTAAGGTACATATGAAACATAAATGAATTTCATGTTCAGACTCTTGTCCCATCCCCAAGATATCTCATTAAGTATATGCAAATATTCTAACATCCAAAAAATCCATAATCTGAAACATGTCTGGCCCCAACAATTGGGATAAACAAGACTCGACCTGGACCTCCATGGCTGTCCTCTCTGTCTGCAACTACTCCATGAGACGGACAGCAGGGACTCAATTTTGGCCATTTTTTAAATGAGGAAAACTGAGGCTCAGAAATGTTCTGTCTCCCAAGTGTGGGGCCCAGGTGACCCTGTGCCACTCCAAGTGCTTCCCAGAGCAGGGCAGTGCCCAGGGAGAAGAACCTGACCTTTCACCTGGCTCCTGCCACGTTGTAGTTGTGTGACTTTGGGTAATAACTTTATCTCTCTGGGCTTCAGCATCTTCATCTGAAAAATGAAATTCCATTGGGACGATCTATGAGGCCTCCTCTACCTCTATTTTAAGATGCAGTCATGGCTCCTTGGACTTTATCAGTCATGTTCTCAAGCACACCAATGGCCTCCTTGGCACCCCAGTTGCCACCTTTCCATACAGGTTTCCACACAGCTCTAGTATGAGACTGAGCAACTGCCCTCAGTCTTCTGAGCCCCTAGTTTGTCACTTGGTAGATACTACATGTTGAATTTTTAGGGATTTCAAATTGTCCCTGAAGGAACTATGGAAGCATTAGCAAGTAGCAGGCAATAACCCTGGTTTGGCTTATTTAAAACATCCCCAGAGAAACAAAACCCTTAGGAAAACAGTGGAGAAAGTGAGCCACTCCAGCCCTCCAAAGCCCAGCCTGGCCAACATTCTACAACCCTCTCCATGTGCCCCACTGACCCTACTCTCAATGTGGCCAGCCAGCTTATGTTTTAATGATGGCAACACACATACTGACTCCTAAAATCTTCCACTTCAGACATCATCTCCCCTTGAGTCTCAGGATGATGGCTAAAGAAGCCTTTACATAGTCCTAAAACCCACTGGCTAGTGGAGTCCTCACCCTGAGCACCACCTTCAGTCACAAGGAACTCTCCTTAATGGCCACCCAGCAGAGCTCAGCCAAACCACAACTGACACCTACCCAGAATCTCCCCTCCCACTGTGAAGAAGGCCACTTATTCCAGCTTCCTATCCTCCCCTTCATCTGGAAACTCGCACGAACTCTCCCAGGAAAGTCCCAAGAACTGCCTGAGGGTTGGCTACCTGAGTGTCCCCTCTCTCCAGAAAGCTGAGAATGTGGCTGTTGCCCACCATTGGGCAGCTGGAACCCAGACACATTTCTCAGATGGTAAGAGTGAACAGACAGGTGCACAGAGACAAGCTACACAGACCATTCACAGGGACACAGCTCACAGGGGAAACCAGACCACCATTAAAAATCAGTACACCTGCACATGCTGAGATGGATAATTGCTGACCATGTATTTAGACAAAAAGGCAACTTACCAAATAGAACGCACTGCATGATGTCATTTTGTTAAAATATGTGTGTGCACATCTTTTTTTAAAAGTCTGAAAGTAGGTATTCTTCAAAACTCTAGCAGGGTTTATTCCAGAGCATCTGGGTTGGGATGCTTCCCTCTAAGTACACATTTCTGTCTTGCCTGGAATTATTTCTTCTAATGAGCACATACCACTTTTATACTCAGTAAAAACTAAAGCAAATTTCATTTTGAGAATTAGGAAAGAGGAAAAAGAAGGAAATCAAAAGAAGACAAGACAAGAAGAAGGGACACATGGTCTATGCCCCCTCTTGCCTGGAGACAAGAGGCCCCAGCTTCACATGCTCAGAGGGAACCTGAGCAGGCCTCCTGACCAATGCTTATCCCATGCGGCCAGGGGCCTCTGCCTCTGCTCCTGCACCACCCAAGGCCACCTGTGCTAATTTCCAAAAAGATCACAGAGTTAGTTATCAGCAGGGGCAGTACAGTCCAAGCTCAGATCCCTCAGGGATTGGCTCCAGGACTCCTACAAACACCAAGTTCCAAGGGTGCTCAAGTTCTTTCTGTAAAGAATATAGATATTTGTGCATAACCGATGCAATTCCCCAGTGTATGGTAGGTCAACTCTGGGTGACCTAACAAAGCACATACTGTGTAAACAGTTATTATGCTGTATTTTTATTTGTACTATTTTGTTATGTTGTTATCTTTTATTGCAGTTTTTCGTTCAAATATTTCCAATCTGTGGTTGATTAAACCCATGAATATGAAATTTGTGGTTACAGAAGGCCAAGCATGTTAATTAGGACTTGGTAAACTCCTAATCCAGGGCCCATCCTACCTGTCCACTTCGTCCTCTTATTAAACAACATATTGAGAGACCCGAGAGCCTGCTGGAAGTTGACAGGCAGAGGCCTGGCAAGGAGGGATTCAGGGGAGATCCTCTCTGCTCTGGGGCTCCCAGGGAATTCAGAGCTCCCCTATGCCACCCACACGCAGGAACTCTCCTCCCTCAGCTGGCATCTTCTGCTCTGAGCATGACAGTCCCTCCCTTTGGGACAAGTCACTGCTCAGTCCAGCTTCCTCCTCCATCCCCTTCTTCCCCTGTTCCAAGGACATCGTCACTCCTTCCTGCCCCAGCTGCAGGACACTGGCTCTCCCAGGACCCCCCCAGGAGTCTGCCACTCCCTATTTTCTATGCATTGCCTTAACCCCGTCACCTCCACCCCAAGCCCTGCCTATCTCCCAAACTCCCAGATAAAAAATCCTGCTCATATTTGACATTTCCACTGGCCTGTTCCAAGAGCTTTCAAATAACAAGTTTGAAGTCCAAACATCTTCCCCCACACCCAGCCCTCCATCTCCTTCTCTCAGACTATGTTGTCGCTACCAGCTGGCCACCAGGCCAGGGACCTTGACATTGTTCTGTATCTGCCCTTACTGTCCACCTGCACTAAGTCCCCAGGAACTGGCCTCTGAAGGTCTCTGCCTCTGATCAGGCCTCTTCCCTATGCTCTGTGCTGGCCTTATCTCAGGGTCCATCACAATGTGGCCTCCCAGAGGGCTTCCCTATCCAGCCTCCCTCTCTTCAAACCCCTGCATGCACAGTGGCCAAAAGGGTCTCTCTAAAATAGCAGCCACATGGTTCACCATCTTGCTGAAAATGGCTCCCCACTGTCTCTGGAGAAAATCAGACTCCTTGGCAAAAGGCACCAGGGCTTTGTGAGCCGATCTCCCTGCCTCTCCCTGGTCACCCCTCTCACACACATTCTTTCTGCAAGGAAGAGAAGGGTCACCTACTCATACAGGCCCAGTCCCGCGTCACACTCAGCACAGACATCGCCTTCACTAGGCCTTCGCATCACCCAAACCGACAGGGCTGGCCCTCCACCTCACAGCCAGGACTAGCCTGGGACACAGCAGGGCAAGTCCAAGGCTTACGTCAGCCTTCTGGGAGAGCCCAGCACCCAGGAAGAAAGCTCCACACACGCCCTCCTGAATGGGCTGCCAAGCTTCCTTGAAGATGCTACTGTCCTTATTTTAACAAAGAAAACAGAGGCTCCTCTGTGGATGTTAAAGGATGTGCCCAAGCTCATCAACCTATGATCTAAAACCAACGCTGTCCTTTGTTCCTTGACCCTCTTCCTGAGCACATCATGATACCCAGAATACAGTCCCCAAGAAATGAGAGGAGAATTGCCAGCTCAGGAAGACTCTGGCCAGGCGAGGTGGAAACAACTATCTCAAAGTCCCCACGCACACTCTAAACAAGTGGCATAACTCAATGTCCCCACTCTTCTACAGGTGGGAGGGTCCCAGTGGTGGCCTGAGGAGGTCATCCACCTCAGAGACACTGCCATAACAGGGCTGCTCACAGGTGGCCTCTGAGTCTTGTGAGAGAGCTCCCAGAAGGACCCAAAAGCTGGCAGAGGGCTTGAGGGCACCAAGGCTCATGCTGCTCCACCAGAAGAGAAGCCGGATGCTGACGGAGAAGGCAAAGCACCCTGAGGCTGGCTACAGGAAAGCCCACCCCAACCATGAAACACCATCATGGAAGCCAGTGGGCACCCCTCAGCCACCCCTCAGCACTGCTTTAAGCACCTCCTGGCTGAAGATGGTAGCTGCACAGGCAAGCCTCCTCCAGTAGCCCAGGAGGAGGCCCAGGAGCCACCCCGTCTGGGAAGCCAGCTCTCCAGGCTGCTCACTAGAGCACAGTGGCCCAGAGCAAAGGCTCTTCTCCCATGCCAAGGACTCAGGGCGGGAGCAGGAAAAGCTGAGTCAGAGGCAAGCATGTCATGCCCGGGTCTGTATCACTGCACAGAGGCTCTTCGACTTATGAGGCAGTTATGCTCGAGACCCATCATAAATTGAAAATGTCTTAAGCTGGAAACACGTTTAATGCCGCTAACCCACCAAACATCATAGCTTAGCCCAGCCTGTCTTAAACATGCTGAAAACACATTCACCTACCGCTGGCAAAATCATCCAACACAAATTCTGTTTATAATGAAGTCTTAACACCTCGCACAATGTATTAAATACAGACACTGTGGAGATCAGCTGTTCACCCTCATGGTTCTGGGGTGACTGGGAGCTACAGCTCTGCTGCCACTGCCCCACATCCCTAGAAAGGATTGTACCACATATCCACTAGCCCAGGAAAAAATCCAAATTTAAAATTCAAGGTACAGTTTCTACGGAATGCATATCACTTTTTTGTGCCATTATAAAGTCTAAAACTCCTATAGCTGTTCCAAAGCTAAGAGGCCACATGATTGCAGACTGGCTTTGGTCAAAGCCATGGTCCTTAGAGCTACAGCATGCCAGTGAAGAGAACCTGGGATTGCCCCCAGTGTCAGGGACACCCTCTCTCCTGCCCGCCTCCACTTTCACCCAACACTTGCCAAAGCCAAGCCAGTACTGGGCTGTCCTTGGCCATTCCTCTGCTGATGGATGAACATCTTCTCTTTCTTTATCATCTTCCCCAGCAAACTCTGACCGAGCAACTGACCAGCCTTTCATTAGCATTTATCAGGTGTCTAGAATCACCAGTTCATCCAAACTACTGTGGAAGAGCCACCAGGGCCCTCCACATCCCCAGCCCAGTAATTTCCCATGCGTGCTCATCCCCTGGACCTCTCAACTATAGCTGACACAGTTGTCCCTTCCCTCTTTTTCAGAACACATCCTTCTGACTCCTGAGCCCTCCATACCAATGCCAAACACCAGGCACTTCTGGCATGCCTGGCCTGCTCTCAGTCTTCTCAGGCTGGACTCTCCCTAGGAGAACCCTCACAGCCCCTAGCTTTAATTACCAGAGCCATGCTGATGACCCCCCAGAACACAGAGCCCCAATCAAGCCCCAGATATGAGTAGTTCAAAGGCACCAACATTAATATGTCCAATGTGGGTTTTCTGATCTCTCTCCTTACCCAAGTCTTCACCATGTCAGAAAATGACACAATCGCCCACTGAAATGCTTGAGCCAAGAGCCTGTGAGTCATGGCTGAGTCCCCCCATCCTCTCACTCCCACCTTCAAGGTAAATCACCTCCACCTCCGAAGTCTCTCCAGTGCATCCATTTACCTCTCTCCACAGGACCACCACCCCAGGCTGAGCTGCTGTCATCTCTGATCTAGTGACACGAAAATAACCACCCCCTTCATCTCATGCCATTGCTCTGGCCTCCTCTCTGCATCCCCACACAGTAGACAATGGCATCTCTTCCTATCGGTTTTAATAACATCATCAGTTTCCACCATACTTGGAGGCAGTCCAAACCCCTTGCCAGGCACTCAGGCCCTGTGGGATCTGGCCCTGCCTGCCATGTCCTGTGCCTCTGTCCCTGACACCCCTCTGTTCCAGCCACTCGCCTCCTTCCAGCAGCGCCAAGCCTTTCCATCCTATAGCATCAGCTCATGCTGCGCCCTCTGGTGAAATGTCCTCTCTCCCATCTGGCTCACAGGGGCTCCTCCCTCTTCAGGTCTCAGTTCAAATGTCATCTCCCCAGATAAACTTTTCCTATACATGCCTCCCTCCGTGCCCCCCATCATTTGATTTCTATAGCTGCTCATTTCGACCCTTTTAATTAAGATCGAGTGTCCTTTATTCAAAATGCTTGAGACCAGAAGAGCTTCCAATTTGGGATTTTTTTTCTGATTTTGGAATATTTGTATGTACATAATGAGGTATCTTAGGGATGTGACCCAAGTCTAAACACAAAATGCATTGATGTTTCGTATGCACCTTAAGCTCGTAGCTGGAAGATAATTTTATACAATATTTCTGGTGCACCTGAATTTTGACCATGACTCATTACATGAGCTCAGGTGTAGAATTTTTCACTTGTATCATTGTTGATGTTCAAAGAGCTTCTGATTTTGAAGCATCCAGCATTTCAGATTTTCAGATCAGGGATGCTCAACCTGGATAAACTGATCTGCTTATTAGTCTACCATCTACCTCCCCCATCAGATGTGAGCTCCAAGGGTGTGGGGACCACCTCTACTGTGTCTCTGAGATCCATCCAATGTTTAACACAGTTCCTGGCAAAAAATGCACACACAATTTTAAAAAACTGTTAAATAAATAAACAGATCCAGTATAACATCAGAATGAAAAAGCAGAAACTTAATCAGGTAGAAAAATGTGACGGGACTTACACAGACAAGCTCTAGAGAGCATCTGTGTGAGGAGTCTCCAGGAGACGGGTTTAGGGAGGTGGCAACTGGACAGACTGGATATGGGACAAGTGCAAGTTCTATAGAGGAAATACTGAAACCCTAATTCCCAGTGGGATGGTGTCTGGAGGTGGAGTTTTGGGGAGGTGACAGGGATTAGAGGAGGTCATGAGGGTGGGGCCCCCATGATGGGTGACTGAAGATGTGTCTGCCCTTGTATGAACACACAGTCCAGCCGTAGGTGAGGGCTGCGGTGAGGACAGACTGCATGGGCTCTGATCCGATACTCTGCATAAGTGGCATCTCCCTGAAGGGATCATTCTTATTCCATCCTTTAGCAACAAGGTGGGTCCTTAATCACAGCCCCACTTCCCTAGACAGGGCTGTGCCTCATCTGCAGGGTGATGCCTGGAGAGCAGGCTGGATAGGGAAGGCCAAGTGCCTCCAGGTGCAGCCATGCCGCTAAGTCTGCAGTGGTCACAGCAGCGAGACACACAAGCCCTCTCTTGCAAACTAGGTATCTAGGTAGGAGCTTCCTTCTGAGATTTCCCCAGAGCCTTCTGGAAAGTTAATATTCAACATGCCAACCTTGTCTCAACATGCCACAGAACTTCCAGGAAGAGCTATTTGGACACCCTCGGCCCAGAGTGAAAGGTGAGTAGTGTCCCCACTAAGAGCAGCAACAGGGGTCAGCACAGGATGCATGGGGAAAGGCAGTTCTCCTCTCTGACAGGGCTGAGGAACCTGTGCAGGTAGAGCCTCCCTCTATGGGCAGCCTCAGTGGTGGGCCTCCTCAGCATGGCAGTTCCAGGGACCCGCTCTGCTCTGAGGTTGGACACCGAGCTCTTCTCAAGGCCACAAAAGCCCCTGAGAGATTTATCTGCCTGATTCACATTGCCCCCAAGAAAGGAATGCCCTCCAAAGCCACCACTGTAGACCTAGTAGGTGGCAGAGTAAAAATGGAATTTCAAGAGAAGCTAAGAGAACAAGCTGTTACTACCTGTAATGTGGTTCTCTCCTTCCACCACAAAGGTGATAAACACTATGTTCTGTCACTAGACTCTAACACCCAGGAGGGCAAGGACCTCTAGCCCCTTCTTCATTAACTCTCCAACCCTAACATAATGTCAGACCCAATGGTAGGGACCAAGAAATCACTGAGACATTAAGAGGAATCATCATCAGAGAGTCCTCCACTCTAGGCAACCCACTGGACCCAGGAATGACAGCCTGGATTCCTGCTGAGGATCCATCCTCCCCTTCTGGTGCCTGTGGCAGGCATCACTAATCAATCACAGCCCTCTTTGCTTACTGAGCCAGGAGGCAGATTCAACATCATTCTCCAGGGATCCCATCCAAGTCAGCCCTCCAGAGAGAGCAGAGGTTCTCAAACTTTAGAAGATCAAGGAAACTTTGGAGAATCTAATGGACGCAACAAGTTTCTCTCTAGAAGATATACCAGAAACTTGGTGTACAATCTCAAGGTATTCAAGAACTCTCTTAAAAGAAATAAAGGTCTGGACGCCTCTCAGTCACCCACCTAAATAATGACTTAATGTCATTTAGAAATGATCTGCTAAAAACACCAGCTAACAGATCCTACAGAGTCAAAAAGAAACTTGAGTGTCAGTCCCTAGAAGCCAAGAATCAAATCCCAGACCTTACTGCCTGAAGACAGTGGGTCCTCCCCAACTAGGCACGGGGAAAGCTGGCTGGAGGCACTCCTCTACTCCCCTGGACAGCCCCAAGGGAGGGACCAACTCCCTCTGCATCAATGATCCTCACAGACAAGGACAGCATCACTGCCCAAAGGGGCCTGCACTTCTGGGGTAGCTCCAGGCTGGAGTCTATTTATACACATCCCCAGCACCCAGAGGTTAAATTACAGCTCCACAGATGGCACAGAGCCAGCAAGGAGATATTTATATCCTCCTGGCAGATGAAGAAGAACAGGACATTGCAGAGTGCTGCTTCTAAATGTGGTCTAGAAGGGACACAGTTTACAGGACAACAGAATCATTCTCTCCACAGCCACCACAACACACACACACACACACACATGCATGCACACACACCACTCTCTAAGAACATCTTTGCAAAGAGCACAGCTGAGAGATAGAAACTGAAAGGTTGTATTTTTTTTTTTTAATGCAGATCATGGCTTGCTGGAGAGCTGAACAGAATCCAGCCAAACTCCACAGATTCATTCCAACAAGTTCTGGGGTTTTCCAGGCTCCTTATCAGAACCCATTGAAGGAAATGCCTGTGCTGTCTTCCTAGATCTCTGGTTAGCTTAAGTCTGCAGCCCGAGGCTCAGAGGGTGTGAACTGGGCATCAGTGCAAGGCAGAGCTGGGGCTCCTGGGATGCGAATGCTAAGCCAGCTGGAGCTGGGGGTGGAGCAGCAAGCACCCCTCCCAAAGGCACCATCTGACCCTGCTCCAAAGGATGTGGGAGGATTCAGAAGTGTTGCAATAACCCCAAGGCCCCACAACAGATATCCTTGTTTAACCAAGGTTTCTTCAAACCCAGATCAAGGAAAACCTCCAACACTTTATCAGTAGTGACATTTAATAAGACAGCACAGCAGAGTCTGTCGCACATCACACAGGTGACATCATACAGGCCTGCCGCTAGGTGTGTCTCACAGCACATCAGTGGACTGGCTTTAATGAGGTGCCAGGTAGGCTTTGGCACAGCTGCCCCAAGACTTCTGGGACAAGACTTGTTCCATGAGAAGCTTGGCCATAACTGGGTCAACTCCCTAAGCAGAAGGAAGGAGCAGAGGGGCCAGGCAGGCCCGACTAAGTCAGGACCAGGCGCTACAGCACTTAAGCATGGGAAATATTCTGGGAGATGCCTAAAGATGAGGGCCTCATTTCAGGACAATCGGTCCCAGAGAGGCTCTCCTGGACCTCCATCAAGCCAGCTTTGTTCATGAAATTATCCAAGAAATGAGAGGTCTCTAGTTCCTGCTCCAAACACAAAACATTGTGCTTTCACAAGATTTCCAGCCGTGGAGCCCACCTGGAGGGCAGAAATGTGAAGGACGCCAAGCCCAGGAAAAAAAGCAAGAGAACAGCACCCCTTCCCATGCACGATGCAGAGCCAAGCCCGCTTCCCACCCTGCAGATGCTCCTCTCCAGCCACCCAGAACCTCCTGATGCCATCTGGTCATCTCCATGGTTACTGGGGTGAGCGAGGCCTGGGTCAGCAGGTCAGGCCTGCAAAAGCTGGAAAGATGCCTCATCTCCTTCCAGACTCACTCCTGGGAAAATATTGACCAAAAGGGCCTTGCAAACCCTCTCTTCCATACCATATACCCTGGGGAGGGTGTGGAAATTTCTTCCTAAGCCAAGCTCATGTCCCCAGGAGCATAACCCCCAAGTGATGGGCAGGTGCAGCAGCGGGCAGACTGGAAAGCCATGTGGACAGAATCAAAGCCACAGTTTGCAAGACCCCAGAGGGTCCTCAGAGATGCCTTGGTTATGCATCCTTGTCTGATCAGTGACAAAATTGTGGGCACAAGGAGTGAAATGGTCCATTCAGGGATACTCAGGGGGCCACAGGCAAAGTAGTAAGAAGAGGCAGGTTTCTGCCTGTCACCTGGTCCCCTGAATCCATCATTTGCCTATCGTCTCTGCATCTCACCTATGGTTCTTCCTAGCCTAAGCCTCCCAGCTCACCTCAAGCCTCAGCTCTGAGTCATGGACAAAGTCCTCGAAAGGGCACTTTGCTGGGTACAACATCCCCCAGGTCCCGGTCCAACTCATCCTAGATGCGAGTTTCATCCCCGTTTCTCTCCTCTCTCCTCTGGGTGGGAACTTGCAATCTGCATGTAGGAAGGCACCATGGGTGGGTGGGAATCAGGCAGACATGGGTTGGAGGGATGCTCTGGTGTAAAACAGGAGCTTACCACATCTAGGCAACCCGAATTTCTTACTCCCAAAGCAAGCCACGTCCCTGATACAGCAGTCTAGATGCTCCACTGTCCATGAGCCTGAGGTGCTATTTTGAAATCCACATGCCAACACCAAGTGCCAGCGTGCAAGGCTCAGCCCCTCTCGGAAACTGTCTGCACATAGCTCCTGGGATCCCTTAGCCTCAACCCTCCCAATGCTTAGCCGTGTTTAAACACCCATTCTGGTTCCATAATGTGACATTTATCACCCAATTTTCCTGTTCCCAGCTTCCCCATCTCTGGAAAAACAAACAAAAAATCCTTTTAGTTCTTTAAACAGACGCAGACCAAGCCACATAATTCACCCTGCTCCAAATTCCCCGCACCCCACACAGGGCACAGACCCCACAGGAACTGCACAGTCCGTTGTCCATCTTTTCTCCAAATATGATAGTCAACAGGTGCCAGGGTCCTGTTCTCTGCCTGAGACTCCCTGTTTAGACATCCAAGTGGTTGAATCTCAGGCTCCCGTCCCTGTAGCTTCTGGCTTCCTGGGCGCCCCTAGCCTGCCCTTTGCAAGGGGTCCTGAGCTGGGATCACACTGGTCCTCACCAGCTCCTTCGAGCCTGGTTCCTCATATGCTCTGTCATTCTGTGGCACTGGGTATGATGTGGCCTTGCAAGCTCATTTTAGCATTTAGCCCAAGGTGAGGAAGAAACCAAATGTAAGAATCAGTGCACGTCATGGGAATTATGTGGCCCATCCAGCTTCCCCTCAATCCCAGGGACCAAGAAGCTCAAAGCCTCAGATCAGCACTGCACCAGCGGAGGCCCTTGCTAGCTCCTGCCTTCTAGGGTCTCGGTTTCTGCTAACCCTCCTGGGTTGTAGGCATAGATACATTTCAAATCACCTCCATCAGTCTGCATATAAGGCGCATCATTTTAAGTAAGCAGAAAAGCAAAGCCCATCATCTTTCCAGGGCTTTCCTGAGCCCTGAGCTAACCCCAGTGCCTTCTTGGAACCCCAGCAGAGCCTGTTGCCCAGTGAAAGTAGCACCTCCCCTTCAGAGTGCACATAGGCCAGCTCCTCCATGTTGGAAAGCAGTGGTGACGCCCCCAGGTCCTCTCCAGGCCCCAGCCCCAGGTTTGCTTCCTTCTGAAGAAGGTAGTTTGTACTCAATGCCTGCACTTCCTGCCAGGCCTCAGCCACAGCAGCCTGGCTCTCTCCACACATACACACACCCACACACACACACACTCATATCCACACACACACACATCCACACCCCCCACACACACACATCCACACACACACACATCCACACATACACACACACCCACACACCACACACACCCCCCACACACACACATACACACACGCACATACACACCCCCACACACACACCCCACACACACACACACCCACACACACACATACACACATACACACCCCCCCACACATACACACCCCACACATACACACCCCACACACACACGCACATACACATCCTACACACACACACCCCACACACACATACACACACACCCCACACACACCCA
>CM053403.1:139738321-140089249 GCA_028644305.1 Xerus rutilus
TACACACACCCCACATACACACACACCCCACACACACATACACACACCCCACACACACATACACACACCCCACACACACACATACACACACTCCACATACACACACATACACACCCCACACCCACACCCACACACACCCCACATACACACACATACACACACACCCCCCCCACACACACACACACACACCCACACACATGCGCATGCAGTCTTTGAGACACTGGGCCTTGGCCACTCCCTCCCTCTGGAGCCCCCTTCTCTTCTGGTTTCTGGCTGTCCTCCAACCTCCCAGCCGCCCTGCTCACAGTGCACCTCCTCTACCTCCCTGACACAAGCACTAGTGTTTCCAGTAGATTTCTGCCCCCTGGCCACCCACGCCAACGGCTGCACTCACCACCTGAGCACTGAGGATGCTCAAACCTACGTGTCTAGCCTGGACCCCCAGAGTGCCCCACCAACCTGCCTACACCACCCCCTGCTGTGGCTTCCACCACCAACAAGCTGCTCAAGATCTCACTCTTCAGCCATTTCTCCCTCCAGCCTTAGGACTGAGCTCCAGACTCATGAGTCCCCCAAATATTGCTGTGGGGATGTCAACAGTCCCCAGGAATCTCTACTGCTGCATGTCCAACACCACCCCACCCCCTGAAAGGCTCCATCGCCCCATAGTTATTCACCCAGGAAACATGGCAGAGGCCATGCATTGATCCCCCCAAGTAATGTTGATGGAGGGCTCGCCAGGCACCAGGGTCCACACGTAGGATGAGGTGGGGAGTAAACAGCAGAAATAGTTCTTGCCTACAGGGGACTTTCACTCGGTCGCCCAGTTCTTTCTAGTCTACCTGCCACTCTCCTCTGAAACACTATTTTTCTCCACCCTCACAGTCACTGTCTTAGTCCAGGCCAGTATGCCACAGTGGCAAGAAAGCAGTATCACAGGGATGCCAGCTCTGAAATGTGTGCACTGTGTGACCTTAGGAACACACTTTCTCTGTTTCCTCACCTGAGAGATAAAGATGATAAGAGTGCCGACCTCATAGCTTTGTTGCAAGATTAAATGAGACATGAAGACTTTAGAACAGTGTCCAACACACAGCAGACAATCTATAAACACCTGTAACTATCACGATCTCCATCAATCCAGCAGCCTCCCAGTTATGGCTCGCTTCACAAGCACCCACCCCCTCAGGTCCCCACCAGCCACTCTTGTCTCCAGCCCTTTCTGACTGACACATCCCTGGACTTTTTTTTCCCTCTATCTCATTTCCCAAGCCTCAGCTTAAGGCCTAATTCTCTACACCCCCAGGCTGAGGCCTGTGCCCCTCTCTTGTACTCCCTCCTCTGGAAGACCCCAGCCTCATCCCTATGAATTAGGACCACTTCTCTCCTTATGCTTCCCCATGCCTTGGAGAGCACTGTGTTCACCTCTGTATGTCCAGGCCTTAGAACCATTTTGCCCACAACAGGGGCTGGAGAAATACTTCACAACAAACAAAAAAAACACAAGAATTGCCAATAGGCAAATATCAAGTCACTATAACAAAAAAACACACTTCCTAATAATTAGGCCACGCTTATTAAGCATTTACTGCATGCAAGGCTCTGTGCTAAGCTTTGGATACATGTAATCTAATGATCATATTAGATGTGGATATTTTTATTCCTGTTTCACAGGTGAAGGGAGGGAAGCTGAGGAAATCCTTAAAACTTGCTCAAAGTCACACAGCTAGTAAGTGGTACTGTCAGAATTTGAACCCAGCATCATTAGACTTCAGAACCCATTTTTCACCCAGCATTAGCCCAGCTCGTATTGCAGTCCGCCACGAGTGGCCCCTTGGGTCTGCAAGAGCACCCTCCCCTGCTGGGACGTTAGGTGGGGGCTTCCTTTAGAAGTGGGACTAAGTTCTCTAAAGGTCCTTTATTCCAAGACTCTAGGAGTCTCAGATTATAAATCATAAGCTCCTGGGTGGCTCATCTTGGCTTCCCACTGAGGCTGAGCTCAGAGCAGACAAACAAGAACCCATGCTGAGGCTGAGCGCAGTGGCACATGCCTGTAATCCCAGCGGCTTGGGAGGCTGAGGCAGGAGGGTCTGACTCCAAAGCCAGCCTCAGCAAAAGCAAGGCGCTAAGCAACTCATTAAGACCCTGTCTCTAAATAAAATACAAAATAGGGCTGAGGATGTGGCTCAGTCAGTGCTCAAGTGCCCCTGAGTCCAATCCCCAGTACCTCCCCCCCCAAAAAAAGGAAAAAAGAAACCCATGTTGAATGAACGCATGAGCGGATGTGTGAGTGGATGATGGATGATGAACAGATCTGTAGATGAACAGAGTGACTGAACGGAATGAATGCCTGATAAGGCAGGTTGCCCACGTCCACATTGGCTTTAACCTCTTGACACCTTGCAGTGGACCCCAAGGAATGCAGAGAAAGGGAAAAAATCGGGCAGCAACGTGGCACCCCCAAGCCAGCACCCCAGAGGCGTCACAGCACTCCTACCGGCACAGGTGGTCAGTCCGGCACAGACTGCGGAGGTCCAGGCAGTTGGGCTTCTCCTTGTCCTCATAGGAGCAGCTGGGCAGGATGGTTTGCCGGCGGCGTTCAGCACACGCCTGGTCTTGGCAGGAGCAGAAGAGCATGCGGTAGGTGTACTCGCTAGGCACCCGGTCGAAGAACTGGCGCAGGGCCTTGTGGCACTTGCGGCGGTTGCAGCGTTCGGTGGGCGAGATCTCGCGGTTGCAGATGGAGATGTAGGAGGAGCGCAGCTTCTTGCAGTTGTCATTCAGGTTGCAGGCCTTGGCAGCATCCAGGCAATGGTTGCTCTTGGCGCTGACCACCGGGTCTGCCCCGGTCCCTGGAGGAGAAAGCACAGCACAGGTCAGAGGCCCCGAGATCGGCATAGCTTCCCATGCCCCTCGACCTCAGTTTCCTCATCTGTGAAACTGGATCGCTTCACGGGACCTGCCTCCTGAGGTTATGGTGAGAATTCAAAGCATTAATATCATGTCCAGAAATAACTCAGAACGGTGCTGGGCACAGGATGCTTTGTGCAGCTATTAGGATGACTTAGTCTGAAGTCCCATCTCCAGCATAAAAGGCAAGCAATGAGGTTCACAAACACAGAAAACAGGGTGACTGGCTCAAGGTCACACAACTAAGGGGATCCTGACCAGCCCCCGCAGCACACCTGAGCAGTGCCTCAGGGAAGGTGCACCACTGGCTCTTAGAGGGGAGCAGTGCTGGTTAAGGGTCTTCAGCAGCCATGGCACAAGCAGCCCCACAACCAGCCTCCCAGCCCCCCACTGTGACCACAAAAACTACCCCCAGACATTCAAACATCCCCTTTTATCCAGGGGTATGTGGCTGCTACTGCCACCTAAAAAGGAAGCCCTGAGCTCAAAGGGGCCGAGTGCACCACCAGCCACCGGGCAGGTGTGCTGGACTCCACCCCAGTGTCATGACCTGAGCTTTGTGTCACTGCCCACGGATGAGATGCCTTGGCACAAAGCAGTATTTGCAGGAATCGCCATGCTGCCTCTGCAGTGCCTGCCCTCCCTACGGGTCTCAGTTGTTCCAAGGAGGCTCATGGCTCAGGACCACCAGACCCTCCACCACCAGCCGGTTGCCACCTACAGACCACCTCCTGCCTGGGCTGTCGATGGGCAGAGGGAGAGGGCAGGACCCAGACTGCATATACCCTCCCAAGAGCCAGAGGAGAGATCTTCCACCCCAACCTCTTTATCTTACAGACAAGGAAACCAAAGCCCACCAGGTCACCAAGCGCACTGGCAGCAAGTCATAGCAGGAACTCCATCACCCAGCACCATGGTTCACCAGGTTCACTAAGGCTTTTCGGGCTTTCCTAAGCACCTCTCCCCATGCATGGTCCTGCAACAGCCAGAGGAGGCCAAGTTTCCTCCCTCAGCAGGGCCTGATGACCGAGCATTTGCGGCAGATGGCTGGTGTTGATTGCTTGGTCATTCTCTACTAAGTGCTGTGCTGTCCCAGGCTCCCCGTCCAACTCCTCCTTAACAGCTCTGCCTGAAAGCCCAACACCCACACCTCAAATCCAGACTCCCAAGGCCACCCCTACCCTGACAGTCTCCCTCATCCTGCCATGAACAGTTGCACCCTCCGGCATCCAGGGCCAAAGCTCTTGAAGCACCCTTGACTCCTTTCTCATTTACACACCACACCAGAAAACCCAGAGGCTCAGCCTGCAAAACGTGTCCAGAGTTGTCCCCTTCTCCCACCACTGCTGCCACTGTAGTACAAGCTGCCATCACTCTGTGCCTGCAAAAGCTTCCTGCATGTCCCTTCTCTGCCCTCTACCCCCACCCGAGGACAGCCTGCTCTCATCACAGCAGCTGGAATGAATGAACCTTCCAGAACCTAAGTCAGAGAGCTATTATTCCTGGGGCTCCAAGCAGCCATTGGCTTTCCTGTCTCATTCCAGACCTCAGCATGACCTACGCAACTCCATGCTTCTGCTGTCCACAAGTACAAGCCACAGATGGCATTGACTTGCAATGTAGCTAGCACATTTCCAATGTGTACACAAGATTTCAAAATACCCGATTTTGAAATAGTAGTAGGAAAAAAAAGTATCTCACTAATTTTTTTAACTTTGATTACACGTTGAAGGGATATATGTTTTGAAAATATGTTAGACAAATGTAGTATTAAAGTTAATCTTGCCTATCTCCTTTCACCTTTTAACATGACTACTGAAACACTCAGAATTCCTTGTCAGCAATGTATGTTACATCTCTTTTAACCTGCACTGCTTTATGGTACCCGGCCTCCTACTTCCTTCACCCAGCTCACTCTGTTCCAACACTGGCTTCTGTGATCTTCCTAAAACGTGCCACTGTGGCCTGGTCTCAGGGACTTTGCATTTGCTGTTCCCCAGTCTGGAAGGTTCTTCCTTCCTCCCCATGACCACACAGCAATTTTCCTCCTTTGGCTCAAGCCTCTGCTCAAATGTTACCTCATCTGGGAGTCTTTCCTGACCCCACTGCATATGAAAACCACCCCACACTCCATTCATCCCCACTCGGATCTATCTTCCCACAGCACTCAGCACCATCCACCACAGCTCACACTCACTCAATTGCTTGTTTGTATCAAATACAAGCTCCACAGGGCAGGAGCTGGGTGCGCATACTGTGCTCACATGCCCCATGTTCAATACAGGGGTGCTGATCAAATGTTCCATAAGCAAAAGAATAAATGTACTTAGAACAATGTCTAGTTTACAGCCAAGTACTCAAAAACTTTTTTCAAAAAGTTGCCAATAGCATTAAGGAAGCAAAACTGATACTGACTAGCAAACAGCAGTCAATCCAAGACAACGTCCAATCAAGTGTTAACGTGGGGTCAGAAGCGGCTCTGAAGTGAAGATGGGGCTGGTGGATGGATGAAGACCCAGCCACGCACCCCAACACCCTGCCGGCCAACAACAGCCCTACAACGACAGGATGGGAAAAGTTCCCTGTGACTTGTTGGAAAAATAAGGGGGGCAGTGGTACATCCAGACAATAGTATATATATCATTCAGTAATAAAAAGAAATGAGCTATAGAGCCGTGGAAAGACATGGAGGGGCCTCATACAAACGAAGCCAAACAGAGGATTCCAACTACATGACATTTTGTAAAAGGGAAAACATCAGAGATGGGGGGGCAGTTATTAGGATGAGGGGAAAGAAGAGGATGGACAGGTGGAGCACAGAGGGGGGTTTTTGTTTGTTTTTGTTTTTGTTTTTTGGCACCAGGGATTGAACCCAGGAGTGCTTATTAACTGAGCCACATCCCCAGCTCTTATTATATTTTATTTAGAGACAGGGTCTCGCTAAGTTTCTTACGGCCTTGCTAAGTGGCTGAGGCTGGCTTTGAACCTGCAATCCTCCTGCCTCAGCCTCTCGAGCCACTGAGATTACAAGCCCAGCAGCACAAAGCATTTTTAGGGCAATCAAATGACACTGTAATGGTAGACACATGTCATTATGTATTTGCCCAAAGCCATGGGATGGACACCACCAAGAGTAAACCTGATGTCAGCTATGGGCTTTGGCTAGTAATGGCATGTGGTCACAGGGTCATCAGCTATAACAAACACACCACTCTGGTGGGGGATGTGGGTTGTGGGGAGGCTGTACACGTGTAGGTACAGAAGCAAATGAGAACTCTCTTTATCTGCCCTCAATTTTGCTGAGAACCAAAAATGTTCAAAAAAAAAAAGAGTTGAGGGAAATGAAGATTGAAAGGGAGTCAAGGTTTGTTTTCTTAATCAATAAACATATATCTTTATTGAGGACTTAGTCTGTGCTAGACATTTCCACAGCCAGTGAGGCTGCCACCCTGCCTGAGACCCATGTGATGACAGAGGAGCAGCTGGAGCCAACACTAATGCTAAGCTCTGCATTGACGAAGTCAGGGCGCAGAGTGGAGAGTCAGAGGAGGGGCCCAGGCAGAGGGAACACAGGGACAAAGGCTGGGAGGAGCAGAAAGGAATTCATTATGCCTGGAAACAAAAGCCCAGGGGGAAGTGACCAGAGGCAATGCTGGAGAGCTGGCCAAGAGACTCAGGGCCACACTGGGGCATTTGGCTTCCCCAGCAACACTCCAAACTGCTATCAAACCATTCTGCTTGGCCAGGCAAGGACCCAAAGCCGTCTGTCAACACCACGGCCTCTGTGGAGGGTTCTCCCAGACCAGCCACTCCATGCACCTGTCAGATGCCGGCTGGCTGGTGGGAGGGAAGAGCACAGCGGCCTGGGGACAAGGTGGAGGAGAGACAAGGAGGGCCTCCATGGAGGATCAGGCGACAACCACAAGCGGAACAGCAGCTAATTTAGGCCTGTGGCTGCTTCTGGGCTCCCCAGGTGCTCTGTTCCCGCTCCTCTCTGCATGTTCCTGAGCTAATGCCAGTGTAATTATAGCCTCAGTGGCTTCCATTTGGAGCCTGAATAGTGAAAGCATTTGCTAAGGGGTGGGAAATGTAAGCCCCTGGGCTTGAACTTGGTAAATTTCCTAGAAAAAAAAAAAAAAAGAAAGAAATGTGGGAACACCAACAACAGCAACTGCCTGGCTACCGGGAAAAATGCCCCTCTGATCCTGCAGGTGAGAACCCCATGATGGGGCCCTGCTGCTCTGTGGAGAAAGACCCCACCTCTGCCAGCCCTGGCCAAGCAAGGCGCTCCCCCAGCTTGGTCACGAGCCCATCAGTCAGGAGAGGGCTCAGCACATACAGGTGCAAGCTCACAGTGGAGAACTCCATCTCAGCACAGCCTCCCCTGCCCAGCCCACCCACTGCCTTTCCACCCACCTGAAGGCTCCTGGCCCTCACTGGGCAGAAAGTCCCCACTGGTCAGGAAGAAGAATGGGAGAGTCGAAGCCAACCTCACCCTCCAGCACCCCTGCTGCTCCTCAGCCAGCTGCTGCATCCTCAGCCCTAAGCCAAAAGGTGCAAGGACAGGGATGAGGATTCCACCTTAGGCCTCTCTAGCTCCCCCACCCTGACCCTGTGCAGAGAACTGAGGGACTCAGGAGCTGGAAATACATGCCAGGCCTGGCTGACCTAGGACAGCCTGTCCCCAGCACATGTTGCCACTTCTGTCCTGGTGGGTCGCCCAGGCCTGCAAAGAAGAGCAGAGATGGGTCAAGTAGTAAATGGTAAAAGCTGCCCAAGAAAGAGGGAGGCGGGATTTAATAACCCTTGGCACTTTCTGAAACCTCAGTAAATTCATCCTGCCATCCTCAGCCCCTGGGGACGCGTCCTAGCTTCTTTATCCCCTTCTTGCCTCATCCCTCTGTGAAAGCCAGACAAGGGACCACAGCCAATTGCAGAGGGGCAGGAGGGGCTTCACAACATAGGTTCCAAGTCAGTCTCCTGGCACCCCTGCCCACACCCTGACTGGCCAAGTCCATCTCTTCACTTCTCCCTCGGGGTACTGTTCTGCGCCAGTGGCCCATCAGCAGCACTGGGCTGTCCCCAGACGGTGGGGCATCCAGGCCAGCAGAACTGTGAGCATCCTTCAGATTGATATTCTCTAAATAGCTATTGGACATTTATAAAGCTGGGCTTCCCAAACTTCAGTTTCCCAGTATCACCAATGTAATTTGGGCCCTGTTAACAGTACCACCTGTGTTAATATTTAATTCATTTTCTTTAAATCCTTGAATTCTTAAATGAATTTTTTAAAATTTCCCTGACTCACTTTTTAAATTTTAGATTTATCCTAAATGATAACATCACCATTAGCTCTGAATTTTTCTAGCACATTAAAAGGCACTGCTCTTGAAATTAAAATGTTTCTTTCCACACCCATCTCACACTGAAGCAGCTGCTGTATGTACTCAAAGAGAATGACTAACCTAGGGAGAGGAGCTCAAACTCTGGTGCACCTGAGACTCACTGGCACTAAGCAAGATTCATGTCTTCAGGGACTCAGTGGCTGGCACCCAGGCACTGGATTTCACAAGCTCCCCATGATTCAGAAGCCACCTTCCGAAGCATAAGAACCAACACCCAGAGGTGAGACTGAGCTGCCCATGGTCCACGTGCGGACACATCCACCTGCCCAGCACAATTTACCAAACCCACCCCCAGCAGAAGGTGGTCTGGGACCTTCTGCTTTCACCTAGCATGTTTCTTGTGGGCTTTTCATTCCCTTACCCATCTCCCTCTTCCCAACTTGGGAACTTTCCAACCACAAAAGGGCCTCTCCCTGCAGGAATGGAAATAAGAAGGTCAGTGTTGTGTAATACTCCCAAGCCAATGGGAACTCAGATGTCTAACCTTCCCTTCTTGCCCTTCCAGGAAACTGCCAGCTGGTCCCTTGACCCTAAACTCCATCTGCAGCTCTGCAGCTCTGCAGTGTCTGCCCCTAAGGTCTTCCTGAGCCCTCTGGCCAGGCTATATGGCTCTAACACTCAAGTTGAAGTCAGACAACCTGGGTCCTAAATGTGTCCACCTCTCCCAGGTATGCAAGACTCCAGGTATACCCCTACCCATCTCTGGGTCTGCATCTCATTTCTTCATGTGAAAGCTTATGGGTTTTGAACCATACGATCTCACATTTGGTGACGCTTCTGCCTACCTACCTGACACAGCAGGCTGAGATGCTGAGGAGTGGAGGGCCTCGGAAAGCACCCCTGTCCCACCAGGACACAGGGCTCACAGGAACCACAGGTCAACCACGGCAGACTCAAAGGAATCTGCCTGGGTCCGGCGTAAACATGATGGTATGTATGCACATAGCAACATACACACACACACACACACACAACACACACTCGGGTTCCTGATCAGACCTGCCTCTCCACAAACAGCCCATGGCCCTGCAGTTAGCAGTCAGTCCAACAGCTGTCAGTCAACTAATATTTCCAGTCACTGACGGTATGCCAGGCCCTAGAAATCCAGCTGTGAACAAGAAACACAGAGTCTCTGCTCTACAGTGGCTTTTATTCTAGTGCGAGTCTGGTAATAAACACACAAATATATGAAATAGTTTAAAGAATTGGTAAGTGTATGAATAGAATAAGGAAATTCAGGGGATAAGGAAAAGAAGTGATGTAGAATTGAGACAGAAGGATGGGCAACAGTGGTGTACACAAAAAAAAAAATTTGAATGTGCTGGGCACAGTGGAACACACCTGTAATCCCAGCAGCTCAGGAAGCTGAGGCAGGAGGATCACAAGTTCAAGGCCAGCATCTCGGCAAGGCTCTGTCTCTAAATAAAATATTTTTAAAAGGCCTGGGGATGTGGCTCAGTGGTTAAGCACCCCAGGTTTCAATCCCCAGTACAAAAAAAAAAAAAGAAAATCCAATGTAAGGGAATTCCAAGCAGAAAGAAGAACAGGTGCAGAAGAGACAGGAATGGGCTTGGCATGTTCTCAGTCAAAAAAAAAAAAAAAAAAAAAAAAAGTAGGACAACTAGAATTTCCCAAACAAGGCAAAAGTTAGAAAAGAAGTCAGAGGCACCTTCAGAGGACAGCCATGGTGCCTTGCAGGGCAGGGTAAGAACTTTAAATTTCGCTCTAAAATAATCAGCACTTGGAGAGCATGAAGGAGGGAACCACAGGAGTTCATTGCCAGCATACAGAAGACAAGAGTATCCGTGGAGGGTCAGGAGATGGGATAAGGAGAAGATGAGTGACAGGCTGCCGCAGTAGCAGGTGCAGAGGTGGAGGCTTGGGTGGGTGGTCATTGCAGAGATGGCAAGAAATGAGCCATTCTGCATATACCTTAGGGATAACACCAACAGGAGGGGCTAGATGTTGACTGGGAGGAGAGAGAGCTCTCAAGGGACATTCCTGGGTTTGGAGCCTAAGCACCAGATGGACAGTGATAGCATTTCATGAAATAGGAAACTCTCAGAAAGACAGGCAGATGAAATGGATAGTTCTGATCTGGACTTGGTAAGTGCGCCAGGACTAAAGGTGACCAGGTAGACGGTGACAGGGCAAAGGATCTGCAGGCTGGAGTTAGCAAACGGCCTGGGCTGGAGATACCAGATGGGCATCACTGACATGAGAAGCTCCTTAAAGCCACATACCTCAACAAAGTCACCTAGATTGAGGATGAAAATAAAGAAGATAATAGAAGCCAGGACAAAGCCCTGGGGTGTTGATGTTTAGTAGAGACCAGGAAGAGGTGTTGGCTTCATGGAATTGAAGACAAGTTTCCCAAAGGAAGAAGGATGATGGTCAACTGAAGCCAAAGAATTAGGGATGTATTAGCAATGAAATGTAGACTAAGCAAACTCTCCCAGGGTGGAATGGAAGGCAGGAAGAACAGGAAGCAAGAGGGAGAGGCCAGAAGAAGAGACCTCCAGGCCCAGCCTTCCCTGTGGGGTTGCAACCACCCAGCCATCACCCACACATCTCATCCTCAGGGGCCTTCAACTTCAGATGCACTTTTACAAGCTGCACATACTGAGCTCCCACCACAGGTCAAGTACTGCTAGAGAAATAAGCAAAAGCAGCAGGCTCCTGCCTGCCCCGAGCTTCCATTCCAGTGCAGAAAGAGATTAGAACCAAGGAAGCAAATGAAAACTCCCTCTTTGCCCAGATCACCCTGCAGCCGGGGCTACTGGTTGAGAGTGCAGACTCTGCCCCAACAATGGCTTGGAGATGGAGGACTACCAGGGGCTGGGCCACCAACTAGCAGAGCAAGAGTGCACAGGTTACATACGTAACTTCTTGAGCCCCATCTGCAAAATAGCACAGGACGCCCGCCCTGCCTACACACAGGACTACACAAGGACTGAATAGGACAATGTAGATGAAAACACAAGCCTTGGCTTGAGTGTAATGGGTGTCCTCAGAGGACCTACATGCTAAAGGTTTGGTCCCCAGAGTGGCACTACTGCGAGGTCATGGAACCTTAGGAGGTGGGGCCTCATGGGAGATCCTTAGGTCATGGGGGTCATGCTCTTGGAAGGTAGCTCTCAAGAGAAATAGTCACCAAAGCCGGAGTCTGGCCCAGCCACTCGCAGCTCAGGTTCAAGATTGTATGCTCCCATACCCGCTCCCTCCATGATGGGTGACCCGTGGGACTGCCTGATCTTGGACTTTGAATTTCCAAAACTGTGAGCTAAATAAGCCTTTTCTCTTTGTGAGTTAGCTGCCTCCAGTCTTTCACTGTAGTAATGAAAAGCTCACTAAGACAGTGTTTCTCAAAGTTTCCAGTCCATGGTGCATATGCAATAAGAACTTGTTAAAAACCGTGTCTCCTGGCTAGAAAGATCCTCCCTCTTATCTCTCCACTCCCACCCTGCTCATAGAAAGGGCCAGACCCTTGTGCTCCAGCCTCCACACACCGTGCCCCTAAAAGAGTTCCTAGTCTCTCCCTTCATGAGCAAGAGGAAGGCTCCTGAATGGCTCTACTCCATCCCAGAAGCCTGCTTGAGCAGGAACAGAGCACCTTCTCAATTCTGGGCCCCGCTCTCCTGGGAGTGGTGGGCAGGAGCCCTTAGCAACTAGCTAGAAGTAGTAGGTACCTCAGCTTCCCCAAGAGGACAGGACCAATCCCATCACCTCAGCTTCGTGTCCTGTAGGTAACACTCAAAGTCCAGAGACCTGGAGGGCCTGAACTGCCATCCCTGACTGCTCTGTGTGTCCCAGGCACTATGCTCCTCAAACCTGCCTTGGAAATCCCAGGGTGACCTCCCTCACAGTCTCAACCTTCTGTCTGAACTTGCCCTTACCTCACAGCTCCATCGCAAAACCACAGCCACCCCAGGCATTCTCCAAGGGAAGCCAAATTTTTTGGAAGGAAGCCAACCCTCCAAAAATCAATTTGATGAATGGCAAACTTACTGAAAATCAATGCAAAAAAAATCCATTTTGATGCTTTTGAATATCATTTTATATTTCGTCAACTTTTAACCATGTTCAAAATTCTTTCTCCAATTCTTCAATAGACACATGAGTCTTAATTTTGTGGTTGTTAAAAATTTAAGTGTAATTATTTCACAGTTAAAGGGACTTTTTCAGCCTTTTTTGAGTCTCTTGTTCCTTTTACATATAGTTTTGGGATTGGGGGGTTGTATGCAGTGACTTTACCATTCTCACACAAGTCCCCACAATGGCATGTCAGTTTTAATTTTGTGTTGGTAACAAGTAAAAACCAAAATTGAGGCATATCAAATTGATGTGACTAACCTAAATCTTTTCTTGACATTTTTTACTTTGTGGTGAATGATTGTAGGATTTGGGACAACAATCAGAAGCAAAAATTTTGTTACCAATTATGAAATATGCTTTTCTCATAAGAAGTCTATATTAGCTCCTGACCCTTAGATTTTTTTAAAAAAAACTTAATATATATTAAAATCCAGTCACAACATCTATCTGCCAAAACCTTCCAAGACATGAAACTCATTCAATGTGAATTTCTATAAACTTTTTAAATAATTCCAAGAAATGGAGTTGAGTACATTGATGCATTGGGCAAATTCAGCAACTAATCATTTAACACAAATGACAGAAAGGGCCACTGGGAAGCTCCTGGACAGCTGACCTCCCAGCTCATAAGGTGAGAGAGAGGGCCTCCCCTCTCCTCCTCCCTACTTCTGTGCCATCTGTCTTGCTGTGAAGTCATGCCACCCGTCTGCTGCCTCCACTCCCCTGTGGGGCTATCTCTACCAACCGACCATTCCCTGGAGGAGCAGTTCACACCTGGCTCACCAGCCTCTTCCCTGCCCCTTGCCATGGCTCCCACCACCAGGGATGGTGTGTACAACCCTGGGCCTTCCTGCTCACTTGTCTTCCCACCTCTGGTGATCTCTTTCTATCCCCTGGCTCCTTGGGGCATAGTCATGCCTTTGGCCTTCATAACATCCATATCAAATATCTCAAACTCAGACCACCATCTCCTTACCTCCCGGATCCCTCTCTGGAACTCCTACTCCAGCAATTTCTCAACCTGACCTGACCCACTGACCCAGTGTTTGTTCTCCCTCACCATCCCACACCCTGTCCTCATGCTCTCCTCCCTCAGCCTAGACTTCCTGGCCTCCAGGAAAACACTCTTACCTCCAACAACCCTGGGGAAGCCTAACCACCCTCCCGAGCAGCTGTCACCAGAAAACACACAAAAACAGAATGAGTGGTCTCATTTTAAATTCCTGCCCTCAAGCCTCAAATGTTTTAAAATGACCACTTACACTTCTCCTGTCTCAGTCTCCCTAGACAGTCTCTCCTATCCCAATTACACTGTCTTAGTATGTTCAGGCTGCTATAACAAAACACCACAGATAGGGTGGCTTATAAAGAACCGAAATTAGCTTCTCACCTCTTTTTCAATCTCTAGAACTACAGATTCTGTTTCTGGTGAGGGTACAATTTCTGGTCATGGACAGCCATCTTTTCTGGGTCCTCAGTTGTCAGAAAGAGCAAGGGAGCTCTCTGGGACTCTTTGATAAGGACACTAATCCCATTCATGAGGGCTCTGCCCTCATGACCTGATTAGCTCCCAAAGACTCCGTTTCCTAATGCCCTCATATCAGGGGTTAGGATTTCAAAATATGAATTTGGGTACAACACTAACATTCAGACCACAGTACTTGCCGTAAACAGAAAGGTTATACAGAAATCCCCTCATCTTCCCACCTAGCAACAACCAAACCATCTCACTTACACTCCAGAAAGAGGAAATGATGATCCATGCCAGATGCAGCTGAGTAGCCAAGAGAAACTTGGATTATTCCTTCTTTCTATTATTAGGGGATGAAGGCTGCCCTGCCTCATGTGCTTCAGTGTACCACGTGGACCCCATCCCTCCCCGCTGTTCAAGGACATCCCTTCTGAAGCCTCTCCCCCCTCTTATTCCCTTCAATTTCTCCCTCACAGACCATTCCCAACAGCATACAAGTGTGCCGCCATAACCGCCCACCACAAAACAGAGCATAACCAAACCAAAGAAACTCCCCCTGGACCACTACCCCCAAGTCCTCTACTTGGCTGCTCCCATTCATAGCAAAGCTTGGAAAGGGCATCTCTGGTTGTTATTGTAACCTGCTAAGCTCACATCCTCTCCTCCAACCTCCCCAGATTGACCTTTCACCCCACCCTCCCCAAGGACGCTCTACCCAGACCATCACAGCCCCTGGTGCTGAGTCAGAGAGCAGTTCCTCCAAGCTTCTCTTACTTGGCTTCTCAGTTGCATCTGGCACGGATCATCACTTCCACTTTCTTGAAATTCATGCTGGTCTCAGCTTCCTAGACATTCCTAACTGGTTCCCCTTCCCCTCTGGCCCTCGTCTCAGCCTCCTCTTCTTGGAAAGCCCCAACCTCCCTCTGCTCTCTGGCTATACACTCTCCCTCTGTGACCTTGAGCTTCCATGCCTTAAAATACCATCTATATGCTAATGACTCTCTATATATCAACCCTGACCTTGGCATTTCCAGGTGGAGGTCTATTTGACATCTCAACCCTAACATGGCCAAAACCAAACTCTTGATTTCTGCCTGCTCCACCCCAAATATGTCCCTCCCCTCATCTTCTCCATCCTAGTAAGGGGCAGCATCACTGTTGTTTGAGCCAGAAATCAGAGTTATCCATAATTCCAGCTCAGCATCCTCTCAGCTCTGCTTCCAAGACATAGCCCAAGCCCACACATTCTCTCCATCTCTTCCCTGACCATCCCTCACCTGGACCCTGCAATGGCTTCTTAACTGGGGATTTTCTGTCCTCCCTGTGATCCATTCTCCCATAACACAAGAGTATCTTTCAAAGGCATAAATCACATTGTGCTACCCAACTGTCTAGAATCTTCCAGTGGATTCTAATCACTCTTAAAATCCAAACTCTTGCCTTGAACTGCAGCAGCTCAACGGTCCAGCCCCATCTGCCTCTACATCCACCTCCCATGCCGCTCCACAAACCCCGACATGGCCCCCTCAGTTCCCACCTCCATGCATGGGTCCCCTCTTGGAGTCTTTCCCTAACTGTTCCAACTCAGCCACTCCCCTGATCTTCCCAAGGCTGGACCCTCTTACGCTTCAAGAGTTTGCATTTCCAGTCCCCTCGTCCCCTCATCTGATTTATTCTCTGCTTGGTGTCCATCACTGTCTTACATCTTTCTTGTGAATTGGTCCACTGGCTCATTTTCTACTCTTCTCTGTCTGCAGCTCATAGAACATCAGCCCCATAAGAGCAACAGAGGCCTTTGTTTTGGTCATTGATGTATCCTCAGCACCTAGAAGAGGGCATAGCCACCAAGGATGCTCAGTGACTGGGGATGAGTTCTTGCACTCAGTCCTCCTGCAGGGAGGGCACCCAAGCATCTGGGGTTCATGGACACAGCCTCCAGACGAGGACGCCCCAAACTGCACAAAGTCAAGTCTGCTCATTATTTCTGTGAAACAGGCTGAAATGGCCTTTCCATCTTCTAACCCTCCTATGTATCCATCCCTGGACCACTCCTCCCAGAGCTATCCAACAAGACAAGCAAGTGGACAAGGGCAGTGTGTGTGGTAGGGGACAAGTTGTTTCCCTGTGGGGAGACAATGAAGGATCTGTTCCAACCAGGGGAGCAGGTGGCTTCCATCTCCACCTTTCCACTCAGGCCTTCCCCTCTCTCTCTTCTCTTCCTTCCCTTTTATGAGGAGAGAAAGAATGGCAGACAGAGGCCATGGCCCAAAACCCACAGCCACTCCCACACATGTCACACACACACAGCCACGAGGCATCTCACACACACATACACACACCGCCCCATAAGCACGCTGACAATCTCCACACTCACACCTATAGCACACACACACACACCCACACCACTATCTGCACAGACCCACCACACACACACCACCTAATGCACACACCTGTGCACACCCCACACACACCATCCGCACATCACCTGCTACACACCACCCTCTACACACATGCATGCTCTCCATGCTGAGCCCTCTCCTGACCGTGGTCCCTTCTCTGCACACCCTGGGTTAGAGGAGCGCGTGCCTCACAAGGGCCTCTGACAGGCGGCGGGCAGTGAGGGGCCTCACATCCTGCTTCCTGCAGGAGTCACCAGAGGGAGGGCAGTGAGCGGCTGAGCTGGGAGCGTGCTCAGGACGGCAGAGTCCTGCCAGCTCAGGAGCTGGGGAAGACAGCCAGAGCCCAGCCAGGAACTATTGGTGAGCACCCCTGCCCGAGCCCATCACCAAGAGAAGGGGAAAACACAGGGGCCACCTGGATGATGCTACTTGAAGGGAACCAGGAAATCCCCTCTCCTCCAAAATCTCACCTTAGTCACCCCCAAAATCTCACCAGTCACAGCACCTGGAATTCTACCATGTGAAAGGCTCTGGGGTTAAATCTGTTCATTGGGGAGCCTTTTTTCCCCCCATGGTGATTGTTTCCTTGGACACAAAGGCAACCAAAGATGAAGTCACCAACACTGTCCACACCCAGTGTGAGCAGACCTCTCTACCCGTGCTGACCAGAGCCCATGGTCCTGGCTTTTATGGGGAGAAAAAGAATAGGAATGAAAGAGGGGAGGTGATGATCTCCTCAGCTCCTGGTGAGGAAGCTGACTCCCTCCCCATCACCATCAGAGTGGCCACAGCCATTGGTCACCTGGCCCCAGTCCTCTCAGACAGCCCATAGCCTCTCCCTGTCCCACCTCCCCCTGGCCAACAGAGAAGTCCTCCCCAAAAGAGGAGGTAGAGGAGGTGACTGAGCTAAAGCCCCATTGTGGCTGACACTCAGAGTCTCTGACAGCTGTTAGGAGAAGAATGTGATTTTGAAATTTAAATAACACATTTCTGCATTCGGCTCAGGGAAACAACCTGAGGATAAGCTGTTTATCGCCTGAGCCACCATGAAGCGGGCCAGGGAGAGGGGCTGCCGGCTCCTCCAGCTCCTCCTGCTGCTTCCTGCATGGCTGCCTCACAAGGGCCTCTGACAGGCACAGCCCAGCCTCCTGGACCTTGAAGCCCACTCTCTCCAACCCTCTGCACAGTCCTAGGGGAGGGGATACAATTGCAAAGCTAGGGCCCCTGCCTCAGTGGGGCCAGGGGCTCCGAGGGGCAGGCCAAGGAAAGTAAGGGGCTTCCCTAGGCCTCAGGAGCCAAGCCAGGCCCAACTCTCCCCAGTTTAGCAGGCCACTAAGGAGCTTTCACAGGGGACCGACTCTTGAGCCCAAGGACACGTCCCTCCCTGCTCCAAGGCAGCCCAGCCCCTCCCCAGGACCCAGGCCCATCACACAAGCACTCATCTTGAGCTCTGATAGGGACAAGTTCTAGGCAGGAGCCACAAAGGAGGAACCCCAAAGAGGCCATCCCCCTGCCTGCCACAGGAGTCACTATTCACTGTCCCCTGAGCTCACCAAGCTCAGAAGACTGAGGTCCCCTTATCACCCAAGCTCAGCCGGGCCTCCCACCCACGATGCTGCCAGGAATGTCATCCCAGGTGCCACCTTCCTCCTCTTCCCCAAGCACTGCTGGCTGCTACCTGCCCTGAACTCTTACATGTCTCCTGGTCTATTCCACACAGACAATAGACCACCTACAGGGCATCCCAGTGGGTGTCTATCTCCGCTGCTGGATAATCAGGACGTGGTTCTGATGTTTCACAGCAGCAGCTCGTGCCATCCCCAGAACATGCCATGTGGACTAAACAAAGCACTCCTTCCAGTCCCAACCCTGCCTCCCACACGAGCACTTCTCGTGCCCCAGCGGGGTCTACCACATCTAGGAGCACACACATGCACCTCACAGCTGCCTGGACTTCAGTTTCTTCTTCCTGGGAAAGTCAAACACTCCCATGAAGCCATTCGCTCCCTCCAGGCCCCAGATGACGACCCCAAATACCACCATCTAGGGAGCTCCTAGGCACCAATGCCATGTGAGCAGCTGCCCCTGTGTCACTGCCAGTACCCACTAGGCAGCTGAATTGCTGCATTTCACAGGAAGAATGAGGTTCAGAGACCCAGAGGTCACACAGCCAGGGGGGCAAAGCCAGGATTCAAGATTAGAACTAGCTGGCCACTACCCATCCTCCACTCAGGACCCTCTGTGGATGTGTGTGAGGTTCAAAAGACAGTGCTGGACACCCAGGAGATACAGAGAAGAATGCACACACCAGACAGAGCAGCACCACACCCACACACATGCCACAATACCCGGGAGTGAACACCAGGAGGAAGGACACCAAACCATGGCACAGGACAAAGGGTGGTGCTCACTTCTTAGGGGGCCAGATGCCAGTCTCCTTGGCTAGGGGTGAGACCTAAGCACCTGCTCCCTCCTCTCTTGCACCCTCAAAAAGGAGATCACTGGAACCTCCAGCAAGAATATCCCTGCCCTCCCTGATTCCATTCAAGCAAAATGGCCCACCTCAAGCTTGCTGGCCAGTCAAGGTAGACCCTGCCCGGTCTTCCCTCAATCTACAAAAGGCCACCAAGCTCAGGCCTCGCATTAGCTTTCATCTGTCCACACCAAGTCACAACAAGGTTCTCCCTGCCTGAGATTCCCCCAGAGCCCGGAATCCTACTATCCTCTAAAAATCACCTCCACCAAGCACTAACCTCAAGTTGAAGATAGTCTCACATCACCAAGAACTATGAAGCCATTTTCCAAATGCCAAGTTCCAGGCCAGCCCTTCCACCATTTGCCATTGACCTTGGAGAAATCACTCCATGATAACTTTTAAGTAACTCATATACTTTTCCTACAAAATGCCCAGCACCGGGCCAAGAACTTACCTGCATTATCTCACTTAGTCCTCACCTAAACCCTGAAAGATAGGTGTTTCTGCCACCCCTGTGTTAGGAAAAAGGAAACTGGGGCAGAGAAATGAGGCATTTCCCTAAGGTATACACTGGGCAGGGCTGGAACCAGGTGTTGAACCTGACCTACATCTCTCCCATCTCTCTGGGCCTCAGTTTACCATCATCAGGTGAAGGGCTGGGCCTACCTGATTCCTCAGTTCCCTTCCAGCTACAGAAAGAACACAAAAAAGTGCTCCATTAATGTGCTCCCTGCCCAGGCCTTGAGCAAGGCTGGGATCAGATCCGAGGCACTGGACACCCCCAGCCACGCACTCTCCTCTGAGGCCCACACCCTTGCTGGCTCCAGGTCACCTTCACAGAACTTCTCCCAGGGCGACCTCCTCTGCCTAAGGATCCCTTCTTTCTTCTGCCTTCTTCCACTCTCTCCTGCCTCCCCAGCTGTAGGCACAGGGTCAGTCACAGGGTGAGCCTGAGGACAGGAGAGCCACTCTACTTTAACATCGACCCCTCCACTCCCTCCAGATGACCTCCCACCTCCACGACACACATGTGGCTGAGAGGATGACTGCCTGTCGAGCCCAGTTCAGACTCCAATACGCAGCGGGCACGTGGCCTGCGTCCATTATCAGTGAACCCCCTCTACCAGCCCTGACTGTAGGGAGGGAGCACATGCCCATTATACAAACATAGGCACTACTGGTCCAAAAGGCCACAGCAAGGCCCAAGACCACACACCCTGTCACAGTATGGATCTTAAATGTCTTCCAAAGGCATTTTATTCAAGGCTTAGTCACCAATCTGTGGCACTATTAGGAAGCGGTGGAACCTTTAAGAGATGAGACCTAATGGAAGGAAGTTAGGCCACTAGGGTGTGCCCTTGAAGGTCCCCAGCCCCTTCCTTTCTTTCTGCTTCCCAGCCACCGTGGGGTGGGCAGGTCCGCTCTACCACACACCTCCACCATGATGACATTCTGCCTCAGCTCAGGCCCAAAAGCAAAAGGACTAAGAGATCATGGACTGAAATCCCTGAAACTGTGAGCCAAAATAAACTTTTCCTCCTTTTAGTTGTTTATCTCAGGTATTTTGTCACAGCAACAGAAAGCTGACTAACACACCTCTAAGTGGCCAAGCCAGGGTTCACATCTAGGACTGTCTAGCTCCTCTTCCCATGCACCAGGTGCCTCATTAAATGCTCTATTTCATGTTTTCAAGGGTAGCTTGAATTGCAAGAAATTGAATTGCAAGGAAAAAACCTCACTTCTTGTCCATGAAATCTTTCTTCCCATGTTTAAGGTGAGGACAGGACATTAGGATGCTTCCAACATCACTGTTGCTATGAGTTAAAAAGCAACCAGATTGTCCTTCCTGACTTTGGCCTCAGGACTAGCTAACCCCTGGCTGAACCCAGGGCCTGCCAGGTAGGGAACTAGGCAGAGAGGAGGGGCAGGCCCTTGGGTGTCTGGCAGCAAAGTGGGTTGCAGGAATGCTAGCAGCTTTCCTTGCCAAAAGATTCCCAGTAGGACTTTCCAAGAATCCCAAAAGAGAAAGAAAGTGAGAGATGAAGAAAAATGCATACTCCAGGTGGCCCCAAAATACAGCCCCAAATCTCAGATAGGAGATGGTAACGAGATAGAGGTAACTGGGCCTCAAAAAGACAAGAGCCTCCATCCCTGGTGCCCAGTAACACAGCCCAGAGGAGACCACAAGATTCCACCTCACCTCCCCCAACCTCTCCACACAGAGATGGCAGAGGAGCAGCATTCAGTCAACTACAGACACATGGAAGTGGGAGGAGCTTCCTGACGGGTCACCTGCAATCCCACAGGGCTCTAGCTTCGTACACCCAAAGCAGCAGTACAAGGTCTTAGGTCACCCAAGCCAAGACCCCAGTCTGTGTGTTCCACACAGGGGGCTACTAAACATGTCCAGAAACTGATCTCCCAGCCCAGAGGGAGCCAGACAGGGGCTGTGATGGCCAGAACTTCTAGCTCTTCTGCTCACCCAACCACCCCGCCATTTTCTGTGTGTCTTCAAGGGACAAAGTGTGGAAGGCACTGCTCTGAGCTCAGGCCTCCATTATCAGAAAGAAAACATGAGGTCTAGAGCCAGGAAGTGACGTGCCCAAGGCTGCACGGGTGCTCTGGGGTGGAGACTAAGCTGGCATCCAGCCTCCTGGTTCCTGTTTCGCCTTCTTTATGCTCCCCACAAGGGGCTGCTTCGTTTCTTGGTGGTAGGGCCTCCCCTCCCAGCTGGGCTCAAGTTTCCCCACACAGAGCCACCCACTGGCCCAATTCTAGGGCTGCTGTGGGTCACGTAGAATCAACAGGGGCAGAGAGGAGGTACGTCACAGTCCCCAAAACCTGGGCCTCATGGTGGGGAGTGGTCTCAGAGCACAGAGACCCAGAGCTTGCGGGGCCATTACCCTGGGCAACAAGTGACAGGGAGCTGACTCAGTGAGTTTCCTCATTTGTCTTGTCAGCACCCTTGTCCCAGAGTGTCAAGTTCAGTCCAGGAAGATTTTTTTTTTTTTTTTTTTTTGCTAGAAAGACACTGAAGTGTGGAGTCCAGGAAGCAGCAGGGGCCTGGGTGAAGGTGAGGACCTTGAGCTCCTGTACTCTGAAAGCCAAAGTTATTTCTTTACAGGCACTTGCCCACACAGTGGTATTCAGCTGTACCTGAGAAACAGGTAGGGGGAACCCAGGAGCCTTTGGGGCAACCAGTGCATCCCCAGCACAGCACACACATGCCAGCAATCTCAAAAGGACCAACCCAAGGTGGATTCCTATTCAAAACTAATCCAGAGACTCAGAATGTCAGTTAGAGGGACCTCAGTCTGTCATATAGTCCATGTGGGATGGGCAAGAGTTAGCACAGAGCTACCATAGTACCCACAGGCAGAACCCAGATGGGAGCTCTTGCTAGGACCCCACCAGGGGGCTATCATGGTGGGAGCCAAGAGCTCCATGTAACTGACCACCTTTGATGTCTCCATTCCATTCCCTACCACATCCACCACTGGGCCAGGGCCCAAGGTCATGTCCACTCAGCCACTCTCCGGCTACTATAGTTTGAATTTTAAATGTCCCCCAAAGGCCCCTGGGTAGAAGGCTGGGTCCCAAGTTTGACACTAGTGAGAGGCAGTGGAAACTTTTAGGAGGGACGTCTTTAGGTCTTTAGGGCTTTGAGGGTATATATGCCCTTGGAGGAGACTGTGGGGATCCAGGCTCTTCCTCGACTTTGCCTCCTAGTCACAAAGTAGGCAGCTTTTCTCTGCCACATACTCCTCTCTTGACATGCCACCACAGGTTCAAAGAAACGGGACCAACCAGTCATGGAATGGAGACTCTAAAACTGTTAGCCAACGTAAACTTTTTCTCTTGATAAGTTGATTACCTCAGGTATTCAATACAGCGATGGGGAGCTAACTAACATATGGGCCAGTGCCTCCCTTCTCACAGGGGTCCAGGATTTCTCCAACATGCATACCATCCCCATCTCAATCATTCTCAATGAGCAGGTATTCTCAATGGGAGAGGCTGTCACCTCAAGGCAGCAAGGTTTGTTCTTGGGTGGGCAGAAAAAAATAGTAAATATTATAATGGTTTATGGTTATCCAAAATTCAACCTTCTGTGACAAAATTTCATTTCTTAGTATTTAATTTCTCCAGCTAGGAAAGTAGTATTGGTGGGGAGGGGTTGAGAAGCATTATCCTAGAGAATTCTTCATTTGAAAGGGCTTAGGATCCCAGTGGAAAGTCTTTTGTTCACAGCATGGAGCAGCGACTGTGCCCCCCAACAGCCCCCACCCCAGGGACACTTAGCAATGTCTGGAAATGGTTTTGGTTGCCACAACTTGAGGATATTAGTGCATCTAGTATGTAGAGACCAGGGAAGATGCTAGACATCCTACAGTGCACAGGACAGAAGTCAGGCCAAAGTGTCGACAGTGCTACTGTTGAGAATTCTGGTTTAGAGAGATAAGAACCTCAGAAGACTTCAAAGACAGCCACAGAAGCACCTGTAAAACCTGGAGCCTATAGCTCCCAGGGACCCTCAGAAACCCCTGAAACAAGCCCCCCTCTGGCCACCCAAGCACCAATGACTCTTGCAAGAGGCACCTCCCCCTACAGCAGCTCTAAAACAGGAGTCCCCTCTCAGTGCCCAAGCAGGGCAAGCTGCCCTGGGTCCAGGTCTCTGATACCAGAGATGTTCATAAGACCAAGAAGGGACCATGAAATTCATCCAGCTCTGCGCCTGGGCCTGACAAACAAAGCTAGAGCCCTTATGGGCTCTCACTCCCCAGGGCAGCATGGGGTAAGGGACAGTCCAGGGGCCAGAGATGCCTCTCTCAGTGGTCCAAAAAGCTAAGGGGAAACCCAGAACAGACCAAACAGCAGTAACACCAATAATATGGGTAAGTCTCCCTTATCTGAAATGCATAGAGCCAGAAGTGCTTTGGATTTCAGATTTTTGTTTGTTTGTTTGGATTTTGGAATATTTGCATCTATGTAATGAGATGTCTTAGGAATGGGACCCAAGCACAAATTCATTTATGTCTCATATATAACTATACACACAGCCTGAGAGTAACGGTCTGCACTATCTCTGGTACACTTACACTTTGACTGTGACCCATTACAAGAGGACAGGTGTGGAATTTTCCACAGCCATATCATGACAGTGACAGTCCTCAAAAAATTTTGGATTTTGGAGCATTTCAGATTTGAGATTTGGGGATTAAGGATGCTCAGTTATACTAACCACCACAGCTACTGGTTCCTAAATGCTCACACAAGGCCTGCAGCACGTGAGCACCTTATAACCCACTGACTCACTCAGACATCACAACAGTCCAACCAGGTACACTCTCCTTACTTCTCCAGCTGAGGTACAGAGAGGTTTAGCAACTTGACCAAGGAGAAGGGCTCCAAAGCAAAAAATTGGAAAGAAGGAAGTGGAATGAAGGAACCAGGGCACCATTGGTGAAATAGGACAGTGACATCAGGATTCAGATTCAAGACCTGCCACCACACTAGGCAAGGTCCTCAAGTGCTTCACTCCAGACCACACAGAGGGAGGTGAGCCACGTGGCCTTCTTTACAGACCGGGAACCAAGGCTCAGGGACATTAAGGGACATGCTGATGAGGAGCACAGCCAAGGGAGCCCAGGACTCCTGAGTCCAGGCCCAGAGATCCAGGACCATGTCCCAGCAAGGGCCACTTACCTGAGAAGATTGAAGCAAGCCTGAAGATGTCTGAGAGGCGGGAGGTCACCGGCTCGTAGGGTGAGGCTTCATAGAACTCCTCACCTGGAAGAGAGAACAGCATCAGACACGGGGCTCTCCTGTCCAGAGCACTTCCAGAGCCTAGCAGCTCTGTCCAAGGAAGTTCCACCACTAGGGCTAGCGGAACTGGGGAGGCCGGGCAGCCCCTCCCTGAGTGAAAAGGGTGCACAGGCAATTTAGAAATTAAGGTTGCAACATGTCACATGGGCAAGTTCTTTCTCTCCAAGACTGGACCCTTCCCCTGAGCAGGCAGCACTGCCTGGTACTTCTCTCCTGTGACCTCTGCACACAGCCAGCCCTGTCTGAAGGACTTCCAAATGCATTGGGAAGAAGGAAAAGAGGTTGGGGAATAACCCACAGAAGGCCAAGTACAAATCAGAATCAAGCCAGAGGGCCCCCACAATGGTTCAACTTCCTCATTTCACAAGAGAGGGTTCTGGGGTGGCCCAGAAAGGCAAAACCACCTGCCTGGGGTCACACAGCTTCTCCTGGATGAGCTACAAGTAGACTCCAGACTCTTGGCCCTCACTCTGGTTCTGCCTAGGTCACTCAGGAGGACATAATTTCCTCTTTGCTTCCCATGATGTCACCAGAAAAATCTGGCTGCAGGGGCTGAAGGTTGCTGGGTGGGAGGCCTGACTCCCTGCTCCTGTCAGCTTGATTCCCCCTGCCACCTCCTCAGACCTTTCCTCGGGCTTCAGGGTGCAGAGAGCTTGTGAGCTTGCTCTCCAGACAATGCCTGGAGATAAATGGCACCAGGCCACCCGGAGACCCCACGACCTCATAGGGAATCCCGCAGCCTCTGCCAGCACCTCCCAGGAAAGAAAATATCCTCAGGAGGCCTGGGCAGGGAGGAGAAATCAATGCACTCTCATTCAGACTACGCACGTGGTGAGGGGGCAGGAAGGTGGGGGCGGCCCACAGCTCACTGACCTCCCATCCACCTGGCCTAGTGCCACAGGCAGGTGCCCCCAGCCCATGGAGAGCCCAGGTAGGACAGCATCCAGGGCCATCTGCAGGGAGGCAAACCCACCCAGAAGAGGGGCCTGAGAATGGTCCTGTAGGAGGCTCCTCAGCCAAGGTCAGTACTGGACATGTACCTAGCCCCATGCAGAGAGGGGCTGCCAAGCCCCACAGGCTCCTAGAGGAGGGCACAGAGCCCAGCACAAGGAGGAAGCACCTCTCACTCTGGTGAAGGGGCCTCTGCCCTGCACCTCACCTCAGAAGAGCACCCCGCATGCTGGACAACATCAGCACACAGAGTAGGTGTCTGGCTGGAGCCTGCTGACGGACCCCATCCAGACAGCTTGTTCTTCCTGGGCTCTGTCCAGTCCCCACCCGCTGGGCTTTAGGCCTATCAGCAGCCCGCATGATCTCTGTGTGCTCCCCCTGCCCAGGGCTCCTCACCTACACTCTCCTAGGGAACTCCCAGTGGAGGGGTCGCCAGCCATGGCTGCGCACTAAGGCAGACAAGAGAAGAGCTCAGGAGTCCCTTTTATAACAAAAGTCCCTGTGCCTCCCGAGCAGCACTCCATAACGTGCTTTCCACACATTCATTCACTCCCTCCTCTTCACTGCTCTTTGAGCTAGGCACTGTTATCCCCCCTGTTGTACTGACAAGGAACAAGGGACATAAAGGCATTAGGCAACTTGCCCAAGGTTGCTGAATGCCATGCAGCTGGGAAGCAGCAGATCTAGGCTTCCAACCCAGGTAGGTGGCTCCAGAACCCAAATGCATCACCACCAGGAACACAGCCTCCAAAACGACAGTGTTACTGAAACCAAATGGCTCTTAACTAAGCGCTGATGGTAGCTCTCCACAGGAGCAGGTCCTCTGAGGCCAGCTGGACTCCTTTTCCTACAGGGTCTGTCCTTCCCAACAGCATCTAGTACAGCTATACACCTGGGGACGGGTCAACCATCACCCTTGATTAAAAGGCATTCCCAAGGTAAATGGCCTCTCCTGGAGCCAGTCTGGAGGACCCATCTTCTCCAAGTCCATTCATTTAAGTCGCCTGTTCCTGCGGCAGAATGCACCAGTGGGAAATCCCAGGCCTGGGCCACTGATGTCAGATCCTGGGGAGATACACATGGAGGAGCCCTCTGCTCTTCATGATCAAAGGATCAGACACCTTGGATCTCAGTGCCGCCTTTGGAGAAGGCAAGAAACCTGGTTCCAAACTCCCGTGCCATCAACAGGGACAGCCCCCCTGTGTAAATACTGGAGTTGGTAATGACAGAGAGGAAACAGCTCCAGGCCATGCCATCTCCCCTAAGGCAGTGGGAAAAGACCTGGATAAGGGCCAGGGACCCTGGGTCCAAATCCAGGTTCCAAAACTATCTCACTGTGGCTGCCAGTGGGGGGTAGGGGGACCAAGCCATGTCCAGGTCTTTTGCAGTTCAGACTCCAGGAGCTCTGAGGCCATCCCTTCAGAGGCCATAAGCCTGCCACAGCCTACTCCCTTCCCTCCACTGCCACCACCAGCTTTCCCCACAGGCTAAGGGCTGTGGCCAGACACCATGAGCTCAGCCCCAGGTAGAGGGAAAACGCAGAGCAAAGGCCCATGTGGGCTCCACCCACCCACAGAGGCAAAAGAGAAGCCTGGAATCCACTGAGATTAGCAGAGAAGTTCAAACCTACTACACATCTCTCCTCTCTCTGGAAGAGCCTTGCTCTCCCCTCAGTTCCAGGCCCAAGCAAATAGCTATTCAGTGTTCCTAAGGAGCAGGGAGGAGGTTCCTGTAGCCTCCCCAGGGAGACCTCTCAACCCCAGCTGGTAGTAGATCAGGTGTGAATGACATATTCAAAGTCCTCTTAGCTTCCCCTGTCAACCCTGCCCAGAATGATGTCTGGCCCTGAGACCCATAAGAAGGTGACACCCCCTGGGAAGAAGAGTCAGGCTTCTCAGAAGGGGGACAAGTTGGAAGTCCTTTCCTGGATGGGCTCAGTCTGGACACAGTCAGCACAGGGGCCGTGGCTTCTGTAGTGCCACCACCCTCTGAGGCACACACTAGGTGCTTAACAGGTGCTCAATCACTATTTCAAGGTCCAGAACCAGAGACAGCCATCGGCAGTGTGACATTCCCAGGTCTAAAGGTCCTTGAAGACCCCACAGCAGTGCAAAGCACAGTGCCCCCAACATCATGCTATCACAAAATGAGGAATGCCTCATTCTCCAAAAACCACTAGCCTCCCAAAGCCCATGAAGGCAGTGAAGTCCAAGCAGGGCTGTTTGTGCTAAAAGGACCAGGTGGCCCCCATGCTCTTCTGTCCCCTCCCCTGTCCACAGCATGTCCATCCCAACCAGTGGCCCACTGTCCTCTAGATTGAAAACGAAGGCTGCCAGCAAGAAAACAAGAAGCAAAGCTAGTCTACTATTCCAGAAGCAGGAGTCTTCTCTCCAGAGTCGGGCTCTGGGTAAACAACTCCTTGTCTCGTGCACAAAGGGGATGTGCCATAGGGCAGCAGTCCCTCTTTGCTTATTCTAGTTCCAGGGATCAAGGTTGCTAGGGAGAAGTGGCCACTGATGCATGAGGAAATTATTTTGTTGTTAATGACAATAATATTATTCATAGCTATATGCACCAGTGTTCAGAGTACATTTGAGCCCTCTTAGAGGCCACTCAGGGAGGCCTTATTCTCCAGCCACCACACCTGAAGCTGGAATCCACCTTCTCTTCCTGTACCCGGAGGGAGCTAAGGCTAATTCCCCCATCCTGGCCCGGGGCCCACCCCCTGCGCTCTTCCTGGAGGACCCTCCTGTCTCTACCACTACAGTCCTACCCAAAATTTAAACTGAACCCCTCCCATCTTTAAAATTTAAAATATGTAGACATACATAAGTACATAGGTATGAATACATAGGTTGTCCTTTGTTTTCTCCTCTTCACACCAAAATTCAGAAAAAAAGTTGTCCACATTCATCATTTCCAACACCCTTTCCCCCATCCACAGGCTCCTGCCCCCAGCATCCACCTAACCAGGCTCCCGCCCCCAGCATCCACCTAAGAAGCCTACCCCAAAGGTGGCAGAGGCAATACAGTCCTTTACCCACTTAACCCATGTGCCCCTGTTAACAGTCCTCTGACTTCTCCCCTGGGGCCTTCTCACTGCCCTTGAAGAGTTCCCTTCTCATCTTTTTTTTTTAATATTTTTTTAGTTGTAGATGAATATAATACCCTTACTTATTTTATGTGGTGCTGAGGATCGAACCCAGTGCCCCACACACGCGAGGCAAGTGCCACTGAGCCTCAACCACTGAGCCACAACCCCAGCCCCTCTGCCCATCTTTTAAAATCCGAGGGTCAATGGCCTCAGGACTCTGCCACTGCCCTCCTCCCACTGTGGTTGCCCCTACTCCCTAGGTTCCATAAGCGCCGGAGACTGATGCCCCCTCCTAAATCTCTCTCCAGACCGACTGCCTCTGCACTCCAGATCAGCATGTCTGCAGGACGTGGCCAACAAGAGCCACATACCCACAAATAAACTCACCACCCTCCGCCACTTTCCTCCCACTGAAGTCCTTTGCTGCTGCTTCTAAGCAGCCCCATCACCCACCCAGTTGCCCAAGACAGGAAACCAGGTGCCCTCCTTGAGTCCTCTCTTCCTTCCCCCTCTCAAGGGCAATCAGTAGCCAAGACCTGTTGATTCTACCTTCTAAAAAGCTCCTCCATCCCTCTTCCCCTTTCTTGCCATTGTTAAGTTCCATTATTCCTGGCCTGTATCTCAGTATGGCTCCTGAAGAACCCTTATGAGGACTCTCCTCACCACAACCACACGAACAGTCTTCTGAAGCAGAGACCTGGTCATCCGTCTTCCTCAAAACCTTTGGGCTTCCCTGCTGCCCCAGATCTACCAGATCTCATGCCTCCTGCCCCCCTCCTCACCCTTCCCATGCCACCCTCTACCTTATCCACTACTCGCAGTTCTGCATAGGGTGCAGACTCTCATCCAGGCCCTGCCCATGATCCCACCTCCTCCTTCCTACATCCTTCCCCTTTGGAACCCTAATGCATTCTTCAGTCTCTGCTTAGAGGCTGCCTCTCCCAAGAAGCCCTTTAGATTTTCTAATGGGGTGAGATGCTCTCCAAGGTGCTACCACTGCACCCTGTGACTTCCCAACACAGAAGCTCCCCAACCCTGACCATGAGCTCCATGTGGGCGGAGGCCAAGCCAGCTGGTTCTCCATGATACCCACATCCAGCAGGCAGTACACTCTCCATAAACATAGGCTGAACTGATAAATTAAATTCTGGCCAAATGGTCAACCTCCATGCCCTAAAATACATGCAACTCCCTCACATCCAAATCTGGAGTAAATAAGGGGGTGTCACTGGGGGAAGGGCTCTCAGGTTCCGCCTCCGGCAGTCTTGCCAAGGGACATAGGGCCTGCTGCCCACGCCCTGCCCCGAGACCTGGAGAAGGTGCCTAGGTGGCCATGAGGTCCACAAGCCACAGGGAGCCAGGCCTCTTGGGAGCAAGGCTCTGGGCCCAGCGGCAGGGGAGCCGACAGGCCGGGCAGCACGTGACTGGCCCTGCCCCTTTCCTGGTTCTCACTTCTTCATCTTGGCACCTCTTGCCTCCACTTGTCACTGAGAAGGGGCCACAGCACACTGTCCTTGCTTGAATCCCACCATCTCGCCCTTCCTCTGGCTATCCGGCTCCCTGTTCTCCAGCCTTCCACCTCCTCCTTCGGCTGTCACCCTTGCCCTCCCAAGTGAGGTGCTACTTCCTCTGAGGTCTCCACTCTGCTGGCGGGCAGACAGAGTGGGCCCACTGGTCCTTTACCAAGCCATCCCAAGCCCTGCCCTGGGCATGCCGGCGCTTACCTTCCGTCAGCCCCAGGTGGATGCTCCAGTAGATCTGCAGGCACTGCAGCTCCTTCTTCATGCCGCGCTTGCAGCGGCAGTCATAGAGGGGGCTCTCCTGCAAGACCTCCAGGGCTGCCTGGCACTCCCGGTTGGCCAGCATGGTGTTTCGGTCCCGGCCAGCCAGGCACTGCCGCAGCGTGCGGTAGCGGGAGCTGCAGTTGGATTCCGCTGCACACAGCTCATTGGCCCGGACACAGTCCACTGGGGGGCGCCAGCCGTGGAGCTCGGGGCCCTGCAGGGAGGAAGGGCTGGCCAAAGAGCGGAGGGTCTCGTCTGGTTGGTGGGGAGGGAAGACAAGCATGAATGAAGGCCACCACGATCTCCAACTTGACATACAGGCCTGGAGCTTGGGCCCTCCTGGGGACGACAAGCCCATCCATACCAAAGCACACCAAGGCCAACTCGGTGGAACAGACCTCCTCAGACAAGGGTTTCAGGCCATCCTCCTCCCTGGCTCCAGGGTGGGCACCGTGTTCCTCCTCAACACAGGCCCTGGGCCTGGGAGCCAGGAAGGCCCTGGCTAACATCAAAGGCAGTCCAAGGTGCCACATGTCCAGAGAGACTGTCACCACCTGGGCTTGTTGGGGTGCAGAGGAATTTCACCTGAACTTCACCCAGGACCCCTACAAACTTCTAGCCACAGGCCCATCCAAGCACTGTGCTAAGCCTGGAAGGTACCGGAAAGTTATGACTCTCAGAACCTGTCTGGGCCTTATCCACGCTCTGCAGTCCAGGCCCTACATCTTACCCTAGGGAAACTGAGGCCTAAAGAAGGGAGATAACAACTCCAGATCACACACAGAGGTGGAAACGCCCCCTCTGATGCCTCATCTCCTCTCTCTGAGTTGCTGGACTTTGTGAGAAAAGAGAATAGACAAGCCTAACCCTGTGGCTGAGGGTGTCCAAGGAAGAGCAACTCCTTTGGGCCCAGAGACCCACAGCTTCCAGTCCAACTTCACACCAGACAGAGGCCTGAAAATTTCCCTGCCACAGTCAAGCTCCAGCCCAGCACCTCCAAAAGAACAGGCATTAGGCAGCCAAGGAGCAACCCATCCCTCTGCTCCCCTCACTCCTGCATCTCCCATCTCCATCTCTGCTTCTCTTGCTTTCTGCCCCCTCACAGACTCATGGCCTTCTCTCTCTGAGTGGCCTGGCTTCCTCTCTCCTCCTCCTCTCTTTCCCTTTCTTTCCTCTCCTCCCCTCGCTCCCCTGAAGCCCTCTCCACTTTTATTTTTTTTCTTCCTTTCAAAAGCCAAATAATAAATCAATTGCAAAAAGGATGGAACTTCCCTCCTTCAGGCCCTGAGGGGCAGATTGAGCCTTGCTTCTCCAAAAATGAACCACCACCCATCAGTCCACCCTTCTGTCCCTGTCCCCAGTGTAAGGGAGGAAACTGGAGAAGATTTAGAGGTAACGGACAGGGAGAGGCTGGCCTGTCCCTTTCAAAGCCAAGCTCCCAAAATGGTTCCCTTCATTTGTGGACATCTTCCCATCTCCCTGTCCTTACTAAGCCCCTAACTCCAGACTCTGCCCCCAGAAAGCCCCATACCATGGTCAGAGCCACCACTGCTTTTTCAAAGGCCCAAAGAATAATTTTGGAGGCTTCTCCACTCTCTTCCACCCCAAAACATAATAAAATCTCGGGTCATCACTCCCCTCCTCAGAATACCGCAGAATCCCCCATCCCTGCCCAAAGCAGCCACTCTCCCGCCTTCTCCTAGGAGGCCCTGCTCAGGGGGGAGCTACTGCAGGGGGACAGCGACACCTAGAGGCAGATAGCTGCACAGCAAGCCTGTCACTCCCCAGAGCCAAGAGGGAAAAGGAATCACTCCCAGAGGGCCATGAGCAGGAGGCCTACCCCATAAGGAGACAGTGGAGGAGAGGAACAGAGGCAGGCAGGGCTGCAGAAAGCCTCACGGACCAGGGCAAAAGACACCTCCTTCTCACATTGACCACACCTCTGCCCCAGAACCAGAAGAGCTAAAGGATGTGGCCACATTGAGACAAGAACCTAACAGAAGCCAGTGCAGAGTGGGAGGTACAGCAGCAGGATCAGCCCAAGCGCCGGCTGGAGACCTGTCCTCCACACCAGCTGAGGTGGCATCTTTCCTTCTCAGCTTCAGCAGATTCCTACATCCTTGAGCAGAACCCAGGTGCCTCTGGGCCACCAGGAGCAGCTGAGGCAACCCTCCTACCACTACCTGCACCTACTACCCTCTCCTAGCCCTGGGACTTTCCTCTGACTTCACCCCAATGTCCCAGTGGGTGGCTCACCTTCCATATGACTACACTGCCCCAGGGTGACTAAGAATTGGACATTCTAGCATCCTCAGCCTTCAGTCGGCTCAGAATCCACAGCAAGCTTAAAGTCAGGATACTAGCCTCAGGAACTGGGACACTACGAACACACACCCCACCTGACCTGCATGTGGGGCCACAAGACACAATGGATGGTCTTTACACAATCCTAGGTAGATTCCCATGCCAAAAGCAAGGGCTTTCCCCACTCCACCAACTGGCCCCTGGGATGGGGTAGAGGCCTACTGCAAAGGACTGATCCTTTCACCAACTATCCCTAACTCTTGTAGTCTGCTTCACAACCCCCAGAACCAATCAAGCCCAGACAGAGAAGGGAATTATGGCCACCCAGAAGCTTTAGCCAGGAATCTTAGGAGAGGAAAGGGCAGAGATATCCTGGGGGTGTCTTCAAACCCTAGATGGGAAAAAGTGGGATCCATCAAGAAGAGACATATGGAGCAGCTTCTAGAAACATGAGGGGATCATGAGGCCACACAACTGCCCTTCTGAGTCCAGTGTCCCCCAAAAGAGCTGATGTGTGCTGAATGCCACTCAGGAGTAAGCCTCTGACACCCCCACCCCAATCACTCTCCCCATCACACTCTCTCCCTATATACCAGCACAAGAGGTCAGCATGGCTGGGCAAAAAGCCTCTCTCTCCACCACAAGCCTCTGCCCCAGACCTCACACACATCCTTAGGAAGGACTCCAGGGCCCTTGCTCCAGGAGCAGCCTTCACCATGTCCTCGACCAAAACTGACTACTCAGTCTCAAGTTTTTGAAAACCCTCTGCCCTGGACAGAATTTCCAACCAATCCCCAACTACAGTCTTCTTGCCAGGAGAAGGGCTCTAGGACCAAAGTGTCCTTACCACTAACCCAGCTCATCCCTTTGGGAGCCCCTCAATATCCTGCCGTCACTCAGCTAAGCCCTCCACCCAGCTTTGGAAGGGCACTCCTCAAGGGACAGGGAACTGAAGGGCTGTGACCCACAAAGATGGTGACCACCCTCCCCACTCAGCACCCAGGTTGCAGACACCTGCTGGACATCTCTGCCTATATACCGCACACACCTTCGCACACACATACACACCCACCATGAGCAGAATCCCTAATGCCACTTCTGAGAAGGAGAGGAGAGTTGACTCTTCAGCCTCCTCAGCTAGGGACACACATAGGGGTTTGGCCCTGGAGAGGGTTGCTCTCCTCCACGACCAGCCCTCAGAAGGTGCCCACACCTGGGAGCTCTGCCGGCCTGGGAGTGCACAGCTCAGCAGCAGGCAATCTGGCCGTTTTGCCAGAAATACAATTTTCTTTCCTTCTTCACCCTGATCATTCCAAGCCCCAGAAAGCTGTGTTTTCAAACCAGCAATGGGAGAAAAAGTCAGGTTTTATAACAGTCCCTTCAGAATGAGAGTCCACTTCCAGAGGATTGCCAGGAAGGGCTGCAGGATGGCAATGGGCCTAGAGCACCTTGTACTTCCTTGCTCTGCCCCTCCCACCACAGAGAGAGAAGTAGCCACAGGCTTAGAAAGGCAACAGTGAAGGCCACACCCCAGGGCAGGACTAGGCCCTCTGGGGAACTCCTATCCTGACCCAGCCAACATTACCCCCATTGACTCCAAAGCCCCATCCCAATCTGTAAGGCACTTCTTGAAACTCACACATCTTTCTGTAGCCAGCATCTACCTTCTGATCTGGGCCTTCCCTTGTTGGAGGGAAAGGGCACACCCATGACCCCACCAAGGCAGCCTGGCTCACAGGGCACATAGCAGGCAGGGTGGCTGGAACAACACTCACACTGAGACAGATGTGTGCCCCTATGCCTACACTCACTCTCTCTCTGACACACACTCTCTCTCTGACACACACACACACACACACACACACACAACCGTTACCAGGCTCTCTGCGGAGCACATATTCCCTGACAGCAGCCCTGCCTGGGACTCCTGGCTAGCACTGGGCCCTGCAAGCACCTTCTTTTCCTCCCCTTACACCCAGAAATGGCCTTCTTTAGACCAGCTACCCCAGCAGCTGAGATTTCACATGGCATAAAAGAGACAGGAGTGTGGGAAAGAAACTGCTGGGGTTGGGGTGGGGATCACGGGTGCTCTCTCCTCCTGTCCTGGAGGGAGGGGGCTTACAAAATATGCAGTGGTCTTTGTTCACATGCCTTTTCCTCTGCTGCCCCCACCCCTTACCTTCTTCACCTGAAGAAGCAACTTTGGCCTCCTTCCTCCTCTTTCCCCAGCCACTGGGCCCAGAGCCCTGAGGTGCAGCAGAGGCCTCAGGGCTGCTCCCCACCTGTGCTCCCGCCCACCCTTCTGACTGGGGTCTGAGCAAAGGGTAATGACAAACTTGCAAAGTGTTTCAGGGCGTGAGGAGATGGGGTGCATTGCCAGGGGTTGATTGGCAAGTGAGGAGTGACTCCTAGGGCTCCCCATAAATGTCCAACCCGGAGTTCCAGCAGAAACCTTGGCCCTCCACGGCTATCCACTTCTGGATCTGGAAAGGTGAAACTGGCATTTCTCTCTCAGCCACCAGCCTCTCCCCTCCCACCTCTCTTCCAGATCAAGAGTTGGATTTTTTTTTTCTTAAGTTGCTGCAATTTGAACCCATTATTGTGAGGGAAATGAGTGCCATCACGGCGTGCAAGCGTGTGTGTGTGCGCGCGCGAGGATGGTTTGGATGTTCTAAGTCTCCTTCCCGATTCCCCCACCCCGCGCGCAGTCAGCCGCGGCTGGGGTCCCTCCGCCCGCGTCCAAGCCGCCCAGCCCACCGGTTCGCTGGCGCCCAGGCCCGGCTCGCCCCGCGGCGCGCTCTCTCCGCCAGTCTCCCGCGGCGCCCCGCTCGCCCCCCATGTCCCCGGCTTCTCTCCGGCGCCCGAACGCCCGGCCCCGCGCTGCCCCCCAGGCTCGCCGCCCGCAGGTACTCACCTAAAAAGAAGAAGAGGCAGAAGGCGTTTGCCAAGATCATGTTAAATAAATCCCACAGGTTTTTTTTTTTTTTGGTCTTTCTCCCTTGGGTGAAAAAAAATGAAATAAAATAACAATAATAATAGCCAAGCAGTGATAATCAGCCCCAAATCCAATGCGGAGATCCCAGCTAGTCCGCCCGATGAGGATCCAGAGTCTTGCGATTCTCGCCTCTGGCTGGAGGGGGTGGGGTGGAAGGCCGGCGGTGGGCTGCCTCTCGACGCCCCCCTTGCCCACCGAAATCAAATACACACGTAGCAGCGGGTCTGGCCGCTTTATAAGCCAACAGCCCGGTCCTGAGGTCAGCCCTCCCCTCCGCTCGTCCGGGAAGGCGCGAGTCCCCGCGGGTCCAATTCCCCTGCGCTTCCCAGGAGGGGACTGGGGAGGTGGGGGCGAGGCGATTCGCGAGTGGAGGGCTGGAAGGAAGCGGCGAGGGAGGGAGTCAGGATAAATGCAAATAGGAAAGAAATCCACCGACGGTGTGAGTGCCAAGGAACGATCCAGTCGGAGCTTCGAGGACAGGAGAGCCGAGCCGCTTCTTTCGCACCAAGACGAAGAAAAGATTCAAAAAAATCTTCTCCCGCTACCTCTTACTCGGTTCACTTTTTTTCTAATGGAATTCCAGTGACCGTGTGTCTCTGCGTGCGTGTCTTTCCTTCCCTCCCTCTTCTCTCCTCGCTCTCGCTCTTTGCTCCCGCTCTCTCCAGCTCTCCCTCGCTCTCCTCTCTCCCTCCCTTCTCCCTCTCTCCCTGCTCCTCCCTCCGCCCGCCCCCTCCCCCTTCTCGGCTCCCTAGCCGCGGCTCTCGCGCCCGCGCCCCTCTCCTCCGCCCGGGGCTCGGCGCTCGGGCTCCCAGGCGGCTGGCGGCGCAGGGCGCGGGAGCGCGGCGGAGCAGCGACACTCTGCAGCGGCGGCGGCGACACGGCGGTGGCGTTGGCGCCGAAGAACGGCTGGCCGAGGGGAGAGCTCCGCCGCTGGCTCCCTTTGCTCAGCCGCCCGCCCTTCCCGGACTGACCTGCTGCCTTGGCCGGAAACTGGCCGGCTCCCTGGGTGACAGCTCCTGCTCAAACCCACCGAAGCTCCAAGCCCTCCTCCTCTACCCGCAGAGCCCCCTTCCCCCCGCGGGCGGGCTGCGCCCTCCAATCCCCACTGCCACTGCCACTGCCCCCGGACCCTGGGCAGCCAGGTCGCGGAGGCCTGCGGAGGCTGAGCGATGTGGGAGGGCGCGGGTCCGGGGCGCCGAGCCATCCCGGAGGGCTGGGGGCAGGGCGCTAGACAAACCCCGGGCCAAGCGATCTGAGTCGGGAAGGGGGCTCCACCCTCCGCGGACTGAAGTGTCTCTCTTTGGGGAAAGCCAAAAGCGGAGCGTCTACTCTGTGGTGCAAAGGAACAGAAGGACGCCCTGCGGCGCCAGCGTCCCAAGCCCCGAAGCCCGCGTTCAGCCTGCCACCCCAGCCTAGCCCCGCGCGCCCATACACGTGTGCTTTCCACGCGGAGCTCGAGAACTTTCCCCGCACACTGCAGCGCGCTTGTACCCCGCACGCCCCAGCTTCACAGCCCTCCGAGACTAATCTTTCCCCGTGGGTCTCCCCTCCCTCGTAACCGGGAAAAGGCTGCTGAGCCTGGGAGCCCTTCGCGCCTCCTCCGAGGCCTGCGAACCTGCCCAAACGGCGCCGAAAGAATCGGCCGGGGATTTGCATCCCACCGCCGCGGAAGCTCCTGGAGACCAACCCCGGCAGGGGCTCCGCTCCAGGTTCCGCAGCCACCGCCCCCCGCACTCGGCCCGCTGGACTCCTGGGAGCAGGTCCCAAAACGGCTAGTAGCTCCCGCCTCCCCAGGCTCTGGGTGGGGACCCCTTCCCCCAGCCGGGAAGGGAGCTATTGATCCATCTGTCGGTGGACCGGGCTCACCGGCGTGTTTTAGTCACGGAATTTACAATAAACGCCCAGACGCACGGTAAAGAAAGCGTCTGGCTGGGAAAGGGTTGAAGAAGTGAGGCTGCGGACACGTTCCGGCAAGACCAGACGGGGAGAGGCGGCTGGGCTGCAGACACACGGGTGCACACGCCGCGGCGCGCACGGGAGCGCACACCCACGCACACCGGGCACCCCAGTTTCACACTCCCTTCTGACACACCCTCAGCTGTGTTAGAGCTTCCCTGAATCCCGGGGCTTTCGCGCGCACATTCCTTGCAAGCAGCTCCGCACGCGCAGACGCAAGATGCTGGGGCGGGGTATCTGTAGTGCCTCGTAAACTTTCTGCGCTGCCTAAAACCGGATTTGGCCTGCATCTAAGGTGTATTTGGAAGTGCCTGTTGGTACACTGTTCCAAAAAAAAAAACAAGATTCTGTGGCAGTAAATGCTAGACTCGACTTTGAGCGAAGGGAGGGGTCACTCATAAAACCAGCAGCCTTAGCTAGTGGGAAAGCTAGAGGGAGCAACTTCCATCTTGTGGATTTAGGCGGGAATGCGGCTTCTCCGAACCTTGGGAGCTCAGGGTGCTGGTCTCTTCCGAATACCCCTTTCATTTGGCCCATCATGGGGCAGTGGCCCTCGACCCTTGCCAGTGAGTAGTGTCTCCTAGAGACGCCTTTCTAGCCGCGTAGTGGAGGGTCCAGGCAGAGGGCCTGGGGAACTGGAGCCCCTTGTAGATTCCCTGTCCATCCTCTGGCTGCTCAAGTTCTAGGAAATGACTTAACACCTGACAAGGTCTCCTAGCTTCCTCTCAAAAATCAGGGAATTTAAGGAACCGGCTTCAGACAAGTGTAGGTTAAATGATGAAAAGTGTCAGGAGTCACACTGCCAGGGAGCCTTGGACCAGAGGCTGGGAGACTGGGCATAAAAAATACTTCCTCCCTCCCCTGCTTTAGGGCCTTCTGGTGTTCCAGTTACTGCCTCCTCCATCCATTTGTATCCCACACCGGCATTTCCTCTTCTAAGGACACCTGCCAGATTCCAAAATAAATGTTCAGCACATTCCTCTCCCTTTCCCCCTGGGGGGAAAAAGCTATATATATTTAAAAGAAATTAAAATCATCTACATGTATGTGTGTGTTTTTGTATGTGCATGCGTATATGTGTGCATCTCCCAGCTAAGTATAAGGAGGAAAACTGAACTACCTGAGGGCTTTGCCCCCCACTTCCAGCGAAGGAGGCTGAGAAAGCAGCAATGGTACCCAGGAATGAGGCCCACTGAGTTCCTATGGGGATAGAAACAAGATTTTGGTAGCAGGAGGTACATGGCTGGGACCCTCGGCGAACTCAGGACCACCCAGCCATCATGATGGATGACACACACCCTGTGGCTGTGGCACTCTGACCTTCGACCCTCTCCTCCCTCCTATCTGTTCAGGGGTCTCATATCCTCTGCCAACCCCAGCTCCCAATCTGAGCTGCTCTTAGATATGGCATAGTCCATGTATCACACTGTTATTTCCTGAGCATCCACTATGTGTGAGAGCTATCTCCTGAACCCCTCTGAACATCAATTATCTCATCTACAAAATGAGATTTTTAAAAACACCAACCTTGTAGAAATTAGAAGAGATACTGTACTCAAAGCAGCTAGTACAATTCCTCACGGACAGTTGCTCACCTCTTTCTTCAGGGGGTCTAGGAGATCCAGAGACTTTTGACAGGCAATAAAACCTAAGTGGCAAATGAGAAGCAGAGATTTTAAAAAAAAAAAAAAAAGCAGCCAAGGTTCAAGGGAAGTAAGAAAGTATTTTCTAGAGGATAGGAGCAGCTCTTATAAGAAGGAGTCATGGGGGAAGGACACTGTTCCTCAGTAGATGACAACATAGCCCTTAGGATACCCTCTCACACCCTCCTTACCTGCATCCCTCTTTCAGCATTTATGAGCCCCACCCAGATGCTCCTGCACTCCTGGCAAACCAGCCTCCTGCCCACCCAGGCGGCCAATCCCTCCCCCACACAGATAGGGGCATGGTGCGCAGTGGGAGGGAAAGAGGACATTTAGACCTTTAACTCCTTTTCTCTCCTCTCTGGTTCCACTTGTCTTGTGGAATGTGTTCTATGGAGGGCAAGAGCTTAGCCTTAGGAAAACAGTAAGGGAACAGCCCCCAGAGAAAGGACAAAGAGGTATTGTCCACCCGGAACACACACACATGTGTGTACACAAGTGTTGGCCTTACAACATAACCACTGGCCCAGTGACCAGAATCTCATCACTATATTTACTTTATTGGAGGAAAGAAGGCTAAGAGTTCTCTTGCCCCAGAGATAAAAATCAAGAATGAAAAGCAAACGTGTCTTACCATCCAGAGAAGACATTGGGAACCACAAAGCTGGTAAGGGAGAGGTGTCCACGGCCAAGGGACAACAGCCTGACCCGAAGCATCTCACCACCAGTCAACTAGCACAAATTTATTGAATGTCTTCTCTGTATTCAGCATGATTCCAAAGCCTGTGGGGAACAGGGCCAGGGTGCCCTTGCCATGGAAGCATTTATTGATAGAGTTAAATCATGCACCCATGAAAAGACAGTGAGCAACCCAAGACTTGCTGCTCATGGGAGGTGGGTTCACTCTGGACCTGGAAGCATGAGCAGAATTTAGCAGAGAATGAGGACTTCCAAGCAAGGGTACTGCCTCGCCAAGGCCCCAACTTCCCCAAGGGAACGAAGGTTTGAGGAACATCCCACAGTTGGGAGGAGCCAAGGACACATGTAGGAAAAGCCTAGTGGGAGAACATCTGGAAGGTCTAACTGGGATGCACAGTGGGGGACCAAGCACAGCAGGCTTCAGACTTGGGCCACTAGGAGCCAATGAAGGTGTTTTGAGCAAATGAGTGACATGGTTTTAGCAAGATGAGTCAGACAGCCATGTGAAAGATAGAAACCAGAGATCAGTTGGGAGTTGACTATAACAGTCCCAGCCTGAGGTAATGAGGGCCCCAAACAGGAGGTGGCGATTGGCATGAACAGGAAGAGATGGTTGTCAGAGGCACTGAGTTGCAAAGATGAATCAGCAAGATGTTGGTAACGATTGAACAGAGGGAAGAGGGGAGGAAAACTGCCTTCCATTCATAGAAGGACCAAGCCAGGACAAAAAGACCAGCCCTGACAGTTCAGGCTTTGCCACTGGGAAAAATAAGTAGCCAGATTTGTGGCAAAATACATGTAGATACTCCTTTAATTCTTATAACAATATGTGGACTGAGTATTATTAATAGTCCCCTTCTATACATGAGAAAACAGAGTCAAGAGAAGTGATTTAACTCTCCTAAGGTCGTATTCTAAATGGTCAAATTAGGATTCAAACTCAGGCAGTCGAGATACAACCTCCTGCATTGGTCAATTCTGCACTCCATATAAACAAGCAAAGTGACACTCTATCAATTTTCACATCTGCCTTAAGAACATATGAGATAATCCCTTTCATCCTGCCCTATGTAGCAACTGTGTGAAAGACTCCTGAGAATCAAAATTCCTTTCTTTGTCTATCCTTCTAGCTTTTTCTGGCCTCATCCTCAGAGTTCGAGCCTAGAGACCATGAAAGAATCCTATGTGCAGGGCACAGCTTCACATTGTCCAGCTCTGCACCCCAGGCCGGAGCATCCTGGACTTTCCCAGCCCTCTTCCAGGCCTCTGTCTCCCTCTGATGGCTCTCTTACCATCATTTCCTTGGCACAGGGTCACTCTCAATCCTTGGGGCCCAGTTCAGAAAGAGCAAGCTAGTGTGGGAATGGAGACCAGCTGGGATTTAACTAAACTATCTGATGCCCCAAGAGTGAACTGGGCTGCTGGGGGGTGAAGTGGGTGTGATGGGGCGAGGAGGGAAGAAATGTATCCAGCACTCGGGGGCATTGATTTCTCTAATTGATTTTGGTCAATGTTCTCAGTGCTTCAGCATCCCCTTTAGAAGTAGGCACAGGCAGGAGGTGGGGAATCTGGCTTTACTGAGCTTCTTCCCAGGGCCCCAGAGACATCTCTGCAGCCCCACCCATCCTGGGGAACCCCCCAAGCCCCAGGGTAGCCCATTAGAGGGGGAGGAAGCAGCTGTGGCTGCCACTGAGTGGGGAGGGGAGGGACACAGATGGGAAGCAGCTGGACAGAAAGCCATCAATACCACCTAAGGTGAGCACAGCACCCACCCCCAGCTGCACAAAGCTCCCATCCACAGTCTCAATTCCCTGCAACACCCCTGGAAGGAAGATGTGAACAAACTCAAGCTCAAAGATGGCCATGGTCATGTTAGGACCAGCAAGTGGTACAGCTAGGACTCAAAAGGAGATCCTCTATGCCCTGGGCCAGTGAGCTTCCCCTGCCCCTCTGGAAGTGGAAAGAAAAGATGAAAAGGGCAGGAAGCATCCACCCACTTTGGTGCCCACAACAGGGGACTATGATAGGCAGGGAGAAGGCACCCAAGGTAGTTTGGGGCATGGTCTCCCAGGCTTGGGAAAAGCTATTGCTCTGAATTTCTCTTTCACCAGACATCCCAGACTTCTGGAAAAGACCACAATCCCAGACCTCACCTGTCCCTTCACACCTCCCCACAGCTGCAGGGTTGAGCTGGTAAATGGCCCTTCTGTCACACTATTGTAAGCCCAAACTAGCCCAGCTCATTGCCTAGCCTCTCCCACTGCCTAACCACATTGCCCCATCTGTGGTTGGCACTGTTCTGACCATGCCCACCTTGTCCTGGTGCCAGTGCTTGGCAGCCCCCAGCTGCCTAGAACAACTCCACAGCCTCTCTCCTAAGCACACACAACCTCCCCAACTCTTGGCACTGGCCATCTGCCAGGTTACTCAAGGTCAAGGAAGAATCAAGGGAGAGGGGCAGTGACTGCTTCTGCCAAGCTGCAGGGAAACTGTTCCTGCCACCTGGCACCTCCCAGGAGAGCTCTCAGACCCAGCGGCCCCCCACTGAGGCAGTGTCTTTATTTAGCAGAGCCCAGAAGATGGGTGGAGCATCAGTGCCTGGTCTGAGATGGACTGTCACTTGAAAGACCCAACTCCATCTCCAGGCCTGGAAGGCTGCTCATGAGGGGTTTTGAACAGAAAAATGGGGACCAGTGTCTCTAAACAGATGTGCCTTCCCTGGGCCTGAGGTGGAGTTTGGCCAAATGAGCACATTTAACTGCAGTTCCTGCTCCCATCTCCCTGACCTCTTGCTCTGGAATCTTCTTTTCCCATCAGAACTTCCTCTCCTTCCCTGCTGTCTTTGTATCCTAGTGCTTTCCTGGCTTAGTACTCTCACCCAGGGGAGGGGCAATGTTTAACCCAAAAGAATGAATCACTAATGGTAGAATTCTGACCACCACCTGCCTTAGACTCTTAGGGTTGGAAGGAATCTTCCATGGAGACAATAATAAACATCTACAAAAATCGGTCATATAGAGCAAGTGTCCCAGAAGTTCCTCAGATTGCATACACCCTTGGGCGGACAGCTAGCCTGCCAACTTCCCAGGTGCTGGCCAGGTATGGATACCATTTGCTTTCAGCAGGGCAGACCGAGGCCTGCTCCTGTCCCCTCACACTCCCAGTTCAAGTCATTGCATTCACATGGTGGGCCCTGGGGGAAAGGCACCTGCTGCTCCTTACTCCAAAATGGGGGAGTCTCCTCTCCCTATGAGGGAAAGGGTTTCTGCACTCCTCGTTCTGCAGTCCTCCCCACTACCCCAAGAAAATGAACCTGTGCTCTAGGGTGATTCTACCCTTTGCTATTCTCACTGCCTGGCTCCTAAGACAACATTGCTACCAGCAAGTGTGGTGTTGTGGCAAGGGGCCCAGGCTAGGGTTTGAGTACCAGCTTTGCTCTGGGCTTGCCGCCAACCCAGAGAAAAGTCTGGGGGTAGCACGGTGCCATGATCTGCCCTCAGTAAGGATTTCCCAGTTTCAAGAGAGAGGGGCAGGGAGGAGAGAAAGAGATGTGTACTCTTGGAATCTCTGTCCTCTGTGCTCCATCCAAATTCCTGCGATTCATCTTCCATCCAATTCTTTCCACAGAATGAGCCAGGAAAGTATATTTGGGTTCTAGCTGCCAGCTCTGCCACCAGCCAACCATGTGACCTCAGGTCCTCCGGGAGAGCAATTCTCTACCCTTCCAACCTCACCCAGAAGCAGGATGATCAAATGAGATGCTGAACATGACAGAACCTTGAAGCGTCTGAGACACCCTGCCATGCCAGTGACTGTTGTGGGTTTTTTAGGCAGCCCACAGCCCAGGGTGAGATCTGGGGATCACCCCTCACCATCTATCTGTTCCAGGAATGAGTGCCCCTGGGGCCACCAAACTGCTTGGTACAGCTGCCCTAGTGGCTTGCAGCTGCATGGTAAAGAGGAACATGGAACATTCCCTCTTCACGGGTAGGACCCCCTTAGCACTCCTCATATCCCGAACCTCGCACTCAACTCAAAGCTCTCTAAGATGGAACCCACATCTTCATCATCACCATGTCCTTCGAGGATGGTACCTAAGTGCTCAGGAAGTATTTGCTGAGTGAATGAATGAGCAAGCAGTGCCTCTCACCCAACATGACCTTAGCAGAGAGATGTGGGCCCAGGACCCCTAGCCTGGTTCCCATTACTTATCCCCTGTTTCTGGACTTCCTGGGGTCCAACTGACCCTTATAATGAATGCTTTACTTTCACCCATTCTATTCTCCTTTGGAAAAATTGATAAATCTGACCGGAAGTTTTTTTGTTTTTTGGGTTTTTTTTGCCATTTAAGTCCTTTTAATTCAAACTAGATTGGCTTATGCTCTTGACTTTAAAGTCTAATTCTATAAAGATTTAGCCCATTAATGGGAGTCAGATTCGACAGAATTCCTGATCGACACAATGAACAGCCTCATTCTTACTTGTTAGCAACATACTCGTCCACCCCCACCCCACTACAGCCCAGTGACCCCCTAATATTTTAGTCTAAAGAGGTAAAAAAAGATCAGCAAGCTCAGTTCTGCCCCCAGGCCACCCCATGAAGTGGGTGAGGGAGGGACAGCCCATAATAACTGGCAACAGTGCGAGAACATGGGACCCTCCCACCCCAACAAGGAGCCGCCCTCCTCTGCGGACAGACTGACCACAGCACTGGACAGAGGCGGGGACTGAGGGCTGTTTACAAACAGAGGAAAGAGTGGAGCTGCTCTGGTCCCATTCGCAGAGGTCAGCATCTCCATACTTCCCGCCCTCCCCCCCCCAAATTCCCATGGCAGGGGACACTTTGGTGGTGGCCAGGGGTGGGGGCTACTTCGAGTTTCCCACTGGCCTTCCACCACTGGGATCACTCTCCCGTGTCCTCTGGCCAGCAGCAACCTTGGAAGATGGTCTGGCAAACAGATCCTAAATGAAGTAATAATCTATTTATTTTGACTTACCGGTGCATTGTGTACTCCAGAACCAGAAAAACTGATAATGGTCTCCTTTTTTGTAATCAATCTCAATCAATTATTGAATTCTTCAGTACCTTCTTATTACTTCTCTCTGACACATCCGCATTTTAAAGAGAGATGGGCCTTAATGCAAGATAATGGTTCTCTAACTGGAGAAATCGGGCACCAGGAAAAAGGGATTCAAATGAGATCTGAGAAGGTGCATCTGTGGCACTCATGTGCGGCTCCCTCTCCTACTCACGGCACCGATTGCTCACTGATCTTGATCACAGCTAAGACTTCTCTGTGCCAAGCTCCAGGCAGTCGCATCCAGTCACTTGGAGCGGGCACACAAGTTCATCTAATCCATTTCCATTTCTAATCATTTCCATAAATCCTGAGTCCCCTCCAGGTCTGTGCTTCTGTGAGGTGACTAAGGCACCTGGACTGACCGTGTTCTGCCCAGTCACGCCACCAGAAGCCAGGGGGAGGTGTCTACCAGTTTTTCAAAAGAGACTTTTCAGTTCCCTAGTGAGGACAGGGGTGGGGTTTGCGGGAGGAGACCTATTATGCCAAGCAAAGTAAACATACCCGGTTGGAGTCTGACTACTAATTCCAACAAACCCCTGCTACAGAAGGGCTTTCACGTCTGACCACCCCTAGGAAAGTGGGCGTTTCTGTCCAAAATGTCACTCACTACCCTTTCACACCTTCCACACCAGATGCTCCATCCCATCCACCTCAGACCCAGAGAAAGAGAAAGGTCTCCCAGCCGGCCCCCAGGGACAGCCGGGAGTGGGGAGGCAGGAGGGCACGCTGAGGCTGTGCTTGCTAATGGAAGTTCTGGGAGATTCCCACCCTAGGAATCCCCTTCACAGGCCTGTCCTCTCAGAGTTCAAGTTGAATCTTCCTTCTCTTTCTCCCTGTTTCCCTTTGTTTCAAGGAGCAGTATATTGAACACTTATTATGCTTAAGGCACTGAAATAGACACCGAGACACAACACCTAAGAGACATAGCTGCTGTCTTCCGTAAGACAGGAGGGAGGAGCTACAGTTTGGCAGGGGATGCAAATACATGAACAAATAATTACCACAAAGTTTGTAAGCTACAGTGATTGGATTAGGGTGTGGCTGGGAGAGGGACCAACCGAATGATGGGTAGATGTAGAAATGGAGATTTGAGAGAAGTCATTTCATAAAGAAAGTTCACTAGCTAAGCCCATATATCAGGGGCCATTGCCATATACATAATTACTCTAAGGATGAAGAAAGCTAAGGCTTGTGAACCTACTGTATGCTAAGCTGTGGCAAGCCACACAGTGTAAGGTATTCATGTAAAATGTTAGTCTTTGGCCAACCGAAATGGGTTGTATTGGTTAAGCTAGGTTAAGTTAGGTTTGTTGCTGCAGGAACAAACAACTGAGAAGTCGCAGGGGATTAATTTTGCAAATGTTTTTTTTCTTCTTCATGCACTATGTTCAGTGTAATTGACAGGGGTCTCAGATCCATACAGTCACTCAGGGATCATGGCTGACTCTTACAGCATCATCTTATAGCTGCTGCTCCTAGAACACAAGGCCTCCTCAGTCACTGAAGCAAAAAGAGAGATAGCTGGAAGATAGAGAGCTGGCCAAAAGTGATATAGGTTATTTTCACCCACAACCCATTGGTCTGGACCAATTATATGGTTCTTTCTAAAAACATCATGACTAGTAGATATAGGGAAACAGGTGGACTGTCTGTGAAGTCTTCTTCTCTGTCACAGGGACCAAAGAAGGACTCTGCATTCTGTAAAACTTGAGTGTTTGGCTAATTAGAGGGTCCATTAGGGAACTCTGCATCTGGCTCCCTCAGGATCAAGCAAACTCTAGAGCCCAGGACTGGACATATATTCTCTCTAACTCCAAAGTGACTGGTCATGGAAGAGAACTGAGGAAAACCACAAGACTCAAGCTATTTCTGAGACCTCAATGAGCATAGAATTAACACAATAGTAATCATCATTAACACTAACTAAACACATACTCTGTACTACACTCACATCCCCATAGTATCTCATTTAAACCTTGCAAAAATAGCCCAGAGAGATAAACAGTATTATTAGCCCATTTGACATAAGAAGAAAATAAAGAAAAAGCACATGGTTTTTCATATTCTTCAATGAGTAAAATAGTAGAGCAGAAAATTGAACACACAACTACCCTATTCCCAAAAAAACATTCACTTTACCACCAAGCTATACTGCAGACACACACACACACACACACACACAATTTACAGTCCCAAGATCTGTATTCTCCGCATTTCTTTGTCACTAGCCTTATGATCTTCAGTCTGTCACTTTAATTCCCTGAACCTCAACTTCTCATCTATAAAACACAGATCACAGCGATACCTATTATCTTCTTTCATGATCTTACACAATAGCTAAAACTGTTTTTGTCAGCTAAAACTCCTCTGCTATTATGTGACCAAAAAACTAGTTGTAGATCAGACATTCCCCCAGGGATGAGGCAAGGGTCTGAAGGGAGTCACACCTGCTGGCTGGGGGACAAAACAAGACAGGACCCTGGTCACCTGAGGTCTTGCTAACACACCTGACATGGTCCCCGACAACAGCTAGAAGGGAGCCCTCTTGGCCTTCTCCATTGCCACCCTCTCGACAACTCTGACAAGTTCACATTCGTTTTTCCTGCAGAAGCTTCTGCAGTGTCTTTCCTAAGTGGGACAGCTACATCAGGACATTCCATTACATCATGAGGGTTACTGAAGAGTGGAGGGTCTGGCTTGCTGGCTGGGCTTTGGGTCTCACCCCTCCCCTACCCTCTTCCACTCCTGTAGTCTGGCCCCTGATTCCCCTTCCAGCCCCATCTCCTCTATGCCAGCCTCCCATACACTATGCTCAGGGAGCCCTGCACCAGCCTTCCCAGTCCACTCATCTGTCCCCCAGAGCACCCATCACATGTCTTACCCTTCCACAACTCACACCCTTTACTGGTGGCTTTTCTTCCACCTAGAATAGCCTCCCCATCTCCGCCTGCAGAAACCCTCCCCAGATGCACATGAAAATGTCAACAGCAGTTATCTGAGGGTGATGAGATTACAGATTATCTTTATCTCCTTCTTTCCAATTTCCTCTATTTGCAGATCTGGGGGAAGGAGCACATGTTACTTTGATAGTCAGAAAAACAAAATGAAGTCATGCTTGAAGTCCCTGCCCTCCTATGAGCCCCCTCCTCTTTGTCCCAGTTGGCAGTTCTCTTTCTCCTGTGAAATTTTATAGCTCTCAGCCCTGCCGTAAATTGTTCTGTGCTCTAGTTAGTTTGCTATGCATGAACATCTGATATCCTCAATCAAACTGTAAGCTCCATGAGAGCAGGGGACACATTATCACATCTTTCCTGCACTGCACAGCCCTCTGCCTGGAGCCAGGTGTATCTGAAATACTGAGTGAGTACAGTTGTCCCTCAATATCTGAAAAGAGTTGGATCCAGGACCCTCGTGGATCCCCAAAATCCAAGGATGCTCAAGTGCCTTATACAATATGGCATAGTTGCCTAGAACCTACACAGACCCTTCTACATGCTTGAAATCATGTCTAGATGACTTACAATGCCTAATACAATGTAAATGCCGTGTAAAGAGTTGTTGTGCTGTATTGTACAGGTTATAATGACAAGGAAAACGTCTGCACACGTTCACAGTCACAATGGGTTTTTTCAAATATTTCTGATGCATGGTCAGATGACTCTGCAGATGCAGAACCGGTGGATTCAGAGGGTGACTGTACCTACCAATTAGGGCATCCTGGTGGCAGTACGACATAGCATACAGTGGCTTGAGGAGCAGTCATGAAAGAACTAAGCAGCCTTAGAGTTTATATAATCCAATGCCCTACATTCATACAGTTCTGACCCTTAATTTGCCCACTAATTGGGTTTTATTACCCCCACTACATGAGGAGTCAAATAAGGCCTAAAGAGGGAAAGCGACTTGGCCCACGAGTCCAGAACCCACATCTCCTGTCTTCCTGCCCAGCACCTTAACCACTAAACCACAGCTGCCACTCCAAGACCTTATTAATAGCCATTTCTCTCTCCAGTATGTGGCTGGACATGGCTTGCCAGGTTAATAATTTGTTCATTAGGCGCCTAATGAATTACTTGTTAATTGCTAACTTGATGAACAGCCAGCCGTCCCCATCTGCCTGGAGAAATGGCAGCATATAACTGCAGAAGAGCCGGCCAAGCCCCAGTAGCTCTAGAGCAGGAGCAAGAGGATGGCAGCTCCCTATGGGTGGAAGCCTGTCATGGCTGGTCCCCTGAAGCACAACTGAGTCCCCTGGGAATAGGCACCTTCCATGGAGCCATCTCTTCTTGCTGGACCTATAACTGCCCCACAGCCCAGATCTTCATCCCCTCTGATCTTTCAAGCCCACTCTTCTTCCATTTTCTTCTATTTTCATTTTCTCTGAGCTTCCACCACTTGAAGTCAGCACTACTCAATTTAGGATGAAATTATCCCATATTATGTATGACATATAATGAGATGCCATCCTATTTTCTCAGAGTGTTGGTCCCATCTTCCCATCTCAAAAGCAGCTGTCCCCATCAGACTTCAAGCTCCCTAAGAGCAGAAACTACATCATTGTCATTCACCTTGAGTCTCCTATACCTAACATAGTGCCCAGCTCATAAGTAGGTATTAAAGGAGTGAAGGAATAACTCTATCCTCTCTATATAAATTTGTATGAGTTTGCTTAAGCTGCTGTAACAAAATGCCACAAACTGGATGGCTTAAACAACAGAAATTTATTTTCTCACAGTCTGAGATCATAGTGCCAGCTGGGCTGGTGTCTCCTGGGACCTCTTTCCTTGGCTAGCAGAGGCTGCCTCTTTGCTGTGTCCTCACATGGTCTTTCCTCTGCATGAGCACCCCCAATGTCTCTGTGTGTGTCCAAATTTTCTCTTCATATAAGGACACCAGTCACATCGAATTGGCCCACCCTAACCATCTCATTTTAACTTAATCACTTCTTTAAAGACCTTATCTCCATATAAAGTCAGTCACATCCTGAAGACTTATGAAATTGAAGTACATGATTCAGCCCCCAACAACCTCTCACTCCACCATGCCGACCTCAGTGCTGGGCACATATTTCATATTCAATCAATGCTCTGGAGCTGACAGGCATTCCATTTTCTCTGTGATAAGGACTCCTCTTGGTGGCTTGGGCTCCCAGTTCTGCATAGACCCCTGAACAACTCTGTGGAGTATTTAAGGCAAACCCTCTTGGTCATATCTGCTTCCCGATCCTAATGGCTCTGTTATTTTTGAAATCACTTTCGAGCTGCACTGAATAGAGATGATGATTTCTTGCATTTGCATAGCAATTTTTCCTATCAGAGCACAGTCTCATTTTATCCTCTCAGCATTGCTGTGAGGGAGGAAGAGGAGGTGTCTTAATGTCCAGCTTACGGACCAAGAATTGAAATAAGAGTTAGTCAATTTTCCCAAGTCAAGCTAACCAGGTACATGTCTTACCCTCCCAGGACCTTCCTTGGGAGCCCCTGTAGGAGAGACTTGGTGGTTTTCTTCTCTGTGTCTGAGCACCCAGCATGGGCCAGGCAGAGAGGAGATGGTCACCAGGAAGTTGGACATTACTTATAATGAAGAAGCCAGAGCTTCTACCCAGAGTAGCCTGAGAGTCAGACTGACCCCCACAGAGCCATCCAAATCTTCTCAGGCAAAACCAGCCCAAGGGCCCAGTGAAGGGCCAACCTCAGGTCCTGAGTTTCCCATATCAGGCCAGCTGGGCCCTGAAGGCCAAGATTAAACTGAAGATAAGTCTGGAAATATACCTATCATCACTTCCACACATTTGTAAGTGACAATAAGAAAAACGTACCTAGAGTACAATTGCAAAATCATTTCGCATAGTATTTATTTTTATCTCTTTATTTTTAGAAGCTGCCTCAAATGCATTGTGGCATGAAGCAGGGTAGGGATTTTAAGAATACACTATCTTACTTCACCCTCAGGGCCAGGCTTCAAAGGAGATAGGAGAACCTTATACCCATTTAGCAGATGAGTAAACGAAGAGAGATTAAGTGTCTGCCCAGCATGGGGCAGGGATGCTCACTGCCCTCTGCTCCACCCTCTTTCCTCTTTGTTCCCAGATTTGGTGATGGAGGGGGTTCTCTGAGGAATGGGGCCAGGAGAGATCCCTTCTAGGGGCAGGAGGAAAAGGAAACAGTTTCCAACATGCACTCCCCTAGTGGGCTCTACCATGCCCTCCTCTTCATTTCTGGGCTGGTTACCCATATGTTGACATGACTTTCTGGACACAAATGGCTCTTGATTTTTCCACCCCTGTTTGGCCTGTGAACAGCAGCTTTGCAATGTCTTGTAGGAAAGTCCAGATACACACTTAGGAGAGAGAAAGGACCAGCAAATGTGGCCTTCCTATACTCTTTAGCCAGCAGCTTCAGTTTGCACTAGGGGACAGTATTGTTTCCCCTGAGTCCTGGGCACAACTGGGCCACATCTGTTACTCTGTCTGATCATCCCCAACATGGTCAGAAACAAATTGTAGAATAAACAAGTCAGTTTCTCACCAGTTTGATGCAATGAGAATTTGTGATTGATCCCACCTCTCCCACATCTGTACCACCACTGCCTCATTTCTGTATTCTTCTCCAATGAACACAAGTGCCCCAAGACAAACACATCCACAGACACATCCACAATGCTGGATGTGGAGAGTGGAAGTGGCCCACAACATCCAATCCTCCTCCACTCCCTCCCTGCCAAGTCTCCAGCTTGGGTGTGGTCTGCCTCCCCCCTCTACCCCTCCTCCCTAATTGAAGCTTGAGCTCCCTATGATTTCCCCATCTCTTCAAGTCCTTCCACTCCCTGGATAGAGTCCTTCCTGCATATTTGCTGCCAGATGATATCAAAATCCACAACCGCTTGGCACCAGCTGCTTGTCATGCATGCTAAGGGTGCAAAAGAACTGGTCCCTAGGGGAGCAGGAACATGGAAAGTCTCAGCTGGGATGGAGGAAATGAAGGTGTCAAAGGAGCTGTCACTCAGAGACCCGTTCTGAGCAGGTCCAAGGCAGCAGCTAAGGTCCAGATGAATGCCATTGCAGTGGTGGGCTGCAGGCACTTGACCAAGCCAGTGGCTGTTGCAGGGATGTCAGATACACAGCTTGAGTTCTCAGGGATTCTGAAAGAGGAGGAGGAAGCTCCAGGAAACCAAGCCCCCCAGAATGAGATGAGAAATGCACTGAGGCACAAGTGAATTGCACGCCCTGGAGCCAGGGCTGGGAACCTGGAGAAGGCCTCCTGCAGCCCTGAGAAAAGAGAAACTTGGGAAACTGACTGGCTTCCTGTCAGCACATCTGGAAAGGGACTGCATCCCCATCGGCTTGTGAAAATTCTTGACCCTTCAGTCCTGTCCACAAAATCCAGTTTCACATTACACTGGTTTTGGAAACAGGCCCATGGCTGGCCCCTCTGGGAATCAGGAAATGGGAACAGCCTGCAGAGTAAAGAGCACTTCTGGCTGAGCCAGATCATGGCAGGTGGGCACAGCCACCTCCTTGGCAGACAACAGAGCCCCTGTGGAGGCCAAGCTGGCAGTGTCCCTTAGTACTTTCTGCCTCATGCCTCCCTCTGAACAGAAGCAAGAACTGGCCTCCTTGCAAGGCATCTCCAAGGCTGGTCCCACCTTCGTGCTGCATGAAGTCACGCTTAGAGTCGGGGAGGGTCTTCTTGCTAAGTTTCCAGACCAGGAGACCTTAGAGTTTGCTTTACCAGCTCTTCGAGAACCTTGGGAGGGTTTTCCCAGGCTGAATCAGGTGACTTCCCAGGAGTCAATCCCAAAGCATCTCCCCCAGCAGCCACTAACCAAACTCACTGGCAGGAGCTGGGGAATGTGATGTGTCCCTTTTCTTTCTCAACCAGGGGTCCTCAAGGTCAGTTTGGAAATAGCTCTTGTCTTCCTCTTGCTTAATCTTTATAGTTCCCAATGTCTTAGACGTGTTGTCATAAGCTCTTCAAAAGCCTGGGACCCTAGGGCCATCCTTCCTGCAAATCCTCTCCCTCCACCTCCCTCCCAGGCTGTCCAAACAGCTGGTATTCCCCAGAAGTAAAAAGAGATCTGCCCCCACACCACACTCATTGCAGAGGAGGACTTAGCTTTGTTTTGTTTTTAATTAAACTTTAAAATATATACAGATTCAAAGGAAGTTGTAAAAATAGAGCTGCTTCACAGACCCTTTGATCAGATTCCCTGAATAGTTACAATTTATGTAACTATACTATAGTAGCAAAACCAGGAAATCCATATTACACATGGGTATGTAGCTCTGCCATTTCAGCACATGTAGACTCATGTAACCTCCAGTAAAATCAAGATCTGAAACTGCTCCATCACCACAACCCCGCCCCCCTCATCTCTACACCATCCCTTCCCCCTAGCTGTCACTCATCTGTTTCCCATCTCTATCATGTTGTTATTTCTGGTCTCTGACCCACTGAGCTTTGGCCCTTGAAAACCAGCTTACAGACTAGGTAGATCCCAGCTAAGAAATGACCAAAGCACGCAGCCTGGGACAGAATGACCCAGGATACAGGGAGCCCAGCCTCCCTTAGATGTACACAACCCACATACCTGGCATGTGCCATGACTCAGTCCTCATCTGCCTATTTGGGGCCTCCCTGATCTCTTCATTGTCTCATTCAGACCCCAAGTCCACTGCTGCTCTAGACAGTCGCTCACCTTGCTGGTCCATTGCCCTCCTGCATTCCCTAAAGCAGCTTGCTCTCTGCTGCCCCCATCAGGCAGTCTAGGCTCAAAGCGACCCGACCAGAATTTTAATTTGAAATTCTTCCAAGTCATGTTTCCCCCGTCCTGTACCTACATAATTCATTTTTATTACCTAAATATAGGGCTTAATATTGGTCCCTGTTAAATTTCATCTTGTTTGTTATAGGCATCATCTCAGCTTGTCAGGATGTTTCCATACCCTCAGCTATCTCTCCGGACCTCAATTATCCCTCCTAACTGTCATCTAAAAATTTAATAATCCTGTTCTCTGTGTCTTCATCCATGTCATAGATGAAATTGTTGAAAAGAGTTAGGACAGAATTCTATGGCACACTATTAGAGGGTCCCTTCTCAATGGAAATGACTGAGAGGTGGGAGGTGAGTTACCCTCTTTAGAGAGAACTATCCAGTGGCGCTCAGTCTACCCAGGTGCCCTGACAATTGGACTTCATTTTTTCATTTACTCACAAGGCGACCAAGAATGATTTTACACTGCCTTCTCATGACTGACTAACCCCAATAGCCAGATCTCATCAGCCTGGTAAGTATAAGGACGTCACACTTTCTCATATCCATTCACTTAACCAAGGATCTAATTTGAGACCCCATTCACTTAACCAAGGATCTAATTCTCAGCTATCCCCAAGAATCCAGAGGTTGTATTCACTCATATAAATCTCAACTGTCCCTGAAGCTGGCTGGCTGCTGCCTGCAAAGGAAACAGAAATCAGAAGCAAGCTTTGCTGGCCTTGCCACAGAGTTCTTGCCCTTTAATCAAAAGTTTGCAGCAGCCTGGCACAGTGATACATGCCTATAATCCCAGCAGCTGGGCAGGCTGAGGCGGGAGGATCTCGAATTCAAAGCCAGCCTCGGCAACTTAATGAGGCCCTTAGCAACCTAGCAAGACCCTCTCTCTAAATAAAATAGTTAAAAAAGGGCTGAGGATGTGGCTCAGTGGTTAAACTCTCCTGGGTTCAATCCCTGGTACTTAAAAAAAAAAAATGTTTGGAGCTTTTCCCCCCAAGATCTAACCAGAGTTCTAGGATAACACTGGTCACTGTGGATTCCAGTGGCACCCCTATCGGCCTGGCCCTGGTGCTGACCCCCTTTCTCCCTAGTAGGGAGCATGCTGTCCTTTCCTGCCTGCAGTAGAGACTACAGCCGTCCATTGCAGTTTTCAACATGAGCATGGGGACCCAGTCCCTAGACAGGACCCCCTTTTCTTGTGTAGGTCCAGAATAAAAACAGAGACATTAGAGAGGGATGGTCTGCAAAGCCACCCTGTGATGCCTGATTCCCACGTGCAGGTGCATCACAGAAGGAGAAGGGCAGCTCCTTGGCTGCCACCCCCAGCACCCTGCTGGGCAGAAGTGCCCTGTTACACTGATTTACCAATCAAATGGTTATCAAAAAAAGACAAAAGGGAGTTCGGTTGTTCTGCTTTGCTCTAAGTGAACTCATGCTGGCTTCTAACAATCACTTTCTCTTCCAAGAACTCACAAATCACCAGTTTCAGTCATCCGCGTTGGAACTTTGCCAAGAATCAACATTGAAGTTCCTGGGTAATCACTCCCAGACGCGGGATGGTACCAGGCCAGTGGTGATGTGTGGTAAAGAGTCTTAAGTGGAAGCCAAGCTTTCTCCGGCCCTGCCAGCTGTTCTTTCCTTTACTCACCATTATAATCTCACACACACCCAGGCAGCCCCAGAGGCTGCCCTCAGAAGACCCCTCTAACATGGACATGCACACGGATAGCCAAAGCAATGTCCCTGGCTCTTTCCTGTCCTGTCTTTTTTGTCTCTCTCAGAACTGCTGTGCCCTCTCTCATTCCACTCTCTCCCTAGAGGTAACAGACATCTTCATGGCTCTGTCACTATGACTGCTGGTCCACAGAAGAAGGGGAGCCCGGCACATGGGCAGGGTGCTGGCCGGCTCTACCCATGTCGCCAGCTCACCTCCATCCGTCAGTGCAGCCCTCCCTGCGTGATGAGTGATGGAGCATTGACTGCCAGTTCGCTAATGCCTTTGTCTGTGGACACTGCAAAGACACCCCCTTCCACAGAGGACTCCTAAGGCTTAGACTTGAGTCTCTTGGGAATTATAGTAATTAAAGCTGAGAAGAGCTACATGCCGGAACCCCTCCCTAACCCATCATCTCTGGGCTTACAACTGGGCTCCAGCTCCAAGGTCATTGTGCCCTCCTCTAAAGGTGCCCTTCTTATTTCCTTCCTGCCCCTCTCTCCTCTCCACACCAGGCCTCAGGTGGCTCAGGGCTCATCTTTTCCCAGCCACAAATAAGAGATCCCTGGGAAGGCAGGTACCTTGGAAATCCAGCCTTAGCATTTAAAGTTGAGCCCTACAGGGTGGGTCTCTGACAGGGAAGCATTTCGTCCAGGCCTTGCGAGGACTAGGGACTGGGTCAGAGACAATATCGGAACTAAAGGGACTCATTGCCATCCAGGCCTATCTGTCAATTCCATACTGAGCAAACTGAGACTCCAAAAACAGGAGTAACTTACTCAAGTTCAGCCAGATGGTCCCAGAGCCAGGTCCCCCTTCCACTTTCTGCCACAAGTTGAAGCAGCAGGAGACCTCACTAGAACTGAGCAGACACTGGCGCCAGAGGGTTAGACTTCTCAGTCTTCAGAGCTGTGAGTCAAAATAAGCCTCTTCTCTTTATAAATTACCTTGTGTTGGGTGTTCTATTATAGCAACGGAAAATGAACCAAGACAGAAAGTCACAGGATTATTTTGCTTCTGAGCACCTAGCTGCATATACCACACTCCTACCCAAGCTCTTGAAAAGGCAAGAGGCTTCGGCAGCAACTAATCAAGGTAAAGGGAATGTGCACACAGAGAAGATGACCATACTAGCGAGAAAGAACTTAGCCCTACACAAGGTGGGAATAGGGTTGCTATGGTATGGATATGGCTCAAATGTCCCCCAAGGAACTATGTATTAAAGGCTTGGTCACCAGAGTGGCATTATTGAGAAGTGGTAGAACCTTTAAGAGATGGGGCTTAGTGGAAGATCCTTGAGTCATGAGGGCTGTACCCCCCAAAAGGGATTAAGGTAATTCCTGTGCAATCCCTTGTTAGTGCTCAAGAGAGGGTGGTTATCAAAGGAGCAAGACTTGCTGTACACAGGGTTATACACCTAGAATCCCAACCATTTGAGAGACTGATATAGGAGGATTGCAAATTCAAGGCCAGCCTGGGATGGGGATGTAGTTCAATGATAAAGCACTTGTCTAGCATGTGCCAGACCCTGGGTCCAACCCATGTCAAAAAAAAAAAAAAAAAAAAGGAGCAAGTCTGGCTTCTCCTCTTCTCTCTGCCTCCCCGTTCAAGGTATTCCCGCATCCACCACCCTCACCAGAAGCCCATCTTGAACTTTTTGTTTTTGTTTTTGTTTTTGAAATGAAGACTTACTGTGCTGCATGGGCTGGTCTCAACCTCATAGGCTCAAGGGATTCTCCCACCTCAGCCTCCCAAGAAGCTGGGATTACAAGTGCATCCCACAGTACCCAGCTCAGATCTTGAACTTTGAATATCCAAAACTGTAAGCTAAACAAACCTCTTTTCTTCATAAGTATCCTGTGTCAGGTATTTCACTATAGTAATGAAAAGCTAATAATACAGGAGCAGAAGAATGGCCAGTCTCATAATGCCTTGCCTTTGTGGACTTGGGAGCATCACAACAGTGTTTATGAGGAGGAGTGGCATTGCTTTCTTAGACGCTGTAATGGTAGCTCTCTCCATGTGGTGGAACAATTGGAATGTCATTGTCAGTTGAGTTATACCAACTTCCTCATTGTTTTTCTTTGCAAAACGAGGATGATAATAGGATACACTACACAGGATGTTTGTGAGAATTAAATGAGATGCAAAGTACCTAGTACAGCTTCTGGTATATAATCAGCACACAATAAATGTTAGATTTTTATTATTGTTTTTATTTCTCTCTTGATGAAAAATGTATTATTTTTACACTGTTGTAAAACTAAGAAAACCGAGTTAAGTTTTACAAATTTCATTGCTGAAATCATGACTCTGGACAGTTCTATTACATTTGTGTTATTTAAACAACAAAAAAAATATCCCTTCTCAGGAAAATTTGGAGGAAAGTGCTCCCTACAGCCCCCCAAGGCTGTGCTCATGCCCATAAAACATTCTCCACATCCAGGGCCGTTGCTCCAGCTCCTTGGCATATGCTCACAGTTTAATTCCCAGGTGGTAGGGTAGATGTTCTGATACCTCCTTTATTTGATTCTGAAACTCCAGGGAAAGGCAGGTTGTAGAGCTGTACCTATGCCCCTTTTGCCCCTGGTCTGATCACATTGTGCACAGATGGCTGGGCAGGTTGTCGTCCATATGACCCCACCTCCTGCACAAAGGTCTCTTTGCTGGGTCCTGCATCTCTCCCAAGCTTCACTCCTCAGGACCCTCACCTGGGCACAAGCTGCTCAGAGTCTTGGGGGGGTGTGGAATTACAACGATGCATGGCTTATGGACAGGGACACATTCTGAAAGTGTGTCATTAGGCAATTTCATCCTCACATGAGCACCGTAGAGTGTGCTCACACAAACTGCATGGCCCAGGTCAGCCGCTCCACCTGATGCAATTAAAAGATACGATAAACTTGAGACGATAAACATGAGACATGCAAGGCTGCCGCTGGCGTCACCTGACATTATTTTACAGTAAAGTTTTTTTAATATGTAAGTAGGAGTACACTGTAAATAACCATAAAAAGTATAATATAGTAAATACACAAGCCAGTAACGTAGTCATTTTCATTATCAAGTATATGCACTGTGCCTAATTGTGATCACTATCCTTTTATAGGACTGGCAGCCAGGTTTGTTGACACCAGCATTACCACTCACACAAGAGTAATGTACCGTGCAGCAGGGATGTGGCAGCTGTGATGCCACTAGGTAACAAGTTGTCAGCTCTATTACAATCTTACCAGACCATCAGCATCCTATATACAGCTTAGCATTGACCCAAAAGTGATTTTGCAGCCCACCACGGCTATGCAAAGACTACGGCTGCTCTTTTCATAGGAGCATGAAGCAGGGCTATCTTTCCATGTTGCAGGGACTTCTGGTACCCAAGCCTGTCATTCCCAGCTCCATTCCTGACCTCCCTGCTCATATTCTAACCCCTCTACTAGCCTTTCCCCTTTCCAGGATGACAGACAGCCTAATACTGGTACCATCACTCCAGGGAGCAGGGTGCATGTTCTGATTGGTCAGAGTCCATGCTGTTCCCAGCATGACAGCCATACCAGATGTCAGCCTGTTTCTGTATTTTCCATCAAATCCCCTACTTGTTCCCCCCAAGTGGGGGGAACCGAGAGGCTGACCATACCCCTTCAAAACTCTATGCTTGTCCTCCATAGCGTTGTTCGTAGTCCTCTCTCCTAAAATGACTTTCCTTTACTGATCCAGCCCCTACCCCTACTCCAGGAGGATGTTCAAGAGACTATTCCTCCTGGAAGCCTTCTTAGACCATCTGGAACCCACAATATTTACTTCTGCTTTCTAATTCCTGGACGTCTCTAATGTTTACACAGGTCGTTTTCAAACTGCAGGTGGTGTATCACTAGAAGGTCATGGAAATCAATTTGATGGGTCATGATGAACATTCTTTAACACAATGAAATATAAAACATTGGAATATATCACCAGTGATAAATATTGATTCTAAGCAGCACATATACATATACCTGTGTTACATACTAATGTGATATAAAATATGTTTCTGAGTTGGAAAACACTGGATATTAGTGCCTCTGTCCTAAAAACAGTACCATGAACCTATAAACTGCCTAACATCTCCACCAAAGAGAGGAGAGTGGGAGGCAAGCCAAGATGGAGCATAGCTGCCTGGTCGAGAAAGCTGGAGCTGGAGACACACTGTCAGAGCGCCCACAATTTGGCAGGAGAAAGGAGTCAGTCAATCAAGGACAAGGGCAGTGAGTGGGCTTCTCTGCACACCTCTGTCGCTGGCACACAAAACTAAACAGCAAGAGTTCAAAGTAAGTGTTGATGAATGATGGTGCAGATTAGGCTACGTCACTTGGCAAGAACAAAAGAGAAATCAAACTCTCCTTGGCTTCCTGTGGTTTATTCTTACATCCACTGTGGGTATGATGACTGTCCAGGGATGCTGTCCTCCATGCAGGGGATCAGAAATCTGTACTACCTGCACCATGTTGCACTTCCTGCTGCATGCACACTTGGATGTCATATGTCACTTAAAGGTGTTCAGCCTGGTCACACAGCTGCCACTAACTGCCGAGGCTCGCCTTGCTATTTGGTGAGCAGTGAACATCTCTGCCACAGCACAGCCTCGGTACTTATCTCTGCCTGACTCTAAGCATAAACCTCACCTCTCCACTGGTCCTTCCACAGGACTTCTGGTGGTCTGCTCTACAGCTAGCACCATCTGATCGCTAGAGACTCAGAGATAACAAAGGCCCTACCCCAGGTTGGATGGCTCTAGAAGCAGTCCCTCAGGGCCAGGGTGCACAGGGCTGCAAGGAATACCAGCAAAAAAAGAAAGGCAGGGGTCCCCGGAGGTGTGCTTTGTTAAACCAGCTACCTCAGTGGGAGTCAGAAGGATGCGGAAAGCTTCACAGGAAAGCTGAGAACAGAGTAGAGAAGGCTACTCCATTGTGAAAAGTTCAGAGGAGAGGTTTACAGAGCTTTCAACAAGGAAGTAAGATGATCATATTTGTGTTTGGAAAATAATTGTATCCATGATATAAAGGAAAGACTTTTTAAGACCCCATTAAAGACACAGATGACATCCCGGGAATAGGGCCCAATATTGTTCTGTAGCATCTGCTGCTTCTAATAGGGTTGCCCTGTAAGACATGGACTTGAATTGAAACAAAGTAACCCTAATTATTTTCACATGATCTGCACAGCTTCCATCAACTGCCATTCAGAAAGGTTGGGGGTGTTTCATGCTCAGCCATAAACTGGGAGGCAGTAAGAAAGTGACCCTCTCTGTCCTCAGCATGCCCCATGACAATGTGGAATGTTGTCTGTAACTGACCCTCTGACATCCAGGAGACTTGTCCTGATCTCCCTCCTCCTCACTCCCATGGATGTGCAGGAGATGCTGCAGGGACAGCTTGATCAAGGCCCTCCATCCCCAAGTGCTGAACAGAGAACATGGGTCAACAGCTCTGCCACCCTAAGCCCGATTTGGGAAGAAAGACTGCAAACCAAAATGTACATTATTTCTGTAGGCCCCAGATTATCCAGGTCCTGGTCTGGCTCTTTCTTTATAAATAACATATATGCACAAGTTTGGGGGTGTTTTTTTTTAAACCAAGGATGAGAGGAGAGGGGAATAAAGATGTTTTCTCATGTGGCTTTTAAATAAAGAATGATCAGCTAAACACCCCCCCAAATTAGGCAGGTCCCAGGGAGACCCACAAAGATGAGGCATGGGACTTCATGTTCATATACCCATCAGCACAGCAGCCCTAAATTATATTTGACATTTAATTAAAACCCCAAGGCAGTGAAGTCAAGAGCTGAGCTACTACAGTACTAGAAAAGGAGTTGCTCTTTGGGATAGATTCATTTATCTCCTGTCACCAAAGGCATCAACACCCACCCCCTGCCACCACCCCTCTGCCCCTGCAGCACCACTCACCACCACTGAGAAAAATACTACGGAAGCGGAACTGAGGTCCGCCCTCTCCTGCCCTCCCTTCGTCCCCTCAGGCACTCAGATGCTTGCACTAGCCTATCTGGGGTTCCATGCCATCCAGAGCTGGGGTTCCTCCTGGCCGCCTCCCACCTCCCACTCCCACTCCCCACCCAGGGCCTTTCCTAGAGTCTGTACTGCGCCTTTCCAAAGAGCAGGGAGACTTTTTTTCCTCTTCTGTCTTTCCCTTCCTTCCTTCCCTCCCTCCCTCCTCTCTCCTTCCCCAACCACATCCATGTCCCAGGCCAGGTCAGAAGCTATAGCCCACAGGTCAGATGCCTCTGGCCGCCTGTCTGTCACAGCCCACAAGCTAAGAATGGCTTTTTTTTTTTTTTTTTTTTTGGTACCAGGGGTTGAACTCAGGGGCACTCAACCACTGAGCCACATCCCCAGCCCTATTTTGTGTTTTATGTAGAGACAGGGTCTCACTGAGTTGCTTAGTGCCATGTCATTGCTGAAGCTGGCTTTGAACTCGCAATTCTCCTGTCTCAGCTTCCCTAAGTGCTGGGATTGCAGGCGTGCACCACCGCGCCCGGCTAAGAATGGCTTTTTGAATGTTTAAATGGTCAAAAGAATAATATTGTGTGACATGTGAAGATAACACAAAATTTGAACTTCAGTGTTCATAAGTAAAGTTTGATTGGAACTCAGTCATTTCATTTTTTTTTTTATGGCCTTGAGCTGCCATAACAAAATGCCATAGACAGGGCAACTTAAACAATAGAATACATTCTCTCACATTTCTGGAGGCTGAAAGTCCAGCATCAAGGGGCTGGCCAGGCTGGTTTCTTCTGAGGCCTTTCTTTGGCTTGTAGGTGGCCATCTTCTCCCAGTGTCCTTATGCACTGTGTGCCAGTGTCCTGATCTCCTCTAGGACACCAGTCACATTGGATTAGGGTCCAGCATAGTGACCTCATTTTAACTTAATTACCTCGTTAAAGGCCCTGTCTCCACAGATAGGCACATTCTGACATACTGGGGGTGAAGACTGCAGTATATAAATTTGGGGTGACACGACTTGGCCCATTGTACATGCTTTTACACTCTAGTGATAGAATCGAGTGATCATGACAGAAACCGCATGGTCCACAAAGACCACTAGAGATCATCTTTTACTGCTGATGGTCTACTTACCTTCTGGCTTTATATAAAAGTTTGTTGGACTTTGTCCTGGACAAATCCACTCCCCACAGATTCCTCAAGAGTCACTCCTCCCTTTCCTAATTCTGAATTCAAGCAGCAACTTAAATGCCTCTCATTTTCACCTATAAAGCCCTTCCTATTCTTCATGCTATTTGTTATTGTTTTTAATTGACAAATTAAAAATGTACGCACTTATGGGATACAGCCTGATGCTGTGAAACGCGTATACATTGTGGAAAGCTAATCTAGCGAATTTTCTCTCTATTCTTCCATATACCAGCACTGACTTGTGGCTTTGCATGTGACCACTCCTGGGGGTATTTGCATTTAAGCCAAAGAAATGAGCCTCGAATGAGAAACCCTGGGTGGACAGAGGACCCAAGTAGAAATCCAGTAGTCTCACAATTCTGCTCCCTCTGCGTGAGACTGGGTGTGGGACTGGCAGTAACAGGCCTGGAGAGTCAGCGCTGGGAACAGGAAGCAAAGCTGGGGCTGAGACCTGCATGCAGCTGTCGGGGCTCTGAGTATGGAGAGGTCCTAGGAATGAGTCTCAGGGATACACCCAGGAGGAAAAGTGCCAGATGATGTTGGGCCCGAGGGCCCTAATAGGCAGAGGCGTCAGAGGGGCCCCAGAGAGAAGAGAGTGAGGAGAGAAAGGGCCAGGAAAGAAGGAAAGCCAGGCGACCAGGAAGGAGCTGCTTATAGTAAGCACAAGGTCATTGTGACATCTCCTGGAGAGTGGACCCCTCACAACACAGTGTCCCAGAGTGCTAAATGAGATGCTGCATCTTAAGGGAACAGCCATGGAGACGTGAGGCCAGGGCCTGGGCCCCAGGACCATCATGCTGCATTAGCGGGAAGGTCACCTGGGCACAAATCTAAATGGGGCATGGAAACAACGCAACAAATAAGTAACAAGGTCCCTGCTCCTACCAGAACAGACAGGGCTTGGCTAGGAACCCCCAACACTCCCCTGGGGAGCTGCTCAAAGAGCATGGAACAGAATTCAACAGAGGGGCACCAACATAGGCCTGCCTGAGCCCCTACAGGACTGGTCCAGTCCTGGCCCCAGCACTGCCAAGCGCTGGCTGTGACCTTAGACAGCTACATCCTCAGCCTCGATGCTCTCCTCCAGGGCTGGGCCAGGTCCTTCCAGGCCCTTCCAAAAGTACCAACTCTTGGAGAAGCAGCAATAAGAGATTAGTCCTAGGATAGGCCCTGGGGAGGGGACTGGGGAGCAAGAGAGGGTGTTGGTTGGGCTCAGCCCAGAAACCCCCGCTGTGGCCTCACTGCCATGAAAGCTTGATAAGATCACATGGCAAGAGGAAAAACAATAGCCTTGCAAAGGAAGCCCACAGCTGATGGGTGGGTTGCTCGGGGAGCTGGCATGCAAGCTCGCCTGCGTGAGTACAGGGGCACACTTGTGCACACACACACACAAGCAGCTTTGGGTGTGCTCCCAGCTAAAGATGAAGAAGCTCAGCAAGGAGAAAGAGTCACCAAGAGGAAAATGAGCAACCGAGGCCGCTCTCAGCACAATATTTCCTTGAAGAACTCACTAGGAGCAAGAAAATGGCTTCAGGCCCCTGGCAATTGTCTGCCTCACTCTAACTGGCTGGCAGGAAGGGAGAGGGACAGGGAGAGACTGTGGTAAGAGAGGATGGCTCAGAAGCAGGGTGTGCTGGAAAATATCTAACCCTCTATAGAGGAAAAAGCCACAATCAAACAGAGCTGTGATCAGCAGGGAGGAGAGAGGAACATTCTGGGCACGGAGGCTTGTGGTCAAATAAAAGGTCTCACAGCCTCCTTTCCTCCCCTCATGGTGTACATTTCCATTTCTCCTTTCTCCTGCCTGCACACCAAGCCTCCAGCTCTAGCCCTAAAGCTCTGCACTCTTTTTTTTTTTAAAAACCTTTATTTATTTGTATTTTGTATGTGGTGCTGAGGATCGAACCCAGTGCCTCATGCGTGCGAGGCAAGAGCTCTACCATTGAGCCACAACCCCAGCCCCAAGCTCTGCACTCTTAACTCTTGTTTTAAGAAACTTTTCCCTTAACTCCCAGACACATCCAGGCCTCATGCCCTGTCATCCATGTTCTCTGAGACTTCTTAATCTATCACACACTCCTGAAACAAAACCCACACTCACCTTGTTTAATTCTGCTCTTTAAGTTCAAGCTGGAAATGACTTCAGGGATGTCTGTCTTCATACTTGCAGACATGAGTACCATTTGTTATTTGGGGCCAGTGGGGAGGAAGTGAGACTAGAAAATCAGTCAATTATTCCAGATCAGCTGGCCTGAAATAATTCTTCTGTCAGGGCCTGAGAATCTCCCACCTGGAGCAAAACCCAACTTTATTCAAAGCACGGGTTCTACATTAGGAAGTGGTTTCACAAGATGATTACTGGGAGAAAGGAAGCTGTCTTTCCATGCTCTCATCCTGAAACAGCCTTCCTTGCCTTTAATATTGTGTCATGGAGCCACCATCTACCAAATCAGCAAAGTCCCAAGTAGAACATGTTTACATTTTGTATTAGTTCATTTTCTGTTACTATAACAAAATATTGGAGGCTGGGTACTTTATAAAGAAAAGAGGTTTATTTAACTTACAGTTCTGAAGGTTCAAATGGCATGGTGCCAGCCACAGCTCAGCTCTGGTGAGAATTTTATGGCAGATGGCATCACAATGATGGGAGAATGTGTAAAATGAAGAGATCACGTAAGACAGAAAGTCAAAAGACTGGGGTTTCACAAGGAAAATTTGATCACTCCCCTCAAGGCAGAACCCCCAATGACCTCTGCTAGGTCCTACCTCTTCACATCACCACACTGGGGACCAGACTTCCAAAAGTGAAACTCTGGGGGACACACACAGGACTTATCCAAACCATAGCATATTTCTAGCAGGTGGTGTGTTCCATATGCCTACTACCCACATGAAGTGGAGTCTGCTTTCTCATTGGCCTAAAAATGCCTCCCTCAGATACTCATTTCTGGGATTCACATGTGCTCCCTGGCCAACGGCAAAGAGCAAGAGAATGAATTCTCTGGCTAGTCCTACTGCCTTAAGCCCTGTGTGTGGAACCCCAGTAAGCACTGGTGTCTTCAGAGGGTGGAGTCCAAGCTTCCCTTGAGACAGCAGCTTTCCACTTGCCTCCTTGCTCTCACTTTCCCTGGGCTGAACACATGAATTCCTGCACATATGAGTTTCCTGTGGCTGCCATAACAAATCATCCTCAACTCAATGGCTTAGAACAACAGAAATGTGTTCTCTCACAGTTGTAGAGGCCAGCGGTCTGACATCAAGACATGGGCTTGGCTGAGTGCCCTCCAGAGGCTCCAGGGTACAGTCCTTCCTTGCCCCCTCCTGCTTCTGGTAGCTCCCAGCATTCCTTGGGCTGCCTCACCCGATCACTGCTGCCACCTCCACCTGGCTGTCTTCTCCATCTCAATCCAGTAGGATCTTATCTTGAAGTTCTTCATTCCATCTGCAAAGAACTCATTTCCAAATAGGTCACATTCTCAGGTACTGGGGGGCAGGACTTAGGCCTAGCTTTTTTTTTTTTTTTTTTTTTTTTTGGTACCAGGGTTGGTACTCAGAGGCACCTGACCACTGAGCCACATCCCCAGCCCTATTTTGTGTTTTATGTAGACAACGTCTCACTGAGTTGCTTAGCACCTCGTCGTTGCTGAGGCTGGCTTTGGACCCACGATTCTCCTGTCTCAGCCTCCCAAAGTGCTGGGATTACAGGTGTGCACCACCATGCCTGGCTCTCAGCCTAGCTTTCATTAGCCACCACTCACCCCACTAAACTTCCGCTGGCCACCTGCAGCCCTCTCCCACCCCTCTTCAGAGGAGCCTCCCTGATCACACTCACCCCAGAGCCAGTGAGGAAGGAGAAGATTGGACCAAGACTCTGGGCATGGGCTCTGTCACTTACCAGCTCCTCTCAGTGTCTCTGAGCCTCAGTTTCCCACCTGCAAACAGAGACAACCCCTTCCTCATGGATTGGTAAGAACTAAATGGCCACATGCATGAAAGAAGCTGCCCTCCAACAAACTCCCAGTAGACGTGTACTCTGTGGGGACCTGATCCCCCATCTCAATCCCCTCTCTCTCTCTCTCTTTCTCTCTCTCCCTCTGCTAGTGCTGTGTGATTGCTTGGCTCTGCTGGCCTCGTTTCTCCAGCCTAAGCATCCTTAGGAAGGGGAAGGGTTTGGGGTTCCTCTGGAATCTCCCACGGCACGAGGCACAGCTAGAGTCTGTGAAGACTCCATCCCAGAACGTTGCACCACAGTCCCCAGAGGCCTGTATTCCAGATGGGAAAAGAAGCCTTGGCCTAGGTTCCAACCTCTGTGTCCCTCTGATCACCTCCCTGGTTCATTCACCCTTGGGCCTCACAGGAGAGGCAGGGCCAGTCTGGCTCCTACAGGCAGTGGCCAAGTGGGGAGGGGGCAGCAATGGAATGAGGGCCACCGAGATCCAATTCCACCACGATCAAGGAAAGCGGGAGAAGCTCCAGGGGCCAATTGCTGGGTGTAATTAGAGTGAAGAGCGAATCACAGCAGGCCCAGAACCCCAAGGCCAGACAGGCTGGGCCCAGTCCTGTTCCAGGAGGACCCTGTGGTCAGCCAGGCAGGAGGAGATCTCTCTCCATTAGGTCCTGGCAGGGAAGGGCAAGCGGGCTGCTCTGCATCATCTGGGTGGAGCGGCTGAGTGGATGTGACATAATTGAATGAGGCCTCTGCATCCTCCACCCAGAGCGGGGGAATTAGCAGTCCCGAGACTGCGTTCCGCCCCATCCGCCTGCATTGCTGCGCTCCACCGCTGCCCACCGTACCTAGGGTGCAGGTGGGGTGAGGGTGCTGGGAAAGGGCTCTGAACAGGGTTGTGGAAAGAAAGAGGGGGTAGGGAGAAGGACAGGCGGCCTTGTCCAGGAAACCCTGGGATCAGGGGTGTGGTGATGGGAGGGAGCACAGAACCACAGCACAGAGCGCTGGCCAGACAGATGGTAAGGGGGTAGCCAGAGGGAGGAGGGAGGAGGGGAAGGCAGGCAGAGAGCATGAGATGGGAGCCAGATAGACAAGGAGATAACAAATGACGGCAGCCGGAGATACAGAGAGGAGCTGAGGTGAGGGGAACAGAAGGGAGAGAAAAAGAAGCTTAGGAAGAAAGCTAGACTGATCTGCAGCCCAAGGAATTGGCAGGATGATAGGAGCTTGCGGAACACCAGCCGGAGCCCTCCTCCACAGGACAGCAGCCCCTCCTCCTCGATGCTCACTGTGTGACGGTCACTATTCTAATACTGCCAGATCTCACTGGATCTTCGCTGCACCCTGACAGGGTTGATGAGATCACTCCCTTTTACGGCTGGAGAAAGAGACTGGAGAGAGTCAGTCACCTGCCCAAGCAACTCAGCTAGAAAGAAGGAATCAGAAAGCGAAGCCAGAGGAGCTGGTTTCATGGCCATGAGCAGGTCAGCCACAGGGGAATCTGTCCCAGCCTAGTTGAAACAGGCTTCCTAGGGCCACAAACAAGGCTGTGGTCATGGGATTGTGTCTTCTTGACCTTGCCTGTCTCTGGGATACCTGGTACTGTCTCTTACTCTCTCCAACTCCCAGCCTGCCATTGGTGAAGCTAAGTCGCCACTGAAGCAGAAGAAAATGTCATTTGAAGGCATGGCCTCTGCCTAGAGTGACAACTTTTAATGGAGGCCCCAGGTGTAGTAAGAGGGACACGTCAGGGAAAGGCAGGAAGGCCTTCTCTGGGAGCTTTCATCATCCACCATGGACAGACTCCTCCAGACTACTCATCAGGCCTGTCCTGGCTGTGTGACACGCTCTGTCCAGGGTTGAGGGTAGCAAATGGATGCTCATCTCCTGTTGCCTTTGGGTGCCCACTCCAAACTCCTATGGACATTCCAAGCTGCAAGCACCAGCCTGGAACCCTCTGCCAGTCCGACAAAACTCTCCCCAGGATCAGGGGACCAGTTTCTGGTGGGGACCACTGAACATCTGCCCCTACTATCTCAAGGAGCTCCCCCACCCTTCTTGGTTACACACTGTAGGGTTCAGAGGGCTTCAGGCTGGGGCAACCCCCACTTGAGGAGTTGCTGAGTGCCCTCTGGCACAGCCAGGCACAGAGCCTCCCCTGTTTTCTGTGGGCAAGGGAGAAGGGTGCCCATCCCAGCTCACAAACAGCTGTGCAGGGAGCCCAAAGGGAAGCGGGAGCCAGCTCACCTTCACAGGCAGTGGTTTCCTGCCTGTGAAACTCAGTGCCAGGGAAAGAGGTGCAAAGTCACCCCACCCTGGTGCAGCAGGGCGGAGACAGCACATCAATGTTGTCTCCACTCTGTGGGGAGAGGCATGGAGGGAGGAGGGCAGGCAGGCAGAGGCCGGCACAAAAGAGACTGGAGATGAGACTCTTAATGGTGGACCCAAAGCGAGAGGGCCCACTGCGTCAGGGCCCCTGCTCTTACTGACAAGGACCCTGTGACCCAAAGAGGCACAGGCATGCACTGAGGTTACTCAGGAGGGCTGGCATTGCATAGAGCCCTCTCACAGCCATCTCAGCATCAGGTCCTGCTTTATGGTTCCAAGAGGAAGCTCATGGCTTAATCACCCAGGGGCTGAAGGTCTAGCTTGGTCCCAGGAGCCAACGACCCACGTGTCCTGCTCAATACTCTATAGCCTCCCAAATAGAGCTCCTTCCTCAGCCCGGCAGCCAATACGCCCCCCACCTGGCTCCATGCCCCTCCATTTTGCCCCCATTAGTGTTCCACACACCTTCCAGACCACGCCCTGCTCCTCAAGGTGCGAAGTGCAGGACACCCTGCACTCTCTCATCTTGACTCACCCTGGAATCCCTCCCTCACCACCTCCTGTCTCCACGTCAGCTACTCTTAGAGGGCTTCTCTGAGATTCTCCAGCCTCAGAACTCCTCCCTATCCTGTACTGCCATACCATGTTTTTGTACCTCTTATAGAGAGAGAACAACATTTATTGAGATTTGTTTTTACCTTCAATGCGTCCTGTATTATCTCCACTTTGCAAATGAAGAAACAGATTCAGAGAGGTTAAGTAACTCTCACAAGATTACACAGCTAATTATTAAGTGCATGGTGGAGGCAGAAATCAAATCTTGGGCTAACTCAAAAACTATTGTGCTTTGTATTATAGTTGCTGTATATTGCCCATTCAAAAACTCTTGGCAAGTAGTTCTTCTATAGAGTTATGTTGCCTTCCAAGCTCTGTATATCTAGTACCTAAAAGAGAAATCGGTTCATTATGGGCACTTCAAATAACCATATAGAATGGATGAGTGGATGGATGGATGGATGGATGGATGGATAGATGGATGAATGGATGGATGGATGGATGGATGGATGGATGGAGAAATGGATGGATGGATGGATACATGGATGGATGAGTGGGTGGGTGGATGATGATGGGCAGGTGGACAATAGAAGTATATGGCATCTCCAGCTCAGAAGACAAAGGCCTCTTGAAGGTCAATGCCAATCTGCACAGTGGAGTGAGGCTCCATTCCAGGGAACATGATCAGCTAGCTACCAGCAATATTTCAGCAGTATCTTAGAAAAGAGGAGCTGGCAGAGCTGCCTTGGAATTTAGTAGGTAGGAAGCTGCTACACCGTCAGAGCAGGAGAGGGCCGCTTCAGCAAGGATCCATAGACTTGAAACATCAGTGCTGAACCAGAGCATCCTCAGCGATAATGAAGTTCAACCTCTCATGGCTTCTGCCCTCCCAAATCACGGATGAAGAAACTAAGGTTAAGGGAAAGGAAATGACATACAGTATTGTGAGCTGGATGATTCTAGAAATTCAGTTTCTATAGAAACAAAATGACTTTTGTTTGTAGAGGTGCAGTCCGCAGATGCTACATGATGTTCAATGTCATGTCCTAATGCTCAGGAGCCTCTGCTTGAAGAGACCTTGGGAAAGTGTATGAGAAGGAAATACCTTTGTGGCAAGGGCTACTGACCACTGACACCAGGGCACAGAAAGGGGCTGCACCCCTCACTGCTGGCATCCCCACCCAGCTGCAGGGGCTTGGAAGTGCACCCACTTAGGCAGCCTCATGTTCTTAGTCTGGATGCCAAAGGCTCTTGGTCTTCTCCACCTGTCTCCATGTTCAGAGATCACTACCTGAGCCAATCTAGTGCCCATCTCCAGGCAACTTCCCTGGGAGAGGAAGGGGCCTCCCTCAGCGTGTGGTTATATCCTCCCCTTTGCTCCAGGGGATAAACGCCCACCTTGCTTTGTTCAGGCCCCTGTGGTCTAAGGAACAAGTCACCCTCCAACAGCTTTTCAAGTCAGGAGAAGAAGCTGAAAATACTGCCCTCCTTCCAGATGGGAAAACTGAGGCACTGAAGGGTACTGGGCAATTTTCCCAGGCTGACACAGGAAACAGAGGTAGAGGCAGGACTCCTGCACCCCTTGGTTTCCTCTGAGCCAGCTCTGTCCACCTTTTTGGGTCTCAACAGACACCACAGGCCCAGGTAAAGCTGAATGTAAATCCTCTCTCAAGAGACCATGTGTGTCCTTCCTCCTGTCATTTTCCAGCTTCACCTTCTCCTTTTCACTTATTTTCATCCCCAAGCATAAGGTAGAATTCCCCCAAATCCCTGGAAGATTGGGAGCAGCTGGGAGAGGCTTCAAAGGCCCCTTTCTGGAGCCATCAAAGACATGGGAGGGATAGAGAGCAGGGACGGAGAGTAAACAGCAGGTCTGGCAGCACCCAAGCCTATCAATGGCCACAAAAGCCCACTAAGAGCATAATCGAATGGCCACAAGACAGGCCAGGCCCACAGTCCTCAGTGGCACTAATGGTCCCAGTGAAGTCTGCAGAAGCTTTGAGCTCCCTCCCCACCCCTCAAGGAGATGAAGCAGCTGCAGGATTCACCCTGCCTCTCCCCACCCCTCATTCCAAACAGACAAGACCCAGAGGCTGGGCACTGTTGTCCAGACCAAATGCCGCTTGGAATGTTCTCTCTCTCTTCCTCCATTCCACTCTGCCCACCTAGCTCTGACGAACCCATCCTCTCTGCCACCTCACCTTAAAAACCTCAACAAAGAAAACAGTTGAAGCCTACTACATCAAAAAGGCCCCAGCTGTGGAAGGTAGTAGAGGGAAATGGAGACCCACCTGCTTGGCTGACCTGAGAACTTAGCCAAGGGGCCCTCAAAGACACAGGGACAGAGAAGATTGAGCTCCTAACAGCACATGAGACCCCATTTCTAATTCTACTTCTGTTCCTACGAGCTGTGGCGGTACCACACCAGTCACTAAGTAAGTTAGTGACTGCAAGCAAATCCTGTCCCTCTCTGAGTCTCTGTCCTTTATCTGTGTAATGAGTGAGCTGGGGAAAGCATGGTTTGGAAGCCACATGTTTAGGAGTCTTTGCTGAGGAGCCAGGGAAGGACTCAGTAAATAACTCCAAGCCCCTCGTCTCATCCTGTACTGGAGCAGCCTACTTTCGTCTGTTTTATTTGTAAGGCCTTGGGTAAGGTTTCATTTGAAAAACAAGTTTAGTGGTTGAAAAAATAATTCTTAAATCTGTTAGCCTGGCGATGGCCTCTGCAATTCCTTTCTTCTCTGCATCTGATTCTCACTCAGTCCACACGCAGCCTTTTGCCTGGCTACATTGGCCTAGACGGTCCTCACTCATCCTTTCCTATGGTCCCTATACAACGATGATAGTAACCAGGACTCATGCCTCAGTTTGGGTCTGGACAGGAGGTCCCCACACACCTCCAGCTGGATGTAGAAGACACAGCCCCTGCCCTAAAGTTCAGGAAACAGGTGCCCCTTGGGAAGTTACATGGTCCAGTGAAGATATCTGTGTCAAGTGCAGCAAGAGCATTTTAGCCATGAAGGTGCTGCGTGGCCCAGGAAGCAAAAGGGGCCACGGTGCCAGGGGCAGGCTCTGAAGAAAGTGACTTAGACCCAAGTCCAGGGTCTGAAATGGGGACACAGTGAACACACAGAACTGGTTCAGGGGTGAGCAGGGAGGTAAGCCGTCAGGGTTCTGATGCAGTTGCCTGGATTCAGCTCCGATTCTGTCGCACAATTGCCCTCTGACGTGGCCAGCCAACGGTGCTCTTGGCCCCAGTTTCCCCACCCAGTTTAAACCATGTCTAAGCTCCCATCCAGCTCCCTGCTTCTGCCTCAGGCCCTTCCCTGGAGGTGGCCTTGATCATGAATTTCCATGGAAGGAGAGAAGGACATGGGGCAGAATTCAAGGCCCAGAGAACTTAGACCAAAACCTGCCAACTGGGGCTCCCTGGCCTTGGCCCCCTGGTTCTCCCTCGGCCATCCCAAGATCAGAGGAACCAGAGGATGGTGGACAGGAAAGGCAGAATGAGAAAGGACCACATCCAATCTTTATCTCCCAGACCTTCTGCACCGAAGGAAGATTTCATCCTCAAGCCTGGAGGAATTCCCAGCTGCTCCTAGGGGAGAGCGCCTCATGAATATTCATAGTCACCAGAGCATGAGACCTTGTTTGCTTCATCGAATTTCCCAAATGCCAAACGCCATGACAAACAGCAGCGCTGTCCTTGCTGACTGTCCACCTCCTGGGATGGGATGGCCTGCACTCTGATCACTATGGTTCCAGCAAGCCGCCACCTCCCCACCCCACCTCCTCCTCTCCTCCAGTATTTGCCCTAACCCAGTCCCTCTCCAGAGCCCCATGTGTGTCAAGACCCTCCACTGCCAAACCCCAAGCTGAGCAAACAAGAAGGTCTGAGTCAGGCAGGTAGGTGGTCAGATCCCACCATGGGAAAGGGAGGGGAAACAGACTTCAGGCTGGCAAGGCTGGAAAAGGTGGATGGAGACAGGGGATCCTGGAGAGTAGGGTGCAGGGGGCTTGAGAATAGGGCATTTTGCCCTCTGCTTGAAGGGAGAAGGAGATACAAGAAGGAAGGAAAGAGATATTCTTAAAGGAGTGCCGGGAATCCTCCCTCCATGACAGCCAGCATCGCCCTCTGCACACAGACCTCCTTCCAAATGCAATTTTCATTTCGCACAATACAGAGGCCCATCAGTGGAGCTGGTTAAGTGAGTGATGCCTTCTCCCTCCACAGAACACTGTGTCCACGAAAAAGAATGTGGTATAGATTTAAAAAATAACAATGTCCATAATGTGTTGCTAGGTGATGTGAAGAAATTGCAGAGTTGTGCCTTTGAAAAACAAATAAAAAGGAAATAAGTAAGTTAGCGCATGTACCAGGAAAAACATCTGTAAGGACATCCACTGATAGCAACTGTCTCGTTGGGCAGGAAGACGTGTGAGAAGGGATTTTTCACATTTCATGTTAAACATTTCTTTGCTGTTCGAAGTTTGAGCGTTTTGCCATGATTGATTTTATAATCAGGAAAACCATTGTGGGGGCTGGGGAATGGCAAATTTCCCATGAAAAGAAGATAACGGGGTTGCGGCTACAGAGCTGAGTCACCACAGGGCTGGGGGAGCCTGGGCAACTGTCTGCAGAGGGCCTTCCGAGGAGAGGATGAGGCAGGTGTGGCTCCCGCCTCCCCAAACCATCCCCACAGGCCTAGCTGCAGCCTGGCCTTCGCCTTGAAATCCAGCTCTGTTTACTTCATTAAGTGTTCGCCCTAGGCTCACTCTCTGGAGAAGCATATTAAATAACTTTTGTGAATTCTTTCCAATTTACAAAGCACTTGCACATTTTCATTCATTCTTTCAGAAGTGTTCGGAGCCTGCCTTGTGAGCTAGGCACTAGATGTTGGGAAGACCAGCTAAGCCATAGCCCCTGTCCCTGTGAGGAGCTCCCCATGAATCAGGGGACAAATATCAACTAACCATGTTGGTGCCTCGTCCTCAGTGCTATCATAGGTGTGTCCAGGACGGGTTGAAGCACAGAGAGGAGTCCATCCCCAGCCAGTGGTGGCACTGAGCTTTAAGGAAGCTAAGACATCAGCCAGAAGAAGAAACAAGGAGCCTAAAAGAAGAGCTCTCTGTCACAGGGGCCCCCTGAGTGCAGGGCCCCATGCTTGGAAGTGAGACACCCTCACTTAATCTGCACGATGGCCCTCAGCGGCACCATGCCATGACCCCTATTCTGTGGATGGGGCAGATTGGAAAAGGTACTGGCAAGCATGGGAGATGGGGAGAGTCTGGGAAGAGGCATCTGGGGTTCAGGAGAAGGAAAAAGAGAATCTTCTAGTTTACTCAGAGCCCCTGCAGTGCCCTGGTCTCCCTCCCACATTGGCTCCCAGCCCAGACCTGATTGATCATGCAGAACTGACCCCCCGGAGGCCTGAAATAACAAGCATGGAGCACAGACAACCCAGTGTCTCTCGGACTCCCCAGGTCCAGAAGCAGCCCATTCTGCCTGCCTTCATCTTCCAGGTCGGGCTCTCCGCTGTGCTAGACTCTGCACAATCCTGGGCAGACAGGCCTCCCTCGGGGTCCCCTGAACAAACAAGGCTCCCATAAGTGTCCACACCTCTGTTCATGCTGTTCCCCTGCCTGGAATGCTTTTCCTACATGCTTCAAAGAATAAGTTGCAAACACACCCACCTCCACCAGAATGAATACCTTCTTCATTTGCTCTGTGGGCTCTACTCTTCTCAGAACACCTCAGCTGTACTCACAGTCCAAGGGCTCAACTGTCCCTTGATGATTTTTCTGTGCACATGTCTTTGTTTTTCTGTGTGAGAGTGTGGGTATCTCTGCATGTCTGTGTGTGTGTGCCACTAAGTTATAAATCTCAGAGGGCAGATGCTACGGTGTGTGTGTCCCCCAAAAGTTCATGCACTGGAAGTTTACCCCTCAAATTTCACATGTTGGTAATATTTGAGAGAGGACCTCTGGGAGGTAATTAGGGTTAGATGAGGTCATGAGGTGGGGCCCCCGTGATGACATTTGTGGTTTTAAAAGAAGAGAGTCCCAGGCTTGCACTGTTGCTCCGTGTTGCCATGTGATACCCTCTGCCGTGTTATGATGCAGTGAAAGCCCACACCAGATGCCAGTACCATACCATTGTACTTCCCTGCCTCCAGAACCCTGAGCTAAATAAACCTTTATTCTTTGTAAACTATCCAGTCTGTGGCGTTCAGTTATAGCAACAGAAATAAACTATGGCAGAAGGATTGTGCCCTGTTCCTACTGACTGTCCAATCTTCCCGATCCATAATGGTCACAATGGAAGGAGAATTCTTCATCTCTATCCTCACAGTCAAAACCTTCAATCTCACCCAGTCCCGTGGTGCCCCTACCAGGCCTGTCACCCCAGGAGCTTGTTCTCTAGGACCAGGTGATTTGGGAAAAGTCAACACAGCCCACTGAATGACCCTTCCATCCTGTGTTGGCAGATCTTACATCACCAGCTAACACCATCAACCCCCGTCTATCTCTCTCTCTCCCACCCAGTGGCCACCACCTTAAGGCAGCCAGAAGAGGGACTGAGAACTCAGGGACACAAGTTCTCATTTGTGTCTCACAAACCAAGCACGGGTTCCAGACCACATGGTGGCTCCAGGAGCGCGTGCACAATGGCCCTGAGCCCCTAGGGGTCACTCTCCCCACCCAGAAGATGCTCAGTGTCCCTGCACAGGGCTTCCCAACCTCAGTACAGGGAGTAAGGACTGGATAGGAAGACTGCCCTTTGCCAAAACGGCTCAGGGAGGTGACCAGAGTGACTGTAGGCATCAGCTACAAAAATGGGTCACTATGGGAGGAAAAAAAAATTAAAAAGGGAAAAATCTGCTTTTGCAACTTGGTCTCAGCACTTCCTGGGAGCCAAGTGTCCCTGAGGGAGATACAGAACTCTCAGTTTTCTTCCCCAGGATTGCATGGGCCACCAGATCTCCAGACTCTGGACCCCAACAGCCAAAATAAACTCTGAGTGGGAACCAGGGGATCCTCAAGGCCCCTTCCTACCTGCTTACCACCATCACTTGCTCCCAGGGCTCCTCCTTGGAACCATGACCTGGAACCAGTGTGGCCCCAGGGTGGGCATAGAGGGGCTGCGTGGGCTGCCTCTCTCTGCTTTCTGGGTTGTTTCTAAACTGCTCCATTTCCTGCTAAGTAGGACACACTGGGGAGGAATTACACTGAGGTCTGAGGGAGACAGATATGTCTCCCTCAGAGCTTGAGCCTCAGGCCAGGGAAGGGTCTCCCAGGGTCGAGCCCAACAGCTGAGGCCCAGAAAGGGAGGGGAATTGCCCCGATCACCCCAGGAATCAGGTAGGAGTAAGCCTGATGGCCACAGATGTGGCTCACGGGGCGGCCATCTATGGAGGACAGGGAAGAGAGGGCAGATGGGAAGCCAGGACACCCAGGGCCAGGGCCAAGCTCTGCCTCCACAAGTGTCACTTCCCTGCCAGGCCTCAGTCTTTTCATATCTAAAACGGGAATACAATGTCACATCCATGGTGGTTCTAAGAACTGAATGAAATTCTACATGTAAAAGATCTTTGTGTATAAGACTTAATATTCTATACAAATGAAAGGTGTTGTTAGCTACTGTCCTTCTATTTTAGTCAGCTTTTTTGCTGCCATGTCTAAAAGATCTGACCAGAACAATCATACAGAAAGAAAAGTTTATTTGAGGGCTCAGGGTTTCAGTCCATAGAAGGCTGGCTCCTTTCCTTGGGGTTCAAGGTGAGGCAGAACATCATGGCGGAAGAGTGTGGGAAGCAGCTCATGTAATGATCAGAAAGCAGAGAGAGAAATCTCACTTGCCAGATATAAATATATACCCCAAAGCCATGTACCCAATGCTTCACTTCCTACAGCCACACCCCACCTGCCTTCAGTTACCACTCAATTAATCCCATCAGGTGATTAATTCACTGATTGGGTTAAGGCTCTCTTAACCCATTCATTTCTTCTCTGAACTTTCTTGTGTTGTCTCACACATGAGCTTTTGGGGGATACCACATCCAAACCATAACACCCTCCTATCAATAAAACCCCTAAGTTGGCCATGAGTTGATAAAGGCTAAAGTTGGGAGGGTGTGTGCTCTGCACTTGTAGCTTGTGTCCCCACAAAACCCATGTGTTGAAATCTCAACCCCTCATTCAGGGCATGGTGGTGCATACCTGAAATCTCAGAGGCTGGGGGAGGCTGAGGCAGGAGGATCGAAAGTTCAAAGCCAGCCTCAGCAACTTAGAAAGGCCCTAAGCAACTTAGTGTGACCTTGTCTCTAAATAAAATATAAAAACAGGCTGGAGATGTGGTTCAGTGGTTAAGCAGTGCTAGGTTCAATCCCTAGTATCCAAAAAAAAAGAAAAAAAGAAAAGAAAAACAACCCCACCCCCCAGTGGGACAGCCTCAGGCAGGTGACTGCGACATGAGGACAGAGCCTCATGATGAGGTTGGTGTCCTGACACAAGAGGCCCCAGAGAGCTCTCTTGCCCCTTTTCTTCTTTTGGGACACAACAAAAAGACAGCCATCTATGCATCAAAAAGCGGGCCCTTGCCAGACACCAAATCTGCCAACGCCTTGATCTTGGCCTCTCAGTCTCCAAAATGGGAGACAGGAATGCTTGTTGTCCCAGCCACCCAGTCTGAGGCATTTATATTACAGCAGCCCAACAAACTAAGCCAGAGGAGAAGTTCCTGATAGGAATCTCTATTTTTCTTTATGTGCAAAATTTTCCAAAATAAAAAACCATGCCTAGATGAGAGGCTGAGGGGTGGGACCCAACGCTCCTAACTACTTTGTGTCCTTCTTCCCGTTTCACGGAGACTGAGTGACCAGTTTTAGAGTGAAATTCTAAAGACCAAACTGTACCTCCTGCCCTGAGTGCTCAGCCCCCTCCCCTCAGGCCTGGCTTCTCTCCAGCTTTAAGCATCTTCGGGGAATGCCTGGCTTCCTTTCTCTTTCCCATTTCTGAGCACAATTTCAGCAAGTCGGGGCCATGGAGCTTCTCAGTGCACAGCACGTCAGCAGGTCCTGTCTGGTCAGAGCCAGGCCCCTCAAGGGTTCTATCCTTTCCCTCCACCTCTGTTCCCACTCCATCCAACCTATCTCCTCCCCATAGGCACCTGCTCGGGTATGTTCTCTGTATGTCCTCAAATATGCATATGTCCTTGTAAATTATGGAGCTTTGTTTTGAGTATGTGTGTTGAATTTTCATGCATGGTATTGTGCTATGAATTCTATTCTACATTTTACTTTTTTCAACCAGCCCTGTGTTTCTGAGATCTAACCTTGGGGCTGCCGTATCTGGTTAGAAGATTCCAACACGACACAGTTATCCCACCGTCTAAATCATGGCAGTCTGCTTTTCCATCTCCCACCGATGGACACCAAGAGGCCTCCAGCCTGCTTCACCACTGACAACACATTCCACATGTTCCTTCGTAGACAGTGGGGGACTTTCTGCAGGATTCATTCCTGGGAATAGGATCATTGGGTCATAAGACACATTCATATTCAATTAAATAAGTTAGTAATTATTTGAGTTGGTGTCTTAATCCATTTTATGCTGCTATAACAGAATACCTGAGACTGGGTAATTTATAAAGAATAGAGATTTATTTCTTACAGTTCTGGAATCTGGCAAGTTCAAGGTCAGGAATCTCACAACTGGTGGGAGTTGTTTGGTTACGTCATCTCATAACAGAAAGCAGAAAGACAAGAGACTATGTAAGAGAAAGAGAGGAAGAGGAGCCAAACCCATCCTTTATCAGACACTCACTCTCACACTAAGTCACTACCTCTATGATGGTGTTAATCTACCCATGAGGCAGAGCCCTGAGCACCTCATCACCCAAAAAGGGTATCCCTTCTCATTACTGTTGCATTTGGGATTCAGTTTCCAACACATAGACTCTGGGGGACACATTCAGACCACAGCCATTGGTATTTGTAAATTGCCTCAACAAGGTCTAAAATATCGCAAGCCCGAATCCAGCATGTTAACTAAAAATAAATCAATAGCACTAAACTTGCCAGATTAGTTTCCAAAACCAGTGCAGCAGTTTACACTCCTACCTGAATCAGGAGGTTCCCACCCACCTCCTCACCAGCCCTGGGTCTTGTCCCTGATTTCTTCCCTCCTGAGGAGGTCCAAGTCATATTTCAATTGTTTGTATATACATCCTTTGATTACTACTATCTGGACTTCTTTCCGAATTCTTGTGAGTCATTGGGTCTTTTTCAAGGGTGGGAGCAGTGCTGGAAATGTGGTTCCACTCTGCACAGTAAGTTTTGGGATCACATCTGCTGGAGGTTCACTTCATGTCTTAGGAGCAGAAGAGACAGAAGAAAAAGGCCCCAAAAAACATGGAAGGAGGAGCAGTTGAGAAAGAGAAAGTTGTGACTGCAGGTAAATTGTTTCGGTCAACCAACAAGGGCGCCCTGCCCTTACTAATGCCCAATCCACAACACAGTGGTATTTGCGGCTCCCTGGCATCACAGTCACCCAGAACTTTTTAAAGCACAGCTTGCTCTGTCCTCAGAGTTTCTGATTCTGGGTGGGGCGGAGAATTTGCATCTGTAGCAATTCCTACGCGCTGCTGACGCTGCAGGTCTGGGAACCACTGCTTTAGGATGCCCCGATCATTGTGGGGTTGGCACAGTGAGTGGGGCTTGGCCTGCAAAAACCTCCATCAACACTTTGAAAGAACACTGAAATCCAATTGGCCACCCAAAGGACCTGTCTCTCTTGCATGAATGAATGCCAGCTCTCAGCTCCAAGGCCTGCCAGGGTGAGGTGAGCGAGGTCCCAAGGAGCCACAGTTAAGGAGCTTCCCTCTCAGGGTCATTCCTGTGCAGGGTCTGCATCTGAGAGACAAGGTTCTTTAAATGTTGCACCCCAGTGCTGTGCTTGCCTTCACTTTATCATGATGTTCACATCAAACATGTCATCTCCTTCAATTCTCCTGACAATCTATGAGGTTCCATTTGACAGATGGAAACATTGAGGCTGGAGGCTCTGCCACACATAGAAAACTGCCTCTCCTCTAACTCCTTTGCACCATTGCAGCCGCCCTCCCTTTGTGGGGCTGTGACTCCTCTTGTCCTTCAGTTCCTCACAACCCATCACGCTTATTTGCATCCTCCTCAGACTCTTTGGAGATCACTGGGATCATCATTCTCTGCCATAATGGAGAACTTGGAAGTTCAGAGAAGTCAAGGGCCCCAAAGCCACTGAGCTGATTGGTCCCCACATGCTCCAAACTGGCTACCGTCACTACTCAGCAGCACCTAGAATGTGCTTGCCCGGGATGCCTGTGCTCCTCTGCTTTGCCTGGAGACACGTTATAGCTCAGCCAGTGCCTTCCAGGAGGACTGCCATGCCCAGCCCCACCCAGGTATTCTGCAGGACCTGACCTCTCCCTCCTTGCCTGGGCTTGGCTCCTCCACATTCACCGTGAGGCTGAGTCGCCGTGAGGCTGTGTGCTCCACAGGGCACACACGTGCCTGCCTCAGCCACTGTACTGGCAGGAGAAGAACTCAGGGCACGACCTGCTCCCATGCCTGCTGCTCTCCAATGCAGGAGAGCCAGCTCCAATTCACCCCATCAGGCAATGCCAGGGAGCAGAGGGAGCTGGCCCAAGAGTTGGACCCCTGGACAGGTCCCTGGCTGCCTTCCACAGGGCTCCGCTTCTCTCCAGGAACTTGCTCATTCCCTGGAACCTCCATTTGTCCTGGGCGTGGCTTTCCCTCCACAGCTGCCCAGCCTTCAGAGGAGGACAGAAGTGAGGCACACAGGGCTGGCTTTCCGAGGGGACACAGCAATATCTTAGGAAGAACGGGGGTGTGCTGGGAGAACTCAGGGCCCAGGTCTGCCTCTGGGGAGCAGAGATGTCGAAGTAAAACACAAAACAAAAAACTTGTCCTTGTCCCTCCTACTGCGTCTCCCCCCGCAATTTTTTGCCTGGATGGCATCACATAAAATGCATGTTAAGCTTTGTGTTAAAGCAGAAAGAAATTGCCCAAGGATGACTTGGAAAGGGACAAGGGGACAGAGAGGTCAAGGCAAATGTGTGTAAATACTCTGCATAGTGCATGTATCTATGTGTGTGCGAGCGCCTGTGCACATGAACTTACAAATAGACCCTGGGCCTTTCGTGTTGGCATCCACAGGTAAAATCACACCCCTCCCTACCCCACACGCATGCCCTCACCCTCGCCCCCAGTGCATTTCCCTGGCCAGGCCCTGAAGAGCTCTGAAAAGGGACATGTCGAGGGCTGGGGAAACAGCCTGCAGCTGTGACAACAGGCAGGTCAAGGCCAGGAGCACCTCTGGGATGAGGAGGACAAGAAAAGCACTCACAGGGCCAAAAGGAGACAGAGCCGAACCTGGCCAGGCCAGTCCATGGGGAAATCATCAAGGACACACTTGGATAATGAGATGTAAATTGCCAGGGCTGGGGCTGAGGAGATGCTTATATGCAAATGAGCAGACCAGGCCTCTACCTGGATTAAGCTCCGTTTTATTTTTTAACCTCCTTTTGACAGAATTAGTCTCCAAGCTGAGGGAGCAGGGCTAGAGAAGGAGATACTGAGACCCAGCCCCAGAGTGTGTCCCAGTGAGCACAGAGAAGTGACCAAGTGCTCAAGCTCAGAGGGAGTCCAGACTTTAGCCTAGAGCCTGTCCTTGTTGCTCCCACAAGCCTGCTCACAGTCCAGTCCCCAGCATTCAGGTGCATGGACGCAGATGCCCGGCACCTAGCTAAGGGGCCAGGCTGGCAGCGGGAGTATGGAGTCTGAGGGTGAAAAGAGCAGGAGAAAGGAAGAAGGGAAGGAAATCGAAGGATAGACATGGAAGAGGAGGAAGAAGCTGGTGTCTCCCTGGCTTTCCCAGAGGGGAACAGGACAGCAAAAACCCTGAGCCAGCCTTCTTGTAGTGCCCTCTTCTCAAAAGCATTTGACTAGAAAGACACAGGTCCTGATCTCTTCTGCAGTCAGGGTGTGACCTTGGGCAAGTCACTTAACCTCTGAAACCTTGGTTTCATTATCTATAAAGTGGGAAAGAGCGATCCTGGCCCTGCTTCCCTCACAGAGCATCCTGGGCTCAAGTGAGATAATGGATATGAAAGGGCTTTATGGGAATCAACCCGAGAGTTGGGGATAGAAGGTAAGAGCCTCCCTTACCACAAAAGCGATTAGGTGTGCTGGGATGAGCTGGGCTTTCTTCCTAATGTTTCCGCCCCTTGAGTTCCCATACCCACTGATTTGGGGCGAGGTCAACCCCAAATAACCTTGGAGTCAGTAGACTTGGCATCTATCCTGGCTCTGGCACTAGTCACCTGGGTGGCCCTGGGCAAGTCATCTCCCCTCTCTGGGCCTTAGCTGCTTTGTGTGCAAAGGAGGATATTATGCTGGATGGTCTCAGTCTCCCAGCACAGCACAGAGCCTGCTTACTATGCAGGCTGGGAGTCCTACTGAGCTCGTGTTTAATGGGTGACCCGTGAGAACTCAATTTGTATTTGGTTTTAGTTTTTGCTGCTTTCGCAAGAAATTCTCTGCATCACAGAGGAAGGGCAAGCATTGCACTTCCTCTCAGAGCGAGGAGGATGGGTCTTCGTGTCTCTAAGACCTGGGCCCACCTTTTCCTGAATTGTGAGTAAGCAGGTCTTTTTCGGGGACATGAATGCAAGGTCCTTTCCACCTGGCTGTTAAATACTGTCATGGGATTAAAACTAGAAGATGCAGGCATTTTTGCCGATGAGCCTAAAGAAAAGTGGAATAGAAACAAGGTGGGAGAAGGAGTCCTGGACACGGCTTTGGACTCTTGGACCCCATCCCCCAAAGTGTTCCAGGTGGTCTGGGGCCCAGGAAAGGACAAGTCTGGCAAATCCAGTGGAGCCATGCTACAGTGACATCATCTGAGCACTCCCACTCAGTATGGGACCGGGGCACCAGGCCAGCCCCACACCTGGGCTCACCAGGGCAGAACCTCACCTTGAGGAACAATCTGTCTTACCAGTGACCACAGACCTCACCCACTGAGCTTCTGACTGTCAGGCCATTTCTCTATAATTCCAGGGTGCTCATAAACATCTTTCTTGCAAATAAATGGGGTTCATACTGGCCCCAGCCCCAAGCTGAATGTCACACCTTTACCTTAAGGAAGTATTTCTTTACCTCAGCACTCTGGACACTTGGGACCAGATAATTCTTTGTTGTAGGGAGCTGTCCTGTGAATTAGCAATGTCCTTGGCCTCCACCCACTAGATGCCAATAGCAAGCCCCTAGCTGTGACAACAAAATATCTCCAGACATTACTAAATGTTCCCTGGGAGGTAAAATCTCCCCAGTTGAGAACCACTGCCTTAAAGGTTCAGAAATAAGGCAGATATTTTCTGTGGCAGATTTTCTTTCCCCTAACCCTCCCAGCCCTACCTTATCTCAGACCAGGACACTTGATGAATTTCTGGGGGATGATTAAAATCACATGTCTCTTTGAGGACTCACTGCAAAGAAGTTTGGACTTTGTAATGGAATCAACTGGTAGAAAGAATCCATGAGCCTCAGATGCAGACATGCTAGAATTCTATCCTGGCCAGCTGGGAGAGGAGGGCAATTTAGGATCTAAGGGAAGGGACTCAGAGATAGAGGCCCACTCCATTCCTGGCCCAAATCACAGAGCCCAGTTTGAGTCCAATCAAGCTATTATTGATGCCTGTGTGTCCGATGGCTTTGATGTCTCAGCAGGAGTCCTTGCTGGCTTCAGAGGAGTGTCTAGGTTTAAACAGAATCCCAGCCAGTGTCTGGAGGAGCAGAAAGCATCCCTGGCTTTCAAACAATCCAGAAAAATTTAGGCAGAGAGACAGATCTCCAAGCAACAAAGCTAGTCTGGGGCTTCATGCCACTGAGAGGCTGAACTGCAAACCAAGACCCATGGCCATGTGGCTGACCAGTAATACCCAAAGCTCCAGTGTTAATGCAGGATGTGAAGGATTCAATTATGAGAGCTGTGACCTAATCAGTGGGTTAGTCCATTTGTTGGATTAGTAATTTGACAGATAGGCAGGTGGAGTATGGCTGGTGGAGATGGGTCACTGGGAGCATGACCTTGGGGATTATACCTTGTCCCCCTGGCTCCTCCTCCTCTCTCTCTGCTTCCACCACAAATTGGGCAGTTTTCTTCCATCACACCCTTCTGCCAGGATGTTCTGCCTCACCTCTGACCCAGAGCAATGGAGCCAGCTGACCATGAACTGAACCTCTGAAACCATGAGCCCAAAATAAACTTCTCCTCTAAGGTGTTCTTTTCAGGTATTTTGGTCACAGCAACAAAAAGCTGAACAATATAGTCCAGCAGAGTTGAAGGAAGGCCAGAGCTCACAGATACCTGGGGACACTTGAGACTTCCCTGAAATACAATAGAGGAACTGTCACTCTACAGGGGTCCACAGAGGTCTCCAAGAGCCAAGGAGAACTCTACTCAGAACTTCCAATTTATGGACCATGTTGCAGAGAAGAATTTAAGTAAACGTCTAGGTTTGAGCAACAGAGCAAGAGATTCATTATGAAGTGGCAGTAGACACCAGAACAAGAGCGCAGACCATCTCAAAGAGCCATTGGCAAGTTGTGGGCCAGGACAAGGGCTCAAGAACACAGACTGGGTTGCTCTGGAGTTGTCCTTTCTGTATTCCAACAGTTTGTGCACGTTTCTCTTTTGAGACTCAGTGCTCCCTTTGTATCCTTAAATCCCTGTCTGAGAACTACTAATATTCTTGCTCGCCCTAATATGGCAGCTGGATCCAGGTGAGAGGACAAGGTCCCCTGGTGCTTGACTATACAGTGGCAGCATAGCCATCTCAGAGCCATGCCATGGGCACTGTTCAGAAGGAGTTCCAAGTTGATAAATTGCCCAACCCTCTTAGATATAAAGTTCACAGCAAAGTCCTCCATTGTCATCAGCTATGGTTTGCATAAATGGCTCCCAAAGGACCAAATATTTAAAGGCTTAGTCCCCACAGTGGCACTTTGGGGAAGTGGCAGAACCTTTAGGAGATGGGGCTTAGTGGGAGGTCTTTGGTCATTTGGGCCGTGTCCTTGTCCCCTTGTGATTCTCTTTGGCTTCCTGGCTAGTGATAAAGTGAGCAGATTTGCTCCACCATGCATGCCTGAAACTGGGGAGGAAAGGCTTCACCATGCATGGCGTTCCACTAAAGCTCAGAAGGAAGTTGTCGAGAGAAAGCAGGTTTTATTCAAAGTCAGTTGAGGAAGATAGAGGAGACCTTTTTCTTTCTCAAAAGCCCATCTTCAGGGAGCTGTCGTTGTAGCTCAGTGGTAGAGGGCTTTTCTAGCATGCGTGAGGCACAGGGTTTGTTCCTCAGCACCACATTAAAATAAATAAAGTAAAGGCATTATATATATATATATAAAGCCCATCTTCAGGGACTCAGGGGTATGAAAAACTTTTGTAAGAGGAGAAGGAACAGTGTGACAAGAGACAGGAAATACACATACATAGATTTGGTTAGGCTGTGTTAATTAGAAACCTGTCACCTCTCTGTTTCCCCAGTGCCCATCCAGGCCAGGGGGCAGCCCCTCATCCTCCATCCTCTGTATGAGGAAGTTCAGAAGCTGAAACAATTCAGAGCAGTTGATTTCAAAGTGGCTGCTTCAGTCCCTGCCTTTGCCACCTGACATTCCCACCAGAGACCTAAAAGCAATGGGTGTGCTGAGCTGAAACCTTTCCTGGGCTGAAACCTCTAGAACTGTGTGATAAAATAAACCTTTCCCCTTTATAGATTGATTGTCTCAGGTATTCGTTATAGTGACAGAAAACTAACACACCATCTCTTAACTAAATCAAGGTTGATATTTATGGGGCTCAAGGAAAGCCTGGGGAGTGCACTGCAAGCTGCAGAAGGTCACATGACATGGGTGGCAGAAGAACCTGGGCTGTGGACTCAGACCAGTCTGAAGTCAGGTCCCAGCTCAACCAGTCACAAGCTGCTCTGCCTATAGCAAGTAACCCAGCCTCTCTGCATCTCAAAGCTTTTCTCTGGAACATGGAGCTACCAAGAGGAAACTATATCACAAGACTTTGAGATTTCATGATGTGATATCATGAAATATGTATCTGTTCTTCTTCTGGTTTCCTGGCATACAACTCCTAAAATCCTTGGAATGTCCCCAAGTGATTAGTGTCTTTTTGTATGCTGATGGCCAATGGCTGATGGCTGTCACCCTAGGCAGGATGAGGGAAAGACACAGGAAATATCAAGATAGGATTAGTGGGTTGGGACTCTCAGCCTGAACTGCCCAACCCCTGAGCTGGGAAAAGGGGCTAAAGATTTAGTTGATCACCAAGAGCCAATGATTCAACCAACAATACCCATGTAATAGAACCTACATAAAACCCAGAAGGACAGGGCTGGGGAGCTTCCAGATAGCTAGACACACAGAGGGTGGTGGCCCAGAGACAGCATGGAAACTCTGTTCCCCTTCCCACTGGCCTGTCCCAGGCATCTCTTCATCTCTAGAGCTTGTAATATACTATGATAAACCACTAAACATGTGGAACCCCCTAATTTATAACACATATAAAACAACCTGAGGCTTTCAATTGACATCAAAAGGAGGGGACAGTCTTGTAGGACTGAGTCCTCAACGTGTGGAATCTGACACTGTAGATAGTGTCAGAATTGAATTGAAACTGGGCATGGTGTCTCACAGTTATAATCCCAGCTACTTGGGAGACTGAGGCAGGAGGATCACAAGTTCAAGGCCAGCCTGGGCAACTAAGCAAGACCCTGTCTCAAAATAAAATTGTTAAAAATGGTGAGGGCAGGTGTCAGGGTTGTAGCTCAGTGGCAGAGCACTTGCCTAGCATGTGTGAGGTACTGAGTTTGATCCTCAGCACCACATATAAAATAAATGAATAAAATAAAGGTCCATCAACATCTAAAAAAAAATTTTAAAAAAATGGCTGGGGCTTGTCTAGCATGCACAAGGCCCTGGTTCAATTCCCAGTACCCTGCCCCCCTCACCAAAAAAATAAATAAATAAAAAGATTAATTGAATTGAATCAGTGGAAACCTTGCTGGTGTTTGCTGCAGAATGGATTACTATCTGATATGAAGACCTATACATTTGGTCATAGAAGCCTTCTGTATGGATTATTGAGTCAAATTATAGGAGAAGCTGAGTCTGTTTAAAATTCATGGAAATAAAATAACATACACACAGCTTTGAAATAGTATGCAACACAGTCCTCAACAAGGGTGCTTTATTCTTGTAACAAACCATCTCTCAGGCATACCAGAAGCGGCTTCTGCCATCCCCACCATACAGTGTATGCAGAACATCTACTCGCATGGGCGGCAGGACCAGGGTCACCAGCTCCAGAAATCTGCCTGTATCCAAAGACTACAACTCCAGCCCAGAACACCCCAACATGCTTCTAGTAGCTCTGAGGCTCAAGGACGGATTTCTTCGGAAGAAGGTCAACTCCAAGAGCACCCACTGTTCAGACCCCACTGGGGAATTCAGAGGTCTTTATCTTCACCTTTCAGGTCATGAAGCAGCATTGAGAAGACAGTGAGGCATTCCCAGTTGGTGTGGCTCCCAGGTAGCTGTCAGCTGGGCTCAGGGTCCCTCATGAATCAGGGAACTGATTCCCGGGGTTCCTCCACCACTCAGTAGCACAGCAACTGAGGACTAGCGTGCACATTGGGGAGGGGAGGGCAGTGTTACTGAGTCCAGCATAACTCTGGACCTGCAGGGTAACCCCTCCAGCTGAAGCCATGAGGACAGGACCAGAGCCCCTTGGAAGGCAAACGATGGTGCAGTAGATGTCCTCAGATCCCCTGAGAGGGGTGGCATCTCCGAGGACGCCAGGGCCAAGGCCACCTTGCAATAAGCACCACAGTTCCTTCCCCTTTCACAATCCTTACCACGCTTCATTGTTTACTATCTGTCTCCACCACTCAGCTACAAGCCCCACAAGGGCAGAACCAGGCATGGCTTCCTCTTTACTGGATCCTCAGCAACTATCCCCGATGTTTGATGAATGAAGACATAAATAACTTTAGAATGCAGAATGTTAAAGCGATTTGAAAAGACAACATGGGATATCATTAAATCAGGCCATCTGGAAACACCCCATAAGCCCAGGAGTACTGCTGATACTGATGCCCAGTGGTTCATGAGCGCTTTGTGGAGACCACAGTGCCCTGTGATGAAGACACTTCATCTAATGTAATATGTATGTACACAGCCCAGCAGCAGCTCAGCTCCGCACTCCAGTGGGATTTTGCCCGAGTCTATTAAAAGTGAATCTAAACCAGTGCAGTGGTGTGTGCCTATAATCCCAGCTACTCAAAGGCTGAGGCAGGAGGATCACAAGTTCAAAGCCAGCCTCAGCAACTTAGCAAGGCCCTAAGCAAATTAGCAAAACACTGTCTCAAAATAAAAACTTAAAAGAGGGCTGGAGATATGGCTCAGTGAGTAAGCACCACTGGGATCAATCCCTGGTACAAAAAAAAAAAGAGAGAGAGTGAATCCAAACCATCGTGGTGGTGTGCCTGAAGTCCCAGCTACTCTGAGAGCTGAGGCAAGAGCATTGTTTGAGCCCAGAAGTTCAAGACCCGAGTGGACAATGTAGTAAGACATCGTCTCAAAAACAAACACCAAAAAAATGAATGAACCCATAGAAATACTGCCAAGGGTTCTCAAGTAATTGTCACTCATTGAGGGACATCTGGACTTGAACACCCTCAAAACTAGGACTTGCACTTCCCCCTAAAACTTCCCCCAGGTGGAGAACTGTATTTGGATATTGCTCTGGTCTTAAAATCAGCAGAAGATAAACTCATAAGAGGCCTCCATGAATCCCACACCATCTGCACCCAGGAGGTGTCCTGAGTGAAGAGAAATGTGGAATGGGACCTCAGGGTCACTTCCTTGGACTGTCAAGTGTCATCGCTGCTCTGGTTAGTCACCCCTGTGCCTCTCCTTCCACATGGCGGCAGCTCTGCCACCCTTAATGTGTTTACTCTCAAAGCAAAACAATAGCTTCCAGCCTTCAGGGGGCCACTTGCTTCTACAAAAAGCAACAACCTCAAAACCAATATAACTCCTACTAGGAAAATACCCCCACGGTTTCGGACTCACCATCCTGACATCGCTTTCAGGAATGTCAAGCCATTACGGACCTCGAAGTCCACACCAGAAGGTTATAAACATATTCCGTCTCTGGCCAGTAATACTTCCCTCTTCCATCTGGGGCTGTGCCTGGCCACAAGATGCCAGAGAACTCTGATGGCCAATTGCTTACCACTTGAGAGCAACATCATCTGGCCATGAATTGATAAGGAAGTCCTAGACATTATCATAAGTGTCAAGTCTCCTTCAAACTAATTCTATGTTCTTGCAATTACAAACTCTTTCTGCAAATTTTTCCCAAGGACAGGCCTTTCCCTCTTAATTATGCCACAATGTATGCATCCCTGAAATTAGAGGCTTCTGCTGGGCATTATGACGAGACGCTTATCTTCAAGCTTGAATATGCACTTTGGCATGCTGATGTGCTTGACTCTCTAATGTGCAGGATTCCAGAAACCTGCCCCAACAGCAGCAGAGAGGAGAGACGACAGCAAAAATGAAGGAATGGATTAGACACGGTAAGGAGGGCAGTAAACCCCTCTGTGCTGCTGAGAGAAATGACTTAAAAAGAAATCCACTCCCCTCAAGGAGAAAAGGCATCCCTCTTCCCACCTCAGCAGCAGAACCGACCAGAGGAACATGTAGCGTAGGGGCAAGCTGTACCCCGTGAAGGACAGAGGCAAGGAAGTGTAGTGCACGTCCCCATTTCCAAGCCAACAGGAGAGGCAGTGACACAAAAGTTACAAGTGTCATGTCCAGGTGACAACGTAGAGGAAATGCCTTAGGAACTCAGAGCAGAGTAGACTCTAAGCTTGGGTGACCAAAAAGGGACCTGTGTGGAGTGAGATTTGCACGGAGGAAACTGAGGTCTGTACAAGTAGTTGAGGGGCAAGGTTAAGGCCTTGGGTACTTGAAAAGGGGCCCCCAAGCCCTCCTGGGCAATGAGAATAAGAGGCGCACAGAGGTGCGGAGGAGACTGTCAAGAGCATAGGGACTGGGAAGGCAGACACCAGAAGCAGCAGACCTGGGTCCTGGCTGGCCTGAGACAGTCTCAGTTCCCTTCAGTCATCCCCTGTGGTTTTTCAGGTTCCCCTGCACTCTCCAGACTGTCCCAGTTTGGGTGGAAAACTATGTGGTCACTCAAGTTAGCAGGACCTCTGAGCAGCCACCCACTATACCCATGTTACGCCTCTAGTAAATACCAAGCAACTGAGATCACACAGTCCCCATCCCACCCGGCAGAGCCCACCTCTTCATTCCTGCCAGAGCCTTGTACCCCCCAGCTCCTTTCTTCCTCCCATCTCCCTCCCTTAGATGTCCTGGCTTCCCCAGGAAAAGGAAAATGGTTAATTTAAACAAAAGAAAGAAAGAAAAAGAGAAAAACTTTTACAGAAGAGAGTGCAGAAATAAATGAAAGGATTAGTCAGAGACTGGGGAGGGCAGCTGTATACATGTGACTGAAAATAGACTTGTATTCAGAACGCACAAGAAATCCTTACAGATCAATAAGGAAATGACAAACACCCCAATGGGAACATGGACAGAAAACACGGATAGATAGTTTCCAAGAGGCCAAGAAACAATAACCATGAAACAGTATTCAACCTCACTAGTAATGTTGAAATATAAAATTAAAACAACCTGCTAGTTTTATACACACCAGATTTTAAAAAAATAAGTAAGTCTGACATGTCAAATGACAATGAACTAATGGAGAGCCTTATGCACTGTTTGGTAAACGTCTCCTGGAGGGACAATTTAGCTCCCTGTACTAACACAGAAGATGCACCCCTCCAGCCCAGCGGTCAGCTCCTACCTGTGCAGTCCCTGTTATCTACTGTTCCACTTCCCAGCTACCCATGGCCAATCATGGACCAAAAATATTAAACAGAAAATTCCAGAAATAAACAAATCATCCGTTTTAGATAAGTTTGGATACTGTATTTTGTTCTAATTGTTCTATTTTATGGTCAGTTATTACTGTCTGGCATCCCACTGGAGGTCTTGGAACACATCCCCCAAGGATGAGGGGGGATCATTGTATGTTCTAGAAGGAGTCTCGTAGCCACAGCATAAGAAGACCCATGTCTTCTTGCACAGGTGAATAATCAGTGACCAAGAGGAACAATGAAGAAACATTTAAACATCTGTTATCAGAAGACAAATGACTTTTAGCATGTCACACCAAGAATATTATATAGCAGCTAAAATGAGCAAACCAGAATTACAACATCATTGGAAAACCCTCAATCATGTTGAAAGGGGAAGGGAGTTGCAGATTTATAAAGTATAATGCTCTCTATATGCACTTAAAAGTAGCCAAACTTTATGTGTACGTGTATGTGGGACGGTAGTTTTTGGAGACATATTATGTATCAAAAGTATAAAAGTACAGAGAGGACAACCTCCAAATTCAGAAGAGTGATTACTACAGAAGAAGGGGGACCCAGGGGATGGGGCTTGGCTGGGGGTTATTCAGGGAACTTGTATTGAATTTGTAATATTTTATTTTTTAAAAAAAGAAGATCTGAAGCCGATAGGAAAAAAATCTTGAAATATGGTAAAACCGAGTGATGGATGAATGGGTGCTCCTTATGTTATTGGCGTCTCCATTTTTCTTTATTCTTGAAATAGTTCACGGTAACTACAAAATGAGAGGGTTCAGGCATGAGGGTTGGATAGCACAATTGTCTGAAAACACAAAGGTTGTGGAATTAAGAGACCACAGGCCAGAGTAACCTGGGATGACTCCATAGCCACCTGCATGGGTGACCCCCTCCTTGCAAGGCTGGGGGGCTAGGGTAGGGCAAGGTTATCCTCAAGGCTCTGGCTGACTGGGGACAGGACTGGCGGGTGGGGAGTGGGCTCCTTCCGCTCTCCTTCCCCTCTCTCTCTTTGGCTAATTCTCCTTGGTCTCTTTCCCAGTTGGTCTTCATCATGTAAAAATATCTACTTGGACACATTTCCTCTCCACTTGGTCGTCACAGGAAAGAACCGAGTTTTCACCTCCTAGACTAAGATGAAATGTTTGTTACGGCCCAATATAACCCGAGGTATAAATCTGTTCTGCAGCACTCAGATATAAGCAACGCCATGTTATCATGTGTCTAAATCAAGCCAAACTTGGCTACAAGCCCCCATCTTCAAGAATAGGCAAGAAATTCCATCTCAGTCATGATCTGGAGGGCTATTGTCCTGTGTGAAGATCATACAAAGTGCTGGGAAGTTTATGTATTCTAAAGACAGCCCAAAACAGGCACCACTGAGATGGCCATGATCCCAGCTGCCATGGTCCCTTCAAAGGCACAGGTTCCTCTTCCTCCATGCTAGACTTATCACCCAACACTCTGTCTTCTGGAATGTAGAAGTTACCCTAGCACAGGTCCAGCCACCCAAGACCCTATGTAAGTTGTGACTCATGGCAACCTGGGTCCCCACCCCCCTGCAGGAAGCCACCTCCAAAGCTAAGTCACAACCCCCTTGTCAAATTCCAAGACAGCACAAGACTGGGGACAACAGCCTTTGCGGACACCTACCCAGGCATATTATCAAGCATTGGGGAAAAGGTTAAGGTTTGTATGAACTACCAGGGCTGGAGAGGTGGCTCAGTGGGCGAGTACCCCTGAGTTCAACTCCTGATACCAAAAAAAGAAGAAAGAAAAAAACAACAGTGTCAATGATTATATGCAGGCTAAGGCATTTTCAGGGGATTGAACTTCCTTCTTGTGATTGATCTTATTTTCGATTTTCTAAAATGAATATGTATTGCTTTTATGATATAAAATGTTATTCACATTAAAATTTTCTAAATATTTTCAAAACAACTATTCTTCTGGGCCCAAATCCAAATCCAAATCCACTTTCTCCATGTACCACTGCCAACAGCCAAGCACGTGAGCCCTGGACCTAGAAGAGTCCCACATCTGCCCCACCCCAACTCCACTCAGGCAGTGCTTGCCCACCTTTGCCGTCCCTGCATGGCGCCACTCTATGCTACATAGGCACTTGTTCCATCATGATGCCTTTGAAGTTTGTGACAAAGCTGGACCATGTCTGTTGTCTCTTATTTTAACATTAGGAAAGTGGCCAGGTGCAGAGGCATACACACCTGTAATCCCAGCAGCTCCGGAGGCTGAGGCAGGAGGATCACAAGTTCAAAGCCTCTTAGCGAGACCCTGAGCAACTTAGTGAGACATTGTCTCTGAATAAAATACAAAATAGGGTTGAGGAGGTGGCTCAGGGATCGAGTGTCCCTGAGTTCAATCCCTGGTACCCAAAAAAAAGAAAAAGATTTAGGAAATGAAGCCATGAGCCTCAGAGAGGAAGAAAGACTAGAGGCCAGCCAGGCCCCTCTGACTCCTGGTGCTCACAGCACAACCAAAAATGTCGTTCAGGGTGACAGGCAAGCAGCAGAGATCCAGTCTCAGATTGGGGCCACACTGACTGCCACTGGGGCCAAGAAGTTTATCACAGTGGGGACGGAAACTGGGCACATATGGCTCAAAGCAGTGGGTGTCCTCTCTCTCTCTGCCGTGTCAGGCTGTATCAGGAAGCACATGTTTTCAAGAGAGATGAATAAGTCCAATTCAGGAGCGTAGAGTTAGCAATCTCTACACTAAACTCTATTCTCCCACAGTTTTCTCAGTAATAAGAGGTATTTTTATCTCCTTCTGTCTGATGGTTCAGAACATGGCCAGGGAAGAGGAGTTACATAAAAGTCCCTTCAAGCCCCAGCAGAATTCAACTGATCATGAGGAATCTTAAAACCCCTCTGTCTGTTAAGACTGTTGGGGTAACTCCAGGGCGACCTTGGCACCATTAGTTATTTTGGACTGGATGGTTCTTTTGTTGTAAGAGGCTGTCCTCCACATCAGACAATTTTAGCAGCCCCACTGCCTGCCAACAGATGCCAGTAGAACACCCTATGCTATGGCTTGGATATGGTTTATGTATGGACCCCTCAGAAGTTCCTGTGTTGGAAGCTTGATCTGCTGTGTGACAATATTCAGACAGTGGGACCTTTAAGAGCTTAGTGGGAAGTCCCTATGGCCCCTCCCCTCACTCTGGTTTCCTGTCTTGCCACATGATCTCTCCTTCTTGCACTCACTCCCACCGTGATGCCTTTCACCACAAGGTCTTCACCAGAGCTGAGCTGAAGCAGGCACCATGCCTCTTGAATTAGATAAACCTCTTTTCTCTTTAAGTCACCCAGCCTCAGATATTTTGTTATAGTAATGGAGAACTGACCGATACAAGTGACAACCACAAAAGTCCCTCTGGTGACTTTTTTTATTTTTTATTTAACTAATACACAAAAACTAAAAATTATATTTTAATGTGTTGCCTTGTGATGCTCAATACATAGATACATTGTGAAATGTTCAAATCAGGTGAAACACCTCTATCTCCTCAAACATTTATCATTTCTTTAGGGCAAAAACCCTCAGAATCCTTTCTTCTGGCTTTTTGAAATACACAGTGCTTAGTGTTATATATAGTCTCCCTTCTGTGCAATAGTGCACCAAAACTTCTTGCTTCTATCAAACCATCATTTAGTCCCCATTGATCAACCATTCCCCAACCTGCCTTCCCCCCTGCTCCAGAGTTTTGTGCTCCCAGACTTCTCACCCTACACAGAGTCAGGACATGAGTGGATGTATCAATCAGGACCCTTCATACCCAGACACAGGAGGCATGCAAAGAGCATAAAAAGAATAGGACCTTTGATACCAGCTCAAGACCCACTACAGATATAGACATTCCTGGTAGAGAATGACTGACAGCAATAATGAGTCATTTGCTCCATCAGCCAATCGACAAATATTTATCCAGTTGTAGATCAAGTATTACACATTGGGCCCTGTGCCAGATGTTGGGGACACAAAGATCAAGAAAATAATCAGAGTCTTTTCCCTCACATAGCCTGATGCAATCAATCAATTTTTTAAAAAAGAGATGTTAAGGGTTAATGATGGAGAAGTACAGGGGCCTCCAAATGAAATTACAAAAATGAACTCAGGGCCAGGAAAGGATCATCTGGAACTCTAAAATCTTGGCCTCTCCAGCAAGTTGCCCTTTTCCCTCCAAAGTTCCCTTCTCACTGGGATGAGAAGTGCCCCCTTGGATCTGGAGCATGGTTTGGCCAGCAGTCGCTTGGGACCAGGTAGGCCCTAGGAGACTGAGGGTGTGTCAGGATCCAGTGGCCCTAGGAGACTGAGGGTGTGTCAGGATCCAGTTGCCTTTGCTCCCAATTGTAACTTCTGATTCCATTTGGAGCCAGCTAAGGCTGCAGAGTAATCGAATTAGGCAAATATTATGGGGAAGAAAATGGGCCTGTAAGTAGCTTAAAGTGATGGAAATGACCTGAAGGTGGCATGCAAATGGTCTGTATAATATCCTGTAATAACCCTGTCCAGGCAGCCCGAGGAGGCTGGCTTCCAATAATGAGGTGTCTGATTAGAATAATATTCAGTGGGAGAATGTGTGAGTGTCCGCATAAATCAGGCCTGGAGAGCCTCCCCAATTAGCCAGGAAGGAGACAGGCAAGGTGGGTGCCAACTCTGCACCAGGAGGCTGCTGGGAAGCTACAGAGATGAGGAAGGAAAACTAATCATCCTCATAACCATCCCTGACATTTTATAGCACTTTACAGTTTATAAACCCTTTTCCTAGGCAATATTTCATCTGATCATCACATGGTCATTTTTTTAGGATTAAATGCAATGACTTCTGTTGGAAGAGAATGGTCAATTTGGGCTGTGACTTTAGCCCCAGCAGGCAGCATGGTGCCTGGCATGTAGTAGTTGTTCAATAAATGGAAACCATTGAGGACCATATAGCAAATGATTGCTTTCAAATCATCTGCTTTTCTTACTTGTTAATAAGGGGAATGTGAGGAGACTCACATGCACCCTGAGAGAGCTTCCTTTTTCTTTCTCTGCTTTCCAAGCAATAGGAGGAAATTAGCATTAGTCTCAGCGACAGATGCTCAAGAACCATTTTCTCCCCCTCCTTATCTCCCATCTCTACTCCAGTTGACAAGAACAGTGCCCAGGTGAAGTCCCCCACCTGCCCAGGACATCCACATTCCATTCAGTGATTGGAAATTGGGTAGCATTCATTGTGCCATTCATTTATGATTTCAAAAAGTTACTGAATACCCGGTATGAGCCAGGGTCAGGCACATGGAGAGGAAGGGAAAATGGAGGAAGCCAACAGCCCTGGGAGGGCAGGTTCAGCAGAGGCACCCACTACTGGCCGTACCTGCCCTCTAGGTCCCAGAGCCAGCAGCCCACAGAGACAGGGGAATGGCTATGGGCAGGGCCAGGCCACACAGCCTCAGGGAGAGGAGCACTTAGAATCCCCATATCCATGGACCACAGTGTCATTTGCAGGGTTTTTACTCTAGAATCCTCACAGCTCACCTCTGAGGAATACTTTTATCCTCACTGTTTCACTGATGAGCAAACTAAGACCCAAAGAAATTAAGTATCTTGCCTAAGATAACACTGCTGAACAACAAAAAAAAATTAGTTTCTACCCAATGTTTCAGATTCCAAGTCTAGTCTCTTTTTAATATATAATAACTTTATTTATTTATTTATTTATTTTTATGTGGTGCTGAAGATCGAACCCAGGGCCTTACCTGTGCTAGGCAAGTGCTCTACCACTGAGCCACAACCTCAGCCCAAGTCTAGGCTTTTATATGTAAACAAATGTACACAGAAATCAAATCCAGGGGCAAACTCACAGCCTGATTTGAAGATTCCTATGTAACCATTTATACCTGCAAGAATGCCTGGTGTCCACATACACAAACCCACACACAGATAGGCTTCCCGTCCATGTGCACACATGTGTCCATGTCCAAGCAACTCCTCAGAATGACACCTGACTTCTTGGGCTTTTTTTCTTTTGCTGCCAAATACTGGTAATTTGCAGGAAGTAGTTCAAGGACCGAGATAGGAGTTGAAGGAATATACTCTGAATTGTTAATCTGGATGTAAAACTCTGGGGAAGTCTGGACCAAGTTGAGAAAAACTTGACCCACAGTGACCTTGACATGGTAATCCTAAGCCTTGACAAGTTTGAAGACTCCTCTCAGGTAATTCATGTGTATCAATGTACTATCTCCTTGAATCCATAACAAGGGACCATAGATAGTGTATATTTATTTCTCACAGTTCTAGAGGCTAAAAGTCCATGATCAAGGTCTGGTGAGAGCTGGGCGCGGTGGCACAAGCCTGTAATCCTAGCACTTAGGGAGGCTGAGACAGGAGAATCGCGAGTTCAAAGCCAGCCTCAGCAAGGGCGAGGCGCTAAAGAACCCAGTGAGACCCTGTCTCTACATAAAACAGAAAACAGGGCTGGGGATGTGGCTCAGTGGTCGAGTGCCCCTGAGTTCAATCTCCAGTACCAAAAAAAAATTAAAAAGTTTGAAAAAAGGTGTCTGGTGAGGTCTCTCTTCCTCACTTGAAGGAAGACAGATCTTCCTCTGTGCTCACATGAAAAGAGATCTCTGGGGTCTCTGCTTCTTCTAAGAATGCTTATCCTGTTGGATTAGGAGCCTATCCTTAAGACCTCATTTAACCTTAATTACCTCCCCAAAGGCCTTTTCTCCAAATATAATCAACTGGGGGTTAAGACTTCAACATAAAAATTTGGAAGGCTCACAATTCAGCCCATAACCATGAGCCTATACACCATGAGCTGGGGGCAAGCCCTGGGGCACAGGAACATGATGAACACTTAGAAAGATACATGTCACCTTCAGCCCACTAATGGCCCTGCAAGATCTTAGATGCTGCCAGTGTTGGACACAGCTTCCTTCTGCACCAGAGCCCCATAGCTCCTGGAAGGGAAAGATCACTCGAAGCCAGGATGGTTACATTGCAGAATCTTCCTGGGTACCCAGAACACTTTCCTTTTGGCCTTTTCCCAGCATCAGAATACAAGGCTGGAGGAAGAGGATTTGTGGTTCCAGAGCAGTTGGGAATTGAGTCCCTGAGCCCCTGAGTTAGCACCTGTGCAGGATCACTCCCCATGCCTTCAACCCCTCCCCTCCTTCTTTCCCCATTCTACGCTAATGGACTGTGCACCTGACAGAGCGGTACCCCATTATTTGTAACTTCGGGGCCATGATTGGTCAGAGGACCATTCTTAAGCTGTTATACTTTCTGGAATAAACGGGCTCTGCATCTCGCTCCGGCAGAACAGTCTTACCAGCCCCCAGAGTCTGGGTGAAGTGACTCTGCAACCATCCACTCCATACCCTGTCCTGCGGGAGCCCATTCCGTCCTTCCTGGGGACCCCTCTTCACCTCCTGGGACCCCAACTCATCACCAGACCCACACAAAGCGCAATATAAAACTACACACCTGATGCTTCACACCTTCTGAGAAGTGGGCCTGAGAGAAGGAGATATTAATAACCACAGATGGGGACTAGTTTAAACAGAGGTAGAGCTATGAGATTCCAGGCTACTGAGCTGAAAGATTCCCGGGAGATAAGCCCATCCTAATCCCTCACTTTACAATGGGGAAACTGTGGAAAGGGATTGGCCAAGCTCTAGGAGTCTCCATGCTATGTGCTGCTATACTTCAAACTTCCTTCCACCAGCCTTCAGAGTAGCACTTCTCAAAGTGAAGGACCCCTGCACCAGAAGCACCCCCAGGCTGCTTGTTTTGAAAGGAGAGTTCTAAGTCCCACATCCTAAGTCAGTTTCATTATATCTGAAATGGACCCCAGGAATCTACATATTACTACGCTCCCCAGGAGGGACTGGTATACTTCAAAACTTGAGAACTAAGTCTCAGAGGGGTCTTGTTTGCCATAACAACTCAGAAACTACCAAGTGACATAGAAACAGGGAAAGAAGACACAGAGGCAGCACCTAGGGGTAATGGGCAGGGAGAAGCAGCAGTCCACCTGACACCAGCCCAGAGCCTGAGTAGTCTCATCTATAAGCAAGGGTGGAGGGGACCCCACCCATTCATAGAGGTCAGCCAGATCCACTCCAGTGATTAAGGGAGTACCAAGGCAGCAGCCAAAATGTTCATGCATCAGAAATGGATGCACAGCACTTGGGGGGAGGGACCTCAGGATTTGTTTCTGAGAAAAGTGTAACCAGCCAGGTGCAGACATCTTAGCTGGAAATCTCATGTACACAGAGGTCTGCACACTCTTCTCCCAGTCATTTAGAAGTCACCCCAAACAGCAACCAAGCTGCCCAGAGACTGAAAGGCCACCTGGTGGCCAAAAGAGGAACTGTCTAACCTGACCCCTTCCCCTAGGTTTTCAACCTGGCCCTCCTAGCTTTCTGTGAGGATGCATGACTCATCTCCTTTTTCTTTTTCTATCTTTATTACTTCTTTCCACTGACTCCCTTTCCAAGCATTCCCTTCATGAAACCGCACTCATGCTTTTTTTATTTTTATTTTTTAATTTTTGTTTGTTTTTTGGGATTGAACTGGGGGGCACTTAACCACTGAGCCACATCCCCAGCCCTTTTTTGTGTGTTTTATTTTGAGACAGGGTCTTGCTAAGTTGCTCAGGACTTTGCTAAGTTGCTGAGGCTGGCTTTGAATTTGTGATCCTCCTGCGTCATCCTCCCAAGTCATTGGGATTACAGGCATGCACCCCGATGCCTGGTTCTCATGCTCTTTTAAATTCTCCCTTTTCAATTTATATTACTTGGAGTTTTCAAACTCAAATACCTACAGGGGCCAAACAGAAAATACTTTCATGATATGAAGTAGTCTGTTCTGGTAATTAGCTTCAAGGGCAAGGGCTGTTCAGTACCAGCCTGTTATCACCATGTGACAGTATAGAACCATAAACTTAGGTTACTCATTTTTATACCCTGGTAGCTAATTTTAGAAACTTCAAAATGCTATGTGAGCCAGCTCAACAAAATACACCTGAGGGCCCCCCATCTGTGACATAGGGTAATTCTCGCCCTTGTTTCTTATTTCCTTTCTTCCTCTCCCCCTTTCCATTAATAAGCCCAAGTTTTACAATGCCATCAAATATGAGAAAAACTTAGGTCAACACTACCTTAAAGAAAAGATAAAGTGGCATCCTTGAACTTTCAACCAAAATCAGACATTTCAAGAACTTGTGCCATCAACCTCCACTAAATCCCTTGAGAGAGCGCTGAAGGAGTGCTGCATGCGTGCATGCACACACACACACACACACACACACACACACACACTTCCCTAGACCTCCTCCTCTTCCACAATTACCTGTTTCCCTCAAGTACCAGAATTCCAGATAAATAAAAAATGAGTTCTTATTCAATGGAATTGTTTTTCTGTTTTGTTTAATTACTAGTATGGTGGCGGTTTTGTTTGCTGACATTTCTGATGCAAATGCACGGTGTTCCTACTTCCCTGGATTAAGCAGGGTTTTATGAGCTAGCCCTGAAAAGCCAGCAGCCACTTAAAAGGATACTCCTGTGGGAACACATGTGCCAAATTCCAAAGATGCAACTTTAACAGATCAGCTCTGGGAAGCACCATCTATTCCATCCTGCAGGCTGCCTGGGGAAGCTCTGTGTTTTCAGGGGTACGTTTTGCTTTTCACACCACTCTTATGAGAATCACATACTGTGAGGGCGAGAAGCATCCTTAGAAATCACTTAGTCCACCCCCTCACTTTACAGAGGAGAAAAATGTTTACATGTGAGAAAATAGCGAGATGAAGTGGCTTGCCCTAGTTCTCACAGTGAGACAGTAACCTGGGTCCCCAGACACCTGGTGCAGACACTGCAACTTTTTCAGATGATGGGAAATGCTCTGCCCACAAGACAACCAACAAAGAAAAGAAAACAATAGCATTCAGCATTTATTGAATATGTGGTGTGTGCCAGGCACTATGCTAGGTACTCAAGCTCGTTCACTCTTCCCAAAGTACTACCAAGTGGTACAATTATCTTCACCTCACAGAGGAGCCTTCAGATGCACATTAGTCAGGTCTGTGTGACCATAACAAAATACCTGAGTCAGTGAACTTACAAAGAAGAAAGGTTTATCATGGTTCACAGTTTTGGAGATTATAGTCCATGGTTGGCTGACCCTGTTGCTTTGGACCTGTGACAAGACTGCACATCACAGTGGGAGCACACAGCAGAGGAAACTGCTCATCTCATGGCTCATACATGATGAGGAAAAGAGGAAGAGACCAATGAGCCACAATCCCCTTTAAGGGCATGCCCCCAATGATCTAAGACCTCCCACTAGGTTCTACCTCTTAAAGAATCCACCACCTCACAATAGTGCTACAAGCTAGAGACAAAGCCTTTAAAATGTAGACCTCTGGGGAAATTCCATATCCAAGCTACAGCAAGAGGATAATCTGTCGGAGGATAATCTGTGACCAGAGTCACTAGAGAGGCCAGGGTTGGGATGGAATCAGGTAGCCACATTCTTGGTACACGTACCTCTTCAGAGTTGCTGTTTGTCCTCCATCCACCACATCCCCAAAGGAAAGTCTTTGTCTCTCAGTTATCCAATGGATATAATGCCTCTTCCCTTCCCTGCTGGAAAAGAAGTAGTCTCCAGGTGTAGGGTTTCTCTGTTGGGAAGGATCAGTGGGACATTCCATTTTGATGTCATTGATAGTCTTGGTGTCCAGAAAAAAAACTCTCCCAATAAAGAACATCAAAAATATGATAAATAAAAATACAGTCATCCTTATGTACAATTTTAGCACATCAATAAAAAAGTGAAAAAAACAATAATCAACTAATTTTATAAATGCATTACTGAACTGGTGGAAAAGTAAGGAAAATTCTGAAAGCCCCCAAATCAACAGAAAGCCCCGTTCCAACAAGTAAGTGTCCACTAAGGCCTGGGATAGTGTGAGAGGTAATCACAGGACCACTGTGGACCTGAGGCTTGGGTTTTAATGGATCAACATGAAAAAAGAGGCTCAGAAGACAAAATCTGGGAAGAAAGATGAGAAACAAGTGAGAGAATTTTTTATCTCACACTCCAAAATTATAGGACACAGCAGGAAATGGGATGTACCTGTAGGAGAAAGGCAAAGGGGAAAAAGTGACATAGATAGGCCTTTGGCTACTGAAGCCAATTCTAGATAATGAGAGCAAAAGTGACAAGTAACAGTCACCCCCTGTGAACTGGGCCCTGTGTGAAGATTTACATGGACATATCCTTAACCTTCAACTGCACGTTGAACCCATCAACCAAAGATTAGCTAAAAAATATGCCTAAAATAACAAACTAGGAAGAGTGTTACCAATTACCCCATCTTATACTTTTCAAACTGCACATCATGCAATTTTTGGTTCAGATAGATGATACATAGATAATGATAAATAGATACAATGGATGAGATGTGCTCAAATACATATGCACACATGTATATGTACGCTGCAGTACATCGCTTGATGACAGAGATATATTCTGAGAAAAGCACTGTTAGGCAAATTCACCATTGTGCAAACATCACAGAGTGCACTACACAGACTGCTATGAGGTCATAGGCCATAGGATCTTAGGGGACCACCATGGTAAGCATGGTCTGTCACTGACTGAAATGTTTGTATGTGATGCATCACTATACATACATACATCTATAAATATGATTGTTTTTACTGGGTCTAAGTGGGAAATGTATTTTTTTTATTGCAGACTAAAGTTTTTTTCTTTTCTTTTTTTTTAAAAAAGCCTATTAAACACCATTAAAACCCCACACCATCCATTCCTTTCATGGGAAACTGAAGCCGACTCTGGCTAGGCAGAGTCCAGGTGAGGACCAGGTCTTTCTGTTGGTCCCCATGGCAGCAACATAGCCCTGGAAACCTTCACCGTGCGCAGCTTTGGGCCAGGAAGCTGCTTCTTGTGGACCTTGGGGAAGGAGCCACGTGAGAAGTCTGGCTATCCACAAAACTGAGCCTGAGATGGCTTGCCTCAGTGCCCCCAGCTCCTTGGGGAGGCGTCCTCTTCCCCACCCCTTCTGCAGAAACTCCCACAGCCCTCCCGATGCCTCCTCTGCTCTCCCACCATTAAGACCTGGCCTCAGGAAATGACTTAGTAACCTTCTGCACACCGAGCTGTAAATTACTCCCCTGCTACCTTCCTGACTATTTGCTCTTGTCCTACAGGATTAAAAGTTTAAGCCAAAGACAAGAATTTCTAACGGTAGAGCTTTTTACCTGACATGAGCAAGCCAGCGGGGAAGCACTGAGCAGAGCAGGGAAGGGAAAATACTTTGGGCTTGCTGGCACCCAGTGTGGACGTGGGTGGTCCTGAGGGTGCCCTAGGGGTTGGCCTCGTCCCTCTCCCATGATCTCCTTCAGTTGTGCGTTTCTTTGACCTGGAACCCTCTAATCCTCCTACTCACAAGCTTGATAAAGAGAGTAACAGATAAGATTGTGAAGTTATGAATTTGCTATTTTTTAACACGCTGAGCAAAAATTCTAATTCTAGATAAAGTCTGTCCCCTCAAAGCCTTCACCTTGAGGGACATGTCATTTATTTCAATAATGCTTCCATTCTCTGTTTTAAGAATATTAATAATTACTAATTATGAGATGCCTGAGGTAGATCAAAAACTACGCCAGGCTCTTTACCCATTTACTTTATTAAATCCTGTAAAAGAAGAATTGTCTTCTTTTAAAAAGACAAAACAAGTTTTATTCTAGCTGGATCAAACCTCATCGGTGGCCACAAAAAGTCTAATCCCTAGTTTTAGTTATCGCACTTGACTCTCAATGACTTCAGGCTGTTTCCAGAAATCAAATGTACCCTTGAAATGCAAAGAGTGACCCCCATGGAGAACAGTCAAGAGAATGTGTCACATGCTCAGCTGGATTTCCCAAAAAGGAGTTCCAGGAATGTTTTGTTCCATGGCAACATCTTTGCAATAAGTTCATGGCCTCCCAAGATGACTGTTTTGGTATTTGAAGTCACATGTACATGTGTGTGTGCGTGTGTGTGTGTGCGTTTCTAGTCAGTTTTTTCACAGCTGTGACCAAAAGACCTGACAAGAACAATTGTAAAGGAGGAAAAGTTGGTTTAGGGTTCATGATTTCAGAGGTCTCACTCCACAGACAGCTGACTCCATCGCTCTGGGCCCAGGGTGAGGCAGAACATGATGGCGGAAGAGTGTGGAGGAGGAAAGCAGCTCAGGAAATAGCAATCAGGAAGCAGACAGAGGGATCCACTCACCAGGGACAAAATATAAACCCCAATGACATACCCTCTCCAGTCATACTCTACTGACCAGTTAATCCATATCATTAGATTAATCCACTGTTTAGGTTAAGACTCTGATAACCCAATCATTTCAACTTGGAAAATTCTTGCAGGGTCAAACATGAGCTTTTGGGGGACACCTTATATCTAAACCATAACTGTGTTTCATCAGCTAAAGTGTTTTAAAGATATGGTCTGTATTATCAGATCTGTCTAAACCTCTGACCTGGTACTTTGAGAGAGGAGGGAGAAAGAAGTGGCACAGAATTTCTTTGCTGCTAGGCAAGAGGCCTGGTAGCCGTGTCCCCTGTGTCTGCTTCTGCTCCTTCCCTCTCACTTCACCCCCTGGGCTGCATTGCTGGTGACAGCACACAGAGGTGACACAGGGGATGCTTGATTCCTTGCTGTAGGAGTCAACTTCTCCAGAAAGCCCTCCCTCCAAGAGTCCTCAGGGACTTTGGCACACTGTCCTCCTCCTTGAGCTCCTCTTTTATAGGGACAACTGGAGTTTTCCCAGCTCATGGTAGTGTTCTGCGGGTCCACTGTCAGCTCCCTTCTGAGCAGACCCATGCCCCTCAGCCCTTCAGATGCAGACATTCTGGGGTTTTTCACCACTGGTCAGGTGAGCCCTGGAGTGGCTCAACTACCACCACTCTTCTCAAAGTCCCTTTCTCTCTGTCCTGTCTCTCTTGAAGCCCCAACTCCTCCTGGCTCCCCTCACTGAGACTCTGGTTCTTGTTTAATAGACAAAGCAGGAGCTCTTGTGGTTGTAGCTGCAGCCATGGTCCCGTCTGCCTCTGAGCCCCTCTCTGCCTCCTTCCCTGTTGCAATGACCTACCAGCAACTGTTGAGGCACAGGGTGGGGGGCACCTGCTCTTCAAATGCCCTCTTCCCCAGGCCTCTTTGACCACATTTTCTCAGGGTTCTTCTCACATCACCAGCCACGCCATCTCTGTTGTCTTTGCAGACTGGTCCTGCTGGCTCTGCTGACCCAAGTGTTCCAAGGACCAGTCCTCTGGTTCCTTTTCTAGGAACACTCACTTTCTGAGTGAGCTCATACTGCCCCGTGGCTTTAAAATACCATTTAAACATGATAACTGACTCATATAGATTGTCTCAGTTCCAGATCCATCCATGCTCTCACTCACCCTCCATTTTCTCTTAGAAGCCACATCGTAACCTACCTGTTTAGAACCCGTGATCTTTCCCCCCAGACCTGCTCTTCCTGAAGCCTCCCCCATCTCAGTCAGTGGCTGCTCCATTTTTTCAGGGACCCAGGCCAAAGCCTTTGGAGTCATCCCTGTCACCTCTCGCATAGCTCATCCGATCAATAAACCACCAGTCATTCCTCACCATTTGTCACCTCCACTACTGTCACCCTGACTGGCACGTCCCTCAGCAGTCTGGATTATTACAGGAAACCCTCCCTGCTCCCACTCTTACCTTTCCATCATTCCTACAACAACAGCAAAGTGTTCTGTTCAAAGTTAAGTCAGATCATTAGATGCAACAACAACAAAAAAAAAAAACTCTGTTCAAAAAAATGGGCAAAGGATTCAAACAGACATTTCCCCAAAGAAGATAAACAAGCACATGAAAAGATGCCCAGTGTCACCAGGGAAACGCACATCAAAACCACATGGAGATCCCACCTCACACCCTTTAAGAGAGCTGCTATAAAAATAAATAAACAAAAAGAGCAAATCTTTGTGAGGATGTGGAGAAATTGGAAACGTTGTACACTCTTGGTGGAAATGTGAAACGGTGCAGCCTCTGGAAAACAGTAAGGGGATTATAATAATAAAAATGGGGGCTGGGATTGTGGCTCAGTGGTAGAGCGTTTGCCTCACATGCGTGAGGCACTGGGTTCGATCCTCAGCACCACATAAAAATAAATATAAAGATATTGTGTGCATCTACAACTAAAAAAATATTTTTAAAAAAATGGAGCCGGGCACGGTGGTGCAAGCCTGTAATCCCTGCACTTAGGGAGGCTGAGACAGGAGGATCGCGAGTTCAAAGCCAGCCTCAGCAACGGGTGAGGCACTAAGCAACTCAGTGAGACCCTGTCTCTACATAAAACACAAAATAGGGCTGGGGATGTGGCTCAGGGGTCAAATGTCCCTGAGTTCAATCTCTAGTACCAAAAAAAAAAAAAATGGAATTTCCATATAGTCCAGCAATTCCACTTCTGGGTAGATACCCAAAAGAATTGAAAGCAACATTACAAAGAGGTATTTGTGCTTGACACCATATCACATGCATGTAATCCCAGCTACTCAGGAGGCTGAGGCAGGAGGACCATGAGTTTGAGACCAGCCTGGGCAACTCAGTGAGACCCTGTCTCAAATTAAAAATAAAAAGGCCTGGGGAGGTATCTCAGTGATACAGCACTTCCTGGGTTCAATCCCCAGGACTGCAAAAAAGAGAGAGAGATTTTCACAACCACCTGCATAGTAACATTATTTATAATAGCTAATAAAATCAAAATGCTCACTGACAGATGAAAGGATGATCCAAATGTGACATGACCACACAAAGAATATTGTTCAGCCTTACAAAGGAAGGAAGTTGGGACATGTGTTACAACAAGGATAAAACTTGAAGGCATTATGCTAAGTGAAATAAGACATAAGACAGTCTCCAAAAGACACAACTGTATGATCCCAGGCAAAAAAGGCACCTAGAGTGGGCAAATTCATAGAAACAAGGAGTAAAATGGGGCCTGCCAGAGCCAGGCATGGTGGCTCACACTTGTAATCCCAGTACTTTGGGAGGCTGAGACAGGAGAATCGCGAGTTCAAAGCCAGCCTCAGCAACAGCGAGGCACTAAGCAACTCATTGAGACCCTGTCTCTACATAAAACACAAAATAGGCCTGGGGATGTGGCTCAGTGGTTGAGTACCCCTGAGTTCAATTCCTGGTACCAAAAAAAAAAAATGGGGGCTGCCAGGAGCTGGGGGAGCAGGGAATGGAGGAGTTGTCATTTAGTGGGCTTACAGTTTTGCCAGATGGAAAGTGTCTGCAGAAGGGTGGCTGTGAGGGTTGCCAGCATGCTGATCACATTTAATACCATCAAGCTGTACACTTGAAATGATGGAGATGGCACAGGTTATGTTATGCATACTTTACCACCATGAAAAAAAATGAGACAAAAAAATGAAGTCAGGTGACTGGTCAGTCTGCTCAAAGTCCCACATTGGCGCTTACGGTCCAGCACAACAACATGCTTACAGGGATGACAGGCCCCTCTGCCTCTCTCCCCTCCTTCCCTGCCACTTTCTTCTCATTCGGTCTGTTCCAGCTCCACAGGCTTCCTCCACTCTTTCATGGGCAGGTTGAGGAGCTCCTGGCTTTATGCGCAGGGCTCCTTATGCGAAGAATGTCCTTCCCTGCCCCCTGCTTTCTTTCTCTTTTTTGCACCCTCACCACCTGGCATATCTTCCTTCTGTCTCCTTTCCCTCCCGCCCAGGTGAGCTCCAGGGAACAGGGACCTTCTCCACTCTTGCTCATGGAGGTGCTCAATAAGGTCCCTCGACCAGGCTCCTTCCCAGTTCACCCAGCTTGCTCGTCTATCTGGCTCTCTTCCCTTGGTCTTCTTCCTGGTACCACCAGTGATGGACTCAGAATAGACACAGGGTGTCCAGGGGTAGACACCCAGGAACTCCCAAGGTGCCGTCAGTGAGTGCTAGCTGCTTGTGTAGAGTCCCTCTCTGTGGTCCAAGAGGGGCTATGTGCTTCTCAGTGAGCACTCCCCCACCACCCGAAGCCACCCGCTGACCCCAAAACAGACTCAAAGACCCCAAAGGCCTACTCAGGCCTTAAGAACACTGCCTGCCTCTGACAGGAAGGGGACCTGAGGGGGGACCTCACAGCCTGCCCACACCCCCATAATGCACTATTTCTTCAAGCAGTGGTCAAGTCCAAGGTAGTTCTGCACAATGAAAGTTCTCTTTCCAGTTATCTTTCAGTTATCATGTTAAGGGGTTGAATTGTGTCCCTCAAAAAGATACATTGATTCATGCATGGTGGCACATGCCTGTAATCGTAGACTCCGGAAGCTGACACAAGAGGACTGCAGGTTTGAGGCCTGCCTTGGAAACTTAGACTACTATGGTTTGGATAGGAGGTGTTCCCCAAAAGCTCATGTGTGGGACAATGCAAGAATGAAATGATTAGATTATGAGAGCTGTAGCCTTATCAGTGGATTAATCCACTGCTACAGATCAGTGAAGCAATAACTGTAGGCAGGGAGGGTATAGCTAAAGGAAGTAAGTCACTAGGTGTGTTTTTGGGGTTTACAATTTGTCCCTGGTGAGTAGAGTTCTCTCTCCCTCTCTCTGCTTCCTGGCCATCACGTCCAAAGCTGATTTCTTCCTTCATGCCCTTCAACCAGGATGTTCTGCCTCACCTCAGTCCCAGAACTTTGGAGTCAGCCTACTGTCGACTGAACCTCTGAAACTGTGAACCAAAATAAACTTTTCCTCCTTTAAGTTGCTCTTGTCAGGTCTTTTGGTCACAGCAACAAAAAGCTAACTAAAACAGAGATCCTGTTTCAAATTAAAAATAGAAAGGGCTGGGAGTGTAACTCAGTGGTAGAGCATCCCTGGGTTCCATCCTTAGTAGAGGGGAAAAAAAAAAAAAGAAATGTTGAAATCAGCAAGAGACCTTATTTGGAAATAGGGTTGCTGCAGATACAATTAGTTAGGATGAGGTTAGACTGGGAATGACTTGCTGTCCTCACAAGGGTGAAGACAAGAGAACCGCAGGGAGGCTGTGTGTCCAACGAGGCAGAGGAGGGAAGACAGAGCTGAGGCCAAGGAGCTGTAACGATTGTCCAGCAGACTGCCAGAAACCAGAAGAGGCATCAAAGGATTCTCCCCAACAGTTTTCAGAGAGAGAGGGCCCTGCTGACACCTGTATTTTGGACTTGCAGTCTCCAAAGTGTATGACAACAAATTTCTGTTGTTTAAGCCACTCGGTTTGGGCAGCCCTGAGAAACTAATACAGACCCTGAGGACCTGAAGGAGACGATCTTCCAGAAGCTAGCAAGCTTTTAATGCCTTTTCAACACTTACTAATTTTCCTTGTTACACAGAGCAACCAGCCCTCCTCCGGCTAAGGTTTTTCAGCAGAAAAGACACCTCACTAAATTTTAATACTGTGGTTTGACTTCATTGTATTTATTTTTATGATTGCTAACTATTTCTGGCAAGTGATAACTGGTTTCCCTGCACAACAGCAAAACATTGCCTTTTCAGATAAATAGATTAAATCTTTAAAAAAATGAGTTAATCTGAAGAAAAATATTATGTCACATGAATAGGAGTGGCACAAAAATATGGTAAAAATAGCACAAGTGAGGATGGGAAATGAAATTTGGTACATTCCGTCTTCAGAAAAGTCAAGACCAAGTAGTCACTCCTCATCTCCCTTTAATGTTCCAAATCAGAAATGAAAAGAATATGAAAATGTATACAGTTAGAAAGATTATGACATGGGCCAAGTTGTCCCCTCGTTTGCCTTCTGTCCTTGTGAGCCAGTGCCTACAGACAGCCATCCTCCCCTCTTGTCACCAGAGAAAACCAATGTGAAAAACTAGATCCCACTAAGCGGAGCTGGGTGACTGCCACATCACTGTCACTGAGATGGTAAGTGACTTCGGGCAAATGCCTTCGTCTTCCTAGACTTCAGCTTCCTCTCTATAGGAGAGGACAAGATATTCTTTAGGGTCTCTTATTCTGAATTCTGTTTCTGGGATATTACTAATTTAGTGAGTTTCTCTCTTAGGGAAACACACTTTGCTTAAGAGACCTCAGGAAAGGGCTGACTAAGGAAATTCATGGGAGTGAGTTCCCAGTAGTGCAATCCCAGGCTGAGTTGTATATGGGTGAAAGATATTTTTTAGGATGGTGCGGCAGGCCACTCCTAAAGCCACACAGTCGGCAACCTCTGTCTCTACATAGGTCAACTTCACCCCCGATTACAGACTCCATACCATCATCTCAGACATACACACGCACACACATTGCCTGCCTCTGTCCCCTGGTCACCTCCTTCTGCTCTATCAAGGATCAGGGAGGGCTGGGATTGTGGCTCAGTGGTAGAGTGCTCATCTTGTATGTATGAAGCACTGGGTTCGATCCTCAGCACCACCTAAAAATAAATAAAATAAAGGTATTGTGTCCATTTACAACTAAAAAACATTTTTAAAAAAAGAATCAGGGAGCCAGGTCGAATGCTGCATTTTTAGTTTTTGAAAAGCAAAATAAAGATAGTTCCTTATATGTACATCTGTACACACACACACACACACACACACACACACAGATGAGAGATGGGGGTGCAAGAAAGAACCAGGAAGAAAAATTAGCTTTGACAACCTAATAAATGTCAATTTCTGAGGGGGGTTGAGATCGAAGATGAATCTTTAGCACTTTAATTGGAGACATGATGCTCTTACCAGGCCACAGCCCCCCTCCTGCAGATCCCTCCACAGATAGCAAGGCCCTTGCTCTCTAATTGACAAGAGGCCTCCATCTGCTGGGATTTGTTTCTGGGTTATCAAGATGCAAAGATGGGGAAATTCCAGGGGATTCCAATGCCCCTCAGAGAGGAGAAGAAAAGCAGCAGAATTTGGGCCCCAAAGACAAAATCTGAGCAGCCATAGAAACGGTGCCCACATGGTACCTGCCATAGAGGTGGTCCAGCAGAGACCAAGGTCCCCCTGACCAGTGGCGCTTCCTTCTCACCAAGCAGCCAGTCCGGAGGCTCCTTTCTGACCCAGAGAGGGTACCTAATCCAAGCATGATGAGGAAGGGAGGAAGAGAGCCAGGGGAACCCTGAGGGAGATGTGGAAGAAAGGAGTCTCCCAGGGAGAAGCAGCAGCACCTGGTTTGGGGGATTGGAGTGGCTCTAAAGCCAGGACAGCTCGGACAAAGGTCTTGACCTTTCTGTGCCTCAGTTTCATCATCTGTAAAATGGGGACCATCACAGTCCCCACCTCAACACCTTGTGAAAGGATCAGATGGGCTAAGACACCGGGACGCATACTCACACTCATGTGACGAGGGACAAGGTGGTACAGGCCCTCCAGCCTGGCACACCTCCCTGCCAGAGCCAGATCCATACTGCAGAGTCCTGGCACCAATGTCCAGACAAGCACAAGTCACGCACAAGACAGCCAGCTGCCACGGAGTGCCACTGTCACAGTCACCTGGGCAAGAGAAGCAGTCTTCACCAGTCTGGTCCACCGTGGGCCAGACTGTTCAACACGGGGTGCTGGGGTTTGAACCCAGGGCCTGGTGTGTGGCGTGCACTCTGCCACTGAGCCACACCCCCACCCCCTGACCAGCCATGGTCAGACTGAACACCAAGGGATGCTTTTCCTCAAGACCCTGCACTCCAGCTGCCCACCGGAGGACCCCCAAGCATTCTCTTCTAGGCTTCCTGCAGACCCCGCAATTTAATTCACTTTAATATTAGTAATGGTCCAAGGAAGTAGCATCTGTATAGTGCTTCACAATTTACAAAGCAATTTTTAATGTATGTTTTTGAATTGGGAATATATTCACATAGTTCTAAAATTCAAAAATCTACAATAAAAGGCAAATATCAAAGAATCTTCCCGTTTTCCCTCCTCCCCGTTCCCACCCTTCCCGACCCCAGCCTTGCCCCTGAGAGGTAACCATCATAATTTTTTTGTTTATTTTTAGTTATAGATGACAATCTCAAAGTTTCTTCTTGAATATTTTTCTGTGTGCACAGGCAAATAATCCTATTTCCCTTTTTTTTTTTAACACAAAATGTAGCTACTGTACATACTATGCCTCCCTCCATAACTTGCTTTTCTTCACTTGATGACCTGTCTTGTACCTAATTGTGAAGCTTTCTTTCTCTTCCCTTTTTACTGCTGTGTAATTCTCCACGATATGAATGAATCAAAGCCTGGTAAAGAGATCCCTGGAGATGGCACCCAGGGCCTCCTGCATGCTAGGCAAGCGCTCTATCCTGAACCACGCCCTCAGCCCAAAGAGACCCCTCTTGATGAGCATTTATATCACTTTAAATCTCTTCCTTTCACAAACATCAGGCAACAGAGAGCTGTAAACAGATCCTTGGTACTTATGCAAATATATTTATAGGCTGAATTCCCAGACGTGGAATTTCTAGGTCAGAAGATTGTGTGTTTAAAATGTTGATAGATATTGCCAAATCACCCTCCATAGAGGTTATACACATTTGTCTTCCCAGGAGAAAGACGAGAGTGCTTATTTCCTTACAACATCACTATTAGAGTGTGTTATCAACTTTCTGGGCTAATGCCAATCTGATAGGTGAAAAAATTGTTTATCATAGTGTAATTTTAATTTACATTTCTCTTATTCTGAATGAGGTTGGAGCATTGTTGTGTATGTTTAAAGGCCCTTGTATTTCCTTATCTTAGACATACTTTGCTACCCATTTATCTCCTTTGGTCTTCACAATACCCCTGTGAGATACATGAGGAAAATGTTCATAATATCTGCATTTTAAAAATGATAAGGCTTAGACTCAAAGCATTTACGAGTCTGGCTCAAAGCTGTAGGCTGATATGGAAGAGCCAAAACGCCATCTTGAATTTTTTTCTGATTGCTGCATGTTTTCATTTATCTTTCCAATTGAATAGTGAAAGCCTTATCTGCCTGTGAATCACCCCCCAGGAGCCCCGAAGCATACTGAGATGTGGCAGATGAGCAAGCCAGGAACCCAGAGTCCAGAGCCCTGGTTTCTGGCTGGGCTCAGTGAGTTACTGGCTGTGCGCCTCTGGGCAAGTCCCTCCACTCTGGGGCAGACTTTCCATATCTGTAGAAACAAGATTTGAACTAAATCACGAAGGAAGCCCCCTTCTAGGAAATGATTGTAGTGAGAAGCACTCCATGAATCTTTTATTATTATTTCTTTTTTTGAGTGGAGGAAATAAACCTCCCAAGATAAGAACTTTCAAATCATACCCGTTTATGAGAACCTAGTTTAATCAGAGGTGCTGAGTGAGGAGGCCTGGGCAGGGTGAAGGGGGGCTTCAGGAATAGCTGGGAGGGAAGAGGGGCTGTGGCAGTGACTGGAGCCTGCACAGACCGAGTCCCTTGAGAGATTGTGAGGTTTTGCACGCTGATTGGGATCCAGCTGATAGCTGGAAACTGGCCGTTGTGGGAATATTCATGCTACAGCAATCAGCAAATGACAGCATCCCATATCCAGAGCTGGCTGTTCACCGGAATTCATCTCTGCTGGAGGGTTTGCAAAAAATCATAATCGATGGAGTCACTGGGAAGTTGACAGGACTTTTGGGGAGCATGGAGGGCCAGGGAACTGAGAAGAGCTCTCCATGCCGGAGCCATGCTTGGACAGGGGCCGCTGGCCTTACCTTTTCTTAGGCACTTAGTTGACCCCAGTGTTCCATGTCACCTCCAGGGAGAAGGGTACAGTCCCTCGAACAAACTGTGGCACTCCAATCCCTGCTCCTCATGCACTGTGTTCCCTGGACACAACTGCTATGTCTCCCCGAGGGTTCCTCAGGGGAGAGCGTGGCACCCTCCTCACGGGGTTCTGTGCAGACGGGTGAGTTCACATGGAAAACACTAGAACGATGCTCTGGATGATGACTACTCTTGTCCTGTTACTACAGCTACAGGGCCAGCAAGCTTTCTGGTCCCCACTCTGCCTGTGACTAGGGAATCTGGGGCAATTCTCTTCGCCCTGTAGGCCTGATTACGAATATGTGGAGAAGGGCCCGGATGCTTCAGGCTTCCCTTCTACTGGGTTCTGCCTGTGACAGCAGAGCTCCCAGAGAAACACCCTCCCAGACTACCCCTGCCCTGCGGTGACAGCTCACTGTGCCCCTTCCCCTCCGTCTCCACGGCAGGTGTCCACGCAGCTCTGAGCCCTTCCTCTACTCAATGCACTCAGGGAACTCTCTATGGTGACTCAACTCAGTCTCTGGGCCTGGAGCATCATTTTCTCTTTCCCCCGTGTAAAAGTACTGCTGTATCAGCACCCCAGAAACCTTCTCCCATGACAGGTGGAGTGGGGACCCTTTCTCAGGGCTCCTACACCCCAGTGCTGCATCTGTCATCTCCCCAGCACTAACACACCCCACAACTTCCCTGCTAGACTCCTGGGGGCAGGGCAGCTGTTTCCTCCTCTGTCCCCTTCCCTGGCTGGAGGAGCCTCCAGGCCTCACCTCATCCTGGGCCTTTCAGGGACTAGAGGCTGGTCCTTCTGGAAGTTGGCTCCTCCTCCAGTCAGAACCCAAGCCTTTTTCTCTGCTGCCTTTGTGGTGGTCTGACACACCTTTCGTTTTATTTACATTCTATTTACATTTTGGTTACCAACCTCCTCCCCTCAAAGAAAGCAAAGTCCATGAGGCCCAAGGATCCTTTCTACTGTTCACCTTCTATCCCAAGGATCAGCAGCACTATTTGGTATTTCATTAGTGCTTGATGGATATTTGTGAAAAAATGAAAAAATACACCTCCCACCCTCAACCCCCCCCACACACACACACAACCTCTGTACAGATCAAATTTCTGTCACTTATTTCCTGTTAACATGATCATAATTGAGGTGCTGGCTGACAGTAAACTCAAGACACGACCGCTTTATAGAGGTATTTGCATTTTACAAGGGAGGCTTTATAAATGATGAAATCTTCCATGAGCCAGTGCTGGAGGGAAGCCATCGTGGGTGAATTATTTGGGGGAGATATTTTGGGGTCTCTATGCTTCGCCCCTGAGAGTGCCTCAAAGCAGATCAGTACATTGGAGTCAGGGCCTCAAGTCACATAGCCTCCAGCCTCAACCCTTGGAAGCCCAGTTCAGCTCTCCCTGACCCCTGAGGAAGAGCTGGCTGGTGCTGTCTGCTGACATCTCCCTCCTCTCCCTCAGTCTGGCCCCAACACAGAAGAATTCATTTGATCTTTGTCAAAATAAAGTCAAGTGTTTGTGCCAGGCTTGGAGTTGGAGCCCTGGGAAGCGTGGCTCTCTAAAACAGGGTGCCCAGCCAGGTCAGGGTGCTTCAGCTCACAGAGGCCTGCAGGTCAGCGTTGCTAGACCAGGCCCTTTAGGGTCAGAAGAGCAGACACACTAGAACTTGGCATCAGAGCCGACAGCAAGGGCCAGAGCGACGATGGATGACGCAGGAGACTCTACGGAGTACAGGTGGTCAGCGAGTCCTTCCATGGAGCCATCCAGGCAGGGGACTTCCCTGCCCAGGTCACTGTCTCCTACCCTATGACCCTAATGATTAAGCCAGGGCCCAAGTTGCTTCAGGGGACCTAACCAGAAGGACCCCAGAAGACACAGAGGTCCTTCAGAGAGTCCCTCGACTGGAGCAGATCCTTTGTGGGCGTGTCTGAGCTTTTTCATGAGGGACAAGTTCCAGCTTACAAACCCAATGCCACCTCACATGGGGACAGTCTAATAATGGGGCAGTCCCAGATCCAGACCTCCTGGAGAAGGAGCTGGTAAAGTAGCAGGATGTAGCCCCACCTCCAGCAGTCACCCAAGGATGCCCATGGATGCTGGCAATGACCAGCTGAGGACAGTAAGAATGTGGCCACCTGCAGGCCCGGCAATGGGAGTGCACCCTCTTGACCCCACCTGTCCCGTGTGGTCAGGGGGACCCTTGAACCACCAACACACTAACCCAGACCACACCCAACCACATCCTGAGGTCTTGGGCAGAGCCTCACCTGGGGGTGGGTCTGGCAGAGGAGGCTCCTGGCCTGTCCTGGAGCCAGGGAGAGGGCTGCGGCCAGCTGCTGTCTCCTGTGGGGACAGGGCAGGGTATAGGACAGCCCCAGGGAAAGAGAAAATGACGCTCCGGGCCCAGAGACTGAGGTGGGTCACCCTAGAGTATTCCCCGAGTACACTGAGTAACGGAAGGGCTCAGAGTCGCGGGGGTACTGCTATATCAGCACCCCAGAAAGCTTCCCCCATGACAGGTGGAGTGAGGACCCTTTCTCAGGGCTCCTACACCCCAGTGCTGCGTCTGTCATCCCCCAGCACTAACACGCCCCACCTGGGAGACCCACAACTTCCCTGCTAGACTCCTGGGGGCAGGGCAGCTGTTTCCTCCTCTGTCCCCATCCCTGGCTGGAGGAGCCTCCAGGCCTCACCCTCATCCTGGGCCTTTCAGGGACTAGAGGCTGGTCCTTCTGGAAGTTGGCTCCTCCTCCAGTCAGAACCCAAGCCTTTTTCTCTGCTGCCTTTGTGGTGGTCTGACACACCTTTCGTTTTATTTACATTCTATTTACATTTTGGTTACCAACCTCCTCCCCTCAAAGAAAGCAAAGTCCACGAGGGCCAAGGATCCTTTCTACTGTTCACTCTCTATCCTGAGGACCACACCCGGATGCTCCTTGCTCTGAGCCTTTGGAGTGTGCTGTGACAAAGAGGCTCTGTAGCTAACTGTGACATCCGGAAACAAGCTGCTGTCACCCTCTCTGGAGGAAAGACCTCTGGGCTGATGACTCCCTTTGTGAAAGGAACAGAGCAGCAGGCCTGTGGCTGAGAGGAGCACTGGCAGGACAAGGTTTGGGAGGGGGAGGATTTGCACTCAGAGCAGGCATTCCAGCCGGGGCCACGAGAGGGAGAAGAGGCAGCTGGACTAGGAGAGAGCTCTAAGACTCACTTCCAAGGGAGCGTGACACTGAGTTTTACAGCCACTCTCAGGAACTGGGAATGAACGACCCTAGTCTGTAAAAAGTGCCTCCTGGTTGTTTGTGGCTGTTCCCGAGGGCCGACTCTCTGTCTTCTGGCACTGGTGCTACTTCAACCAATATGACACTTTTGCTCTTCCAGGTCCACTGAGCACCACAAACTCCTGCTCCCAGACAGTGCTTGGCATCCTGTAGCAAAGAAAGAAAATTGTCCTTTTTCTGTCTCAACCTCAACTAGAGGAACAATCAAATGTTAGCAAGTACCCAAAGGCCTTAACAGTTGTAAGTGAAAGAGGGATGCTCAGAGATAGGTCTTAGAGATAGATACCCAGATATGGCCCCACTTTAGTCTAAAGGTGCACACTGCTCTTGTGCAGTACACAGCCTGTGCAGCTGTACATGGTGGGCCTATAGACACTATACAGTCCTCAAAGCATCTCATCTCCCTGGAAACTTGCTTTTTATTCCTGAGTGAGGCTTGTCACGCTTTCCAGAGCCCTCATTGCCAATGGTGTCTAGTGGAGTTGTTTACTGTTCAACCTGCACAACTGTGCAGAGGTCCTACAATGCCCTCTCCTTACTTTAGGATGAGTACTTTATCTTGAATCCTAAGAGTGGGCCCCACTCTAGGGTTAAATTAAAATCCAAACCCATATTTTCCTCTCTCTCTCTTGACAAAGTCTTTTCTGTTGCTTTGCAGTCCTAAGATTGTCCCAAGACACAGGCCTGTGGGGTCAATGGGAACTTTGAAGATCCTCCCATCCCACCCAATCATTTTGCAGATGGCTAGATAAGACCCAGAGAGGGGAACAGACTTGCCTGATATTCTACGGTCACTTAGTAACAGAGTGGGGCTTTAGAGCTCCTGGTTTTGTGCCCTAACTGGTAACACATATTGTCCCTTCTCAAAGACATGTAGAGGTTAAGGACACAGGCGAGTCTAGTAAGCAACAGTCCCTGACCTCAGTGCCCTCTTCAGAGAATCAAAGGGGTCCTTTTTTTTTTTGGAACTGGGGATTGAACTCAGAGGTACTTGACCACTGAGCCACATCCCCAGCCCTATTTTCTGTTTTATGTAGAGACAGGATCTCACTGAGTTGCTTAGCATCTCGCCGTTGCTGAGGCTGGCTTTGAACTCGAGATTCTCCTGTCTCAACCTCCCAAAGTACTCAGATTACAGACGTCCCAGTTCCTTTTTTTTTTTTTCTTTTCTAGGCCACCACAAGACCCTGCACCTGGTCAGCCATGGGTCAGGACCAGGACAGGACCAGTACAGTTTGGCTGCAGGAGGGTCTAGTGAGGGCTGAGATTCCAAATGCCCCACAGGAAGGGAGCCCCATGTCCGCGTGGGTTCAGGCTGGCATGGCTGGGCTTGACTGGGAGACTTGGCCCGAGCAGCCCCAAGGGCCCTGGATCCTAAAGGTCTACCACTGAATGCAGTGCCCACTTCCTGCAGGGCTCATCTCCAGCCTGTGAGGCCTGGGCCCACGACAGCCTGCTGAGTACTCTTTGCCCACAGGGCCATCCTCAGTCCACCCTGACTGACCCTCAGCCCCTCCTTCCAGCACCTTCGGACCCTGAGCCAGACAGGCCCCCACTCCCCCTCAGCCAATGGTCCTTGACATCACCAGAGTTCGTCTCGCCACTTCTCGGGCATAACCCTGGCTTCTGACAATCCAACCTTCTCAGTCACTTGGTGGCCCTGGAAGCTGGCAGCCTCAGGAGCCACCGGGCTCCTTGCTAGCAGAAGCCTCACAGTCTCTCCTTGCCCTGAGACCAGGCAGGGTCCTCTTACCCAGGCTGCTCTCCAGAGCCTCCTCTAGATGACCCCAGCTCCTGGACCCTCTGGCTGCTCCTCCAGTCACTGTATCAGGTCCATCCTTCATGTGTTCACATCCTCCTGGTGAACCAGACCCATCCTGGGGCCTCTTAGGCCTCCCATCTCCTCTGCCTCAGCCTAGCCCCTCTCCTACTAATGTACTCGAGGACCAGGTGAATCGGGGTCAGGACCCGGCTGCTGCACCCTGATGTCAAGTTGACTGCTAGCAAAGCTGCTCCTCAGGGGCTAAGGTCAAGGATAACATAGGGAGAGTCACCATCAGAGGGGAACCGAAAGGGAATAGGTCCACATAGCCTGCCTTCCAGGACGGCTTGGGGAGATGACCAGCAGGAAATGAACAGCCTCCATCTCAGATGCCCTTAATGAACCCCGGCCTCTCCCACATGCCCTTGGGCATTTGCTCAGGGACTTGCAGCAGTGGCATTGGGGAAGGGAAAAAATCCTTGTACAGAGATTGGCCCTTGCAGGGAGGTTGATTGGGGGAATCCAGAGTCCTCTTCCCTGCCCCTCCCTCATCCACACAGAAGGTCCAAAATTATCTTCCCATCAGGTATGGTGGCGCATTCCTGTAAACCCAATGACTCAGGAGGCCAAGGCAGGAGGATCTCAAGTTCGAGGCTAGTCTCAGTAACATAGGAATAACTTGTCTCAAAATAAAAAGGGCTGGGGATGTAGTTCAGAAGTAAAGTGCCTCTGGGTTCAATCTCCAGATTCTCATAAAATGTAAATACATCTAAGAAGGATTTAAATATTAAGTTGGCCTCAGAAAACGAGGACTCTTCTTGCTCAGACATCTGGCTCCTCAAAATCTTGCAGGCCTCCAGAGAGCCCCGGCATGGGCAGGAGTGGGGTGATGGAAGGAGAGGGGCTCAGGGAGAGAGGTGGCATCAGTGGAGGGAAACGTGCCTGTGCCTAGCAGTGCCCCCTCCATCTGCAGGCCTGGCCACTGGTTTTAAGGGTGCATCATAGGCTCAGCCCCAAACAAGCCCTTGAATCCAGGGGCTGGGCAGGGCCATTCTCACCTTTAGCCTCTCCTGGGGCCTCCGGGCACTTCATTTGCTCTGAGGAGTTAGATCCTCTAGGAATGCCTCACCCCAGAGCACTTGATTTTTACAAAGAGGCTGGGGACTGGGGTGTCGCTCAGTGGTACAGTGGTGGCATTGGGTTCAATCTCTAGCACCCCCTTAAAAAAGTGCTACCAGGAAAGATGAGGGGGGCTCAGATGCACAGCAGCATTCTTGACATTGATGGGGAGAAATTTCTAGATGGGTCAACTTCCAAGGCAACACAATCACTGCACATTGAAAAGCATCTGTGTGCCCCCACCCCCAAGTTGGTTTTGTTTATTCTTTCAACCAAGAAATAGTTATTTGCTCCAGACCTTATATGAAGTATTGAAGGATATAACCATGAATTTGGTCAAGAGTGACTCCTGTCATTTGGACAGCTGCAATCTAGTGAGGGAGATGGTGAACCTCCTTCAGAACGTTCTCTGGGCTTCTCTCTGCCTACCCCCTCCCTAGCTTCCTTCTCTCAAAACTGAATATTCCCCGAGTTCTTCTGGTGGCGTGGCTGCAGGGCAGTGTCCCCAGGGATCTGTGCTGCTATCTCCAGTCAGCAGGGTGCTCCTGTCAGCAAGGGGCTGCTTTCTTGCCCTGGTGTGCTGGTGAGAGGGTCTGCAGCAGCTGGATGGAAGGAGAAGCTCTTCCCAGGGGCTACCTACCCTCCAGTCTTGCCTCAAGCCAAAGGTCATCTAGTCTTCCTTTCCTAGCTTCCCACTTCTGGGCATAATAGACCACAGGAGTGGGGCTCTGACCAGGTGTGAACTCTCCAGCTTGGAGCCCCCATCCAGCTGCCAAAAGCAAAGGCCACTGATGTTTTCTCTCTTCGCCTCTCCTTGAACTCTCTTCTGCTTTTCTTCCTATAAGAATCTCATCTCTCCTTCCCAAGCCCTCTCATCTCCACAAAGCCCAAGTCCACCCTGCAAAGATAAGGTGTGACTCAGCTTCTCCAGGATGCCAGAGTCTTGTGGATAACATGCAGATGACTTGCCCCGCCCAGTGGAGAAGAGCTCTGTGTGTGCCAGGCACCACCTAGGAGCTTCGTATTCATTCACTCCCAAGAGCATGCTATTACAATCTCAGTAGTCCACATGCAGAAACAGATGCCTGCACCCAGAATCTGAACTGGAACCCAGGGAGTCAGGCTAAGCCTCTGTGCCCAACCCACAACACTAAGCTGCCCAAAGCAGTTTGCAAACAGAAGCTATGCAGACTCAAAACTGCTGTTACCATCCCAGGCGCTTCAGCCCCCTGGGGCATGCCTCATCCGAGGGTTCCGGTTAGGGTCAAGGTCACCATGCACAGGGCTGATGGCGTCCTGGGTGCAGATCTTGGAATCAATTAGCCCAGCCCTGGGACTTTGGCATCCCTACAAATCTGTCAGAACCTGGTGGTCTCCTCTCCATACCTATTTTGTCCCTATCAGACACCTCTGGCCCAGGGATGCAGAAGCTAGTGTCAAGAAGAGGGTTCCTGGGGTGGGAGGAGGCAAAGAAGATGGATGGGCTCTGCTCCATGCGGCCGTGGAGGACCGGAGTCAGGCAGTGATATACAGCCACCTGCCAGGGGGAAGCCAGCCTGATGCCTAATCCGATCAGGCACCCCCTGCCAGGTCCCCTCATTCCTCTACCTCCTCCTCCCAGCTCACTGACCCCCCCCCCTTGCTTCCCAGCCCCGCCCCATCTGAGGCCTCCAGCCGCCTCAGTTGATTTTATAAATGGCCCTTGCAGGAGGTGGGCACCTTGGCTAATTGAATCAGCGCTCAGGAGGCAGGAGGCAGGAGGCAGGAGGCTGGTTAGCATCACGGCTGAAAGGTAGTGGCAGCAACAGCTTGCATGGAGCCATCAGGGAGGAGCCTGAGTGAACAGAGAAGCCCAAGCAATCTGGACCTTCATATATGCCAACGTGGGGAGCTCACCCGAGGGCTGGCCACCCCCACCAAAAGCATGGGAACAGGCTGATGTCCACCACAGGCCAACACACACACACACACAGCATGCACACTCTGGAAAAAAATACAAGAGGAGATAAGAGAGGCAGAGAAGAAAAGAAACACGAAGAATGATAAAGGATGCCGTGTGTACACATCAGCAGTCCATGAATCTGTGTACACAGCTCTGTGCTGGGTGCCTGTCACAATGCTATTCCTACCTGCTGCCACCTCTATGTAATAGAGTCATATAATGCACAGCCATGTCTCTGCAATGACAGGCTGCGTAGAAACACCAGAAGATACAGCAGAGTTGTAAATGTCCATCCTGATCCTTTGACTCTTCCTTCTCTATGTTGATATACGTTGAGATACACAAATACCATTGTGTTACAATTCCCTGCAGCATTCAGTACAGTTACAGTGCTGTACAGGTTGGTGGCCTCGGAGCAATAAGCTAACCCATATTGACATTACGTATATATGTCACATGGCCTAGGTATGTGGGAGGCCATACCATCTAGCTATGGTATTCGCATGATAAAAATACTCAGTGATCAGTTTCTCAGAATATGTCCCCATTGTTAAGCAACACGTGAGTGTAATTAGCAAATAAAACCAGTTTATAAGTGTCCTGGTTACAGCTCAGTCTCTCGTGGTATCAACAGCTGCCAGGCAGCAGGTCCTGAAGCCAAGAGACACTTTATGGGCAGAACTGCCACCTCATCTTCCTTTGTCTGGTGCCTTCAAGGCTGGTTGGTTTCCCTACCCATGAGTTGTCCCTTGCTGGCCCCTGCTGCTCTTCCCTTGAAGGAGCAATAAGCTCCACGCATCTAGGGAGGGTAGTGTCTCAGGCTGACCCCTTTGTGGGTGTGTTCAGTGTCATCTATGTTGTGCATCCACAGGGCAGGAGGCTCCTAGTGAGCTGGACCACAGAGGGTCCTCCATGGCACCTCTTGGCTGAAGGAATGGTGGGCAAGGTGACAATGGCAGGGTGACAATGGCGTGGTTGAGGCTGGCTGCGGTGGCACCAGCAGTTCTCTGCAGGGTGGCCCATCTGCTGGATCACATTTTCCGAGAGGGGCCCTGAAGGCCTGCTCAGCGTTTCCTCAATGACTGTCTCAAAGACTTTCATTACCACCCCCAACTTCCCCATAGGCTCCACTTCCTTGCCCTGCCAGCCTCACCCCACTTTTCTGAGCCTTCTGCCACTTCCCCTTATGAGGCCAAGCCAGCCTCAGAGTGGGAGGACCCAGAAGGCCCTGTATCTCAAAGGTGAGGAGAGAGGCAGAGAGCAGTGTTCGGTTTAGCATCCCTCACCTCTTGGTCCACACTCCTGAAGATGGTGAGTCTGAGGGACAAGCTTCAAAAGACAGCTGCTTCCAAGCCCTTCTGGTAGCAACCGTCCCTCCTTTAGGTCCTAGCCCCCAACAAGCCCAGCAGTTAAGCCCCCTGTGGCCTTTTCCGCAGGCTAACACTGCCCCCTGCTGGGCCTGGCCGGGATGGCCACCACAGGTCCCACAGGAGGAAATTAAAAAGGTGCCTTCCATTGTCTGAGAACCCTAACTGCCAGCCCTACCTGAAGAGGGCAGAGACTAGAGTCCACAGGGGCATTGGGCCTTCCTCCTTCCAAGGATCCTAAGGCTGGGATTGGATGCGGACCTTGGACTCAGACAAAATGGGCAGGAAGGGCCTCATCCACAATTTCCAGCCTGCTCATTCTTCTCTCAAATTCCTTCAGTAAATTTTGTCTCCATGTGTGGCAATGCTCCTGAGGGGCTCATGTCAATTCATGTGCCTGTCATTCATTTCTCTCCTCAGCTCCAGAGCCCCTCTCCAGGCCAGGCCTGTGTAGCTGGACATTTCACAGTCATCTTAACTCGACTTCTTAGGAGCCTTGTTCTCAAAGCCTGAGTCTCCCTGAAAACCCCCCTCCCCGGTGGCCCACATCCACAGGACTCATGATTGACAGGAGCCATCTCTGTGACACTTTTTAAATCAGTATTTTCTGAGTTTCACCCTCCTGTTCAGCCCATAACCTACCCCCTCCAACCTCAAGTCCATCTTCCACAGGGGTTATCAGGGGTATTGCCCTAAAGCTCTGCTCCAATGGGACTCCCTGCTCAAAAGTCTTAATTCATTCTTCCTTTCTCTCTAATTAGGTACAAATTCCCTGCAACCGGATCAGAATCTGTCTTCCCACCCACAGATATTCCTCCACTTGTGCTGGGGTTACTGGGTTACATTCTGAGAAGCCCGTTTATCGTAAGTTGAAACTATCATAAGTCAAAAATGAATTTAATATACCTAAACTAACTTAAGGGGTCATATATTTTCTCTCATATGCAGAAGCTAGAGAGGAAAAAGAAAAAGAAATGTAGAGGTGGATCTCGTGAAAATCAAACGGAGATCAGTAGAGGAAAGGGACCAGAAGGTGGGAGGGGAGGGGAAAGGGGAAATGCTAAGGAGCAATATTGGCCAAATTATATTGTTATATTGTGCATCGTGTGCTCATACGAATATATAACAACAAACCCGTATGTGCAATTCTAATGCGCCAATAAAAAATGTGGGGGTAAAATAACAATAATATACCTAAACTACCAAGTAATCATGGTGCTGATGGAACTCAGGTTCACTGCTGTTGCCCAACATCGAGAAAGGAGATCATACCAAATACGGCTAGCGACGGCAAAGATCAAAATTCAAAGCATGGTTTCCACTGGCTAATATTGCTTTCACACCATCGTAAAGTCAAAAATCCTAAGTCGAACCAAGACGAGTCAGGGATGGTCTGCAGATGGCCGTATGTTCCCTCTTGAGTACAGACCTCCTTCCTACGTCCCCTTGCGGTCTTAGTCACGTCCTGATTTGTACCCAGAATGCTCTCCTCATACCCCACTTAAACTCCATCAAACTCCTTCCCGCCCGAAAGATTTACTTTAAACACCTTTGATAATAAAGACTTTCTTGGTCCCCCAACAAATAGTTATCCCCTCTGAAGCCCAGGGCCCTGTTTCACCTCCTGTGGCACTCACGTTCCCTCTCAGAACACATTTGTGCCTCCTCTGCCCTTCTGGGCTATGCACAGCTTGAGGCCAGGGCAGTCCACGGCTACACACAGTGCTCCCTAATTGACTCACGGTGCTGATATCAGAAATTTATGAACATTCCTTTTCCTGAGAGCAGGTTTTGATGAGGAGACCACAAAGACAGAGCCTACGGGAAAATGGGGTGCAGGGAGGCCTGGGGGCCCCAAAGGCCCAGGCAAAATTAGAGCTGGAAGGACTCTCAGCTCTCACATGAGGCAAGCCCTCTTGTTGCCAAGAGGGCAAGTCCCAGGGGAGGGAAGGAAGCACCACATGGCCAATGAGCCCCATTCCTACCATGTGAGAAGCTCAATAAATTCCTATCCTTTCCCTTCTTACAGTTCAGTTTTTTATCAACCCGCCAATGCATCTCCCCTCATTTTTCTGGTAGTGACCCTATCCTGGCAAAGGGCAGACATGTGGGAACACTGCCATGGTTTGAAGGGGTCCCTTAAATTTCATGTACTAGAAACTTAATCCTCAAATTCTTATGTTAATGATATTTGGAGGTGAGATCTTTAGGAAGTCATGAGGGCTTCGCCTTCGTGAATGGATTCAGCCATTTAAGGATTTGTGGGTTGTCCTGGAGTGGCTTTCGTTACAAAAGTGAGCTCTCCCCAGCATGCTTGCTGTGTCTTGCCATGTGATGTCCTCTGCCATAATAGGATGCAAGATGGCCCATGCCAGATGCCAAGTACATGTCAAGCACATGACAGCACCATGTTCCTGGACTCCCAGGCTCCAGACTCTTGAACCCAATAAACCTCTGTTGTTTATAAATTACCAGTCTGTGGTGTTCATTTCCAGCAACAGAAAACAGACTGAGACAAAGGTCTTCCTGAGGGTACCCTGACCTCCACAGGTCTCTGATTCTATAGACAGATGGTTGGGGCCCAGTCTAGGCCCAGGGAGGACCTTGCAGTTGGACAAAGAGGTGTCCACTAGCAGTCAGTCGGAACATTCATCCCACCCCTACAGCACTCAGGTCATAACAGAAGTAGTTCAAAAACATTTTAATGCCACAGAGAAATCTGAAACGTGCAGAAAGCTGCGGCCATCCTCCTGGATGCCTGGAGCCAGGGCTGTCCCAGGGAGGGACATCAGCAGGCAGGAGGCCAGCACAAGCCAAGGAACCAAAGCCATTAGTGGATGTCCTTTTTTCCTCTGTCCTAAATGCTCCAGGTTCCCTTTAGGGTCAAAGAAAGAAAGGAGGAAGTGGAAAGGAGTAGGAAGAGGGTGGGTCTCTCCAGGCACTCTTCCTGCTCTTGGCTGGTGACTCACACAGTGGGCCTGCAGGGACAGTCCAACAGGCCAAACAAGGCAGGCCAAGCATGGGTCTGCAGAAGGAACAGAGGGAGGGGCTGCAGTGCAGTGGCCAAGCTGCGAGGGGAAGCAGGCCTGCCTTCTACATCCTCCAGCCACCACCGTGCACTTCAAGGTGGCCACCTCTCGGCATCCCCATCACTTTGGGCTTTTCTTTAGCACAACATTGTCATACTCGGTTCCCTGTGGCCAGCCAGAGACAGACAAGTCCTGCGGCAGGGTGCTGGGGCCCCCTTCTGCGGTGGCCTTCCTTCTCCACCCCTCCCCCTGGGGCTCCTGCAGGCTGTCATACAGAGACGGGGAGGCCATGCCTTCAGGCTCGTCATATATGTGGTCAGGTGGTGGGGCTGAGGGCTCCTCGATGCTGTCGTACAGAGGGTCAGTCGGGAGCAGGGGAGGGCCTGCCAGCATGGCCCTGAAGCTCTTCCCCAGGTTGCGGGCCACTGCATCAAAGGGCACAGCGTATTCTCCCTCGGGGCGCGTGGCAGGCACCAACGTGCTGGGTGAAGGTGGTGGCAATGAGTCGTGGGGCCGGGAGTAGGGGCTCTCCGGCCGGGGCAGCACAGCGGGCACTGTGGACACTGTGGCTGGTGGGGGTGGAGGCCCAGGAGGGGCAGTATCCTTCTGGGCAGCAATGGCCTCTTCCAGAGCCAAGAAGATCTCATTGCCTTGCCGGGTTTCAAACTCAAAGTTGCCCTCTCCAGAGACACAGCGCCTGCCTGCCTCAAAGGAAAAGGTCACCTGCAGCCAGGACAAAGGAGATTAACCCCCAGCTACAGGGCACTGTTGCTTTTCCTGTAACCACCCCCTCTTTTATACCCTGTGGCCCCCAGCTTCCCTCTGCCAGGAACGGCCGGAGCCTCCCTAAGCTCCTTGCTCCTCTCACGTTTCTGCCTGATAAGCAAAGACACCACCCCCCCCATCCTCTCTCTCCCCTCCATTCGAGCATGCAGCTGGGCTGCAGTTCCTCCTGGAGACACAGCCACTACTCCATGCCCTCTCCTTTCTACCTCTCCTGCAACCTCCTTGCTCCGCACCTCACCTGGGCCCTGTGACTTTCCCTCCCCCCTCCCCCCTCCCCCTCTGCTGTTTCTCTCCTGCTGACCCTTCTGCCTGCCTTTCCTTCCTCCTCCTCTCTCCATTTTCTCTTCCACTAATGCCACTCTCTGATCAACCTCCTTCTTTCATGGCTCATCCTCTCTCAACCTGCCCCAGTGCAGCCAGCCCCTCACTCACCTTGTCCCGCCCAAAGCGCCGCAGGAACCTGTAGGGCCAGTCGTACAGCTGGGTGCCTGGCTCAGGGCCACCCCACAGCTCCAAAGCACTCACCCCGACTCGGAGAGCATAGGGTCCCCGGAGCCGGCACCGCTCACTGGCTTCTGTGGGTCTTATGGTAACAGCAAATTCCTTGAGAGAGACCCCTGGGAAGGCGAGGCAAAGGCAGCAGCTAATGGGAAACAGCTGGCGCTGCCATGCTGCCCCCGTTCTAAGTGGATGTGCCAGAGATCTCTAAAAAACTACAATCCAGGGCTGGGGTTATGGCGCAGTGGTAGCGTGCTCACCTAGCACGCGTGAAGCACTGGGTTCGCTCCTCAGCACCACATAAAAATAAAATAAAGATATTCTGTCTACCTACAACTAAAAAAATAAATATTTTGTAAAAAAAACAAAAAAAAAACCCTGCAATCTATGTAGCTTGCAATCTCAGCCCAGACCTTGAAGGCTGGGCTGCTGTGTGCCAAGGGACCCCCCCCACACACAAATGCCAGGTCCCTCCTCCACTCTACCGCAGATTTCACCCAAGGTTGGACCCATATCCTTCCTGCCACTGTGGCCAGAGCCGCAGCCTGGGCTTCTCTACCTCATCTCTCACCCTGAACCAGCAGCCTCCCCAGTCTGTGCTGTCACAGCTGCTGGTGAAGCTGGACCACACCCTCCCATGTGCTTCCCATGAAGAAGCTTAGATGGAAGGCAGCCCACCAGCTCCCACAGTGTTCACCAGCTCACCACACCCCCAACCCCTGGGCACAGCGAGCAGAGGGGGACAGCCTCGTCAACAAGGATCTCCCTAGCCATAGGACGCCTTGCACAGCCAAGGCAGAAAGAAAGCCATTCTTTTTTCAGACAATCACTAAGGTCCCAGCAAGTATCCTAGCCTGGGCCTCCAGCTTGCCCTTCCCACCATCAGGGGCCAGGCAAGCTGAGGTGAGCCACACTGGGCTCCCCCACCTCAGGCCTCACCCGGAAGCCAGCATGATAAGGGGGCCAGCTGGGCGCAGGGCAACCACAGGCAGGAAGAGTTGGCCGGCTGTCAGCTACACCTCCTCCCAACCACGCCCCAGGGAGTGCACCCTGCCCAAGCCAGCCCCTCACCTGTGGCCGAGCTGCTGTACAATTCATTCTCCTCCATGCAGGGCCAGCCACTCTTCCCCTCCAGCCCTGAGGGCTCTTTCCTCTGCCCCTGCAGAGAAATTACAGGTACTAGCACCAACACCCATCCCAAGGCCCTCTTTGGCCCAGGCTTTCTTTCAGGGCATGCCCAGCCTGCCGGCCCTATCCACCCTCTGGACTGGGACCCACCCACTAAGGAAGTGCCCCAGCATTCTGACCTTGACTCTTCTACCACTTTCCCACAGGAAGTATCTAATGTTCCCCACATGCCTGTGGCCCTTTCTGCACCCCTAGATGACTCACGGGGAAGGCCAAGAGGCAGATGGCTTGCATCCAGTCACCACGCTCAGCAGTAGGGGCTGCCAGCAGGTACAGACGCTCCTTGGTCTCCAGAATAAAGGCACTGGTGTCCCGAGGGCTGCTGGCCTCCCCGCCTGCCTCGGCCACCCGCAGGCAGTCACTGAGGCGGATAACCCTCCGGGTGGCCTCTCCCCGACGAGGCTTCTCGGGGCCCTCCTGGAGCTCCAGCCTGGCCAGGGCACAGCCCGACTCTCCATATAGCACAGCTCCAAACCGGCGCCACTTCTGAACCCAAGTGTGGGAGGTGGGGACCAAAAGGAGATGGAGATGGAGAGATGGTGATCAAAGGGGAGAAGAGGAACCACAAGAGAGAAACTGGAACGGCAATGCAGAGACCAGGAGAGAGAGGGAACATTCACAAGAGATCAGAGGGAGCACACAGGCAAAAGGGCTGACAAGAATAGAAAGCTGGAGATCACCCTCCAGAGACCAGGACTCAGGCCGGCAAGATGGTGAACAGAGATGGCCGAGGGCAGCCAGGAGCACAGGAATGAGCCCCAGGGCTGCAGACTGCAGGAAGGCAGGTGGCGGGCCAACCCTGCAGCAACTGATCAAAGGAAGAAGAACCTGAGTCTGGACACAGGAGTGAGGGCGGGGAGGGCCCAGAACACAGTGTCCTCATCCTGTGGGAAGTCCTGAGGAAGGACCTGGCTCAAGGAACTTCCCTCCTCCCTCCTGGACTTTTTGCCTCACCACTTGACAGGTTGGGCCATGAGAGACAAAGAAAGAGAAGTGCCTGGTGTGGGTCAGTGAGGGAAGAGGACTTCCTCATTCAGGAGGCCAGGGAGGAAGAGGAGGTTGGACAAATTGGAGGCCCAGATCCCGGAGGTCCCAGCCCAAGATTAATGCCAGACAAACACACCCTACCTGGGTAATAAAGGGGGAAGGAAGCTCCACTGTCATCCTGAATTGCCCCCCACAAGTTGTCCCACAAGAAGTCAACAGAACAAAAGAACGAGAGATTTAAGTCAGCACCCTCCTTCCTCTCCTACCCTCCACTCTACAACCCTCAGCAAAGAGCAGTTTGGGGACTGACTTGAGGCCTGGTTTGGAAGACAAGTGTCAGGTGAGGAAGGAACCCTCCCCGGGCTGAGCTCTGTCCTGATGGACAGCGAGGTTCCACAAGGGTTTGGAGACACGGAACTCCTCCCCTCCCCAGGAATTTCTAGCAGCTCCCGAGCTGCTCTGTTTAGCCCTGGGCCCAGCCTGGTGCCCACCTTGCCAAAAGTCTGCTGCTGCTGGAGATGCAGGAAGCCCTGCTTTACCGCCACCTCTTCCATCCTGACCATCGCCGCCCGGGCTCCCGCCCTCTCTTCTTGGCCTGTGTTCCCCCTTCTCTCAAGTTCATTTCCTCTCTGCCTAGAGTTTTCTGCACTATTCTAGTCTGCTTGATGACGACAGGCTGATAGGGCCTGTGGTTTCTTGTTCTGCGTGTGGTTTTTTTTTTTTTTTTCTGATGAGAGAGTTTCATGCTCAAGCTTCCTGCATTTCCAGTGAGTAACACACAATTTCCAAAAAGCTAAACTTCTGTTCTTCAGTGAGCAACACGTCAGGTAAGGAAGGTAGCATGGGAAGTGGCTGACCCACAGGAATAGAGAGACCCAGAAAGAAAATCAGACAGTAAAAACAGGAGCAGAAGACCTGTGCTCAGGCTGGGTGCTGAGCATGACCAAGCGCGAAGAGACCTGAGGAATCAACCACCACAACCTACTAATTGAAAAGGGAGGAAACAGACTTGGAAAGGTCTGAGGGACTCCCTCAAGTCCACTAAACCAGAACCCAAGGGCTCTCAACTCAGTAATAACTGAAGCCTACACTGCATTCCACACTAAGACACGATTGCCCCAAACTGCACCCTAGTGGGACAACACTTATAAACACACAGATGCACCTCTTTCTCTATATGGGAGGATTCCCTGCTGTCAACAACAACACACACACCCTGTGAAGATTCTAGAAACATGAACTTCCCCTCTGGAGAAGGGACATATTCCCCAAATACAACTCAACTACTAGATTTCACCTTCTTTCTAGCTCTAGTGAGTGTTAGAAAGACATTTGGGTTTCATCTGAAACTTAAATTCCAGTAGCTTCATACTTTCAAAAGCTTCTAAGTACATTCTTTCACCAGCCAACCAGTGTCCCTTGACAATGACAGAGCAGGCATGAACTCGGCTAAGACTGGGGCTGGGGCTGGGGCTGGGGGCTGGGGGAGGAAGTCAAGCCCAGGGCTACAGATCTCTAATGCGCTGTCTTGCCAGGCCCCTAAGTGGAATCCAGACTCCGTGCAGGAAGATACATGACTTTGGGGAAAGCCAAGTTCCGCAAGAAATTCACCTTAGAGCCAGATGGCTTGAAGAAGCAATCTGGATGGAGGCACAGTGCAAAATTGTTGGGGGAAACTGTGAATTAGACAAATGCTCCTGGGGTCAATCCCATAATGGTGCTTACATAACTGCGTCTATTTCCTCTACCACAGGGGTTCAGTTGCCCTGGTGAGGAGAGCTGTGCACAGCTCGGGCCTTCTGGTGTACATGCCATATGATCAAAACAGCTTACAGAGGTGAATGGGCTGGTTCTGGGGGCTGGGCCACTCCACCTCCCTGCCCTCAGCAGGGTTTGGAACAGGTTGATCTAAAGCCCAAAGCAGAACCATGAATGGAAAAGCGTACACTTCAAAGTGGCTAGGAATACACATTTAGGATGTGGCCTACTGCGTCTCTAGAATCCGTAAGGAGAGTCAGCCCTGCCTGGAAGTTGGTGGGGTAAGAGTATTTACGGTCATTTTAGGGACTGCCAGAGAGTGCCCTCCAAACTTTAGTGTGTAAATATTGCTAAAAGTGCAAAAAGTGATAAAGCAAGTCTGAAGTCAGTCCCGAGATGCTGATGTTCCTGGTGGGTAGGCCAGGCAGCAAGGCTGTAAGAGGATGTGCCTCTGACCACCCTACTCTCCTTCCCCAGAGGTAAATGGACACATTCCACTCAGAACCACAGGGGGGCGCCCAAGTTTACCAGATTCCTTGGAAACTGTTTAAACCTGGAGGCCTGAGCACCAGGTAATCCAGATGCCCCATCCCATCCCAGGCCTATAGAAGCTGGAGAAGTCTTCCTTCTCCAGCCTCACTCTGAAGAAGATAAGTAACAGGACTGTACTAAGAGCAACACACCTGTCGTCTGTCAAGTTCAACTTCATCTACTCACTAACCCCAGTAGCTTCTGCCTAGACTCTGGGGGCAGCATGTGAACAGGGACTGAGATCTCCCTCCCAGGCACAGCAGAGGTGAAAAGAATTAGACAACCTTAGTAACCCCAGGCACCAGTGAAGGGAAGAAAAAGTATCACAGATGAAAGGACCCCAAGGGTCTACATTGAGGTAGCATCTGGGGTAGCACCTGGCTTCTGCTGTCATTGGAAAGGGAGGAGTGCCTCAATTATAGGCCACCAAGACCCTTTCCTTTACAATGGTTTCTCTCAAGTGGAGTTAAGAGAGACCACAGCTCCAAGAACTTTGCAACTTTTTGTTACTATTCTCCTACAGAGATTAGCAGCCCAATATTTAACACAGAAGAGCTTGTGAACTTTCCTTCTGGGACAACAGAGGAAGGAACAGGAGCTTGTGCAAGCTTGGGGGTTAGTGACCTCAAATGATGTTACAGGTGGGGGGCCAACTACCTAAGAGGCAGCTCCAGGCACAAACAGGAATGAAGTATAGAGTAAGCAAGAGAGATGACATAGGCCTGAGAAGGATGGACTGGGCAGAGAAGTAGGGGAGTAGGGATTCTCAAAGACCTGAGCCCTGCCTCCCCCAGCCCCAGCGGTTCCTGACTGAAGGGAGGAGGAGGATAACACCAGTGTCCAAGTTTCATTCCTAGCCTATCCTTTCTCCATTAAGTATGTTATTTGTCCCAGCACATAAGTCCTTCCTTATCTGCAGTTTCAAAAATCACACCCCAAAAATATTAAATGGAAAATTCCAGAAACAATTCTTAAGTAACTTAAATTGCTGTTTTATTATTACCTATTGTTGGTAATCTCTTAATGTGTCTACTTCGTAAATGACGTTAGCATAGGTGTATATACAAAGACATAGCATTCAGAGGGTTTGGTACTATCTGCAGTTTCAGGCACCCATTGGGGGTCTTGAAATGTCTCCTTTGTAGGTAAGTGGAAGTAGCATACTAGGAGAACCCAGTTCTGAAAATTTTCTGAGAGTTGAGGCCTGTAACAGAATTGTAACTGTAAGAAGGCCAGAATGATCAGAGTATTGTGAGCAAGCAGGGGCACTGAAGAGGTGAATTCAGATCATGTGGCCTCTTGGGCCACAGCAAGGATTTGGATTCTAAATACAATGGGAGGCCACCTAGGGATTGTAAGTAATGGTGTAAATTATCTGTTATAATTTTAATTCTGCAGCTGTAAGGAAAATGAATTATCAAGGAGGAAACAGGGAAACTAGTTATAAATCTAATATCCGAGCCAGGGAGAGATGTAATGGTGGCTAGGACTAGGGTATTAGCAGTGGAGATACAGAAGTGGCCAAATTGGGACATATATTAGGTAAAGATTCAGCAAGAATTACAGATGGATTTGGATATGGGGGACTAATGAGAAAGAAACTAAGATAACTCTTTTTTTTTTTTTTTTTTTTTTTTGGTACTGGGGATTGAACTCAGGGGCACTAGACCACTGAGCCACATCCTTAGCCCTATTTTGTGTTTTATGTAGAGACAGGGTCTCACTGAGTTGCTTGCTTAGCGCCTCGCTGTTGCTGAGGCTGGCTTTGAACTCGCGATCCTCCTGTCTCAGCCTCCCTAAGTGCTGGGATTACAGGCTTGAGCCACCGCGCCCGGCTCTAAGATAACTCTTGGGTGCTTATTTTGAGCAACTGGATGGTGGTACCATTCTGAGAAAGGGAAAAATAGTGTATGGGCGGAAGGCAATTAGGGGGAAGACTCGAATCTGGGTCAGGAAGTTCCAACCTCTCCCTAATCAGTCAGGTGAGGAATCCAAAGACGATCACTGAAATAAGAATTCCAAGAACATATCAACATAATGCAACTCAAGGCCAGGAGGCCCCTGACCCCCACCACCCTGCTTCTTTACACCCATAGTACTAAAGGTTGGCTACTGGAACACAGGAGTACAGAAACCAAGAGATGTTATCAGCATTGGGCTCCCCAGAAATGAGTCAAAAGCTCTGCCTCACTTATGCCTTCTAAATCTTATTCTGAGTTAGTCGCATTGACCAAGCCAATCTTGCATACAGAACCTTTGCTACAAAGGAGTCTGGGTAATGTAGTTTTTACATGCCCTACCTTTGTGAACCAGGAAGACACACTAGGAGAATCAAGTGAGCACCATACCACTGTATCCACAACATAAAGGGTGTGTAATTTGCATCGTACGCGGTAGCCCCCATTAAATACACAAACTTCAAATAACCAATGTTCTGGAAATCCTACTTAAGATCTAATGAAGGCGCCTTGAATGGAAACCAGAGTAGAATTCAATGTTAAAGAGGAACCGGCATTATCTAACACAGGTAACTCGTGATGGAAAAATTAGGAATTGGTATTAGCCAAAAACCTGCGGGGCACTGATCTCACGTCCTGGAGAGGTAGTTCCTGCCAGCCTGAGCCCAGGGGTCCTAACGACCACCACCAGCACCTCTCCCAGCATCTGACCCCCTCAGAGGCAGCCTACAGTACTGGTTAAGACAGCAATCGCTTTCAGGAGATTAAAACGGTGCCTTCTGTGTGTTTGATCGTCACCACCGTTTAGAGCCTATTTCCATGACTGTTTATGCAGGCGAAAAGTACAGAAATGAAAACAAGGAAATCATTATTGAGGTCGCTGGTGAAAACTGATCAGAGGGCAATGGCTCCGAGCAGAAAGCTAGAAAGACATAAACAGAAATCCAACTGTTGAGAACGGTGTATTGGAGAGTAATGAACAGTGCAGGTATTGCGAGGGGTTTGGAGGGTGCGTCGGCCCCGGGCACCACCGAAGCCCGCTGAGCGGTTTTCAGTAGGTGCGCGACCACATTGGGGTGGGGGGGTCCCGGGACAAGTCAAGGGGAAGACACGTGGACAGAGGGGCATACCCAGAGGACTAGGGTTCCAGGTGAGGACCACCCCGGCCCCCACCCGGGAGCCCTCACCGCGCACAGAAGCAGAAGGCTGCACCACCTCCCACGCCAGCGCCAGCTCGCCCGCCGGAACGAGCGCGGTCCCTTTAAAACCCATGTAAACAAAGCTTTGTTCCCCCAGCTCCCCTCCCTCGCGCTCCCCCGGCCCGCTCCTTCCTCCCACCCGGCGTCTCCGGGACGCTGACGTTGCCCGCGCCTTTACGCCGTCCCAGCCGCGCTGCGCATTCTCCAACCGCAGCCGGCCCGCCGGGGCCTGCGCAGCCGAGCGGCGCTACGCCGCGAGCGTAGCGCGACGAGCCCCCAGCGCGCAGGCGCAGCGGCGACGGCGGCGGCGGCGGCAGCGGCCCCGGCCGAGGTGCGCGCTGGGGGGGAGGGGGGGCCGGAGAGGAGCATGAATGGAGCAAAATGGCGGATCATGTGCAGGTGAGAGGAGCCGCGGGGGGAGGGGGCGGCCGCGGAGAGCGGGGAGTGGGGTGGGGGGCGCACGCGGCCCCCGGGGCTCGAGCCGGCTCGGGGCTCGCCAGGCCGCGCCGTCGCTACTCGGGGCTGCCGAGCCGCCGCCCGTCCCGCAGCTCCGGGGCCTTTCCCGCCTCCTGGGCCGGGGGCCTTCTCCATCCCCTCCCACCCGGTCCCATGCCTCTCGCTAGGCGCTGGAGGGGCAGGATCGGCGCCTGGCGCACACAGCCCCTGCGCCGAGCGGCCGCTGCCTCCCCGCTGGCCCGAGGCCTCCGCGGAGTCCTCAGGGCCCCCCAGCGGGGAGGGGAGGGCGACCCTTTGCTGGATGCCCTGAGGGGGGCTGCCCCGTCACGCAGCCGTCCCTCCGCGGTAACAAAAAGGCATCCCCGCTCCTGTGACCCTCTCGCCGCTGAGTCTTTCCCGCCGCCTTCCTCCTCACGGCCCCGAATGCGGGAGACCCCCCATCCGGCCTCCTGCCCCCTCCCCGGATGCGCTCTCTGCTCCCTCACTCTGGATCGCACATCCCAGAGGGCCGAGCTCCTGGTCCTCCAAAATGGGAGCTCAGGCCTCGGCCCGCCTCCCCTCGCGTCCCCCTGTCCACAGTGAAGGAGTTGAGCGCCCACACCTCCTGTGAAACGCGGGGTGGAGGGGGGTGTGTCTGAAACGAGAGCTGCTGGGTTGGGTGCAGACCGTGTTCGGGAGGGTCTTGATCCGGCCCCAGAGCGGCCCCGCGTGTGCTTCGGGACCAGGCCACTTTTCCTCAAAGACACAACACAGGCCCGAAAAAAGGACAGCCCACACAAAATCCAGTAGTAGCTGGAGGAGCGCAGGGTATTTCTGGCAAACTAGGCAAAGTTTTTTCTCTCTGTGCCTTAGATCTGATATTTTCATGACAGTTATTGATGCAGATCCATTGTCGGGAACCTTCGGATTTTCTGTGTAACCAATCCCACAGCTTTTGTGTTGTCGGAAGTAAAGATTAAAGAGCAATGTCGCCTTTATTTTGCGTACTCTATGGTATCATTTCTCAAGTAAAAAGAATGATCTTATTCCTGATACATCTACAGAAACAGCAGTGGCATGACTTCTCGTTTCTTTGGAAGAGACTAAATAAAATACTCATTTTGCAGGCAAGGATTAATAGAGCAGATCTTTGGTATGTGAGAGACCAGTTATCAGGACAGGATTATATCAAGAAACAACCACAGATGAAGACCACAAAATTTGTCTTTTGAAGCCAGCATCATGGCCAGCATCATCAAAAGTAGCAATAAAACTTGGTACAAAGTGATGATGATGATGATGATGATGATGATACTAATAGTAGTAGTAGTGTGGCATCGTGAGTGTTATAGCAGCTGTTGCTAAGCATGAAACAATTTATGTGATTTTTTAAAAAATCCTTGCATCTTAAATGAGTAAGTAGGCAGGAATTGCTTTTGGCACTTAAAGGAACAGACCCAAATGCACAACACTGCTGTGAGAGTTGCTTACAGTAAAGAGGGCTTTGAGTCCAGTGCTCTTATATACTAGGGGTAAAAAATTAGTGTCCTTGAACATTCCAGAGTGTGGTTTGAATAGATAGCCTTTTTGAAGTATGCTTTGGCCTGCAGAGGAAGAAACCAGTACTTTTATGAATCTTTTATCTATCTTGTTTCCTATAAAGAAGTATCCCTTCATGTGAGCTCTCCCACATTTCTGGAGCAAAACAGTTGTCATTCCTAATTGTTAGAAAGGCAAGATGTGTCAAAGCAATTTTCATAGCATTTTTGCTCAAAGGAGGGTCTGTTGTTTTTAGTAAGGAGTTGTTTTTCTCTAATCCACCCAAAAATAAATCTACCAAAGTAAGAATTAACTTTTCAAAACAGAGGAGCATGCTGTCAGTGATTTGTTTTTACTCTTCATTTACTTTTAAGAACTGTAACATATCACTCAGTTAAGTGGTAAGTGGTGCTAAGTCAACGGGGATAAGTTTTTTTTTTCTTGAGGGAATGGGGTATGTGGTTTTTCTTTGTTAGACCACCGCGTTAGAATTGGGTACTCAAAGACTTCAAAGGGGTACTTTGTTGTAACAGGAAACCTTTCCATGAGAAAAGATACACTCTCCTCCCGGTGAATTTAGTAAATAAAAACCAGTCTGCAGTGCATTGAAGGGGGAATACTTTCCCCATAATGCTGCTTGAGCATGAAGTTTAATAAAGCAGTTTATTACAGGTTAAGATGGAGATTATTTGAAAGCTGTACATGTAGAACTAAATAGTTGAGTCATTATGTATCAAGTACTTTTCTGAACCACCAGGGTGAGCCATTTTTTTTTTTAACTTGATGCTAAGCATTTTATGATTGTCAAGTCCTCTTAGTCTGAAGTCTTAGATATCTCTCCTTTAAGGTTGTTTTATGGAAGATTTTAAGTGCTGTGAAACTTTAGTAATGGAAAAATTATAATATTTGGTTTGTCTTTTCGCCCTTTGCTGTCAAAGTCAAGTGTCTTCAGGAGAGTGCCCTGAAGCAGCTCCTTGATGTAATGGTTTTCTTGTTCTTGGTCTTAAATGAACTTTTCTATTTACCTCATTGGCAGTGGTTACAAAGCATTGCCTGAGGGAAAATATCAAACTCATTCGGATGTAATTATCTTTGGTTACCCCTCCTTCAAGTTTCTAAAAAATATCCAAAGTTCAAGAAAATAATGAGGATTCATTGTCTTCCTTTGCTAACTAGTTATTGCAAAAAGATGACAACTGAATAAAGTGGAAATAACAAAGATTAAGAAGGATCATGTATTAATGGTACTAGCTGATGTTGGGGACCTTGACAGGAAGAAGAAAGAATATATATTAAATATTTTAATATGTAAGTATATTAACTATACAATATAAATAATAGCAGGAATAATTCTCGGGTCTTGTTGGATATATTATGATGTTATGCCGAGCCTTACACAGAATCTTAATTTACTGGGCTCTTCATTATAACTATGTAATAACAAAAGATTGTTTTCAAAGTAGTCATAACTTGTTTTAAATTTCAGATGCAGTAATTAAATATTGACCACCAGTGTGACTCTAGGTAGCTATGGAGAATCATTACAAGTGGCAGGTTAAAATTTAACAAGGTGAAAATTTTTAGCTGGATTATAGAAAAAGTGACATTTGTCATTTCAGTGTTTAAAAACATGCAAGAAAATAATAGCCACAATGAGTAGTCCATTTTGAGAAGGGAGTCCTGTACAACTTTTGAGATTTTTAAATGGAAGAAGAAAAAAACAGTAACTTTTGTAACTTTTTTCAGCAAACTAAAACAATGCGGGAATGTTCAGTATGTGCAAGGCCCTTTGCTCTGCAGGGGATACAGGATAAGGAAGGCCCTTGGAGCCAGAAGCTGAAGTGTAGGATTCTGATGCTCTCTTAGGCGGGTAATAGAGGTACAGGAGTGAATACAAGATAATGGGATAGCTGCATTCCCTTAAAACCATATTTTGTTTTTTGAGACTGGGTCTTGCTCTGTTGCCCACACTGTCTCAAACTCCTGGGCTCAAATGATCCTCCTGCCACAGCTTCCTGAATGCTGGGATTACAGGTGCTTGCCATTATGCTGGGCTAGTATGTCTATAGAGTATTTATATGAACTTGATAACTCTGACTTTATTTCCTTTTGTGAGAAAAGCTCTGAGAAGAATTAAGAGATGTATGTATACATGTGTATCATTCAAATAAATACTTATTAAGTAAAACAAAAATATTTTACTATGGTGAAATAATCTCTAATTTAGATGGAGGTAATAGAAAGAAGCATTGAGAAATTTCTGTCCTGTGTCTTACAGAAAAATTAGCTTCCATTGCAGAAACTGATGTTCATAATCACCAGCTATATTTCTTCCTTCTTGGTTGGATTTTGAAAGCAATATTGTACCACAGCTCTTCAAGGAGGGAAAATTGCCAATTTAAACCAGTAAGCTAATGTCTCTCAGTAGGTATAGTTACTGAGGCTGCTCTGCTCACTTTGATATGCGTAAGGAAGATAGTGTTTTGAAAATGCATCATTTTTTGTTTTTTTCCCCTAACATTTAACATCATCTCCCAGGTTTTAACTTAGGGTCAGAAATCTGGGAGTGGCTCAACTAGATGGTTCTGGTTGGGGTCTCATTTACAATCTAGCTGTAGGCTGGGCTACAGTCAGTTTCAAGGTCTGGCTGAGGTTGGAGCTTCTGCTTTCAAATGCCTGTGCTGCTCCAGGCCTCAGTTCTTTGCAGGCTTGGTTAGACTGATGGCCTGGATTCCTTTCTGGCCATCGTCTGGGGGCTTCAGTTTTTTACCACATGGGCTGCTCCTAGTGCATCATTTTTAAGGATTTTTTAAAAGTCTCTAATGAGACTCCTCTGTCTCTGTGTAAGTGACTCATCTTTGTTATTTTTTTAAAAATATTTTTTAGATGCACCTTTATTTTATTCATTTATTTATATGCAGTGCTGAGAATCGAACCCAGTGCCTCACACATGCTAGGCAAGTGTTCTACCACTGAGCCACAACTCCAGCCCTCATCTTTGTTATTTTTTAACTTCTTTTTGAAATATTATATACCTAGAGACAGATACAAAAAACATAAAAGTGTTCTGTTTGATGAATTTTCACAAAGTGAACATTCCTTTATAACCAGCTCCCAGATCAAATCAATATTGTCAGTGCCCCAAAAGTCCGCCTGATGCCCCCTCAGCAACTACTTATACCTCGCCCCTTGCGAGGATAACTACTGGATAATCCAGGATAACTACTGTCCTGTCATTTGGTTTTTTATGCTTTTACAACTCATGCTGAGTAACTTGAGAATTTTAACTTCAAAGCCAGTGAGAAAAGCAGTAGTTATTCAGCTTTGGGGGGATTTCTTTTATTTATTTTTGAGAACATGATGGAATCTATGTTACTACTCTCTGGAGGGGGATTGGAAGGGAAATGTACCTACACAAAATTTTGTTGGCAATTTCAGATCATTTGCAAAACTTAGAACTAGAATTTAAAGATATATTCCTTTTTAGATGAAAATGTTCACATTTCATTGAAAAGCTGGTTTACTGATGTTTCTTTCTTGACCTCTTTGAAAGGCTGATTCATGTTTACAATATGTGTTCCTGGACAGTTACACACAAACCAAATTTTAAAATTCTGAATTATAGTCTTAAGGATAATCAATACCAGTGACCATAAAACATCTACCGATGTCCAGTTACTACTGTGTGGACTCAGAAGGAAGTACAAGATGTGATATTCTACTTTCAGGGTCTTAATACTTGAATTGAGAAGATAATAATAAGCCTGGATTATTGAGTTGTGAATTTGTAATGAGGTGATGATTTTGTCAACAAGTCCTGAGTGAGGGATTATTACTACCCATTACCACTTTCCCCCATTCCGGTACATCCAAGGAATACAGTTTACTCACAATTACAGTAACTCACCAGCAGGGAGTTCTCAGTGGGATGATTATAGTACTCAGGGGGCATATCAAAGTCCTAAGGGAGGGGGACGAATTTTAAGAAACTAGTCCTAAGTGTTCTGATGTTTGCATACTTGGCTCTTTACTGCTTCACACATGTGCATATACCCGCTCTCTCACTACCATAAAATGGAAAGAATGTGTTTGAGGAGGCGAATTGAAAACTTCATGCTAGCACTAATTGGACTTTTAACTGCTTGCCACTTTACATCATCTAATTTAATGTTCACAGCCACTATACAAGATGGGCATTGTGGAGATAATAACAATGAAATTTTCCTTGAAATAAATTGATTAAAAGACCTGGTATCCCTGGAAAATTGGAGAATCATTGGAAGATTTAGATGATAATTGTGATGGTAGTTATTGTAAAACTAAATAGAGTAGAATCTTAGTTGAGAGTGAGGATGCTGGTATTTAATTCTTTCCATAAAAAGTTTGCAGATCCTTGGTACATTTTGTTTGGAGAAATGTCCTCAAATCTGTAGCCTGACTGTAGGAGCAGGGGTGGCACCAAGCAGAGTATGTTTCTAACTAAAGCCTTGTTTGGCAGAACCAGATCAGACTCGGAAATTACTTGATATTTTTGTCAGCTGTGGCATTCTGGGATCTCTACTACCCTGTCCAAAATGGTAACCACTAGCCAGATGTCACTATTTAAATTAAAAATTAAGTTCTTCAGTCATAGCACATTTCACATAGCACATGTGGCAGGTGACTACTACATTGCATACTGTAGATATAAAATATTTCCATTTTCATGGAAATTTCTATTGGACATTAGTACTCTAGAATAAGAACTTGCTGGTGAACCAAAGAGATTAGAAGCAGAAGTGGCACATAAGTTATAGAATTGCTTTCACATTGCCAATAAAAATAAGCTAGATCCTCATCCTCCCATATGTGTCTGAATGCAAAAGGATATATTAAATGATTTAAGATTACTTATTGTTTATCCTATAAGCCTATGATGTGTTCTGTTCTCTTGGCCAAAGTTAAGAAGAAGCAGTGTATTCATTTAAAAAATTCAAATTTTTCATGATAGGAAATAGAGGGACAGATGTTTATTTGGTTTTTGTTTGTTTGGGGGGTTTCATTTGTTTGTTCTTGCAGTATTAGGGATTGAACCTATAGATACACTGGAGCTATATCCCCAGCCCATTTTATTTATTTATTTATTTATTTATTTATTTATTTAAGTGCCAGGGATTGAACTCTGGGGTACTCTCACTGAGTTGCTTAGTGCCTCGCTGTTGCTAAGCCTGGCTTTGAACTCATGATTCTCCTGTCTCAGCCTCCCAGAGTGCTGGAATGACAGGTGTACACCACCACGCCCGGCTCCGTTTTATTTTTCATTTTGAGACATGTTCTCACAAAGTGCTCAGACTGGCCTCAGACTTGTGATTCTCCTGTCTCAGCCTCCTGAGTCACAGATTACAAGAGTGTACCACCAAGCCCAGCTGGAAATAGTGTTTTAAGGATAGAGGTGGGGTGCTTTAATATATTCTTTCCCAAAACACTTGGCTGGCAAAACAAAAAAAATTCTGGTGTATTGGTAATCAGTTTATAAATAAGTTGAAGAATAAAGAAGATATTAAACCATTAAGTCACTGATTCAAGGTGCTAAGTCCTGGTATACTAGAAATCTTGGTTCCCTTCAGTTTCTAATTTTAAAATATTGATCCTAAAGTTTTTCATAGTAATAGCCTTAGTTTTGAAAATAATCCAGAAATACTCTGAGTTAAAGTGTAAAGGTGGTTCATTTTGAGATTGCATTTATTGGATAGCATCTTTGTTTTATTAATTGGTACATTGTGATTATACATAACGGTAGGATTCAATGTGGCATAGTTGGACATGCACGTAACATAATTTGATCCATTTTATTTTCCAATTCCTCTCCTATCCTCTTTCCTCCCCAAATCCCCTTCCTTAACTCTCCTGGTCTCCCTTTTGTTTTCACAAGATCCCTATTTTTATTTTTTCTCTTTAGTTTCCATATATGAGAGAACTTATAACCCTTGATTTTCTGAGTCTGATTTACTTTGCTTAACATGATGCGCCGCAGTTCCATTTGTTTTCCTGCAAATAACATAATTTTGTTCTTTATGACTGAATAAAATTCAGCCATAAATATATAAAATTGTATATATTTACCACATTTTATTTTTTATGCATTTGTTGGTGAACACCTAGATTGGTTCTATAACTTGGCTACTGTGAATTTTGCTGCGAGAAACGTGGATATGCATGTATTGCTATAGTACGATGAGTTTAATTCTTTAGGGTGGATACCAAGGAGTGGTATAGCCGGGTCTTTATGGCATTTCCATCCCTAGTCTTTTAAGGAACCTCCATACTGATTTCCATAGTGTTTGTACTAATTTATAGTCCCAGTAGTGTATAAGTATTCTTTTTTCCCTACATTCTCACTAGCATTTTTGTTTTGTTGTTGCTGCATTACTTTACATTCCATTTGAGATCATTACATACATTACATTTGAGATCCAACTCAGAAGCATTTTATCTCCAAGCTATATCCCCAGTCATTTTTATTTTGTGACAGAGCCTCAGTTGCCTCAGGCTCGAACTTGTAATCCTCCTGCCTCAGCCTCCTGAGTGCTGGGATTACAGGTATGCACCACTGGGTCTGGCTGTTGTTTGTGTTCTTGATGATTGCCATTCTAAGTGAGTCAGGTGAAATCTCAATGTCGTTTTGATTTGCATTTTTCTAATTGCTAAAGATGTTGAACATTTTTTCATATAATCATTTGCCATTTAAATTTCTTCTTTTGAGAAATGTATATTTAGTTTATCTCCATTTATTGATCGGGTTATTTGGATTTTTTCATGTTAAGTTTTTTTTAATTTTTTACATATTCTGGATATTAATCCTCTATTGGAAGAGTAGCGGGCAAAGGCTTTCTCCTATTCAGTAGATTCTCTCTTGATACTCTTGTTTCCTTTATCATGGAGAAACTTTTTTTTTCATATGCTGTTACCCCTCATATTAATTTCTTATGAACTTTAGGAAATCATTGCTTTCACTTGTATGTTGCAATGTTGCCCCTATATTTTCTTCTAGCAGTTGCAGAGTTCCTGGTTTCCTTTCTAGGTCTTTGGTCCACTTTGAGTTGACTTGTACAGCATGACAGATAGAGATCTAGTTTTATTTTTCTACATATGGATATCCAGTTTTCCCAGGACCGGGTATTATAAAGGCTGTCTTTTCTCCAACCTCTGTGTTTGCACCTTTGTCAGAGATGAGATGACTGTATTAAGATTAAATTTAAGCCGAGTGTGGTGGCTCACACTTGTAATCCCAGCACTTTGGGAGGATGAGATGGGAAAATCGCAAGTTCAAAGCCAGCCTCAGCAATGGCGAGGTGCTAAGCAACTCAGTGAGACCCTGTCACTACATAAAACACAAAATAGGTCTGGGGTTGTGGCTCAGTGGTTGAGTGCCCCTGAGTTCAATCCCTGGTACCAAAAAAAAAGATTAAATTTAAAAGTGTTTCTTTGCTGAAATACCTCTGTGGTTCTACTTGTCAGAGGTAGGCATAAGTGAGTCCAACCAGTGACATGGAGGTGGTTGTTTTTTTTAATTCTAATTAGGTATACATGACAGCAGAATGCATTTTGATTCATTGTACACAAATGGAGCACAACTTTTCATTTCTCTGGTTGTACACCATGTAAAGTCGCACCGTATATGCATTCATACATGTACCTAGGGCTATGATGTCCATTTCATCCCACCATCTTTCCTGCCCCCATCTTCCTTCCACTCCCCCCTCCCCTTTGACCAACCAAAATTTCTTCCCTTGTCTATCTCCCCCCCCCCCATTATGGATCATTATCCACTTATCAGAGAGAACGTTCAGCCTGGTTTTTGAGGATTGTCTTACTTTGCTTAGTATGGTATTCTCCAGCTCCATCCATTTACCTGCAAATGCCATACTTATATTTTCTTGTAATGCTAAGTAATATTCCATTGTGTATATATACACGACAGTTTCTTTATCCATTCATCTATTGAAGGGCATCAAGGTTGCTTCCACAGTTTAGCTGTTGTGAATTGTGCAGCTATAAACATTGAAGTGGCTGTGTCACTGTAGTATGCTGTTTTTAAGTCCTTTGGGTATAGGCCAAGGAGTGGGATAGCTGGGTCAAATGGTGGTTCCATACCAAGTTTTCTAAGGAATCTCCATACTGCTTTCCAGATTGGTTGCACCAATTTGCAACCAGCAATGTATGAGTGTGCCTTTTCCCCCACATCCTCGCCAACACTTATTGTTGTTTGTATTCTTGATAACTGCCATTCTGACTGGCAGGAGATGAAATCTCATAGTTTTTTCATTTGCATTTCTCTAATTACTAGTGATGTTGAACATTTTTTCATATATTTGTTGATTGGTTGTATATCTTCTGAAAAGTGTGTGTTCAGCTCCTTAGCCCATTTATTGATTGGGTTTTTTGGTGTTAAGTTTTTTGAGTTCTTTATATATCCTGGAGATCAGTGCATGTGGCAAAAATTTGCTCCCAAAATGTAGGCTCTCTGTTCACCTCATTGATTGTATCTTTTGCTGAGAAGCAGCTTTTTAGTTTGAATCCATCCCATTTATTGATTCTTGATTTTATTTCTTGTACTTTAGGAGTCTTGTTCAGGAATTCAGGGCCTAATCTGACGTGATGAAGGTTTGGGCCTACTTCTTCCTCTATTAGGCGCAGGGTTTCTGGTCTAATTCCTAGGTCCTCGATCCACTTTGAGTTGAGTTTTGTGCATGGTGAGAGAGAGGGATTTAGTTTTATTTTGCTGCATATGGATTTCCAGTTTTCCCAGCACCACTTGTTGAAGAGGCTATCTTTTCTCCAATGTATGTTTTTGGTATCTTTGTCTAGTATGCAATAATTGTATTTATGTGGGTTTGTCTGTGTCTTCTATTCTGTACCATTGGTCTACATGTCTGTTTTGGTACCAATACCATGCCGTTTTGTTACTATAGCTTTGTAGTATAGATTAAGGTCTGGTATTGTGATACCTCCTGCTTCACTCTTCTTGCTAAGGATTGCTTTAGCTATTCTGAGCCTCTTTCCAAATGAATTTCATGCTTGCTTTTTCTATTTCTATAAGGAATAACATTGGGATTTTAATTGGAATCGCATTGAATCTGTATGGCACTTTTGGTAGTATGACATGGAGGTTATTAAAGACATTATTAAATAGCCATTCTCTTTGGCAAAAATATTATGTATTATTTTGTTGACATAAATAGAGATACTTAACAAGTTCTGAGTGATTTACCGTTTAATGTCTGTATCTTCTTAATCCTTCCTAGAAATGTTTTGCTAAAGTAGAAATATAAAGGCACCACCTGACACTGAAAGTTAGATCTGAGTGTTCTAATTGATGTTCTTGTGTATAGGTGTAAGGAAATGATGCATACTTAGAAGTTTCCAAAAATGTTCATGTTAAAACAGCCTTTTATTTCTAGTTTCAAACATACCTTATTATATTCTCCAACTGACTAATGTCTCTCATATGCACCCTAAATGTGTCACCTACTTGCTATGTAACAGAATGGCATTGTTAGAATAGTATTGTCTCAGTGATTTGGTGAGGTACAGAGAATGATAATTAAATGTAGACATCAGTAAAGTTCCTTCATTCATCTGATATTTTTTATCATGTACTGTATCCATATTGCTAGGCAGTGTAAATATAAATGTGAATGAGATACAGCATGTATGCTTGAGGACCTTAATAGCTAGAAGTATATGCCAATAAGGATTACCAGGTGATTATCAGTAATGTGACACATGTATGCATAGAACATAATGAGACACAAGTGTCAGTCCTCCCTCAGAGAGCCAAAAAGGTCTTTTTCTTTTCTTTGTTGGGGTTTTTTTGTTTGTTTTTATTTTCGCGGTTCTGGGGATGGAATCCAAGGGTGCTATATATATTACAAAGCTACTTCCCTGACCCTTTTTATTTTTTATTTTGAGACAGGGTCTCACTAAGTTGCCCAGGCTAGCCTTCAACTTGAGATCATCCTGCCTTAACCTCATGAGTGGCTGATATTATAGATGTGTACCACTGTGCTCAGTAGGAAGGTCTTAAAGTGGTGGATGATTAAGCCAGATCTAAAAAGACCTGGTGTTCTCCAAGGTGTTTAGAGCACACCAGGCAGAAAGTGCCATAAGCAAAGCTGTATGTTCATGGGACATTCTAGGAAAAGGAAGTAAATATGGCTTCTCTATAGGAAATAAAGAGGAGCAAGATGAGAAATGAGACTGCGATGGTAGGAAGGGACCAGAACACAAAGAACTTGTTATGAAAGACAGAATGATTACTATGGCAGTGATGGAGAAAATTGATTGGATGCAGACAAAGCAGTCTGTACTAGCAGTAATCAGGTTTGAAGAAAGGCAGTAACTATGAGGATGGAAAATAGAATATTGATGTTAAGGAGGTTACACTAGTTGTGACCTGCTTGACAGTTGAATGTGTAAAGTAAGAAGGCAGACTCCCACACCTCTGGGCAGCCAAGTGGAGAGTGAATAAAGACATTGAGAAAGAGTAAGGTCGGTCTTGAATATACTGAGTTGGAAGTGCTTACCTATATTTAAGTGGAGATAGCCAATAGACAACTTGTTTTTCTGGTACTGAGTTGGGTTAGAACACACATTTTTATAGTGAAGGCCCATTTCAGTGACCTTCAGATGTTATAAATATGTAAAACGTTAGCTTCTCACAACATGTACCCATCTTATTTTTTATTAACATAACAACTGGAAGACTTGAGTGAAACCCTAAGTTTGTTCTAGTTATTTGCTGCAGTAGTCTCAGATTCTGTTACCATTGGCAAGCATAAAATACTTGTGACAATCACCAATTAAACTGCATGTATTTATTTCATTGGCATACATTTAATGCAAAAGAGAGGTCTTATTCTTATGAATTTGAATTGGCTACTAGAACCACCAGTACCTCTTAACGGTTTCTCTACTAAGGCAACTAAGAGTAATTCTTCTTTATCTGCCCTTGATCTGTTTTGTGTCTCTGTCCTATTTTTAACTTTTGGAAAACAGATCCCTTTTTCTCTCACGCATCATCTGTTTATCCCCCATCAACTGCCGTTTTAGTGGTACCCAGAAAACATTTTTTTGCTTGCAGTGCTGGGGATTGAACCCAGGAGTGATTTGCCACTGAGCTACATTCCTAGCTCTTTTTATATTTTATTTTGAGACAGAGTATCCCTAAATTGCCCAGACTGGCCTCGAACTTGCAGTCCTGCCTCGATCTTCTAAGTCCTTGGGATTACGGACATGCTCAGTCTTCTTAAAATCTTCTGTTAAAATGTTCTTCTAAGGGCTGAGGTTGTGGCACAGGGGTAGAGCGCTTGCCTACCATGGGTGAAGCCCTGGGTTCAGTCCTCAGCATCAGATAAACACACACACACACACACACACACACACACACAAATAAATAAATAAATAGAAATAAAGGTTAAATTCAACAACAAAAAAAAGTTCTTCTAAGTCTTTTATATTGCAGTTTGCTGACTTGAATTGTTGAATTCCTGGAAAGCATTTTTCATAGCTCACATGGTAGTATAAACTTAAAAACCAAATTGATATTTTACATAACTGTTAAGGAAAAATGATTTTCATAGAATTTCATAGAATGAGAAAACCAGCAGTGTGTAGGACATGTATGCCAAAGTCTCTTAAGAAGCATTTACTAGCCGGGCACGGTGGCGCACGCCTGTAATCCCAGCACTTAGGGAGGCTGAGACAGGAGAATCACGAGTTCAGCCAGCCTCAACAACGGTGAGGCACTGAGCAACTCAGTGAGACCCTGTCTCTACATAAAACACAAAATAGGGCTGGAGATGTGGCTCAGTGGTCGAGTGCCCCTGAGTTCAATCCCCAGTACCAAAAAAAAAAAAAGAAGCATTTACTTAAATACTTTTTTTTTTTTTTGGTCAGTGGGTAAATATGGCACTATGAATTTTTTTGCTTCTCTGAATCAGTTCAGGATTCCAAGATTAAGTACTTATGATTGTTTTCATATTTTTCCCTTTAATGTTCTGGTTTGAATTTAATATGCTGCTTTCTTGGTGAGGCTTCTAAAAGAGTACATATGATGTTTGGGGTTTTCTCATGGGAAAAGAGATAAGGGGAAATGAAAAGCTTGCATTTGGATTTTTATGCCAGTACAAACATTGTCCTCTTCCTTTATGCCTATACCTTTTATCTCCTCTTTCATTCTTTCTAACTTTTAAATGTTTGTGTCAATGGTTATATTGCTAAGTCAATAGGCCAGGGGAGGTGCTGAGTCTTAATATAATAGCAGCTAGTCTCAAGAACATAAGGTTGTGGTTGTTCGCTATTTGTACCTGTAACAGACAGGTATAAAGAAATAACATCCAAAATGGCATTCAAGGAGAGTTGACTGTAACGTACATTGACCTCTGTTAGAGAACCAAATATGTGTTTCTGTAGGGCATGAAAGTATTAAATTGGCATGTGGTATACTATAGTATTTTATTGCACACAACACATTCTAAGATTTTAGAAGACAACTGAAATTTCTTTCTCTTTTTATGGACTTTACAGTGTTATTGTTTTTACTGTTATTTAATAGAGGATGTGCTGTAATTTGAAAATCTTTCTACTTTGAAGCCCTATAAAACATTAGTTCCCCAATCACACATACAAGTTTGTTTAACATTGGAATATTGCCCTGACCCATATTTTTAAACAGAGATTGAGTATTCTGATTATTTATATCAGTAGCTTGTTTCATGTTGAATATTGTATTTTTTTTTTTTTGGTACTGGGGATTGAACTCAGGGGCACTCGACCACTGAGCCACATCCCCAGACCTATTTTGGTTTTATGTAGAGACAGGGTCTCACTGAGTTGCTTAGGGCCTCGCCATTGCTGAGGCTGGCTTTGAACTCGCGATTCTCCTGTCTCAGCCTCCCTAAGTGCTGGGATTACAGGCCTGAGCCACCGCGCCCGGCTGAATATTGTATTTTTATGTGAGTGTATTAAGAAAGCATTTTTAAGCCGGTTAACATTTCTCTACCAGATCTGTTTTGTTTACCCACAGCTTAATATTTGGAATGGTTCATTTATGAATATAATAATATTACTATATATCCATGTTAATCAGAATAGTAATGTTATCAGGTTAATGAAATGGAATTAGAATTACAAAATATTAAGCTAGAAAGAAATTTAAGAAAATGACAATAGCCAGGCATGGTGACACACATCTATATTCCTAGCAGCTGGGGAGGCTGAGATAGAAGGCTCTCAAGTTCAAAGCCAGCCTCAGTAACTTTGTAAGGCCCTAAGCAACTTAGTGAGACCCTGTCTCAAAATGAAAAATAAAAAGGGCTGGGGATGTGATTCAGTGGTAAAGCACCCCAGGTTTAATCCCCTGGGGATTTAAAACCAAAACAAGTGTGATAATACAATAAAAAAAATTCATTGGCCTTTTTTTTGGAAGGTAGCTTACTATTTATTATTGGTTTTTAGAAATAATACAGAGATTTTAATTTTTCTAACCATCAAAAGTGTAATTTTGCTGTGCAGTTAATGCAGTGAATGAAAAGGTACAAGTCAGCATGCTTGAAAAAGATTTAGGCAAGAAAAGGACAAAGTGGCTCTCTTGTTTTTTTTGTTTGTTTTTAGTGCTGAGGATTGAACCCAGTTGTGCTTTACTTAACGCTGAGCCACATACCCAGTCCTTTTTATTTTTATTTTGATCTTAGGGATGAGACCCAAGTCTAAACATGAAAGTCATTTGTTTCAGGTGTGCCTTGTAAGCATAGTCTTAACATAATTTTTATACAGTATTTTTGGTGTGGCTAAATTTTGACTGTGACCCCTCACTTGTGGTCAAGTATGAAGTTTTCCACTTGAGATTTCATGCTGACACTCAAAAAGTTACTAGTTTGGGAGAATTTTGGATTTTCAGATTAGGGATACTCAATCTGTATATATACTTAAAGTTGTGTTTTGGTATATTTGTGTGTGTGTGTACCTTATTGTGTTATACACAGAACTTGATCATTTTAATTCTAACTAGAACATCTATTTCAGTACTCATAATAAAACTGGTTTTACTAGGAATATTTAACATTCTTTGATTAAATTAATTAAAGCTATTCTAAATATTGCTATTTATATGAAAAAGTAAAACACTTTATCATTTGGATCTGCTGACATTCTTTTTTTTTGTAAAAACCTAATTTTGCTCTTTTTCACATGAGTTTTCTGAACACTGTTGTACAATCCTGTTGACTTTTCTCCATTGATCTGTATTGCTGTGTCTGTGTTATAACAATTTTCCTTTTTCAGGGTTTATTCCCTTGGTTTATTCCTCTATCCCTGTGACTATAACTTTATAAGTTTTGGTATCTTATAAGGCAAGTGCTCCCAAATTATTCTTCAAAATGTCCTGTTATTCTTGGCACTGTTTTCATTTTATTTGAATTTTAAATCAGCTTGTTAATCTTTTGTTAGTTTTGGGTTACAAGTACTTTATTTCAGATTTTTCTAACTGTTCATAAGTGACAGTTATTCTGTAATTGTTGTTATTGCCATACTGCTTTTTTCCCTTTTTCAGGCATTGGTATAAAGATTATACTAACTTCATTCTTGGACTTTGGTTTTTTTCTTGTCTTTCTTTTTAAACTTCTTTTCTAGAAACATTTTAATAAAATTAGCATCAGTACTTAAATGTTTGTAGTATTTACCATAAAGCCATCCATCCTGGGTTTTTCTCTGTGGTGCTGGAGATAAAGCCTGTGCATCCCCATGCTAGGCAAGTTCCTTACCATTGAGCTGCACTCCAGCACATTAGCCCATTTAGGGGGGGGAGGAGTGGGATAATAAATCTATTCAATTTTTTTTTATTTGAGTGATTTGTTGTAAATTGTAATTTTTCTAAAAATGTTTTTACTTTCTCAAAGTTTTCTAATTCATTGGCATAATGTTTATAGAATTGCTATTTCTTAATCTCTGTACTGTCCTGGAATGAATTTCCTTCTTTCTGACATATGAATATTTTAGTAATTGTTCTAGCAAGGGTCTTTAAATGAGAATTTTAGTATGCTTTGTCTGAAAATGTTTTTGTTTAGCTCTCACTTTTGAAAGGTAGTGTATCTGGGTATAGAAACAAAAAACAAGATCGGAGGGGTTGTTTTTCTTACTTATTGAGAAGGTGACTCCATTGGCTTTTGTTCTCAGCATGTCTGCTGTCACTCCTGTATTTAGTAAAATGACTGTCTTGATTGGGACAAAGTCTGGAACAGTCCCAATTTAGTCCTGTTGTCTTGTAACTCTATCTGACTTAGCATTGTTTCAGACAAAAGTCTCAGTTTAGAAAATAAAATATGTGGTCCTCCTATTTAAGATCTTCTCTTTGTTTTACATGTTTTACTAAAAAGTATCTGGAGTAAGTTGATTTTTATTGATATTGTTTGTTATGTTGCATTCACTAAAATCAAGTCTTCCATGGTTTTCTTCAGTTTTGGAGAATTCTCTGATTTTTTTTACCCTTTCCATTCTCTCCCTTTCTCAAAGCCTTTTAGGATCTACTTGATGTCTCCTATGTATGTCTCAACCACTCTCTCATATTTCATGTTTTTATTTCTCTTTTCTATTCTGGATTATTTACACAGATTTCTCATTTTAGAACACTTATCTCATTTTATATCTTCACAGATAGTTATTAAGTTGTTTAGCATAGCTTTTGAAGTTTTGATCTTATAGGTTGATATTTTCCATTTTTCAAAGTTTTATTTCATTTCTATTCAAATCTGCCTGTTCTTTTTTCATAGTGTCTTGTTCTCTTATGCTTTTGATTACTTCAACTGTTATACTCATCTCTGTCATATTATTCAGTTTCTTAGATAGATTCTGAGCTGAACTGGAATAGTTTTATCAGTGGGAACAGTTTTTGTCCTTTTGTTTCAGAGGCAACTTGAATCTCAAAATCTGTAATCCCACATAGCATCTAGGTTGCTAGATTTCTCCCCTTTAAAGAATGAGTGTGATGCCTTTCTCACCAATGTTATGGTAAGGATTAAATAATTCAGATTCCACAATAGTCTCAAAAGATTAATCCCCACACTGCCACGAATCTTCGAATTTGTGAGACACAGAAGCAGCACTTCCTCAGAGTTCCGTGGTTCATTGGTCTTAGAAATTGGAAAACTACACATCATATCTTTCCTAGAAATTCATGGTGTATGTTAGCATATTGAAGATCTTAAAAATTCTTCTGTTTAAAACTGTTTTTACTTTAAATTGGTAATTCCCAAACCGGAATTTCTTTTGTTCGTGTAATCCTATTAGTGACCAGTATGAAGTACTCACTGCACAGTGGGGCATTTGTAGTTTTGTTTTTGTTTTCATTTGAAATAGAGGAATTGTTTCTACTTATATAGGGTGGTATTCCGTGAAATGCAAGGGCAGAGTTCAGAGGTAATGCTACCCGAAGTTTGCTAGGTGCTTATTTCCTGCCTTGGTGCCTTGCTGCTGCATCCTAGCTAGCATAACCAGAACTTCCTGTCGTCAGCCTATGGGTCGCCCTTGACAGACTCAGACTAATAAAATCTAAGTTCCAGAATCATACTCTACTTTTTAATGCCTGACACAGTAAGGGCTCAAATTTTTTCCAAACTGCCTATCTTCTGGAATTTTCAACAGATGGGCAAAAAATGTTTAACATCTAGAATTTATATAATCATCAGTCCATTATAGATTAACACCATGGAGCATACACATTCATATCGACTGGATGAGTTAATCTTTTTAGTTTATATTTTCAGAACACACCTGAGCACATCATGAAACTGTATTTGATTTTTTAAAATTTATTTTAGTTGTAGATGGTCACAATACCTTTATTTATTTTTATGTGATGCTGAGAATTGAACCCAGTGCCTCACACAAGCGGGGCAAGTGCTCTGCCACTGAGCCACCACCCCAGGCCCAAGTACTTTTGATCTCTCTAGCACTCAGAAAAGTAAACCTCTTAGTCTCATGTGTATAAGAGGAAAGATTTTAATTGATTTGTTTTTGGTTTTTTGGTACCAAGGATTGAACCCAGGGGTGCTTAACTACTGAGCCACATCGCCAGCCCTTTTTATATTTTATTTATAGAAAGGGTCTTGCTGAGTTGCTTAGGGCCTCACTAAGTTACTGAGGCTGGCTTTGAACTCAGGATCCTCCTGCCTTGGCCTCCTGAGCCACTGGGTTAATTGACATTTTGCTGGAGAACTCCATGGAAGCTGAGTTTACCATACTTTCCAAACTGTGCTTATCTAGTTCCTTCAGATTCTGAAGGAACTCCTGTGTCCTTCTGTTCCCATCACTGCTTTTCGTTACTACAGTGTCCCCATCTGTATCATCTATCAGTTGTCAGCACAGGGAAGGTATTTCTTTTTTGAGTTTGTCAATTACTACAAGGCTTGTTAAAAATGAGTTAAGAAGTTACTGACTAGTAACTTCATTTAATTGTAGAGGATCAAGCAGAAACTAAAGTACCCTGGACCAACAAGGAAATCAGTGCCTGATTCTTGGTACCTTTGTTCTTCATTTATAAAAGCTATGTATATTTATTAAGAAGATATTGCATTCATGGGGTTAGCAGTGTAGCTCAGTGGTAGAGTACTTGCCTACCATGTATGAGGCACTTGGTTCAACCCTCAGCACCACGTAAAAATAAATAAATAAAATAAACGCATGCTCCCCATTCACAACTACAAAAAGAAAATTTAAAGAAAAAGATATTACTTTCAAAGTGATACTCAAGCTTTTATAGTAGAAATGTTACATAGATAGAAGAATCTTCAAAGGGCTTGGAGTAATTTGTAAGGATATGAATTTTGCAATAAGTTCCTGCTATTATTATGCCACTTTATTACTAAAACTTCAGAGATATAAGATACAGATAACTTTTATGGGTCTTTCATACCAGTTTTTCTCAAACTTTCATGTAAGAGATATTAACAGACATAGAACTAGGTGTAAATTCCTCAGGGTTGTCACTCTTATACAACTAGAAACTGATTTACAGATTTTGAACAAACCATAAAACCAGTTACATTCAAACAAACGTTTGATGTGCTTGATGGTATCTCTAATATTGACAGCTATGCCGTACATTCTGTTCTTTCTTTTTGAGGTAAAATTCACATAGTATAAAATTTACCGTTTGAAAGTATATAATTCGGTGGCTTCTGTACATTCAGTGTTGTGTAACCATCACCACTCTCTGATTCCAGAACATTTTCATCACCCCAAAAACAAATTTCAAACTCAGACAGCGGTCACTGTAATTTCCTTTTTGAGTTCAGTGTACCAGTGCTGCCGTGTGCATGCGAAGACTCAACCCTCCTGCCATTTTTCTGCATTCAGAGCACTGAAAAACTCTGATTCATAATGTAATTTGACCACACCCCCCCATACCAGTGCTAAGGATTGAACCCCAGGCCTTCATGCATACTAGGCAGGCATTCTACCACTGAGGCACAAACCCAGCCCTGGTCTCACTTGATGGAACACATCATTTACATGTCAAGCCCACTTTGATCCTTTTTTATCAGCCCTCAATTAAAGTATAACTGCTTGGTAGTAGTATACCTCTAACCAGGAATGTGAACACCAAAATCATGATATAATGCTTGATCAGCAACTGATCCTGAATATGCTTGTATTATTTCTTAACACTCATAAAAATGAAAATACATTATTTTAAAATGCCCATAGGGAACTCATGGAGCACCAAGACTATCTCAAGATCCCATTTTGAGAAGCACTAGTATAAATATTCTTGAAGTTTTACGTGTACTACTTAATGAGAATGAGGATCATGGGCATTCTAAATCTGTTATTATACTTTTAAATGTTTAGGATAATTGCCCTGCTGTCTGGAAATTATCTTTTTGGGAAAGTTTTATTTGTATCTCATTTTAGTAAAAACATTTTTATTTACATAATTTTTTTCACTGGGAATATGAAAAATACTCCCCTTTGGAAACTTCAAATTGATAATAAAGTGAAATAATTTCATATTTAGCTCTTGCATTCTTATTTTGCTCTTATATATTATTTTGTGACTTAAAATAGATAAATGTAGGCTTTGCCTACAGAATGCACCCATTGTTTTTAAGCAGTAACTTATTTGGGGGCTTTATTTTATATGCTTTTTTCTATTAATTCAATTGCATGTATTTGTGGGGTATAATATGATAATTTGATACATTTATGCAATATGTAATGATCAGATCAAGGTGATTAGCATTTCCATCTCCTTAAACATTTATCATTTCTTTGTGTTAGAAACCTTGAAACACTTCTAGTTCTTTATAAAATAAACAATAAGTTGTTGTGAGCAGTGGTCAAACCTGCTGTGCTGTAGGACACTAGCATTTATTCCTCCAACTGAATTGTATTTTGGTACCCATTTTCCAGTCTCCCTGCCTACCCTCCCCCGTGCCCTTCCTAGCCTCTAGTGAGTAGTATTCCACTCTCTGCTTTTGAGAGCAGCTTTGTAAGCTTCAACATATGAATGAGAACAGTGCTTATCTTTCTATGGCTTTACTTTGGGATTTTTAAGTAACTTTAGAGTAATTACTTCCAATAACTGAGTCAGGGCTTTTTCTTTATGCCAAAGTTAATCAAGTCAGGTTTTTATAAAATTGTAATATAAGCTGATTCTAGATTCTGATGGATAATTTTTTAAACATCACAGAAAAACATCTTATTCAAATGGCACAACTTTTCAAGAAAAAAACTTTATTCTCCCAAAAGATCAGAGAGTAAGTGATGGAGTGGCAAGAGATGAGGCTGTGACCAAACCAAGACATGCCTTATGAACTAAGTTAATAAGATTTAACTTTATTCTGAAAGCCCAGGGGAAGTCATTGAAGCATTTTTTAAAAATATAATTAGCAAGCATTTACTAACCTAGTCTTTTTAATTTTATTCTAGATGTCACTAGTTTTTTAAATTCTATCTAAACTTACTATATATCAGTAGATGGGATAAGAAAAACATAAATCTTTTAATCTACTCTGAATTTTGTCATATATTTAAGAACTCATTAACCTTTTTCATAACTGAAATACCTTTGCTTATAGAGATACGCTTTTCAAGTGTGAAGTTGATCTTTATACCACTATATCCAATGTGGTTAAATCTAGCCCTTAGTAGCTAAAACATGCTGTTTGAAAATTTTGTCCAAGAGGTTAACCAAATATATTTAAATCCATGATTTTGTGTGTTGGTGGGGTTGGGGTGCTGGGCCTAGGTCCTATAGACACTAGGCAAGTAGTACTCTGCCACTGAGCTACATCCCTAGCCCCCAAGAATTCTTTTTTTTTTTGGTACTGGGAATTAAACTCAGTGGTACTCCACTGAGTCACATCCCCAGCCCTATTTTGTGTCTTATGTAGAGACAGGGTCTCACTGAGTTGCTTAGCGCCTCACCATTGCTGAGGCTGGCTTTGAACTCGCAATTCTCCTGTCTCAGCCTCCCAAAGCACTAGGATTACAGGCATGCCCGCGCCCAGCTATGAATTCTTAATGACATTTAAAAGTAATGATAACTGAGCACAGTGGCACACACCTGTATGCAGCTCCTTGGGAGGCTGAGGCAAAAGGATCATGAGTTCAAGGACACCTCAGCAACTTGGTGAGACCCTGTTTGAAAGTAAAATAAAAAGGACTAGGGTTGTAATTCAGTGACAGCATACCCCTGGGTTCAATCTCCAGTGAGACACAAATAAATGAATTAGTTAATAATAAAAATAATTGGTCACGTGCAGAGAATGGTAGGAGAGCGATTCATTATCTTAAAAATTAGTCAAGAATTGAGAACCCTGCCTTTCTGTGTGATTAGAAGCAATGAATAACCAAATGGTAGATGAAGAGCACAATGCTTTATAAATGCATTTCAACTAACAAATGATAAATAAATGATATGATTAAAGTGTTACCATTTTACAGTCCCTACTGACTGAATAGATGGGATAGTAAGCTTCACTGGCTCCTGAAATCACAAAAAGAGAAGCATTTCTCTTGCCAAACACTCCCTGTGTTATGGTCTTGCCAAGGGGTTGTGGAACCTAAGTCTGATCTAATCTCTGGATCCATCTGTCAGTTTTGAGAAAATACCCAAACCTGAAGGACTATACAGGTCAAATAGCCTAGGTTTTTTCACAGATAAATTACAAAGAAATTAAAGAATCCTTGTGAACCCATGGATCAAAAATCTAAAAGACTACATTATTTGCCTGAGCATAGCTGAACTGTAGAATCTAGGGAAGCACACATCAGTGCCGAAACCACAAAGAGAAAACAACAAAGAAATAATCAATATAAAAATCAAATTACAGTTACTTGCATCTGGAGGGCAGGGTATTATGTTTGGGGTAGTACACAGGGAAAAGGCTTGTGGGGTTGTTGACCAAGTTCTATTTCTGAACTCAAGTGATGTTCACGTTATGGTAATTCAGTTGGTCATACATTGCAGTATTGGAGAAAACACACAGGTAGCAAATAGTATTCCTAAGTATTTCTTGTTAAATTGGATAAATTGTAAGTCCTGCATTATATATACATATAAAAGCAGGGTGATGTTTTTCATCAGCTGCAGCACAATTCTCAAACTTTTTGGTCTCAGGAGGACCCCCAAGTGCTCTTATTTATGTGGGTTATAGCTCAGCCATTTGCTATATTAGAAATTAAAGCAAAAGCCACGTGCCATGGCATACACTTGTAATCCCAGTGGCTGGGAAGGCTGAGGCAGGGGGATCGCAAGTTCAAAGTCAGCCTCAACTACTTAGCAAGGCCCTAAGCAATTTAGTGAGACCCTGTCTCAAAAAGGGATGGGGGTGGGGAGCCTAGGGATGTGGTTCAGTGGTTAAGCACCCCTAGATTCAATCCTTAGTACCCCCCCCCCCAGAAAAGAAACTAAAGAAAAATTTTTAGAATGTATTTAATTCATTTAAAATAACCACCATAGGGCTGGGATTGTGGCTCAGCGGTAGAGCGCTTGCCTCGCATGCATGAGGCCCTGGGTTCGATCCTCAGCACCACATACAAAGCAATAAAATAAAGACACTGTGTCCATCTACAACTAAAAAAAATATTTAAAAAATAAATAAAAGAAAATAACCACCATAAACTCTTTATAAAAGCCTAAAGAAAGCATTTCTAAGACAAAACAAAAATTTTAGTAAGGTATCATTTGTTTTACTTTTCTTTTTTTCTTTTTTTTTTTTTTTTTAATATTTTTTATTTGTCATTGGACCTTTGTTTTATTTATTTATATGTAGTGCTGGGAATTAAACCCAGGGCCTCACACATGCAGGCAAGCACTCCACCACTGAGCCACACCCCAGCCCCAACTTTTTTTGTAAATTTCTTTAATGTCTGGCTTAATGAAATAAAGGTAGATTCTTCCGTTTGCTTCTGTTTGTTTTTGTTTTGTTGTGTTGCTGTGGCTTGATCTCGGGGCACTTGACCACTGAGCTACATCTTTAGCCCTTTCTTAAGAGTCTCACTGAGTTGCTTAGGGCCTTGCTAAGTTGTTGAGGCTGGCCTTGAACTTGAAATTCTCCTGACTCAGCCTCCCAAGCGGCTGGGATTACAAGCATGTGCCACCATACCCAATACTGTTTTGGTTAAAGTGTATGGATTGAAGAAGTATATTTTAATAACCTTTTCAGATAATTGTGGATGTTCCTCAGTTCTAAAAGTGGTCATTTTGTAAAACTTAGTTGCAGTGTGGAATCTGAAACTGTATCTGAACTTCCCTTACTGTGTTACACAAAACCCCATTGGTATGCAGAAGTATTTTATGCATACTTCCATTTTTGTCATATGGAATATTAAAAAGATATCTCAAGGTTGAGATTTAATGAAAATAAATTCTCTCTTTCATCAAAGACTTTCTCAAGTCTGGAGTTTTTCTTTTGTTTTAAATGTGTGTGTGGCAGTAAAGAACACAAAAACTGCGGATACACTTTGAAGCCACTGCCTTTGTTTGCAATGGGGCATAAGTGGTTTCATCCAACCTTGCCTTTGTACCTTTGGTGTACCATTTGTGTCAGTACAGTGAAGAAGGTGTAAATAATAAGTTGGTGTTATTGTGAAATTAACCTGGATCTCATAGACCTCCCGGAAGAGTCTCGGGAATCACCAGCAATCCGTGGACCACATTTTTGAGAGGCATGAACTAGAGAACTTTGTATATTCTCTCTGGCTGTTATAGTCAGCACTCATCTTGGTTATATTTTAAGAAGGATATGAAAATAACTTGTGTTTTTAAGGAATTGACACACAATATGGCTTTTCCTACCTTGTCAGGAGTTAAGAACTTGATATTTTATGGCAGTTCCTTTTGGGTGTCATCAATTAAATAAAATATTTAGGACTATAGTGTTAAGGTGCTATAGTGATTGACAGTGTGTTTCAAAATATTCTATTTCATATCATCTGAGAAATATATAAGCCCTTTTACTTTATGGATTGCTGTAACCGAGTACATTTTTCTCATAAGTGTTTGTTGCTGTAAATTTGTTTAAAGAAATATGATTTTAAGAATATGAAAGCAGGGCTAGGGCTGTAGCTCAGTGGTAGAGCGCTTGCCTAGCATGCGTGAGGCACTGGGTTCGATCCTCAGCACCACATATAAATAATAAATGAATAAAATAAAGATCCATCAACAACTAAAAAAAAATTTTTTTAAAAAAAGAATATGAAAGCAGATTTTGATAGTATTTAAAGGGTGAGTAGTTTTTTTTAAACACACATAACATTATTTTCCTCCCTTGAAGTACCCAAATACTGAATCCTGTTTCTTCCCTCACCATGTTCTGCTAGGGAGGTAGGGCCAAGATGAAAGTTCTCATTCTTCCCCAATATCAGAAACATTTAAATGCATTCCGCTATAGTAAAGCAGTTATTTATTGAATGCTTGCTGTATGTTCAATGATGTTGGATATCATGGAAAGTTAAGATATAAACACATTAAGAAAACGTATGATTAAGATATAAAAATGTGTTTGCTAAGTACTGGAGAGATAATATGGTCTAAAAATCCAGAAAATCTTCACTAGGGATTTAAGACAAGCCAGTAATGTAGAAAAGGGAAGTGTTATAAACAGAATGTATTTGGGTGTGAACAAAGCATTTGATAAACATAAAATCTCAAGTACCCTAATAGACATAATGTAATTGGCTGAGATGCAAAATTTAATAAAGTCTCAAATATTTGTGGAATTGTTGAGTAATTAGTCAAGTAGCCATACCCAATGAGGGCTAATGGATGAATGAGTCATTAATAGCTAGGAACAGTGTCTCTTTTGTAGACCAGGGCTCTAATCAGGGATTGTCTTGTTTTTTTACTAACAAATATATTTTTATCAATATCTTAAAGAAGGACTTTCATTCAGTATATGCTTACTGAATATCTCCTGTGAGCTGTGTATTCCAGCGTACCCTCAGAAATTAAAAAGAATTAAAATATGTTCTATCTTTTAAATTCAATGGAATTATTCTTTAATCTTAAGGGAAACTGTTACATAAACAACTGCTGGAATAGAAGTTTCACATACTGGTCATATACAGGTAAAGGAGTTAATTATTTGAGATGAGCTAGAAAGATCTCATTCAACTAGAACAGTTCCCCATATCTGACAAAATGCAATTTTATACAGATAAGTCAAGATCTTGCATGTAGTTATAGGTATCATTGATACATGTGTATCACTTGGGAAAGATCCAATTTAACAGCATGTTTCAGAAAGAATGTTTTAAAAAAAAAGGTCTTTGGAATTTCTGGCATGGTGATATTACCTGAAAGTCCTTCTACTATGAAGCACCCAGAAATGCTTACTGTTAAATCCATTGGGGGGGGGGGCTTTTTCCCTGCCTTTTGTTTTGTTAAATCCCTTAAGTCCAGAACTAATCTTTAAAAAAGGGACAGTCCCTTGAGAGCAAAAATGAATGGGAAGAATTCCATTTCCTGTTGTAAAGCAAACTAATTTTTTCTGAACTACCCTGCCATTACAATAAATTAGATCCTGCGTAGATTTGAATAGCTTTGTTTTGTGTTGTGTTTTGTTATTGTGTTGACTAGCTTGCAAAAAATGAAGGAAATCTCTAAATCCCTTACCCCATTAATTAATTTAAATGAACATACTCAATCTGGAACATGAAGAGCAGTGAAGTTAAAGTTTCTATAGGATCAGATACCAAAATGCAAGACTTTTGCCCTCTACAGATGAGGAAGTCAGAGCTAAGATTGCCCCCATCAATTCAGGACCCTGGTGGTGGTATTAGCATTCCCTGGCCATTAGCAGAAACAGGAAAACAAAAAAATTATAAAGTTACCATGCACTCATGCACATGCATACAGAAAAAGCCACCATAAATGAGCTTGTGTAGGAACTATAAGCAGATTTAGATTACCCCACCCTCCCATGCTCACACATCGGATAACTGACTGAATACTGAAAATTCACCAGATATAGAACAAAAAATAAATATATATGAGATGCTCAACAAAATAATCTTTAAAATGAGTAGGCAAGAAAGTAACCATCAAAAATGACAAGATGAATTAGAAAATTAAATAGGATATTTATAAGTTTAAAATGATAGTTGTTGAGGGCTGGGGTGTAGCTCAGTGGTAGAGTACTTGCCTGCCATATGTGAGGCCCTGGGTTCAGTTCCCAGCATGGCAAATTTTAAAAAAATAAAAAGTTGTGTATTTTTAAACTCAGTGAACAGATTAGCTTACTGGACACAGCATTGAAGAGAATTAGAGAACTAGATCTGAGGATGTTGTTTAGAATACAGCATAGGTAGAAGAGGACCAGAAAAGCACGAAGGCTGAGACAGGGAGGGGAGATTATCCAACATTCCTAGAGAGAATGAAGGAGAGGAAAATATTTGGTGACCATTGGCTGAGAATTTTCTAAGACTGAAAAGACATGAGTCTTTAGTTAATGAAGCTCTACATATAAAAAAGGGATACATTTTCTAAAAATCACATGTAGACACATTGCAGGAAAGCCACAGACACATGACAAAGAGGCCTTAAAATCAGAAAGAAAACATCACCTGTAGAGAAAAGACAGGCCAACAGCACAGAAGACTGGAACCCAAGAAAGAAACTCAATCTGAAGTTGTGTGCCCAGCCAACAATCTTTCAAGAAGGAAGGCACTATAAGTAATTTTTAAGGAACCAAAACTGAGTTTACCATGAGCACTTCATTATTTTATTTTATTTTTGCTTTGAAAGGTGATGTAGTTAGTGGTGGAATGCCCCAGGTCCAAACTACAGTACCAGTACTGCAAAAAATAAGTAAATAAGACCACAGAAATAGGTAAGCATAGGTAAACCTAAGTAAACATTGTATCTAATAATAGTAATGTCTAATTTTAGGGCTAAAAAGACAAAACCCAAAATAATGGACAATAACGATGTAACAAAATAAGGTCATTGCGCTATTCAAAAGGAGACAAGATTGCTTCACTTTGGGCTTTATTTAGAATGTGTATTAAATAATATTAGAGAGATAAATAGAACTAGAAAACAAGCAAACAATTTTTATTTTTTAACTAAAAAAACAAAGCCAAAGAAAGAAAAAGCAGAGAGAAAAATAAGATAAAAGCATGAAGGAAGAAATAAGTCCAGGTGTATTAGTAATGACAGATATTAAGAAATCTCAAAGTTAAATGCAGTGTGGGTGAGTAGAAAACAATGCCAGAGACGAAACACCTTCAGCACATTACCACTCCCTCCCAGCCAGCACATGCACCCCATACGCAGTAGTTCATTCCAGTGTCCTGTCAAATCTAAAAAGGCAGAAGTAAAAGAAGCAAGGCTTAATATGACAGAATGACTTTAGATTAGGACAAGATTGCTTAAGCAAGACAAGCAAAGCATTAATCATAAAGGAATGATAAAGCAGGCTTTAGCCAAAAAAAATCCTCTCCATCAAAAGACACTACTTGAATGAAAAAGCAATCCACAGAATGGGAGGAAAGCCCATGTGTAACTGACAGAGACCTTTGGGGATCATAAGAGTTACTACAGAACAAAAGATTCAGCTCCTAAATTTGTGTGTGCCTTATGAAATAGCTTCAAAATATATAAAAACTGATTACACTAGGGCAGAACTGCATATCCAACATCAATTAAATTTTTCAGTTATTGATAGGACAAGGAGCCAAAAAAAATAGACTTTAGATTTTTTTTTTAAATATTTTTTTAGTTGTAGATGGACACAATGTCTTTATTTTATTGCTTTGTAGGTGGAGCTGAGGATCTAACCCAGGGCCTCATGCATGCGAGGCAAGCGCTCTGCCGCTGAGCTACAATCCCAGCCCCCCTAGACTTTAGATTTGAACACAAGTTAACAGATTGGATTTGATGGCATTCTCAAGCAAACATGGGATGTTTACAGAAATGAACGGGAAGCCCTCCAGCCCAGAATGAGCATGACAGATTTAAAACCAAAAAACCAATAGGTTCTTAGCAAGAATAGACTGGAAATAGGCAAATTGGAGGTCAGATTTTTCACCAAACTTGTGGTAGAATTTTTACCCTCATATCTTGACCTCCACAGTGAAACCCAAACCTAAATTGGAAGCAGAACACAAATTACAAAGTATTTTAAAGAAATTTTTAAACGTTATTTTCATATACTAGATTGAACCACATAAAATTGTCATTTTACAGGTGAAGAATATTTTGATATTTGGCATTTTCATATGGTTCAATCTAATAGAAAATGGGGAATTGAACTTTTCTGTGTTCATTGTTTTTTTACTCACCCTCCTCTAGAAAACAAGTACTGTTAGTAGGCCAGAATTCAACATCCTTTCAAAATTATTTGTGTGGGAGTCTCCCTGAATGCATTTAATATTTTATACACTAGAAGGCATCACAGGCATTAGTAATGATATATTCTCAGAGTAGAAGTAGATGTGGGATTATTTCAGTGAACCACTTGGCTCTTCCAGGGATCCCTTAAAAAGTCAGTACTCTAACAAGTGTGTGTACAAAATAAGTATTCATAGCTGAGTATCTATCATTGACTAGGAAAATACTTCCCTAGGTCTGTGGGCTTCTGACAGCAGTATCCAACCGAGGTCCTGAAATGGGAACAGGTGGATAAAGTCAAAATAATTTTCTAAAAGTTTTCTGATGTCTCCGGACAAAGTTTTAGATACTCCACTTCTAGTTTCTATTTTACAATTGAATTTCATTTTTTAGAAAATCTCATAAACTGTCAAAGTAGAAACACTACAGGCAGAATTGGTTTATTATTCTCACTCTTTGAAGCTTAACTTCCACATTTATAATTGTTTTTTTTTTTTTTCTTCCTAGTGTAGCGCTAGTCTTCCTGGTTAAACTGACTTGCACTTATAGGATTCAGTTGTTGCTCTGGCAACCATCAGAGCCCAGCCCAGACATCCTCAGCTCAGTTTCTTTTTAGAGTAGATCGCCAGCATAGCTGCCCTGCTTCAGAGCCTACATACTGAGTAGCATGACTGTCAGCACTAGTCCCATTGTCACCACTTGAATGCAAGTTGTTTATATGCATTAGTTATGCCAAAGTAGTTACAGAAAAGTTTAGCATTTGAGAATTCGTTAAAAGCAGTGTAGTTGCAGAGAGGGGAGGTTAGGAGCAGTGTGGTGAAAAAAGGTGTGTAATCGTTGTTAAAGGCCAAATATTTCTTAATGTTCTTTCCCCCACCTAACCAAGGAAGTATTGCTGTCACTTTTCCTGGAGTCAGGGCTGCCCAGTCATCCCAAGGGCAGTCTTTTTTTGGGGGGGGGGGTACTGGAGATTGAACTCAGGGGCACTCGACCACTGAGCCACATCCCCAGCCTTATTTTGTGTTTTATGTAGAGACAGGGTCTCACTGAGTTGCTTAGCGCCTCGCCCTTGCTGAGGCTGGCTTTGAACTCGCGATTCTCTTGTCTCAGCCTCCCTAAGTGCTGGGATTACAGGCTTGCGCCACCACGCCCGGCTCCAAAGGCAGTATTTTTAAAAAGCACTATAGACCTTCAAGTCTCTTACTCATTAATTGTGCAGTCTGAAATTTAATGAACCCTGTTGAGTAAGGTAGGATAAAGTTTTAGTCCATTACAGTTTGGAAAGTCTTAGATTTCTGAAGAAGATGTAAGTAGTAGTGTTTTGCTTTGAAACTAATTACCAGAGGAGGAAGACAAGAGTTAAAAGTTCCAAAGCGTAGTTTTAAGGTCATCCTTATTGAGGTTTGAATTTTGCTTGTTTTTTGTTGAGGTGTGTGTGGGGGGGTGGGACATTTTCTGTTTAATTAGCATGGTGACAAATGTCTGCAATCCCAGCAACTTTGGGGGCTGAGGTAGGAGCATCACAAATTTTAAAGTGAGCTTGGGCAACTTAGCAAGACCCTATCTCAAAATAAGTAATAAAAGGGCTGGGGATGTAGCCTAATAGTACAGTGCCCCGTGGTTCAATTCTGGTAACACACACAAAAATAGCATGCATGTTAGGTAGGTTTGTTTTTTACTTAACTCGCAACCATACCGAAGAATATTTCAGTATCCATTTGGGCTGAATGAATGTCAAATTATCTTCTTAAATGTAGTTTATTTAATCTCACTTATTTCATGGGCTTTTAAGGACTTTTTTAAAAGAAACACTTGCCTGAAGATTTAATTAGTATTAATACCATTTGTTGAAGGAATATTGCATGTTCATAAACTACAGAAGCTAATTTTTTAGAAGAGTAAATTATATTCCCTTCCAATGAATAAGATATGTTGGTAAAATTATGTTGAGGTAATTAGTCTGTGTTGTTTGTTTCTGTGAACATTATTACTATTGTTTTCATTTCAGCTGATAAATATTGAGTTCCTTTCAAGTTACCTATTTGGTTCTGCACATTTTGCATAGACTTTCCTTGGATTAATTCAGATTGAAGTGTCTTGAAGTAGATGCTGGTAATTTAATAAAACAACAGTTTTATGCATTAAGCATATATGTGTATTTATGTGTATGTAGTATATACATATATATTCCTGTTTGTATTTCCATAGGTGCTCTTTAAATTAACTCATGTAAAATAAGTACTTGTCTTTCACTCTTTTTTAAAAATGAGCATAACAACCAATGGAATCTTAACCTTCTACCTTATATTTATATAGAAAATGAGATACGCTTGCATGTCTATAATCCCAGCAGCTAGGGAAGCCGAGACAGGAGAGGATGGCAAGATCAAAGCCAACCTCAGCGACTTAGCAAGGCCCCAAGCAATTTAGCAAGACCCTGTCTCAAAATAAAAATGGACTTGGGGATGTGGCTCAGTGGCTTCAATCCCTGGTATCGAAAAAAGGAAAATGAGACATGTTTAAAATATCTAGCACATGGTTAGTGATCTTTCACTTTGGAGGAATTGTTGTGTTTCATCTTACCTTTTGAGGAACCTTCTTGGGAGACAAGTAGATGTGCCTGTTGGTTAATTCCTTTATCCTAAAAAATGTGGATTCATTTTTTACTTTTCTGTGAGGCCTACCTTAAGCACTGTAACCTATACCTCTCTGTATCCTTGTATGTGCACATATACACTTTCTTAATTCTCCTTATACTGCTCTATTTTTCCATAGTATTTATCATCTTCTAACATAATTCATAGCTTATTTATTATGTTTAGTATTATTTGTCTTCTCTTGCTATAATATCAGCTCCAGGGAAGGCAGGGATCTTTGGTTTGTGATGTATATCAAGTATTTAGAATGGTGCTTAGCACATATTAGGCACTCAGATATTTGTTGTTGAATAAATCATGTTTCCCAGGTGATAGGAAAGAGACATTCAAGAGTTAGAGTATTCTCATGTCACATAAATAGTCTAGAGCAGAACTGCACATAAAACCACTAGTGAAAACCCTCCTCCTCTGACCTTCAAGTCAGTGTTCTTTTCATTAGCCAGCCTTTTGCCCATTTTGTTTAAATATTGATGCACCCTGTCAGCATTTGGTCACACTTGGAGAATTCAGTAGTTGTATAGGTGTGTAGTCAACTGTTTTCTTACTGTGTCCAACTGCTGCTAATGTTTTTCAGAGCCTCGTGTTCTTAGCCTAGTAGTTTGGAAAATTCCTTTTGAAGATATTTATAGTGCTGGAGCTTACGTTAAGCTCTTATGTTAATTATGCATACATATTGTTTATAATCAGTTATGAGTTGTATGGTTATGTTGATCCATAGAAGTGATGGGACACAGCAGTTCATCAAGATAGGATGGTGACAACTCAGCCCAAACTTGGAACATTTAAGTAAAATTCATCCAGTCTCTCATGCACAGTGTGGAGAAGTGCTTCCGTGGTGTTGGCTTTTTCCTAGGATGTCACATTCATTTGGCCTACCAGTTTCCTTTGTGAGAATTAGCTGAAAAAGTACCACCAGTTTAGGATGGAAGAGATGGTAAAATACCTGATGCCTATGGTCATTTCCTGCGAGTTTGTTAAAACAAATGTTGGGGATGTTCAAAAATAAGGGTTTTTTAAAAATATGATACACACCTTCTTTTTTTGTTGTTGCTCATTTTGTTATACATGTGGCAACAAATCCGTTACAGTTAGTTTACTGTCAGCTCTGTTCCTCAGGTGAAGGGAGTGGTTTTTTAATGGAAACAAATGTGTGATTAAGCTGGAGGAACTTAAAGAGAAAATCTTTCAGTAGTTGGATGTCCAAATTATATTTAGCATTTTCAGAGAAGAGCAGAACACCAGGGATAGTATATGAAATAGCAGATCCATAAGCAAACCAAAGTGTTTTTGTGTCCCATAGAGACAAATATCTGAATGGGGAGTGGGAGGTAATTTAGAAAAGTAACAGTAATTTATGTGTATGTGAGCATTACTTTGAAATGATACAAGTCTAACTATTGAAGATTTTTCTACCAGAAGGTACAGTATGGATTTTAATTTAGGTAGGCTAAGAGCCATGGTTGCATCATCTTCTCTTACTATGAATACCTGTGTATTAAACTAGAGAATGGTGTTCATCCTGCTGCCCTGTCAGGTAGACCAGTGGTGGGGTGAGGTGTGAGCACTAAGATGTATGATGACAGTGTTTTAATATATAAATAACATAGATTAGCAAACCAGAAAAATACTAAGATAAAAATTGAGCTGGAAGAGTGGGACTTTTTAAACTGGCAAGTTAGATTTGTTTTTAGCAGACTTTGTTGTTAGAACCATTTTAGGTTTGTGGAAAAATTGAGCAGAAAGTACAGAGTATTCCTCCATAACCATTCACCCTCCCCTCTCCTGTTTCCCCTATTTATTAAAGTTCACTCTTTGTGGCGTACATTCTATGGGTTTTGACAAAGTATAATGGCATGTACACCAGAACCGTGTTACACAGTTTCGCTGCCCTAAACATCCTGTGCTCCACATGTTCATCCCTCCCCACAACGCCGCACTCATCTCACTACTTGCCTCTATTTTGTTTTGCCTTTCCAGGCAAAATATAATTGGAATCATATAATATATAGCCTTTTTAGATTGGCTTCTTTCACTGAGCACTGTGCATTTAAGTTCCTCCATGTCTTTATGGGCAAGTTTGGCACTATAGATAAGGCTTCTATAAACATTTGTGTACAGGTTTTGGTGTAGACGTAAGTTTTTAAGTCATTTGAGTAAATAGCATGGAGCTCAGTTATTGAATCATATGGTAAGAATGTATTTACTTTTGTAAGAAACTACCAAAACCAAACTATCTTCTAAAGTGGCAGTACCATTTTACATTCTCACCATCAGTTTCTGTTTTACATTTTTGTCAGCAGATGGTATTGTCAGCATTTAGGGTTTTAACCATTCTAATAGGTATTTAGTAGTATCTCACTGTTGGTGTATTTGTAGTACCCTTATGATATATAATGTTTGGCTGCTTTTCATATATTTATTTGCCATCTGTATATCTTCTTTGGTAAGGTGTCTGTCTGTTCAAACTTTTTGCCCATTTTTAAATTGGATTATTTTCCTATTGCTGAGTTTTAAGAGGTCTTTGTGCACCATAAATATACGTTGTAGAAAAGATGACCTGTTCAACAAATGGTGCTGGGAAAACTTGAAATCCATATGAATGAAATTAGATTAAATCCATTAAATGAAATTAGACCCCTATCTCTCACCCTGCACAAAACTCAACTCAGAGTGGATCAAGGACCTAAGCATTAGGCCAGAGATCCTGCACATACTAGAAGAAAAAGTAGACCAAACTCTCTGTCATGTTGGCCTAAGAACCAAATTCGTCAACAAGAATCCTAAAGCGCAAGTAAAATCAAGAATCGGTAAATGGGATGGTATAAAACTAAAAGGCTGCTTCACAGCAAAGGAAACAGTCATGAATGTGAAGAGAGAGCCTACAGATTGGGAGAACATCCTTGCCACCTGCACCTCAGAGAATTAATTATAGATTAATTATTAATTAATTATAGATTAATAGAGAATTAATCTCTAGGATATATAAAGAACTCAAAAACCTTAACACCAAAAGAACAAATAACTCAATTAAGAAATGGGCTAGGGCCGGGCGTGGTGGCTCAAGCCTGTAATCCCAGCACTTAGGGAGGCTGAGACAGGAGAATCGCGAGTTCAAAGCCAGCCTCAGCAATAGCGAGGCGCTAAGCAACTTAGTGAGACCCTGTCTCTACATAAAACACAAAATAGGTCTGGGGATGTGGCTCAGTGGTCGAGTGCCCCTGAGTTCAATCCCCAGTACCAAAAAGAAAAAAAAAAGAAATGGGCTAGGGTCTAGGAATATAGCTCAGTTGGTTGAGTATTTGCCTGGCATGCACTGAGGCCCTAGGTTCAATCCCCAGCACCACCAGAAAAAGAAAAAGAAGAAATAGGCTAAGGCCGGGCATCGAGGCACATGCCTGTAATCTCAGTGGCTTGGGAGGCTAAGGCAGAAGGATCACAAGTTCAAAGCCAGTCTCAGCAACTTAGCAAGGCACTTACAACTCAGCAAGACTCTGTCTCTAATGAAATATTTTGGTTTTTGGTTTTTGGGGGTTTTTTTGTTTTTCTTGATACTGGAGATTGAACTCAGGGGCACTCAACCACTGAGCCACATCCCCAGCCCTATTTTGTGTTTTATGTAAAGACAGGGTCTCACTGAATTGCTTAGCGCCTCGCCTTTGCTGAGGCTGGCTTTGAACTCGAGATTCTCCTATCAGCCTCCCTAAGTCCTGGATTACAGGCTTGCGCCACCGCACCCGGCTTCTAATGAAATATTTTAAAAGGGCTGGGATGTGGCTCAGTGGTTGAACACCCCTGGGTTCAACCCCCAGTACCAAAAAAAAGGGCTAAGGAACTAAACAAACATTTCACAGAAGCAGAAATACAGTCAGTCAACAAATATATGAAAAGTGTTCAACATCTCTAGCCACTAGAGAAATATAAATTAAAACTACACTGAGATTTCATCTCACTCCAATCAGAATGGCAATTATCAAAACTACAAGTAAGGGCTGGGCGCGGTGGCACATTCTTGTAATCCCAGCACTTTGGGTGGCGCATTCTTGTAATCCCAGCACTTTGGAAGGCTGAGACAGGAGAATCGTGAGCTCAAAGCCAGTCTCAGCAAGGGCGAGGCACTAGCAACTCAGGGAGACCCTGTCTCTAAGTAAAACACAAAATAGGGCTGAGGATGTGGCTCAGTGGTTGAGTGCCCCTGAGTTCAATTCCCAGCACCAAAATAAACAAACAAAGGTATTGTGTCCATCTATAACTTAAAAAAAAATTTCTTTTTTTTTTGGTACTGGAGATTGAACTCAGGGGCACTTGACCACTGAGCCATATCCCCAGCCCTTGTTTTTGTGTTTTATGTAGAAGGTCTCACTGAGTTGCTTAGCGCCTCGCCGTTGTTGAGGCTGGCTTTGAATTCGTGATTTTCCTGTCTCAGCCTCCCTAAGTGCTGGGATTACAGGCTTGCACCACCATGCCCAGCTCTAAAAAATATTTTTTAAAAAAGAATACAAGCATCAAAAAATGTTGGCGAGGGGGCTGGGATTGTAGCTCAGTGGTAGAGCACTTGCCTCGCATGCATGAGGCCCTGGGTTCAGTCCTCAGCACCACATACAAAGCAATAAAATAAAGATATTGCGTCCATCTACAACTAAAAAAATATATTAAAAAAATGTTGGCGAGGATATGGGGGAAAATGTACATTCATTTATACATTGCTGATGCAACCACTCTGGAAAGCAGTATGGGGATTACTCAGAAAACTTGGAATGGAACCACCATTTGAGCCAGTTATCCCACTCCTCAGTATATACCTCAAGGACTTAAATCAGCATACTGTAGTCACACAGCCACATCAATGTTTATAGCAGCTCAGTTCACAATAGCTAAGCTATGGAACCAACCTAGGTGCCCTTCAACAGATGAATGGATAAAGAAAATGTAGTACATATATACAACGGAATATACTCAGCCATAAAGAAGAATGAAACTATGGCATTTACTGGTAAATGGATGGAACTGGAGACTATCATGCTAATAAGCCAATCTCCAAAAACCAAAAGTCAAATATTCTCTCTGATACCAGATGCTAACTAACAATAGGGGTAAGGGGGTTCACCAGGTTGCGGGGGAGTGAGGAGAAGGGAAGGATGATGAGAATGGGAAAGACAGTAGAATGAATCGGACACAACTTTCCTATGTTCATATATTAATATACAACCAGTGTGACTTCACATAATGTACAACCACAAAAATGGGAAGTTATATTCCGTGTATGTGATATGTGAAAATACACCCTACTGTCAAGTATAACTAAAAAGAACAAATAAAGAAATGTTTAAAAGTGCCTTTATATATTTTAAATACCAGTACTGTATCAAATTTTTGGCAAGATTTTCTGCCAACTGTAGCTCATTTTTTCATTCTCTTAAGCAAACTAGATTCCCTTTGTAAGTGCATTTTCTATCAATCTTGGAAATTCTAAGAACTAGTAAATAGAAAGAAGAAGGAAAGCCTAAGATTCTTGAAGTTTCTTGAATATTTTCCAAGTCCATTTACATTTATTTGGGTAGCTTATTAATTGCTTGAATCAACCCTTTTCATGTAGTTAGTACAAAACAGTGTTGAAGCTTGATGACTGGTAGACACAGAATTGGTGATTGTATTTGATCGCTTCCTTTGCTCTGTCATGTATAATTCATTGTTTAAATGTAGCTTTTAATATATTAACAGGATTCTCCACATGCCTCTAGTACTCTGAAGTTTGAATGTTGTACCAAATTGATATAAAAATAAATTTAAAATAATAAATGTGCTCTGGCCCAACAGTGTTCCTCTGCAGGGTAACTTATATAATAAAGAACTGAAAAAAGAAACAGCTCTTTAAAACCAGGACTAAATGGAAGTGAGTGTTTATACTACTTTTATTTTTGCTCCTTTAATACCTAACTAAAGGTTATCACTTTCTGAACTTTAGGGAAGTCAGTTGTTTGCCCATGCTTGCTGCATGATAAAGATGACTATTAAGTTTGTAGATTGGCTAATATCAAGATTGTTCACACCAATTTAAATTGTTAGAGATGTGCAGTAATATTCTTTTCAGTATGGGGGAATTGAACCCAAAGCCTCACAAATACTAGGCAAACGCTCTACCACTGAGCTAAAAAATTTTGTTTTGAGACACGGTCTTACTAAGTTCCCCAGGCTGGTCTTGAACTTGCAACTCTCCAGCCTCAGCTTCCTGAGTAGCTGGAATTACAGGTGTCCACCACAGCACCCAGAGTAAGATGACATTTTTAACAGGAGTATTAAGCCTCTATCATGAGGATTGTTGTCCTATACACACCTCCTTATTAAAATGTAGTTTTAAGGGAAATGTATTTACATATATAATTCTTTCAAATTTTAAATTTAGGTTCCCAAATACCTGGATGTTGACTTCCTTTCCTTAGGTGATATGCTCGGCCTACATAATCTACTTTCTTACTCAGCTGTTTTCATAGCAGAATATATTGTTTTGGTCTTTTAATACTGTCAACATGGGAGAATCAAGTTCCATAAAAGGCAGTTTAGAGACCAACAGCTTCTTTTTGATAAAGAAGGAAGTGAAGGTGGCAAAAATGCTAGTTAGTATGTGGATTTTTTTCTTCTTTTTGGAACTTCATTTGCAAATCACAAGATACAAAATTTTTTATGCCCAAAGCTTATTGCTCTTAGCCGGGCACAGTGGCGCAAACCTGTAATCCCAGCACTTAGGGAGCCTGAGACAGGAGAATCGCGAGTTCAAAGCCAGCCTCAGCAAAGGCGAGGTGCTAAGCAACTCAGTGAGACCCTGTCTCTACATAAAACACCAAATAGGTCTGGGGATGTGGCTCAGTGGTCGAGTGCCCCTGAGTTTAATCTCCAGTACCAAAAAACTTATTGCTCTTAAACACTGCACTACCTTACTGTGCAGTGTCAATTTCAAACCCAACCTTCAAGGTTACACAACTGCCCTTGCCTTTGGAATGTTAGTTAAAAATGATTTTGCAGCTCTATAGAAAAACTTCCCAAAATTTAAAGGAGAGCGTGACTTCATCATTTGAGGGCTTTTTTGTGAATTGAGAACTTCAACATGGATCAAAGTGAGGAATTAAAATGAGAAATCCCACCCAGGTATTCTGTCCCCTGATTAAAGAAGGTAGTAGTGGTAGGGATCTTGGTGATGACTCCACTTGCTCCCTTGAGCCCCTCTGCTTGAATAAGTCCATGGATGCTCTCCATGTCAAGCTTACCTGGGATCTCACTTCACTATCTTATCCAGGGATTCCTTTGATATCCTCACCCTGTATTGGATTTCCCATGCCCTCCCTTCCGTGCTTACCTTTTTCACGAATTACTTTTATTTTGGTGTGAAGCACAATCTTTAATGGCTCTTCAAAAGGGGGAGCATAAATGAGAGGTTTCTATGGCCTAATATGCCCCAAAATAGGTTTGTTCTGCCCACACCCTTGCTTGCTTCCGGCTAGGTAGTCTTCCAGGTTGAAGATCATCTCTCTAGTGGGGCGCGGTGGCGCAAGCCTGTAATCTCAGCACTTAGGGAGGCTGAGACAGGAGAATCGCGAGTTAAAAGCCAGCCTCAGCAACGGCGAGGTGCTAAGCAACTCAGTGAGACCTTGTCTCTACATAAAACACAAAACAGGGCTGGGGATGTGGCTCAGTGGTCGAGCCTGAGTTCAATCTCCAGTACCAAAAAAAAATTATATCATCTCTCTTCAGACTTCTGCAGGAACTCCTCTCTTGGCTTCTCATTTCCAGTGTTGCTTTTGTGATGTCCAGAGCCATAAGATTCCTGATCCTTTATGTGTCAGCTATTGTTTTGTTTTGTCTCTTCATCTTTTTGGCAGCTTGGGGAATCTCTTTGTCCTCGGGTTTCACAGATTTGGTGGACCTTTTCATTCTAGCAACTGATATTCTTCAGTTCTAGGAAGTTTCTTTGAATTATGTTGTTGATGATTTCTTCTTCCTCCCCAGTCTGTTCTCTTCCTGGAACTTCTGGAACTGGATGAGAGGCATTTTGCATTGGCCTGAGCTTAACTTTGCTTTCATATTGTCCATCTAGGGTCTTCTGCTTTGCTGTAGAGCCCCTCTGCTTGAATAAGTGCAGTTTTTACTTTATTTCCAACCTGCCAGTAGATTTTTGTCTCTGATGTCATAATTTTATTCTCTAAGATCTCTTTTCATGTTCCTTGAATGTCTCTTCAGTGGGCTTAATGGTATATCTTTTTTCCAGGGTGGGAGGTGGGAGGACACTGGAGATTGAACCCAGGACTTTGCTAGTCACTGAGCTATATCCCCATTCTCCTTTTTTCTTTTTTATTTTGAGACATGGTCTCACTAAATTGCTGAGACTAACCTTGAACTTCAGCTCCTGCTTCAGCCTCCTAAATATCTGGGATTACATGTGTGCACCACTGTGCCTGTCCCAGATTATTTTTTGTATGCTTATTTAGCTCACTCTTTCTTTCTTTCTTGTGAAGGGCTTTCTTCTGATTTCTGGTACTCCTTGACAGCTCACTGTCAAGATTAGAGACTCCAAAGCCAATTGGAAGCTTAAAGAGCTTGGATGAGGCTTGTGGGCTTGAGGCATCTCGGGAGAATCATTTGCCACTTTTGGGGTAACCCCCATGTCACTGTATCTTCAGCTACTTCCTTTGTGGCTACTGAGATTCTCAAAGGGGGAATCTTCTAAATTCTTGCTTAAAGTGTACCATCTGTACATGACACATCTAAGTAGATGCAGAAAGGGAAGACGCAGCCACTTCATCAACCTGTTTGGTATGTGGTGCCCTTATCCTCAAATGTGCATTCAGCTGGCTTGGTATCTCCCTAGAGAGGGACAGACATTTAGAGGTAGAGAATAAGGGAAGATATCTGGGAGTCATAACTTTTCAAAAACAATACTTTTGTTGTTCTTCCTCATTTAGGCCTCCCCACCATACCTCAATGTCCAAGCAAATGCTTTAATCAGGTTGGTTTTGTGTATTCTAAAATTTTGTTGCTATTGTCCTTTGTTCTCTTTTCCCTAATCTTGTGGGAATATGAGGTGGTGGTGGTTGTTTTTAATCCAACTTAATGTTATTTTAATTGAGTTTTGGAAGGAACAAAATTAATGTGTTGTCAATTTAACCCAAAGTCCCTTTAGAAGCCTTTTTAAGACTTGGACTTAACCATTTATGCAAGACATTTTTATGAAACTCATATTGTGTGCCAGGCACATTCTTACCCTGACCCAGAGTGTATATACATAATTAATACAAGTGGCAACTTCAGCAGATTTTTGAGACAGTTCAAGATTTTGAGATAATATATACATTAATATGGAAGTTATGCAAATAGGTTAATAAATACTTCCGTTTGAACAAATGACTTGAAACAATGGTAATAAATATAGTTATTTCCATGGGAAAACATGTGCCTGGTACCACTAGTGAGGCCAGAAATACAACTGTATTATAACTTAATTGTTCCCTGTAGTTATGTTCTGTAAAGTCACCAAGAACATTGAGCTAGCAAATACGGAACCATTTCTGCTAGGGGCAAAATAAAGTTAGTTTCCTGTCAAACTCCAGTCACAACATTTTCATCAGCCAATCAGTATATAAACTGTTTTATGTGTGTTTCTGATTAAAGGCATTATATTTTATGCATTTTGTTGATTCATTATGCTTGAACTCTGGACCAAAGTCTAACATTGAACTCTTGGCCAAAAGCACTGTAACTCATGCCTCAACAAAGCTTTATCTAAGATACACATTTTCTCTCTCAGACACATCAAAGTCTTCTTGCTCATAGGCACACTAGCACCGCACCTCAGCATTGTGCTCAGGGGCCACTTAAAGCAGTAAAATCAACAAAAAGCACAAAACTACCCCAAAAATACTACTAAATACAAGAAATACTGTACACTTGTTTACACTGTGAGATTTCAGACAAGAAAGCTAAGTATTGCAGTGTTCAACCTCATCTGGGAATGTGTGTCCATCAACTCAAATTTTTCACCTCTCTGCATATCCATGAATAACTGTGCAAAGCTCCATGAGCAAATACTGATTTGTGAGTTACAAATATATTTTATTAAGTAGTGAATTCACAAAAACAGAATCAGAGTGAGGACCAGTTGTATATCCTGTACCCACTCCCTCTAGATCTACAGGGAAAGGGCATTTATAATTCCTTTAGAAGAACCATGGCATATTTTGTATACATTTGTGCAATCAGATATAAAAACTGCTGTTCTTTAGAGCTTTTAGTAGCCAGTAGAATAGATAATAGCCAGTAATAAGCTCAGTAATTAGTACATCACCTCACTGACATTTACAGCTTTATGAAGTAGGTGTTACTTCTATTTAAAAGAAGGAAAAACTAGTTTGAATGATTTCAGTGGCTTATACTTCCATAGCTAATAGAAGGAGAAGTAGGGATTTGTCTGTAACCTAAAAGCTTAACCATTACTTAGTATTAAACCTCAACTCAGAAGGATCCTTGTCCTTGCTGCTAGGTCACTGAATTTGTTTGTGAGGAAAGGCACTGTGCTACAATGACAAGATGTGTGTATGAGTCACCTGATTTGTATTTAACAATAATTCTCTCTTTAAAAAGTTGTGCTGACTGTTGTCTTCATGATCATTTTAATTTTAATCTTTGGCTTGCTTTTAACTCTGATTTACTGATATAGTTAAAAATAGGGAAGAATAGTATATTATAATCATAGAATTTTAGAACTAGAAATTCTTTGTAAATTGCATAGTATAGTCCAGTTACTTTACACATGAGAAAACTGAAGCTCCTTGAAATTAGCTTGCCAGAGTCACACTGTTAGTTGCTATCACCAGCATCCAAATTGCTTTACTCTCAATCTCTTTTCTCTGCCTAAGTTTTTCATAGCCCCTTTTATTTGGAAGATTGTTGTAACCAAATTTGGCAAAGACTGCCGGGAGCGGAGGCACACACCTATGATCCCAGCAGCTTGGGAGGCTGAGGCAGGAGGATCACAAGTTCAAAGCTAGCCTCAGCAATGGCGAGGCACTAAGCAACTCATTGGGACCCTGTCTCTAAATAAAATACAAAATAGGGCTGGGGATGTGGTTTAGTGGCCGAGTGCCCCTGAGTTCAATCCCTGGTACCAAAAACAAAAAAAAATTGGCAAAGACTTAGTAGCCAAAGTTAAGCCAAAATCTGTAGTACTGGTAGCTCCCTACTTTTTACATCTGAGTTCCTGGTGTGAGCCCCTAAACCCAGGATATCTGCAGGGAAACTGGAAGGGAGAGAGCCAGCCCGGGAAAGCACTTCCTTCTCTTTACCAGTGGCACTGGCTAACAACACTTAAAAATCCAAGTGTTTTTAGACTTTCTAATTTTTCATAGGAAGCTGGCAAATCAGATATTGTTACAAAATATTGGCAGCCATGTCAAACTTCAAACCATACTGCAAGACCAAAACCAGAAGGTCTGGTTTGAAACCTCTGTCTTAGCAGATTTTTCTTATACTGCAGCTTTCAGTTCTCAGTATCACTAGTGATTATAGGAAGGAACCCAGTTTTCAGTGACAGATTGAGTGAATGCTCTTGGGTTACATACATAAATCAAAAACCATTAAGTGACCAGGCACAGTCAGTCTGGCTGTTTATTTTGTGAAATTGTTTACATGTGTTTTGGCCTCATATTACCCACAATGCAAAGACCATATGTGTTTATTACAAGTTAGAATTGATTCATATTTTGAAGTTAGAATTTGCAGTCTCATATGTTAGCAGACTTGCCATCCTTATCTAATGCATGCAAGGTTCTGGCACAGCATTATCACTTGCTGAAGTACGTATTTTATCTTGTTTGAAAGCATTAGACATTACACAGCTCCTGCAGCCAAAAAGTCTTACTCGCCTTCTCAGTACTCTCAAAAGTAGAATGTCCCCAAATACATCCAAAAATCTCACCTGTTTCCTGAGAAAATAATGGAAATAATGCTTTTTAATTAAAAAAAATTAATTGATATGAAACTATTCTAAGTCTAAAGTACAACTGTAGGTTATTGATAAACTTCTTACCTATTTCTATCAGAAGGTAACAGATAAGAATAAGTACACAGAATTTTGGGAGAACTGTGTCATTTATCCATACACTCAAAAATACACAAATTATAAATGTACAACTTAGTGAACATTCACAAAGTAGACATGCGTAGGTAACCTGTACACAGGTTAAAATGTGAAATATTTATAATTACTGTTAGTGGGTACTTGGCTTTTCATTTGGGAACTGTTACATTTAATGCCGACTGAAACGTTCTTGAACATGTTCTTTGGTGAGCTTCATATTCATCCCAGTGGGCCACATACCGGGGATGGAGTAGCTGGGTTGTGGAGTTACAGGTCACAGGTTAGCTTTAGTAGATGCTGCCCGGTTTCCATTGTGTTTGAATCAATTCAGACTTCTTGAGCAGCATGTGAGTTCCATATCCTAACCAGCAGTGATCTAGGCTTCTCCATTGTTTTCATTTTCATTCTAATGGGTGTCTCATCATTGAGTTTTCATTTCCTGAGTGATTACTGAGATTGAAACCTTTTCATTTGCCCATTGGTCATTTGGATATCCTCTCCTATAGTACATTTATTTCAGGTTATTTCCACAACGGCTTTGTAAACTTTTTACTTAAACTGACTTTTTTAAATGAGTAATTTCATGTGTTAACATTCTTATTCAGAGAGCTAGTTAGCTTCCCATTGACTCCACTGCACTAAATGAATTATACCCCTTAAAAATAACTTCTGAGAGATCTCCTGATAAATGTATAAGATGACTTTGGCCCACAAAGATTACCTTCTGTTAACTTTGTAAACAACAGGCAAACATGAGTGGAATGTTCTTTCATGCAATTTAAACTACCAACATTGATAAGAAGGAAAAAAGAGTTGTAATAAACACAGTTCTTTTTGTTTGCTTGTTTGTTTTTTCATCTTTTTCCCCCAGTACTAGGAATTAAACCCAGGTGCTGTCCTCTAACTTTTGATCCTCTTGCCTCAGCCTCCTGCCTAACTACAATTAGAGGCATGTTTCACCACTTCTGGCTTGCCTTTTGTATTTTTGGGTTTATAAATTCTGATTGGTAACACAATAGCTGTTAGTAAATAGAGCATTACTAATTAGAAGAGTTGGATTGGAAAAAGAATGGAGCGTAAATTAAATTGCACACCCCCCCTTTTTTAAAAGTGGTGGTGCTAGGGATTGTACCCAAGATCTTATGCATGCAAGGCAAGCACTCTATCAACTGAGCTATATCCCCAGTCCCCCTAAATTAGTTTGTTTTTGTGTGTGGGTGTTTTTGTTGTTGTTGTTTTGTGGGGTTTTTTGGTACTGGGGATTGAATTTAAAGGTGCTTTACCACCAAGTCACATTTTTATTTATTATTTTGAGAGAGGGTCTCAAAGGCCTTGCTTAGTTGCTGAGGCTTTCTTAGGGCCTTGCTAAGTTGCTGAGGCTGGCGTAGAACTTGTGATACTCTTGCCTCAGCTTCCTGAGTTGCTGGGGTTATAAGGTATGAGCCATTGTCCCTGGCTTAAAAATATTTTATATGTACAGTTGTTGGAAATTTTTTCCTGCTTATAGATTAATATAAACATTCATGGATTTGTGGTCAAAAATTCAAAATTTGTAGAAATATATATCATAGGTATTACAGGTCTTCTGTAATCTCACCTTTGAGAGATGGTTAAACTTGGTTTTATTCACCCAGATTTTCTTAAAATTTACTAACATATATCACAAATGGTAATATATTTTATAGAGTGTTTTGCCCCTTGCTCTTTTAATTTAACAATAATTGCCAATCCTGAATTTTTAAATTTTTTAGAATTTATGATAATTGGATACTCATCATTGGAAGTATGACTGCCTTAGTGAATAGATTTTTAAAATATAATTTATATATTAGTCTCATTAACCTTCTAGGAAATGGCTCATTTTATGGCAAGATTCCATGTCCATCTTTTAATTTACCTACCACTGCTGTTTCCTAGTATACAGAAGAGTTGCAACTAGAAGGATCTAAATTAACAGGTTGAAATTGACCTGTTTTTCAGAAATTCTTTTTTATGCTTGAGACATCATAATTATGAAGCTTTAGTCTCCAGGCTGGTAAATGCACTCTCTGCTCTTTGAAGCTCATGGATTGTGCCTATTCTCTGTAATGTGATGGTGGCTTCTCTCATCTCAGGAGGGCAGGTGGCAGCAAATCTGCTGGTCCTCCAAGAGTTATGCTTATTTCTAATTCAGTACTTGGCATTATTGGGAATATCCTTAAGCCCTTCCAAAAAGCTAGTATCCTGGTCTCTGGAAATCTTCAAGAGGATTTTTTTTTTTAAAGCAGTGAGGCTAATTTAAAAGTATAAAGTATAAGGCTATTTAAAAAGCAATATTAGGCAAATTAAAATAGATTCCAAGGTGTTCTCCTTCATAGAGTAGGATAACATCTAATCTACAAACAAAATTTTTATTTTCCTTTAATCTATGGCAGCTCTTCAGATTAATCATAATACTCTAAGGCCTGTAGTTTCAACAGAGTGCACCTTATGTTGAAATGAGAATTATTGAACTGCATTTTCTCTATCTAAGCTGGAAAGACTGTATAAAAAATGTTACTAAATAAAGGTGATTTTTTTTTTAATACCTTCATTGTGGCTTTTTGCAAAATCAGTCTGGTTCTATGTTTGGGGTTAATTGGCTCAGTTTCCTGTACTAAAGTAGTACTTTCCTAGTTGAGGATTGTCTTCCAGTTTTATAAATGTGCCTTTCTGTTCCATTGGCACCAGATGGATGTTTCTGTATGGATTATAGGCTTGGCAGTCTTGGGAACAGAAAATAGACATTCTTCTCTAGAAGCTTTTTTGTGACCGAAGTAGCATCACATAATAGCTGTCCTTAACAAGAACTGTGGAATAGGGAAAGGTTGAACATCAGTGCTAACAAAGGAAGGGAGTGCTCCGCTGTGTCACTGCCACCCTCAGAGTGAAGTCCTAGTTTTAATAGCTAATTAAATAATTGTAAGATAAGTTATTTTAAGTTGGGTCCTCTCCCCTCCCCAAAAAAGTGACTCAAAATAATCCTAACCATTAGATTTGCTTGAGAAACATTAGGAGATGAAAGACCATAAATGTAAATGTCTAATTCCTCCTTTTCATGGATGGTGTGGGCAACCCAGACGAAGTGACTGTTAACCCTGTTTTTCACACGTTACCACTAGTTGTTTGGGAAAACAAAATTGTTCCCCGTTTGCTCTTCTGAAAACAAAGAAGTAGAGCTGTAGTTCTTCAAACTGTTTGTGTAAATGGTCAAATTACTTTTAAATTACTTTTGATTTTTTAGCAGTCTTGTTTCCTGAACTGAGAACTCATTACCACACTAACCCCCAAGTATGTTTTGTCTGCTAAATTGGCAAATCAAAACAAAACAACAACAAAAGCCCACCATAGCCTGCATGTAGGTTTTTAGCAATAAGGAAATACTGGTGACAGATGCTTAGCCATTGTTGTGTGAGCAAGTTTCTTGTAATAAACATAAACCCTAAGAGTTGCAGTCTGATTGATGAGACCTTGAGGAGAGTCATTACACACTAAGCAGCAGGTCTGTCTAGGGAGTGTCTTTTGGAAGTTGGAAACTTCTGTGTGGATAGCTGTGGGGGTTGTGAGGTTACTGCTGCTCTCTAATACCAGATTTTGTAGCCAGCTTTCATTTTTGGTTGTGGGATCCTTCTGTTGATGTCTTCTGTATTACCTATATTTTAAATGATGTGTTCCTTTTACGTGAACCATTTTATAGGAGGAAGTAAAAACCAGACTTCAATGTTGAAACAAAACCTTGTGAAGGAGATTTAATCCCTTGTTTAGGAATGTAGGGATTTATAATTAAAACTGATCTAATTTTCAGTAAGGACTCCAGCCAATACTGGCAAGCATAAAAGTTACTTTAACACATATTTTATGGCATATATAACATTAGCCTTATCTTCCATTTCTTGTATTTGTAAGCCACGTGAAGAAAATCAGGTACTATTTATAGAACTTCATTACTTGGTTCTGACTTTACAGTTGCAGTTTTCTCTTTGCTTTGGAATTTAAGAGAGTAAGTGGGACCCCCTGGAAGTCAGAAACAAGTTCAGCATAAACCTAATCTAAGACCCAAAATATTTTGAATGAATGGTAGTTTGGTTTTCTTTTGAGGATAGAGGATGTTGTTTTATTCTTTTGGAGGCTCTCTGAAGTGACACTGATGATCTTAGAGTATCAGTATTTATCTTTCTTGTTTCCTTTAGGTTAATGTTGGAAATTTGTTAAATCAGGTTATGTAACATAGGAATTCTGCCTTATAGGCTTTCCTGCTTAGTGGAAAAGCTGTGATTTATAAAGTCAGTGTAATGGAAGAAAGCGATAATGAAAAGCCTTGGGCGGACTGGCTGTGTAGTATATTTTAGGCAATTTACACAGGTTACTTTATTATTTTTCTGTTGTTGTTTTTAATTAGAATGGCCATTTCTAATAGTAGGATCCCTCAAACTACTTAAACCAAATCTTGCTTGCTAGTGTTGAAAATAGGCTCAAATTTCTTCTTAAAGTCCAAACCATTCCTTTAAAGGCTAACAGATGTTTACTCTCCTTCAGTCAGTAAAAAGTGATAGTTAAGTGTGGTCTTAACTAGTTCCTTTCCTCTTTGCCTTGAGCATCATGTTCAGTGGAAGTAGATTTGCTTGCATCCACTTGGGCTTTTGACCAAAACACATACCCATACCCTGCCTGCCTCCTTGGAACTGGTTCAAGATTTGGAGCGAAGGGTTTCTTTGGGGGTGTTTCCCTTGTCTTATCTCTGGGTAAGCAGATGCTAGGGTTGAATTTATTTTGGCCCTTTCATTTTAAATTTGGAAGTGAAGCAAGAGTTTAAAGTACAACAGAAGAGACTGCTGAACTTTAGACATGAGGGATCCAGGGAGGAAGGTGCGTACCTGCATGTTGAAATGTTTTCCTGGAGTTTCTCTCAGAAATGATGGTCCTTATGCAGATAGATAACTGTAAGCTAATAACTACCACTCAAGGAAAATATTTAAAACTATGTACAGATCTATGTGGCACTCATTGTATGTTTATGTGCTTAATTTTAGCAGTGGTGCCTCTCGTGTTCATACTTATAAAATTGATGGCAGAATTAATGTATTTTGAATTTTGATTTGAAAGCCTTTTGGAAAACTTAGGAAGATGAGTATTTGCAAGGAAAAATGTATCATTTGTGATTGATCTTCAAGGGAATGACTGAAACAGTATATAGATACTTTAAGTATTCTGTCATTTTGTCTTCTAAAGCCTCAAAGAGAGCTACAAATGGTTATCAGATAAAGGTTACCTAGCTTCTCAGATATGAGAAGAAATTCTCTCTTCACTGGTTGTTCTTTATCTTTGTCCAGTAATTTTAAGCATAGTGCCTTGAGTAGATAAGCGACTGGACTGACTTCTTTCTTTTTTTTTTCCAGAGCCTGGCCCAACTAGAGAATCTGTGCAAACAGCTGTATGAAACAACAGATACAACCACTCGGCTGCAGGCAGAGAAAGCCTTGGTTGAATTCACCAACAGCCCTGACTGCCTGAGCAAGTGCCAGCTGCTCCTCGAGAGAGGAAGTGTACGTAAGATTTGACAAATCCTGGAGGATAACAGAGGCTTAGGGAAAATATTCTGGTTCTAAGCTTAGGGATTCATCAGGATAGCCTCTGTTCCTTGATCTATGTGTCCCAGCCCTCTCCATTTTACTTTTGGAAAGCACCATACTTGCCAGGTTTGCCTCATCAGGAAAATCTCTTGAAATGTGTGTTACAGTCCTATCCTTTTTAGTCTTGCAGAAGACAGAGCTGTATATAAATTACCTTTCCTACCTAAAGTCCTTATCACTGTATAAGACCCTCAGTCTTTTGTGATTTTCCTTCTCCATACCATAGCTGCTGCTTTTTGCCTTTTACAAGTCTAGGAAATAAAGACCTTGACAATGAAAATTACAGGAAGTTTAGCTTTCAACATTAGAACCTCTTCCAGCTTAAAAATGGCATGGTAGTCATCAAAATAATACTTCCAATGAGACATAATTTGATAAAATTACTGGTTTTTGCAAGAAGGAGGTCTTACACTTTGGGAGGCTAAGATAGGAAAATCGCAAGTTCAGAACCAGCCTCAGCAACCACGAGGTGCTATGCAACTCAGTGAGACCCTGTTTCTAAATAAAACACAAAATAGGGCTGGGGAAGAAGCTCAGTGGCCGAGTGCCCCTGAGTTCAATTCCTGGTACCAAAAGAAAAAGAAAAAAAGGAAGTCTTAGTAAGATCCCACCAGGGTACCATGAAAGGGCATGGAGAGTCAAAATCACAAGATATTAGCAAGTAGCACTAGCTTGCTTGCTTTCTCTGTGTACATGTGTGCACATGCACATGGCATGCGCATGTTGGGGATTGAACCCAGGACCTCACACATACTAGGCAAGTACTCTACCACTGAGCTACATCCCCAGCCCTTTCTATTTTTATTTTGAGATGGGAATCTGGGTTACCCAGGCTGGCCTCAAACTTGTGACCCTCCTGCTTCAGCTTCCCAAGTAGTTGGGATTACAGGCATGTAGCACTGAGCCTGCTAGCACTAGCCCTCTCAACAAAATGGTGACATAATCACGTGCAATTCTCCTGATTTTCCTAATGTTCAAAGAATTTTAGGCATACCTGTCTATATTACCTTGTTTCACAAATGAAAGGGAAATAACCAAAAAGTGCAAACAGTAGCTATAATTATTATTATCATTGCAGTAAAGGTAAAAATAGAAATGATAATGCAATATTATCTCCTGAATAGCAGGGTTTCTCTTTAAAAAAAAAAAGTTTAGCCCTAAAAACTGGTTTATAAAAATTGCTTTCCATCTGGAAGGAGATGTAAAAAAATGAAAGCAGAATTCTAGATAACTTTATTTTTGAGTTTTCATTAGTATTGTCACAGTGTTGTTTATGCAATAGGTAGAACAAATTTTAGTTAGATCAAATTATACTTTAGTAGCTGAGGACTACAGAGAGTGGGTGTGGTCTATTCTAAGTTTTCTGCATCTACTATTCTGTGCATTTTTTAAAAAGTCACTTGATCTTAAGATTGTTCCTTTGGGGGCCGAGGTTATGGCTCAGTGGCAGAGCTCTTGCCTCACACGTGTGAGGCACTGGGTTTGATCCTCAGCACCACATAAAAATAAGTAAACAAAATAAAGACACTGTGTCCATGTATAACTAAAATATATTTAAAAAAAAAAAAAAGATTGATCCTTTGCATTTGCCTATGGGAGCTGCACAGCCAGCACTTCAAGTTGACTTCTGCTGGAGCTCCACATGTAGTCTCTGATTGCTAACTCTGGGGCCTTGTTGACAGTTCATAGGCTTAAAAGAAAGCTGAATTGGTACAATACTGAAAACAATTATAGTGGACTTCCTTTATAATCTCTCTACTGACTGCTTAGCAACTTGGCAGTTGTATTGAATTATGTATAAAAATCATTTACACATTATATAGTGTATAGTTATACATTATGTGCTATGGTTATGGTAGTCTCTTAAATTATTAGTCTAAATCATGTTAAGTGAATTGAATAAATATCACATGTCATAGTTAGTTTTAAAGATTTTTTTTATACCATGGTGTATTACATAATTCTTACAGAAATGGATAGCCTACTGTCTTTAGTACTTTCATGGAAAATTATTCTTAGACTCAGGAGGCTGAGGCAGGAGGATTGCAAGTTCAGGACCATTCAGGGCAACCTAGTGAGACCCTGTCTCAAAAAATGAAAAAGGCTGGGAATGTAGAACACTGTTAGAGTGCTCGTGGGTTGGATCCCCAGTATGATTGATTGACTGATTGATGGTAGATAGATAGGGCTGGGGATATAGCTCAGTGGTAGAGCGTTTGTGCAAGCCCTGTGTTCAATACCCATTACTGCAAACAAACAAAAAAGTATGATATATATTCCCCAGAGCTATAACTGATCAGTAGCCGTGCTGGTGAAAAGAAATAATTTTGGGATTGACTGTGTAGCATAATGTGGAGGTTTCCTCTAATATTTTTCTTTTTTCTTTCCCAATACCATACTGTAGGAATATTTTGAAGTGAAACATTAGTATAAAATCCCTAAGTAACAAACCTTGTAACTGACTTACCAATACAATTTTAAGTCCTTCTTCCTCCTCTTTTACAGTCATCTTACTCCCAGTTACTGGCAGCTACATGCCTTACCAAGCTTGTGTCACGTACAAACAACCCTCTACCATTGGAACAACGAATAGATATTCGTAAGTATGGAATTTTCTGATCTGGCTTAAAGAAATTAGTTTGTTTACTGGTGTACTAGTAATAGATAAGTGTAATTTTTTTTCAGTTTAATAGTTATGGGCTTGTTTGACAATGTGCTGAAATTGCTAAGCATACAGAATATCTAGAATCCAGGTTTTTCCCAGAATTTTGGGCCTGTGAAAGTAAAGAGGATCTAATACAGTTACTTCCAGATAAATCCCAAGTCATCCCTTTTGTTGTCAGATTTCTTTCATTCAGTTTTTATTATCACTCATAACTCAAAAATTTTTCTAGGGATTTTGAATTCTGTATAGGAACATGTTATTTAGCCATGTAGGGGTAGATTCAAGGCTGCTGTGCTTCAGATCCTTCATTTGACAACATAAAATTCTGAATTCAAAAACCCACCAATAATCTTAAATTTGAGACCCCAGCATATTTCTCAGCATAAAGAATTAAGAGAGTAAAGGGTGAATAGTCTGACATAACCATTTCTTGACCTACATGTGCTTGAAGACAAACCCCCTTCTCTGGCAGAGCTTTCTATTAAGTGGATATTTCCCCCCACAGGGAATTATGTGCTCAACTACCTTGCCACACGGCCAAAGTTGGCTACTTTTGTGACGCAAGCACTTATTCAGTTATATGCCAGGATCACAAAACTGGGCTGGTTTGACTGTCAGAAGGATGACTATGTCTTCAGAAATGCAATCACAGACGTCACAAGGTTTTTACAGGTATATCGTATGTATTTGATATAATAGGAATGGGAGAAGAAATAGAAATAAACTTATGTTTATCTACTTCTTAAAAATTACACAGAAGTGGGATTTTTTTTGCATATTCTCCTCTGCATCTTTTTTTGTCCTTGTTGTCTTGGCATTGTTTACATGTCAGCACAAACTGTGCCTCATCCTTTCAGATAGGCCTACATAACTCTTCCCAGTGAAATACCATAGTTTATTTAACTAATCTATTGGTGGGCGTTTGGTTTGTTTCCATTTTTTGGCTGTTAAATACTGTAGTGGCTATCCTAGTACATATATTTTGTACTTGAATAAGTGTTTTTGAAAGGCGAATTCCTTGCCTTGGAATTAATTCAGTTGAAGGGACAGTTAATATTTTCAAATAACCCTCAAAATGTTATACCTCATTTATACTTCACCAACATTTTCTAAGAGTACCTACTTCATATATCTCAGCCTGTGCCAGGCACAGTGGTACACGCCGGTAATCCCAGCAGCTCAGGAGGCTGAGGCAGGAGGATTTTGAGTTCAGAGCAAGCCTCAGCAAAAGTGAGGTGCTAAGCAACTCAGTAAGACCCCATCTCTAAATAAAATACAAAATAGGGCTGGTGATATGGCTCAGTGGTCAAGTGCCCCTCAGTTCAATCCCAGTAACCGCCCCCCCCCCCCAAAAAAAGAAAACCTCAGCCTGGGAAGCTAAACATTTTTTTCTTTTTAATAGGTAAAACAATTCGTATCTCATTGTTTGTGTTATGAATGAGACAGGACACATTTTCATTTGTTAATTTGCTACTTGTATGTGCTATCCTGTGAACTTCCTCTCTTACCCTTTTTTCCTCAGGTTCTTTGTCTTTTTCTTAATGTTGTATATTGTCTCTTCCTAAATGCGTTACTCATTTGTCATTTACCTTACAAATGTGTTTTGCATTTTATATTTTAATAATGTATATGCTACAGTGCTTATAGGAACTTTTTAAAAACCACAATTTTAAATCTTGCTGAGGTCAGATTTAGCAGTCTCACTCTATGAATGTTAGCTTTCATGTCCTGTAAGGCAGCAGGTTGAAACTATAATTCCTTGCTGCATTGTCTAGGCAGTTCTATTAGTGACAAAGGAGTCTGTCATCCAGTAGCATGAGTGCATCCCAAATGTCAAAATCAAGCACACATGCCAACTCTTTCTGCCTTAACATATTTTTTTATCCAGGACAGTGTCGAATACTGCATCATTGGCGTCACAATTTTATCTCAGCTAACCAATGAAATTAATCAAGTAAGTGCTACAGCCTTCCTCATTGAAGTAAGTGACATATTTTTTCTTAGTCTTGGTGTTTTCTGCTATGTGTGGGATGATCTTTTTTGGCCGTTGTGTGCTTTTGCGGTAAGTGATTAATGCCCTTTTGAAACAATCTTGTTCCATTGGACTTTCCTCTGTAAGTGCAACCTAACCTCATTCTTTTTGTCCTGGTTCCCTTCTGTCTCCAGAATATTTCATCCTCTCATCTCAGTTTTTCTCATTGGTATTAATGTTCATTCTAAAGATGAGAAAGATGGTCCTAAGCTAAAACCACAATGAAATAAGTCCAAAACAGAGACCAGAAAAATGGGACCAGCATCATTTGTGTGCCCCTTTTCCTGTATACATTGATGCGTTATAGTCATTTATACATGACTTGTTTCCCTACTATTACTAAAGATTTTATGATGCTACTACTAAAGATTTCCCTAGAATCTTTTTAGAAGGCATGAACCATTCTGCTAATACCAGTTAAGTTTTTCTTGCAATGCGGGGGATCAAACCCAGGGCCTCACACATTCTGGGCAAGCACTCAACCACTGAGCTGCAACCCCAGCCCGTGTGGGGTTTAATTTTTTAAATAGTCGTTGATGTCACATAGTACTACAGAGGAAACACCAATGGCTTTTGTTTTTGTTTGTGTTTTTGCTCTGGCTATATTTTTTTTTCAGTTACTTTTCATATTCAGCTAAAATTTTATAATTATTAAACAGGCCAATATTAATATTAATTGTAATATCTCACCCTTAAGTTGTCGGTGTATTAATTACATTAGCACTATTGTTGCTATTGCTCATAATTATGCAGACATTTTTATTAACCCCAAGAAATTTTAACTGTGAGTTGATATTCTTAATGCACTAGCTTATAGTCTATTAAAATCTGAAATCCATGTGTTTTTTGTCACGTGCAGTCTCTGTTGTGATCAGTAATTATCAAAATAATAGCTTATACTTTTGAGTGGTTATGATGTACCAGCCCCTTTTCTTAGCACTTTATATTAACTAATTTTATTCTCACAGCAGTCGTGTAAGATAGGTACTATGGTTATCCCATTTTCTGGATAAGAAAACTGGGGCACATAAAGGTTAAATAATTTGCCTATAATTAGTTAGCAAGAGCATCTAAATTAGAACCAGATAGTCTTGTTCCAGACCCTGTGCTCTTAACTGTTTAACTTGTTCCAGAGCCTGTGCTCTTAACTCACTATTACCTTTGTAGTAGGAGAGCACGCATTTACTAAGTACAGAGATTGTGGTCTTAATGTTTTCCTCTTTGAAGTTTGCCCCCATAAAAGATACAAACTGTTGGTATAAACACTTGCAAGGCTTTACTTCTTTTTCTTAATAAAGTTATGAAGCTGGGCGTGGTGGCGCGCCCCTGTAATCCCAGTAGCTCAGGAGGATCATGACTTCAAGGTCAGCCTCAGTAATTTAGTGAGGCCCTAAGCAATTCAGTGAGACCCTGTCTCTAAATAAAATATAAATAAGGACTGGAGATGTGGCTCAGTGGTTAAGCGCCCTTCAATTCTCGGTACAAAAAAAGAGAGAAAGTGATGAAAACATGTCTGCCATAGTTTAAGTGTACTCTGTATTATGATCAGTATAGCAGATCATATATGGTTCATGATATATAATCTAACAGCATCTTTGTTATCTAAGAGTACATGCTGACAACTGACACTGAAACTATAATTGGAATATTTTGAACCTTAAATAACTTCCATTTTCCATAATTTTTGGTTGTCAAATTCAAATCAGAAAGTATCTTTCTGTCGCAGTTCTTGTTTGAACTTAGAAATAAAGTCAAGGAAGACTTTGTTGTCTGTCAGACATTTTGCTGAATTGATCAGTAAACAGATTTATGATTTTCATAAGTGGTTCAACTAAAGATACCCTGGACAGCCTTGAAATTCTTACATTCTATTTATTGAATGCCTACTATGATTAAAAGGGCTGGGGACGTAACTGGGTATAGCACCCCTGAGTTCAGTCTCCAGTATCACAGGAAAGTAAAAGATTTAATCTTTAATTACAAAAACATTTACAACTTGGCTGAAAAGATATGGACAGAAATGAGTGAGAGACCAATATACCATTCATTGTCATTTATTCTAAGTTCAATAGTCTGTTAAAGACTATTTTGGAAATTTAGCAGAAACTTCAGTCCTGAGTGCTTTGTTTACCAAAATTCAAGCTTTGCTATTCTGTTTTTGAGACTAAACCACAATATGACATGACAGTAATTATTAGCAACGTCTGCCAACAGTTTGTTAAGTTTTACCTCCCTAAGTGCAGAAGAAAATAAAATTTGCAGTAAAAATATTTATCCCTTCTTTTATTTTTCCTCTGTAAGCTATGAGAGGTGGGATCCTGGCTAGCTATCCTAGCAGCTCACTGTCCTCTGTGTCTTCTCACTAGATGATTTAACAATAATTTAAGCTTCAAAAATGTGTTTTGTATTTTTGTTGCTTTTTTTGGAAATCCTCTGGTTTAAAGTCTACATGAAAAATTTGTTTTTTCAATTAATTCTAAAACTGGCATTGGTCTGTTCTGTTTCTACACAGGCAGATACCACCCATCCTTTAACCAAGCACAGAAAAATAGCTTCTTCTTTCCGAGATTCATCACTATTTGATATCTTCACGCTTTCCTGCAATTTATTAAAACAGGTACAGTTACGGGTTGAGTCATGCTTCCTACTTTCTTTTGAAAGGATGAGGATATGTGGGAATTTGTTAGAGGATAGCTCCGAATTGAGGGCATTAGAGTTTATGCATCACTTTAATGATTCATCTCTCACATACTACACATCTAGAGATGTACAAAAAGCCAGATTAACCACTGAAGTTAGAGAAAAGACTGTGATTTTTCCTACTTCAAAACTATTCCCTTAGGTAAAGAGCAGTAAGTGAACACTTATCCCATTCTCCTATCTTAAAGGAATCAAGAGTTTACCACAAAGTTAGAGATTTTGCTGTTTGCTTTTTTATAACCACATAAAATCTCTGTTCACAATGAAAGCATGTTAGTTTTATGGTGTTTGGATTCTTGGTACTTTGAAAGTAGGTTCAGACTACACTGTTATACAAAACTAGGTTGACTCCTCTGTCCCCTGCTGTGTTAGAAGCAGCAAATAAACAAGCAACATCTGTAAGGAAAAGTAGATTTTGAATTTTTAACATCCATTTAGATTTAATAACATGAAGAGGTGTGCAGTATCACACAAGGAAATTACCTATTTTAAAGTGAAGAGTTGGTTTTCAATTCATTTATTGATAGAATTGAAGAAAGAAACATTAACCTATGCATTGGTAACAATATTTGGATCCTTTGTCCCTATGAGAAACTAAATAGGGTTAGCCACTAGCTTTTGTTCATTTTTGGTTGTTTTTTTCTCATGTTCAAATATTTCCCAGTTTAAGTTTTAAAGGAAAATTTGGATTCTCGCCGTTGTCCCTGTTAATGATACTTATATTTTACTCAGTTACTTAGTGTTATCTCTGAATTCCCAAATGTTCCTATTGTTTGGCAAGTTGCTTGGCAAATCTGTTATACCCCCTGGGTGGTGGAAAGCTTTTGAGAAAACTAAGGGTCAAATTCTCCTCACTGATCCTATCAGAAACAAATAGCCAGCCAGACACTGAGACACCACTGGTATAACCTTGGTGTCAATAACCATACTTGCTGTGGAGCTGTATTCAGCTGTATGGTCTGCAGGTACACTGCAGGTGAATAAATAAAAATCATTGGTGCTTTGTTTTAATTCTGGTTAGAAATATTTCTGGTGGTAAGGGTGGTATTGAAAAGAGGAAGGAAGGAAGGTGGGCAGGTTATGAAACATCCTCAGAACTCCAACCAGAGTTTTTCCTTAGACATGTCTAGAAATTGTTAGGCTCTCACAGGCAAATTCCACATCCTATCTTGCTGCAAATTCCCTGTGGCCATTTTGTCTCAACACGTGAAGAATAAGTTTTAAAAAGTTTATTTAAGTACCAGCTTTATGTTTTTATAGTAAGTATTTTTTATTACTAAAAAGGAAAAGAAGAGATTTTCATAGTAACATTAACATAATAAAGTACACATCATTTTGGGTGGAAAACCATCAGTTTGCTCTGCTGAGATACAGTCCACCTTTTCTGGCTCAGCATCCTGCTCCTGAGTCTAGGAGCAAGCTGTGAAGAGAGGAACAATTGTCTGGGGCTCATTGTGTGCCAATATTTCCAGGCTTCGGGAAAGAATTTGAACTTGAATGATGAAAGTCAGCATGGCTTGCTCATGCAGCTGCTCAAACTCACCCATAATTGCCTGAACTTTGATTTCATCGGCACATCTACTGATGAATCCTCAGATGACCTATGTACAGTACAGATCCCCACCAGCTGGAGATCAGGTAATAGAAATCACACCATCTAGATCAGCTTGCCCTGCAGCTCCTCAGCATGTCCATAGGATAATCCAAAGAACCCCAGTGATCCCTTGTTTACTTTAAAGTTTAGAATTTTGATAGTTTTGATGTCTGTTTTATAATACAAGGGAGAGGTTGTTGGAGGAATCTTACAAATCCCCAGCATGGTAAAACTCTTAATGAATGAATAAGAGTGGGCATGTATCTTCTTGTATTAATCACCAAGAGACTTGTTATCTATTTAGAGTAATACTACCTTTAAAAACAGTATCAACCCAGCTACTCAGGAGGCTGCAGCAAAAGGATCACAAGTTCAAAGCCAGCCTGGGCAACTTAGTGAGACCTTGTCTTAAAACTGAAAAGATCTAGGAACATAGCTCAGAGATAGAATGCTCCTGGCCAAAACCAAAAATATGTATATATCAAACAAAGAATTTGAGCTTACATTCATTTTGTGTTCCTAAGGATAAAATATTAAACTTTTGATATAGTTAGAGGTGTTAGGATTGTCTAAAGTTCCCTGAGAACTAAAGAATGAATGTTTCTTATAGTTGCTGCAATTGATACTTTAAGGGAAAAAAGGAAAACAAAAAGGCCCTAATAGTTAACCACTTTCTAAGGAGATAGACATTCTGTAAGATAAATATGCACCAGGATGTGCTGTCTTAGTATCTTAGAACAGAATAATACTGGTAGCCCTGTACAAAGTAATGTCATTTGTCTTTTTCCAGCATTCTTAGATTCTTCAACTCTGCAGCTGTTTTTCGACCTGTATCATTCCATCCCTCCTTCATTCTCACCTCTGGTGAGTCAGGACCACTATTTCCAACACAAACTTGTTTCTAAAAAATAGCAATGACTGTTTTGTTTTATAGGACAGAAATATGTGGGTTAGTTATAGCCTTAAGAGATTAAGTTTATAGTCTAAAGATTCTGGCAATTACGTTTCAATTGTTTTTAAATTATTCCTGTTTACTTGCCAGTTAAGATCAAGCTCTTTTTGTTCATCTTGTGTTTGACTTGTGTCTGACTTTATACTATACTTCACTTCCATTGTCTTAGACTAGAGCATGGGGATTCATCTAATACTATCTGGCTGAACCATTAAGATTGTGCTGAGAGCTGGGTGCAATGGTGCACACCTGTAATCCCAGTACTTTGGGAGGCTGAGACAGGAGAACTGCGAGCTCAAAGCCAGCCTCAGCAACAGCGAGGCGCTAAGCAACTCAGTGAGACCCTGTCTCTAAATAAAAACACAAAATAGGGCTGAGGATGTAGCTTAGTGGTCAAGTACCCCAAAAAAAAAAAAAAAAAAAAAAAAAAAGATAGTGCTGAGAAGTTTTGACAATCCCTCAGGTAGACATTATGTAGTGATAAATGGAAATTGTAATGGAAAGGCTAATATATATACTATCCTAAATAACATTTGAAACATGTTAGGAATGCTTTTTTTTCCTATACCAATGATTAATCTCAAAATCATTCAGATTCTAAAACCCTATTGGTCCAGTATTTAGATTGTTGATCTAAAATGCTGTTGTACACAAAATATACAAAGAAAACATAGTAATAAGTACTGGATGTTCTGCATGGTGTCTGCAGTGACCTGATTTCCCAATCATTGTAGTACTTTTCCAAATTAATATGGACCTTTGATTTAGGAGAAATGTGAATCAGTGTTGTGTGCATCATTCAGGTCACTGCAGGAAAGGGTAGCACAGCCACGAGTGCTAATTAATGAAAGCACTGTTTGCACAGGTATGGGCAAAACTGAAGGGCACCTAGCAAGGGGTGGTGGTGCATGACTACTGGCAGGAACTGGGGGCCTCCAGGAACAGGGGAAGGAAACCCTGGAGAGAGCTGAAGCTGTGGCCAAGGGGAAGACTGAACAGCAATAATTGTGGCCATTCATAGAGAAACTCTGCCCACCCAGCTCAGCTAAAGGGTGGTGAGAAGGGCTCCTCTTTTTTTCTGCCTTCTGACCTCCTGCTGGTACTTCCCAGTGGCTTAAGCCAACCAGAATCCATTTGACAAGGGAGTGTGGCTGTTGTTGAGAGGTCATCCTCCCAAGCGACAGAGCAGGATGGAGAAGGATGCAAAATAGATTGGAGGGAGCAAACAATGTAAATATCTAGCATAACAGGGAAAATGTTTTCAGAGTAAAAGTTGTTTTTTCAGGGCATAGATCTGACTTGTTTATTTCATTATATATCATATACATCACTACATAGCAAAGCCTGATTAGCCAAAAGTCCTTAAGTTTTAAAACAGAAAAAATAAATCTAAAGCTTTATTGAAAATATAATTTGCTTAATGTTTTCTAAGCAAGAATCAAAGAAGCCATTGGAATTGCCTAAGAACAACGTCTAAGGGACCTTTCCAAACTGTTAATGTAACCAGGAGTGGTTGCTGTGATCAACTTAGATCTGATTCTTTCTTTTATAAAATTGTTTCAGATACCCTAAGGAATATTGTAGGAGGGGACTAGGTGTGGTAAAAATAGCTGTACCATCTTAGTCAGTGTATGTGCTGTGTCCTACTCAGGTATTATCCTGCTTAGTACAGATCGCCTCTGTCAGAAGATCCCTGTTCAACAATGCTGAGAGAGCCAAGTTTCTCTCCCATCTTGTCGATGGTGTTAAGCGAATACTGGAAAATCCACAGGTAAGATTTTTGAGAATTTTATAAATGTATAGAATTAATGTATGACTAACTATAGGAGTCACAAGTTCATCTAGAGGCCACACTTACAACTCTCAGAGAACAATTTCATCTTGTTCTTTAAAAGAGTTCTGTGAGTCTACATTTCAAGGCAGATGCTGAGAGTATTTGCCCCAAAGAGGAGCTGATATCTTCCAGCTTCAAAATGTCGAAGTCTTAGCTGGGTGCGATGGTGCATGCTTGTAATCCCAGCCCTTTGGGAAGCTGAGACAGGAGAATCACAAGTTCAAAGCCAGCGTCAGCAATGGCAAAGCACTAAGCAACTCAGCGAGACCCTGTCTCTAAATAAAACAAAATAGGGCTGGGATGTTGCTCATTGGTCGAGTACCCCTGAGTTCAATCCCCAGTACAAAAAAAAAAAGTAGAAGTCTTGGGAAGAGATCAGTTTGATACAGAAAAATAAGGATGGAGCTAGTCATTTTCTCCCAAGAAATTTAGACTCTAAAGTTTGGTTTTTGTTTTTGTTCACATTTTTTGAATGTATACCCCTAAGTGTGTAGGCCTATCAGGGTAAGAAGGGAGATATTTTCCTTTCAAATACTCATTCCATAACTTGATTGCCCAAAATTCAGCTAACACCTACTATTTTTTCAACTATTACTTTTCTACAGTAGGAAAAATAATCATAAAAATGTTTTATTTTTAAATATACTTAGTTCCGTTCCTTTCTTTAAAAATTCCATAATTCATTCAACAAATTGTGTCAAGCACCTACTATATGCCAAGTTTACAGTAATGAACAAAACAAAGTCTCTGCCCTGCTGTGCTAACAGGAAATAAAATTAAGTACACTGGTATAATATAAAAATAAGTCTATAATATTTGATATATTTGCATAGTAAAGTATATAAACATACTTAGATAATTGAAAATAAAATAATAATGATATAAATATATGAAACATTTGTATAACTTTACCAGTTTTGTAAATTGCAGTGTTGTGCTTAGTGATCAGTCTGACAGATGTAGAAATGAGAAATTTTATTAGGTTTTTTTTGGTGGAAAGTAAACAGGCCAGTCAGATGTGAGGTGGTGTCCCTCTGCCATTAATCACCTTTACAACCATAGGCAAGGAGTATGGTCCCTCTTGGATTTCCTTTGCAAACTCTGCAATGAAACTAATAATTGAAACTAATAATTCCATCTCACTGGTGGTTTTTATGAACACATGAAGTATACTTAATCACATTTTCCATTTTATCTTCCCTCATGCTGTTGCCAGAGTTTATCAGACCCAAACAATTACCATGAGTTTTGCAGACTACTGGCTCGATTGAAGAGTAACTACCAATTGGGAGAACTGGTGAAAGTGGAAAACTACCCTGAGGTCATCCGATTGATAGCCAACTTCACAGTGACCAGCCTACAGGTTTATCTTAGATTGCTTTTGTGTTTCTTTTTAAACATTGGGATCTCTTCTCTTGCTCATTGATTTTGATCTTTTAAGGATACCTCCCCACTTCACCCCCTTGGCACAGGTGACTTTAGGTATAAGTTATGTTACCCTACAAAGTAGTTCCTGTTGCAGCCTAGTCTTTTAAGTTTACAAAAGTGCAGGGAGGGGCTTAGGTTGTGGCTCAGTGGTAAAGCGCTTGCCTGGCATGTGTGAGGCACTGAGTTTGATTCTCAGCACCACATATAAATAAATAAATTAAAGGTCCATCAACTGAAAAAATATATTTTAAAAAATAATAATAAGTTTTTAAGAAGTTCAGGGAGGGCGATGTGATGTAGCTTGGTGGCAGAATGGTTGATTTGTTTGCAAGGCCCTCAGTGTGATCCCCATCACAACCAACAAAAATGTGTAAGGTATGATTAGAAAAACATGTGGGAATTACAAGTATAATATTTAGATTCAAAACAGAGGAAACTCCCTTTTAACCTCCCTGAAAAAAACTTTTTACCCAGACCAAAGAGTAAAAAGTTTAGTGCCTTCTCTTTTTTAGTCATGTAATATTGAACTGTTGGTCTCTAACAGTATTATTTGCATCAGAATCACCTGGGAGCTTGATGAGGAATACTGGTGCTTGAATCTCGCCCCCATAGCTTCCAGTTCCCTAGGTCTAGGTGGAACCTTGATATGCCTGTGTCTAACAGGTTCTCCGGGTGATTCTCATGCATACTGATATCTAAGGAACACATAGGATTTTCTTTGTGGGTTGGTTTTACACAACTAGCATAGAACTGTCTTCTCATTAGATTACCTTACCCTCTGAAAATACTAATGACTTTAAACTAGTTGCCATACATAGAACAAAGCCCATAAAATCCTATCCTCTTTTTTAAAACGTCTTTATCCTAGCTGGATGTGGTGGCTTATACCTCTAATCCCAGCAGCTCCGGCGGATCGTAAAGCAAGGCCAGCCTGGGCAACTTAGATCTTGTCTCAAAATAAAAAAATAAAAATGGCTGGGGATGTAGCTCCATGGTAGAGCACTCCTGGGTTCAATCCCAAGTAATTTAAAAAGAAAAAATCTTTTTCATTTGTGACAAGTGATCTGGGGCTATATATGCAGAAATGAAAATATACTTTCTTCTCCTCTGGTTGTCCTTAGCACTGGGAATTTGCCCCAAATAGTGTGCACTATCTCCTGAGCCTGTGGCAGCGGCTAGCAGCCTCTGTGCCATACGTCAAAGCCACAGAGCCCCACATGCTGGAAACATATACTCCTGAGGTCACCAAAGCCTACATCACATCCCGATTGGAATCTGTGCACATCATACTAAGGTAAAGAAATTCGGACTGATTTCTTTCATCCCATTGTACATACCCACTTGGCAAAGGGGGACTTGACATGAGTTCCATCAGTGCCAGTACTGTTTGTTTATGGTTATCCCTCCTTGTCAGCAAGGTCGCATAAAGTCTGAAAGAAGAGTCTTTCTTTGTAACATCCTGTTCATGTCCCTTTTTTAACTGTCTATAGCAATGTCTTTGAATACAAAGCACATTTGTATATTTGTCCTTGCCACTGATTTTCTTCAAATGTGAGAAATTTATAGGACATAGGTGATAAGAATTCTAATGTGTAAGTTATGGTGCTTAATGTTTACTCCTAAAGAAGTAAGTCCAGTCAGTGACTCTGACTTCAGAGCTTACTCAAAGACAAAAGAATTCAGGGCAGCTGTCACTGATTGCAGTACATTAACACAGGGTTTCTGTTTACATTGATTATTAACTGGACCAGAAACCTGTAGCTAAAGAAATGTCAAGCCCTTTCAGAAATGACCCATATTAAGTGAAGTTGTCTTTGTTCTGAGACTTTTCTTGTATACTTTTTATTGGCTATTTTTCAGGGGTATTGACTTGGATTCTGAATATCTGAAATGTTTTTTTTTAAAGTCACATTCTTAATTTCCTCAAAGTCAAGTGCATTTGAGTTAGAGTCTTAACTGCAGTTTGAGTCATTTCAATATCAGAATATTCATGAAGTTCACTGGAAAGCATTTTGCTCTATGCAGCAGGTTTCCGGGAGGAGTGTTGAGGTAGAGAAGTGGGCCCAGGGAGTCAGGTAATAGCAGTGTGCTCTTGGTCAACTTTCTCCATCACCTTATTATAAAATACAAATAATAATAGGCCTTATAAGGTTCTTATGAGGATTAAATAAATATAACCTGGTGTAGCACGTGGTAAACACAGTCAACTACTATTGTGTTACTGCCGCCACGACCAAATATACTGTGATAAAACAATAGCAGCACACCAGAGAACAAGGTGTTAAAGTCCAGGAGCCAGTGGATAAGGCAAGACCTCATACAGGCCCATTTTTCCTCAGTTGGAATTCTGGAATCCAAGATGATGTGAAACTAAATTTTCTGAACAATTTGGTACCAAAAATCACTTGGTAGCAAAATGTGATATAAGCTATTAGACCATTTATAGACTTTTATTTTTTAAATCCTGTTTAATATAAATGTTCACAATATTCATACATTTGCTGTAGGAATATTAAGTCTGATAAGCCACAGGGCCCATCAGGGGCTTTATGTTACATAGGAAAAGCATCATGTTGCCTTCCTCAAATCTGAAAACCTCTGAATTCCTGAACACATCTGACCATAATAGCCTCACATAATAGCCTCACTATGTACTTATAGTCCCAAAGTTTATTCTAGTTAGAAACAAGTTGAAAGACTAAACTGAAAGAGCTCAGAGAGGTGAGACGATAAGGCTGCTAGGTTTAAGGCAGACAAATTGTTAAGGGATGGGAATTAAGGTGGAAAAATTCATTGCCAACAAGTAGAATATACCTATGGGAAACATACCAGAGCAAAGGCCTCTGCCTTCTGACTTTTAAAATATCCTTCCTTGGGGCTGGGCTGTAGCTCAGTGGTAGAGTGCTTGGGTTCAGTCCTCAGTACCACATAAAAATAAAGATATTGTGTCCATCTACAACTGAAAAAAACATTTTAAAAAAATCCTTCCTTAGGAAAAAGTAGTGTTGGCCTCTATGACAGGAATTGATGGCTACTTTAAGGAGAAAAGAGCTGCTACATTGGGGAATTCAATAGGCGTATATTAAGAGAGCCTCCTTCCTTTTACCCCTTGGGAGTAGAGATGGCCTGGAAGATCCCCTGGAGGATACAGGTCTGGTCCAACAGCAGTTGGACCAGCTGTCCACCATTGGGCGTTGTGAGTACGAGAAGACATGTGCACTCCTTGTACAATTGTTTGACCAGTCGGCCCAGTCCTACCAGGAGCTGCTACAGAGCGCCAGCGCCAGCCCAATGGACATTGCAGTACAAGAGGGTGAGTGTATTGTACGGGGGCTGGGGGGGTGGTTCTAGACCTTTGAGGAGATGCTGTCAGAACCCTTAACTGTATGCCACCTCCCTTTTCAACCTTACCCCCATCATTCATCCTCAGTTACCTCCATGTACACACGAGAGTATTTGTGAATAAATGAATACCACACAGGACAAGGAAAAATAACTGAAATCATACTTGTGGTGAGGGCTTTTAACTCTAAGAAAGTGCTGCATTCTAAAAGTAATGACCTTGTCTATATAGGAACATTGATAATCTGAATGTTTAGGTGATGCCCCCTTGGCATCACCCTTACCAGAGCAAGGGAATAGCCGTCCTGTGTAAGAAAAGTAAGGTGTTATGACTTTACCAGAGTATCCTTAAGATTAACGGAAGCTCCTAATGAAGAGTGTCTTGGTGAAATTATCCTGAGAGGAGACACTGATGAGGCTTCCTCCTGCCACAGGGAGGCTGACGTGGCTGGTGTACATCATCGGAGCTGTGATAGGTGGCCGGGTTTCTTTTGCCAGCACTGATGAGCAAGATGCTATGGATGGAGAGCTTGTCTGTCGGTAAGACCACTCCCCAGCCACTTTTGGCACCCTGTTGATGTTCAATTACAGAATACTCTTAGGAAGCAGAAAACAGGCCTGCTACAGCTCTAGCTCCAAGCCTTTATGAGTGCAGTGAGAGCTGTGCCTTGAAACTTACCAAAACATTTCAGCAATAATTCAACAAGGAAATGATGAGGACAGAATTAGGAAAATTAATGTGGGAATACCCATTAGTTCTGTTTAAGGATCATGTCTCAGAGTTAGTGAAATGTAGGCTGCATTTGCCATGCCAACACAAGTCACAAGAGAAACTGGTTCCTCAAATTGTAGAACTACAGACTTTCAGATCTCTCAGCCATATATCCATTCATCCACTCAAGTTATTTTGGCAGTGTGGTGGCACATACCTGTAATCCAAGCTACTCAGGAGGCTGAGGTTAGAAGGATAACAAGTTTGAGGCTAACCTCAGCAACCCTCTCTCCAAAATAAAATAAAAAGAGCTGGGGTGTAGATTGGCGAAAGAGCACCCCTGGGTTTAATCCCCATTACCACAAAAAAAGAAATTTTTGTTTCAAGTTATTTTGTATCTATGTAATCTTCATTTTATTGAAAACCTTTTAGTGAACATTAGAACTTACTGAAAACTTTTCTAAGTCAAAGAGAAGAGAGATAGCATGTAACTAGTAATTTCTGAAAGTTCCCCTGACAAAGAAATAAAATGCAGAATTTTAAGACAGACGTTCTCCAACATTTTGATCTTGGAACTACCTTACCCTCTTACAAAAAAGAAAAAGAGTCATTGAGGTCCCCAGAAGAGCAGTTGGAGTTTTTTTTAAAATATGTATTTATTAATTCATTATAAAATATCAATAAGCCCATTAAATGCTAACATAAGTATATTTATGAAGAAAACTATTTTCAAAAAAATGAATGAGAAAAAGCATTGTTGTTTTACATGTTTGTAAATCTTTTTCATGTCTGGCAGGGTGGAATTCAGCTGGATTCTCATACCTGCTTCTGCACTCAATCTGTTGTGTCTCACGTGTCCTGTACCCTCTGGGAAACCCACTGTACACTCATATGAGATTACAAGCAAAAAGGGCCAAATATGTCCTAGTGCTGTTATGAATGATTTTGTGACCTTGCAGAGACCCACTACTGTGAAGAGTTCTGAACCTTCAGATGCTCTTTAGGGATGCACATACTTTAACCTGATGCCGTAGACTTTATTGGTCCCCAGACATCTCAATCTCTAAATTCTTTTTCTTTTTAATGAATTTAGGGATAGCCTAGTTAGACCTCATTAGTCACACTGAGATCATAGGCAACTTTTATTTTTTATTTGCAGTGCTGAGCATTGAACCCAAGGCTGAGCTATACCCTCAGCCCCTCAATCTATAATTCTTATTCCTCTAAAATTCCCCTTTTCTCTCTTTCTATGCCCATTTTGTTAATCAGATGCCCATTTGTTCTTAGCTGCCTTAATTCTAGCAAGAGTCTCCATGGCATTGTCCCACTGGCATTATTTGAAGAACTGAGCAAAGATATAATGAGAACAGCCGGGCGCGGTGGCTCAAGCCTGTAATCCCAGCACTTAGGGAGGCTGAGACAGGAGAATCGCGAGTTCAAAGCCAGCCTCAGCAATGGCGAGGCACTAAGCAACTCAGTGAGACCCTGTCTCTACATAAAACACAAAAAAATAGGGCTGGGGATGTGGCTCAGTGGTCGAGCACCCCTGAGTTCAATCCCTAGTACCAAAAAAAAAAAAAAAAAGATATAATGAGAACAATCGAGGGTGGTACCACACACCTGTGATCCCAACTCCTGAAGAAACTGAGGCAGGAGGATCGCAAGTGTCAAAATAAAGTTTTAAAGGGCTGAGATATAACTAAGTGGTAGAGCATTTCCCTAGCATGTGCTAGACTCTGGATTCAATCCCCAGTACTACAGGGGAAAAAAAAAGTTTTAATAAGAATGAAATCTAATGCCTTTCTGATTTTGCAGCCTAACATGGTAATGTGTGTGTCATGATATATAAATTTAATTTGGATGGTGTCTTGTAAACTGGTTCTCAGCTCAAGTGTTGCATGCAGCACGATGACTGAGTCTAATTTACTCATGATATGTCACAAATAGTTTGCTACCTATTCTCACTATGAAAATGTCAGATGATTCACTTAAAATAACATTATGCTTATTCATTCAGTATTCTTTCACTTGCAGTCCAGTGTGCTTTCTTGGTGAGAGAGGAGTGTAGGCAAAAGAAGTGAAGACATGGGTAGCATATCTGTCTTTGTCCCTGTCCCTGGCAGTGCTACCTGCCTATGAACATGATGTTTCACATGGCTCTGAGAGAAAAGATTGAAAACCCTGGGCTAGTCCAGTCTCCCTCGTTTGTATAGATGACTGGAGCACATAAAATTGTTCTATCCAAGTTCTCAGAAATTTTAGGAAATACCATGACCCCTCATGCCAGTGTTTTCTGCAGTTTTTAAGCTGATTCTCAGTTCTACCCCTATCTATGATCTCAGTGGACAAACATCTAGCCACTCATTCCTTAGCTGTGGTTCCTGTGGGGCAGAAATGGAGACTGTTTTTTCCCTCACTAGACCTTACAGCCTGCAGAGAATGCCTTTCAGATAGGCTAGATAAGGAGAGGAGGACATATGTTTGGCTGTTTCAGGGTAGGTTGGATTGTCTAGGGTGACCAGGCTATCCTGCTGTTGAGAGTCATTACTCCTCTTTCTCTAGGGTGCTCCAGCTGATGAACCTAACAGATTCTCGCTTGGCTCAGGCGGGTAACGAGAAGCTGGAATTGGCCATGCTGAGCTTTTTTGAACAGTTTCGTAAGATCTACATTGGGGACCAGGTGCAGAAATCCTCAAAGGTAACAGACTCACAGCTGGCTCCATTTAGTTCTCATTTCTCACATGTGAAATTGCTGATTGAGGGAAACTGTTGACATATAGTCTTCAGATTTTAGGTACTGGGGTACTCCAAATGCTTTCTCTTAGTGTGTAGAATTCTGGAGACTTCTTGAGGAATTGGGTCTATTTCTCCTATATTCCATATGCTTAACAAATGGCCAGTCAAAACATCTGTTGTTCTTCCCCAAATTGGCAGTTCTTAATCTCTATACATGAATTAATGTTCAGAATAGCAGATGGTTTTGGCAGAGTTTTTGGTGATTTCAGGATTGAAGGGGACCAATAAGAGCTCAGCATCTATCCAGGATTTTGTAATGCTTAGAAACTGGCCCATTCCTTCAACAAGTGTTCCCAGGATTGTTTTCCATTTTCTTCCCACATCTTACTCTTTGAATGTGGAAAAAACAGTCTAGGCATGTGATTATTCTAATATTCTGTGGTTACTTTCTCTTCCTTTAACATGACACCAGCTGTACCGCCGACTCTCAGAAGTTCTCGGCTTGAATGATGAGACCATGGTTCTAAGCGTCTTCATAGGAAAAATGTAAGTGTTTCAGCTTGCCCTCAGCAAGAGGCCTTTGCAGTCCTGTTGCAACTGTACAATGTGATCTGGGCATTGTGCTGCCAGTGCCTGGGTATTTCAGCATTGATCGTTTGCGTCAGAAAATTGTGCCTTTGAGTGTGTGACAAGCTGTGCTTAGAGATATGGCCCGGCCCCAGAGCATTCCAGGCTTGTACAGAATCTTGCAGAATCTCCTCTTTAGCCTCTGGGATCACAGGTGAAACCCTGTCATGGCATTAGCAAAATGGCTTTCCCTCCCCCAGTGACTGGTGCTTGACCTCTCACCTGATCCCTGAGCCATCCGTCCAGGATGCCCAGAGTAGGCATCGCTTTCTGATGCTGATTTCCATTAGTTATGCCCCCCAGAGAGAGCCACACTTTCAGATGGGCTTACTCCTGTCAGGAAGCATCATACCCACAGAGGGTCTTAAATCTCCAAAATCTGGTGCTACTGTTTCAATTGTCTTCAAAGTTGGCGCTCCTGATTGGCCCTTTTTTTGTTTTTGTTTTTGTTTTTTTAAGTTACACCCCTTTTTAAGTTTTCCCCTTTTTAGGAGCTCAATTTATCAAAGCACACACTAAGAGCCAAATATATTACCCAGGGCTGTGTGCAAAGTGACATTTTGCCTCCTTCCAACTATCTCAGCCCTAAACACTCATATCCATGAGCTGGTTAATAAATTAAGATGGAAAAAGCAAAGGGGGTCTAAAGGACTCTGCCAGCCAAGAATCCAGAAGCAAGGGCTACTAGAATTCTGCAGCTGACAGTGGATGGTGCAGGTGCAGAATTGCATACGTCTGCATGTTATCACTGCCGCAGAAATCTCTTACCCTTGCTGCAGAAATCAGCCCTGGAGTGCCCCAGAATTCCAAGGGCCTGGGTATGGGCCAGTGTAGCTTTGGAACCAAGTAGTGAAGATTATCTGAAGGATAATTTTTCTAGTCAACCAAATGTAAGTACGGAGATTTTATACCCATTTTTTTGTGGTCGTGATGTCTGTGAATTGGTGATGCAGATGTGTGGTGACTTGATGGATGATTTTCTTCTTCTCCTAGCCTTCAAGGAGGCCAGGCAAATCAAAAGCGTCTCTTGCTTTTTTTTTTTTGTTTTTGTCCTCCAGCATCACCAACTTGAAGTACTGGGGCCGTTGTGAACCAATCACCTCCAAGACACTACAACTTCTCAATGACCTCTCCATTGGATATCCTTTTCTAAGCTGGCTTCTGTGCATAGCAAAGAGTATGGTGTGCTAGTCTTGGAAGTCACGGCCTCCTATTGTTGCCACTTTGATTGACTGTAGTTCATGCTCGGGTATCCTCCATTTTCCTGAAGTCAAAGGCAGTACCCACACAGAATCCAGAATAATTCCAGACCCCCTAAAATGAACCAACACACAACTTAATAGTTCACTATAGATTTGTACCTAGCTAGTCCTAAGGACTGGAAATACACAGGAGACCTAGCTCACAGGTACACACTCTGTGGCTGAGGTTTTAACATCCTTAGTGGAAACAAAGTCCCCAGCTGATTGGTGGAAGCATCCCGATGCCAAGCTTTGCAACTGGAGTAGTGGCTGTCTTTCCTCTTGACTTGGATTATGTCCGCTATAAAGTTTGAATTGCTCTAGATCAGCTCTTTCGCAACCAAGGGTCTACAAGAACAGTACACCTTATAAAAAATATTTGAGCTACTTTTCTCCTCAGTTTTCCCAAAGGTTTTATATAGCTGCTGTCATTTGGAATAGGAGAGGAGCTTATTCGTGATACACAGTGGTTGCCTTAGGCAAGAATTTAGGGCTCAAGTTAAATTTTCTCTTGGAACCCTCACCCAGAAAAGCTGCTCTAGGATATTTACAATTTGTAGGAAAAACTACTGGATTTTATCAATTTCCTTACAGATAGGTGTTTAAATATAACTGCTGTCTTATTGATCAAATACTGCTTAGAAGAGAATACTTTTAGGCTGGGGATATAGCTCAGTTGTTAGAGTGCTTGCCTCATACAAGGCCCTGGGTTCAATCCCCAGCACCACGAAAAAAAGAGCGAGAGAATACTTTTTTCCTATTTAGCAATGGTTTATTCAAGTGGTTTGGAAAAATAAATGTTTGGGTAAACTGTACTTAATCCTAGGGGTTTTTTCCATCTTAAAGATTCTTGGCTTCACACTTTCCTTGACTTTGTCTTTACGTACAGTAGTGTAAGGAAGCTAGTGAAGCTTAGTGCGGTACAGTTCATGCTGAACAATCACACGGTGAGTGATTCTAGCCCCCTTCCCTTCTTTTCTCCACCATCCACACATATGAAGGAGAGGTCAAGCTGAGGTCCTGGCTGCCACCGCAGCACAGGCTGTTCCCGCTCCCATCACACTGCCAGATTACAGTTCCTAGCGTCAGAACTACTTTTGGGGATCAGGATGACCTGAGTTATGTTGACATCACCTGCTAAATTCGTACCTGAAATAAGTTCTAAGCAGGTAACAACCACAACAATTTTAAAAAGAAAAGAAAAATACCCTTACATCCTTAAGAGATGACCGTGGAGCCATTAGCCTAAAAGGACTCAGTAATTCTCAAATTACTGGCTTGCATTCTGTCTCTAACCCATGTTTTTACCTTTTAAACTTGTTTTCTTTTTTTTCAATAGAGCGAGCACTTTTCATTTTTGGGTATTAACAATCAGTCCAACCTGACTGACATGCGGTGTCGGACAACCTTCTACACAGCACTTGGGCGTCTCCTCATGGTGGATTTAGGTACTGCAATAAATCCTAGAGGCTCATGAAGTAATCTGTCACTATTTGAATTTTTATTTGAGAACAGAAAATCATATGTGGGGGAGATCTTCTCTGTTGTTTCAGTAATAGCAAAACCATCTGAAATAATAATTGAATTTCACCAAGAACACATCATGCTGGCATAGTCCCTATAACTGGAAGAGAATATAGCATGCTTCTGAAGTTTCTGTCTGATATGCAATGGCTATGAAATTATCATCTGTAAAATAAAGGAATTGTGCTTTGAGACTCCTAAATGCATCCTGTTGGCCAGAGGCCTCCTCCACCCCAAATTGAGGTGCAAACCCACTAGAGACAGTCAGCAAAGGGTTTATTGTTCAGATCTCAACCCAGGAGGGTTTAATCATCTCTGTAGCACTGGTGGTGATAATAGTGGTTTGGGGTCAACTAATAACTGAAGCTCAATGGTTATTCTAATTTTAAGCTATTTGAATTTAATCCTACTAAAATGACATTGTGCAATCTAGATTTATGAAAAATTACTAAGGAAAAAAACAGTAATCAAGTACTTCCCAAGTTTCCCAAGTACCTCTTCCAGGTTTGAGTCTTGCCTAGTTCTCTTACCAGCCATTGTCCTTTCTTGACTGACTCTAGTTCTTACTGAAGGCAAAATAAATCACATCATACCTGATATACATAGCTATATCTCTGATACTGAAACTGAACCTCAAAAACTTAAGGGCATCCCTGCACTAGAAAGTTTGTTGTTTTCTAGTTTTCAAATTTGTTGACTGTATATACATTTTGTTCTTAAATTACTGTGAACACTGGTAGGATGAAGTTGGAATTATGGTGGGGCCTACTCATCTTTCATCCAAGCTTATTTCTCAAGCACACACAGCTTGGATTTGTTGGAATCAGGGTGACGCATGGGGTTGTTTCCCTTGCAGGAGAGGATGAAGATCAGTACGAGCAGTTTATGTTGCCACTCACAGCAGCGTTTGAGGCTGTGGCCCAGATGTTCAGCACTAACACTTTCAATGAGCAAGAGGCAAAGGTGAGTCTGTCACCCACCAACTGATGGGCTTCTGATGGAGCACAGTCCCTGAGAGCCCAGGTTAGGCAGCACTGCCAAAGTAGTGTTCATCCTTACACTACCCACTAGCTAATTCCTTCCTTAATCTCTTGGGATTATGAAATTGAAGAACTAAGAGATTTATTAAAGACTAGTTTGTTTGTATTAAAGCATATCTATTCTTAAGCAACTCTTAAGATTTTTTAATGTGCATTTTCAGATATATTAGCATAAAGTTATTCACAATTTCCTGACTTTTTTTTTTTTTTTGGTACTGGAGATTGAACTCAGGGGCACTCGACCACTGAGCCACATCCCCAGCCCTATTTTGTGTTTTATATAGAGACAGGGTCTCACTGAGTTGCTTAGCACCTCTCCGTTGCTGAGGTTGGCTTTTAACTCGCGATTCTCCTGTCTAAGCCTCCCAAAGTGCTGGGATTACAGGCGTGCACCACCGTGCCCAGCTACAATTTCCTGACTTTTTAGTCACAGCTATATCTTTAATTATTGTCCCCTTTTCATTTTTGATACTGCATATTAAGACTTCTACTGCTTTTCTTTTCTTTTTTTGGTATCAAGAATTGAACCATGGGCACCTTACCATTGAGCCACATTCCCAGTCCCCCTCCCCCCCTTTTTTTTTCCTATTTTGAGACAGGTACTCACTAAGTTGCTTAGGGCCTCGCTAAGTTGCTGAGGCTAGCTTTGAACTTGTGATCCTCCTGCCTCAGATTAAGTTGCTTGGGGGTTACAGGAGTCCACCACCACTGCTTTTCTGGATCAGTCCTGACTGAGATTTTTTCATTTTATTAGTCTTTGCAAAAAACAAAACAACATTTTTTGGTTTTATTGTAGTTCTGTTTGACGTGTTCTACATGTTCTCTATTTTATTCATTTCCACTCTCATCTTTGTTTTCATGTTATTTTCCTTAGAGTTACTCAGTTTTGACTTTTTTGCAGCCCTTCTTTTGTGATATAATCAGTGTAAAACTATCAGTGCCTCTTAGCATATTATTCCACATTTATTTTAATTGTAAAAATATATAAACTTTACCATCTTAACTATTTTATATGTACAGTTCAGTAGTGTTAAGCCTTTCTATGTCGTTAAGAAACAAATCTTCAGAATCCACAAGGGTTTTTTTTTTTTTTAATATTTGAATACACGTGATGAGTTTTTTGTAATTTCTCATTTCCATTAAGATTCCTTCTTTAAATTTCTATATGTATGGATCTTAAGCTACTTTCAGTTGTTAATATCTGGCTCTCAGAATTGTCATTCATTGATTGTTGCTTTCCTCATCTTTTTACTTCTCACACACCTGCTCTCCTGACACAGAGGTAACTGCTCAAATCAGAAGATGCCAGGATGTTAATATATTGGTAATGCCTTCTACTGTGTTCTTAACAGCACCATGGCTGAGTAGGAAAGCCACCAAATAGGGTATTACCAGGCTTTACCTGATTTTATAAAGTTCTCCTTTTTGTCTTTAAGTATCATAGCTTTCACATCACATCATAGTCAGCAACATCACTTTGTCCAACTCTCTATCCTTTACTCTTGTGTTTTGGGGTCTGATGAGTATCATTCAAAAAGATGAGGGTAAGTGTAGAACATGTTGGTGACTTAATCTGCAGTATTAACCAATATCAAGGACTTAACTGAGGAGGATCAGTGAATACCAGGTCTTTTCTTCTCATATTAGTTCCATAAAAATTACTGAAAAGAACCTCCTTGGCCATGGACTGCAGTAGTCAGACACATCTCTGTCATGTCCCATGGAACAAATCTTTTAGATTGACCATATCTTAGACTAGAAAATTGAGCTCCTAGCTAGGCGCAGTGGCACACGCCTGTAATCCCAGCACTTTGGGAGTCTGAGACAGGAGAATCAAGTTCAAAGCCAGCCTCAGCAATGGCAAAACACTAAGCAACTGAGTGAGACCCTATCTCTAAATAAAACACAGAATGGGGCTGAGGGTGTGGCTCAGTGGTTGAGTACCCCTGAGTTCAATCCCCAGTACAAAAAAAAAAAAATTTGAGCTCCTGGTATCAGCTCAGTAATAGAACTATTTGCAAAGCACACTATTCACAGAAGTGTGATAATTTTTGCCAAAAGAGTCAGAATCCCCATATGTTCTACCTTCTTGAGCATATTGATAACTGTTGGAGTTTAAGAGCAATCTCAATGCTGATAGAACCCTCAAGTAAAATTTCTGTTGATAGAGTATTGAATTTGAGGTCTTGGTGCATGCTGTGAGTCCTAAGATGGGCCTTCCTATCACCTAGCAGCATAAGCACTGGCAAGTTATTTGGCCTCTTCAGGTCCATGTCTCTGTCAGAGGAGAATACAGTGATTTATAGCCCCAGGATTTGACCGTAATAATCTTATTTCCAGACCCCAATCAAAGAGAAGGTACTATGTAGATTCCCCCTTGTCTTCATCCTGGTGGGGTCTGCATTTGAGTTCTTCAAAGACACAGAACTTTAGGATATGTGCCTCTTCTGTCTTTTCTTCTGTGGGCCTTTTTTTCCAGTCTTTTGGAATGGCTTTTTTTGGCCTAAATTATCACTTTAATATCTTGTTTTTTGCTATACTGAGCCACAAACCATCCTATTTTCTTAGTACAGGTTGTATATCCCTTATCTGAAATGATTGCACCAGAAGTGTTTCATATTTTTTGACTTTTGTTTTTTAAATATTTGCATATACATAATGAGATATCTTGGGGATAGGACCCAAGTCTAAACACAAAATTCATTTGTTTCATATCACTCAAAAAGTTTTGGATTTTTGAACACTTCCTACTTTGGATTTTCATATGAGGGTTCCCAACAAACATGATAACAAGCTTTCCAGAACTCATTTTCCAAGTGAAAAGATCCCATTCTAGCATGGAGGAAATTGATTCACAGTATTCAGGGAATATCTGTTGAACAGTGGAAGGAAGAATTTGATTACAAGATGTGAAATCCCCCATTAGATTGTTATAGGTTTGGCTTTTTTTCTATTTTTACATTTTTGTCTTCTATTACAGCGAACTCTAGTTGGCCTAGTGAGAGACCTGAGAGGGATAGCTTTCGCCTTCAATGCCAAGACCAGCTTCATGATGCTGTTTGAATGGATGTATCCTAACTCAAACTAGAATTGTAGTATACAAGCCTTAATGGGAGCATGACTTGGTGATGGAGTTATCTGGGAGAATTGGCAAGGGAGGCATGGTGAGACAAGGAGATGAGGACTTTTCCATAAGGTCTGCCACGTGTCTGTCCTTTAAGCCACCACTGCAATGTGGTCTAGTGACATAATGTTGCCTGAGGTTAGAACATGAATGAGATCTTTCCCAGTTTTTCTTATGTAGGACCCAGATATATAAATGCCTGTGGAATTGAACATCACTGCGGACCTGTTGCGTGTAAACTCCATTACACATAGGAAAGAGAGATGATTCTATATACTCCCCACCCCCCCAGAAAAAAATGAAAAAGAAAAGAAAAACAGTTTTTAGAAATTAGGAAGTCTAACTTTACTTCATAATCTTGAATAGATCATTTCAAATCTGCATGCCTCTGTTTAAATAATTACAACAAGGAAATAGCTTATCTCCTGTCTGTCCCATCATAGCAGTAAATAGAGTAAATAAAAATATGAAATACATTGTGCTTTGCAGAAAGAAAGGCACTATATAATTTAAAGTGTATCATTAGATGCCTGTTACAGGCTAAAAGAATACAAAATCACTTCAGCATTTTTGTAGATAGAATGACTCCAAGGTTAGCAAGCAAGCGACAGGAAAGTAGAAGACTATAATTTGAGTTTATACTTGGCTGGTACTGACAAACTGTTTAAAATTCTGTATCTTTCTGGATTCAGAAATTCTTCCTTAGCTTCTCATCTACAGATACCCATCCTATATGCCAATTCTCCAGCGGGCCATTGAGCTCTGGTACCATGACCCAGCCTGCACCACCCCTGTGCTCAAGCTAATGGCTGAACTAGTTCATAACAGGTAAACAGGCGGAAGACATCAGAAGGGCACAGCTGCTTTTTTACCTGAGAAAGCCCTGAGAGAATTTTCTTTATCTTGTGCTTTGGGAAGACTGTGGGAGATAAGACGGTACTGCTGTCAAACTTAAAAACTACAAAAGTTTGTTTTTGTTTGAAAGAAGAATATCCCCAACCACACAAAGCCATAGCTGCCTGCAGGAAATCAGTCACCTGTTAGTCTCAGGATTTCCATTCTTGTGAGAAGGAAGTTTGGCAAACAAGATTCTGATTTCCCTGCCTACAGATGCAAAAGTTAATGTGGTAATGGTGTCATGTCTGGCACATTTCAGCGTAGAGATAGTTGAGAAGGATATGAAATGTACGCAAATATCCTTTCTTTAGAAAGGTTCTTATTAGACAAATTAAAGAGATATCAATAAAGTTTTACTTACGTTGAAAAGTAAGAAATACTTCCAAAACACCAAAGTTTAAATTTGCCCAGCAACTTAAGGATGGTTAAAAAGAAAAGGCCAACACCTTAGCTTAGCTAGAATTTCAGGTATATGTATCTCTCTCAGCACTCTGAGAGAATTCTTTTCTCATGCTCAGTAAATGGCCCAAATTCCTTTTTGCCATGGTTCTGGAATATTTCTTTTTCTTTTTTGATACTGGGGATTGAACTTGGGTACTAGACCACTGAGCCACATCCCCAGCCCAGTTTTGTGTTCTATGTAGAAACAGGGTCTCGCTGAGTTGCTTAGCACCTCGCCGTTGCTGAGGCTGGCTTTGAACTCCTGTGTCAGCCTCCCAAAGTGCTGAGATTACAGGCGTGCGCCACTGCACCGGCTTGAAAGAATTCGTTTTCATAACTACCTTAGAGCTGGGTGTGGTGGTGCATGCCTGTAATCCCAGCCACCCAGGAGTCTGAGCAAAAGGATCACAGGTTCAAAGCCAGCCTTGTCAACCTAGTGAGACCTTGTCCCCAAACTAAAATTTTAACAAGGTCTAGGAATGTAGCTTAGTTACAGAATGCCCCTGGGTTCAATTCCTTGGACCACCTCAAATTTTTTTTAAATCATTCATCTATAAAATAGATCCTTGAGAGCACCCAGTCTGCTTGGCCACTTCCTTATCAGTTGTGCTAGGCAGAATCTCTGCTTTCTTCACTGTCACGTGGCCTGAGGAGGACAAACAATACAAAGAAATACAGAAGACAGTTTCAGGCTGTGATTAAGGGATGTGGGGGGAAACCTGAAAGGAATAGGAGGCTCAAGGAAGACCTCTTAGAGACCTCAGTGACAAGAGGACTCTGGTAGCCCTGCAAGTGTAAAGGGTGTTCTAAACTGAGAACACAGCTGCAAAGGTACTAAAAGAGGCTGAGTTTGCTGGGATCTGACACAGAAAAATGTCACTGTGATGAGAACCTGGCGAGTGGAGGCTGTGCTAGAGAGTCCAACCTGTAGGCAGAGGCCCAGTCTCTGGGTGTCCCGTATAGCAGTAGAGAGGAAGTGGCAGATTCTCATTGCAATGGGAAGCTGCTAGGGCATTTTAAGCAAGGTTGTAAAATGATCTTGGTTACATCAAAAGGTGTTGTTTTAGCTGCCTACTGTGTAAAGAATGGGGACCACTGTGGGCAGGAATGGAAGCAGGGAGGCCTCATAGTCAGCAGGTGGGTTCAGGGCATATTTTGGAACTAGGTCTTCATGGATTTGATGGAGACGGGGAGTCAGGAAGGGCTCCTGGATTTGAGACTTTGCCAATCTTTGTCAGATGCTCAAAAGTCAAATCCCAGCTACTAGGGAGGCTTGAGGCCAGCCTGGGCAACTTAGTGAGACCCTGTCTCAAAGGGGATGGGGGTGTAACTCAGTGGTAGAGGACTCCTAGGTTCAGTCCCCAATATCACCACCACCCCACCAAAAAAAAAAGGAAATCTGAAAAAAGTAAGAGGTTTTATGCTCTCATGAACAAAGAACTCAAACAAGATTATTGAAAAAATTTTCCCTTGTGCCTGACTTATGTTGTAGCAATCTAAGTCTCTTTGTATCTTTTCTTCTAAAGTGGTAACGATGTATATACCCCTCCCTCCATTAGTTGTGCAGAGGCTGTAGGGTGATTAAATTGTCTGAAGGGCTGTGACAGAAGCTATACTTCAAGTGAAATTGGGAATTATAAAAGAGTAATTTTATATGCTGCCTCTTTTTATTTGCTTTGGTACTGGGGATTGAACCCACAGGTGCTCAACCACTGAGCCACATCCCCAGCCCTTTTTTTATTTTAAGACAGGGCCTCCCTAAGTTGCTGAAGTTGGCTTCAAACTGGCATTCTCCTGCCTCAGCCTCCCAAATTGCTGGAATTATAAGCATGTGCCACCACACCCAGCTTGTTTGTTTTTTGGCTTTTGTTTTTCAGTGCAAAGAATGGAACTCAGGGCTTTACATAAGCTAGGCGAGCATTCTACACTGAGCTACACCCCAGCTGTTGTTTCTTGAAAATATTTTCAGTTTAAGCAGAAGAAACATGAATATAACATGTTGGGCTTCTAGAGATCAGTGACATTACTGTATAAGTATCTTCAGCAAACTTAGTTATCCTCACCTTGGGACAGGCAGTCTGTATATCCTACTCCGGTGAGAGCCTCATGTACTCCTATTTTCCAAGAAAACACTTTTGACTCTTTCTCCCTCTGTGTTCTCTGCTCAGATCCCAGCGACTCCAGTTTGATGTCTCTTCCCCCAATGGCATCTTGCTGTTCCGAGAAACCAGCAAGATGATAACAATGTATGGTAGGTACTTTAAAGGAACAGGCCCCTGGAGGTGAATCTGGCTCAGCCATCACACTGTAAGCAGCATGCAGTTTCAGGTTAGCCCTGGAAGTAGTCAAGACAGCATTCATGAGGGTGCTTTGTTCCTCATGCGTATGTATCACAGTGCCAGTTACTAGCAGGAACCTGCTAGAATTTGAATACCTATGGAATAGGAGGGTCAGGGTGGCATAAAAACTATTAATTCTAATGTGGCTGATTAAATATTTATCTTATATGTCTACTCAGGCAATCGCATCTTGACACTAGGAGAGGTCCCAAAGGATCAAGTCTATGCCCTGAAGCTCAAAGGCATCTCCATCTGCTTCTCTATGCTGAAGGCTGCTCTCAGTGGGAGTTACGTCAATTTTGGAGTCTTCCGTCTCTATGGAGATGATGCCCTGGACAACGCTCTACAGACCTTCATTAAGCTGCTCCTTTCTATTCCTCACAGTGATCTCCTGGTAAGCCTTAAGCCTCATTCATTGATAGGATCTTGCCCCTCGTCACACGGTCTTTTTTTTTTTTTTTTTTTTTAAATATTTATTTTTTAGTTGTAGGTGGACACAATATCTTTATTTTATTTTTATGTGGTGCTGAGGATCGAACCCAGTGCCTCCCGCGTGCTAGGTGAGCACGCTACCACTGCGCCATAATCTCAGCCCCCACACGGTCTTTTTTTAACCTGAGACTGTGATTCAGTGTTTCTTCTGAGAAACCATGAGGTAACCCCTTCCTGCTATAACAAGCTTTTTTTTAACCAATTGAAAGGAACTAAACTATTTTATTTAAGGTCTGCTTCCTCCATGCTGAAGCCCACACTAACTAGGCTGATTTTCTTCCTCCTATGCCACAGGATTACCCCAAGCTCAGCCAGTCTTACTATTCACTACTGGAAGTCCTGACCCAGGACCATATGAACTTTATTGCAAGCCTGGAACCTCATGTTATTATGTATATTCTCTCTTCCATTTCTGAAGGACTTACTGCACTTGGTAAGCACCTCAGTGGGCTGATTTAGACCACTTAACTAAACAGAAGGGGACAGTGTAGCCCCAGTGTTCAAAGGATTATTGTTTTATGGAGTGGACCCTAACAACAGAGTATGATAGTCATAGTACTTTTTCATGCCGCAGGTTTTTAGTTATCCCTTCCTAAATACCAGGCACTGTGTGAGACACTAAGGATAGTGTAATTAACAACACATAGTACCTGTCTTTAAAGAGCTTTATATCTGGTGGATGAAACAGACACACAAATGGACACCTGCCTGTTTGCTACACTTAAGCACTGCAGTGGGGTGAGTGCAGTGTGCCACGAGCCCTCAGGAAGAATACCTAAACTCCCAGCTTTGAGAAGGTGGTGTCAGGGAAGGCCTGCTGAAGGCTTGACAGCAAAGCATACATACCAAGCTGGGCAGGTGGCGCACACCTGTAATCACATTGGCTCAGGAGAATTGCAAATTCAAAGCCAGCTTCAGCAACTTAAGGAGGCCCTAAACAACTTAGTGAAACCTTGTCTCTAAATAAAATACATAAAAGAGCTGGGATGTGGCTGAGTGGTTGAGTGCCCCCTGGTACAAAAATAAATAAATAAATAAAAGCATACATAGCAAATCTGCACAGGTGTTACCCAAGTTCCTAGCCATGAGCCCTGCTGGCAAGGAAGAGCCAGGAACTCCAGATAGCTGCTCTAATATAGAAGAGTTAGGAATGAAGTGAAGCTGAATTGGTGAGCAAGAGCAAATGTGAATGTCATGTGAAAGGCACCTCTGGTCATCTTAGGGTGTTTAGACTCTTTCCTGAGGGCAGTAGAAGCTATGGGATTTTGACACAACCATTTCCATAAGTTTTTCTATCCTACTCCATGCAGTTCCTCCTGTCTTGTGTCTAGGTTACCGCCCCCAAATTTTTGTGTATATGTGCATATACATGCATATGTGTGTTTTTAGAGAATAAAACACATTTTTTTGAACTCAGGGGTACTCAACCACTAAGCCACATCCCAAGCTCCTTTTTGTGTTTTATTTAGAGACAGGGTCTTACTGAGTTGCTTAGCACCTCACAGTTGCTGAGACTGGCTTTGAACTCGTGATTCTCCTGTCTCAACCTCCCAAAGTGCTGGGATTACAGGCGTGAGCCACTGCACCCAGCATAAAATACATTTTTATATTAGGCTAAGCAAAACAAATAAGACAAGGTTAACTGCAGAATAATCAAGCTACATTACAAATATACACAGAATGACTTCTGGATTGTCTGTTGTGAATCATCCATATGTCTATGCCACTTCTATGATACATTTATTTTCCATCAGGAGCATATCCATTTCTAGGACAGTCCAGTCAGATGTCAGATCTTGCTTTGGAAAGCCATTTTATATCTCCTTATAAATAGAGGAACCTCACTGGGCACAGTAACACACACCTGTAATCCTAATAACTCAGGAGGCTGAGGCAGAAGGATTGCAAGTTCAAGGCCAGTCTCAGAAATTTAGTGAGACCCTACCTTAAAATAAAAAATAAAAGGACTGGGGATGTAGTTTAGTGGTAAAGTGCCTCTGGGTTCATCCCTACTACAAAAAAAAAAAGAGAGAGAGAGACCTTGGCACTCCAGGAATCAGAGAACTATTTACTCTTTCAAGTATTCATCATTCATCCCATTTGCTTCACCTAGTCAGCATTCAGTCCACAGGTTGTGCTATCATGTTCCTTTGGTAAATACTCAGATGTCTGAGTTGGGCATGATGGTGCACACCTGTGGTCCGAGTGACTTGGGAGGCTGAAGCAGGAAGATTGCAACTTCGAGGGTAGCCTCAATAATTTAGTAAGATTCTGTCTCAAAATAAAACATTAAATGGGCTGGGGGCATTTAGCTCAGTGGTAGAACACCCCTGGGTTCAAGCCTTAGCACGAGGGTGGGGGTAAAAAAAGACAAGGCTGACTTTCCCCAAGATGCTTTGAAGATAACAATATACCCCATTCTAAAAATATGTAGATGTCCACAGGCTATATGAAGTTGGTTCTAATGCCATCCCCTCGTCCCCCAGGTAACTCAGAGAATAAGCTCATAGCTCTGCCTTCTTGGATTTTAATCACAGTATTTTCAGTTACTATCAGTGTGATTTTTCAGCACGTTTCACAGCCTCTCCAAATTGCTGTTCTCATATGTAAGACAGAACACACACCTCCTAGAGTTCTTGAGAGAACAGAAATAATACCTATAAAGTACTCAACACAGTATTTGGCACAAATGAAGTGCTTGCTGAATGTAAACTAGTTGTGATTTTTTTAAGTTGAAAGTAAAATTTAAATAAATTCCACAAACATCTAAAAATACATACACATCTTTCTAACCTATTTATGATTTTTTACAAAGCAGAAGACACACATCCATAACACATTGAGCCAGTAATTTAATTAATATTTACCTACATTATCTATCACTATATACTCAGTTTCAAACTTAGAAATTGTGCGGTGGCACAAGCGTATAATCCCAGCACTTAGGGAGGCTGAGACAGGAGAATCTCGAGTTCAAAGCCAGCCTCAGCAATGGTGAGGCGCTAAGCAACTCAATGAGACCCTGTCTCTACATAAAACCCAAAATAGGTCTGGGAATGTGACTCAATGGTCGAGTGCCCCTGAGTTCAATCTCCAGTACCAAAAAAAAGAAAAAAATTGGGCTCAGTATGGTGGCGCACTCTTGTAATTCTAGGTCTGTAGGAGACTAAGGCAAGAGGATTGTAAGCTCAAGGCCAGCCTGAGCAACTTAACTAGATGCTGTCTCAAAAATAAAAAGTCTGGGGGTGAAGCTCAGTGCTAGAGCACTTGCCAATGGTTCAATACCCTGTGCTACCCAAAAAAACCCTTAGAAATTGAGCCTTGCTGCCAGGTGTGGTGGCACATACCTGTAATCCCAGCACTTTGGAGGCTGAGACAGGAGAAGCAACTGTGAGGCACTAAGCAACTCAGTGAGTCCCTGTCTCTAAATAAAATACAAAATAGGGCTAGAGATGTGGCTCAGTGGTCAAGTGCCCCTGAGTTCAATCCCTGGTACCAAAAAAAAAAAGAAATTTGGCCTTGCTATATGATGGAATAAGAGGTTAACAGGAATCATTGTGAGTAGGGTTTTGGCTGAAATGGCCACATGCCCAGTCTTAATGGGGTACTTCTCTGGGATCTCAGCCAAGAGTGATCCCTGTTGCCCAAGTCACCTTCAGCAGCTCAATGTCCCTGCTGTCTTCCCCCTGTCGCACTTGGTTCCAGATACCATGGTATGCACAGGCTGCTGCTCCTGCCTGGACCACATCGTGACATACCTCTTCAAGCAGCTGTCACGTAGCACCAAGAAGAGAACAACACCTCTGAACCAGGAGAGTGACCGCTTTCTGCATATCATGCAGCAGCATCCAGAGATGATCCAACAGGTAAGAAAGCTGCCAAGGATTCGGAGACAGTGACAGGGTGTCCTACAGTGGAAGAGACGAGGCCAAGCAAAATCATGAGTTGACCTCTTAGTTTCACACTGCTAAGGTAGAGTTCATGTCTTAAAATCAGTGGAGCTGGAGACAGGAGGATTACAAGTCTGAGGCCAACCTCAGTAACTTAGCAAGACCCTGTCTCAACATTGAAAACTTTCAAACATATGAAGGTAGTTTTTTGTCCATCGTTGATGTCATATCCATACTTAAAATAAATCTACATTTTTTATGGCTTTTCTCTAAATCAAAGATGATATAATATTTATAAATTTATTTATGGTCATTATTATTTCTCATATTTCTGCAGTAAATTAAACTGTGTAATATTAGTTAAAAGGACAAAGATTAATCATATTTGTCAAATCAAAGATTATAAAAATTATCTCTAAAATACACACTACTGGAGGCTGGGGTTAAGTGCTCACCCGGCATGTGTGAGGTACTGGGTTCAATCCTCAGCACCACATAAATAAATAGACCAGTAGATAAAATGGACGCAGTGGTGCACACCTGTAATCCCAGCACTTTGGGAGCCTGAGACAGGAGAATCATGAGTTCAAAGCCAGCCTTAATAACAGCGAGGCACTACACAACTCAGTGAGACCCTGTCTATATAAAACAAAATAGGGCTGGGGATGTGGCTCAGTGGTCAAGTACCCCTGAGTTTAATCCCCGGTACCAGAAAACAAAAAAAAATAGGGGTATTGTGTCCATATACAACTAAAAAATATTTTAAAATTAAAAAAAATAAAACGCTATAATATGGTCATTAGTATTACATTCATCTAACAAAATATTTTAGAATTTTAAAAACAATTTATTATGCAAAAAACTAAAAATTATTAAAATAACCTTCAATAGAGTCACAAGTATTTACTCTTGTGAAAGGGATAGATGAGCCAAAAACAAAACACAAAAAAAATGTAAAATGCTGGTATATCAGAAAGAGTATAAATTTTGGAAAGTAGCTTACTCTTACAAAACTCAAGTATTCATGAAATTGACAGGCCCAGACATTATTACCCTATGTATATATATAACTACACAACTGATGGGATTCTCTACATCATATATAATAAGAAGAATGAGAAATTATACTCCATTATATATGATGTAGCAAAATGCATTCTACTGTCACATATAACTAAAACAAATTTTAAATTTTTTTTTTAAAAACCCTGTCTCAAAATGAAAAAATAAAAATTAGGGGATATAGCTTAGTGGTAAAACACTACTGAGTTCAATCTCTAGTATCCCCTCCCACACACAAATTACAAATTATAGTGAATTTTGAATTTACTAAATAATCATTGGATATGGAAAATCTGAAAAAAATCAGGTTCTGAATTGTTGTTCTGAATGGCACAAACCCTTTGCCTTGATCCTATTTCATGAGCGCTATCCTCTTCGCATGAAAAGTACTGCTGCCCGCTGGTGAACATGGAGTGTGAGTTAGCAATATCCAGCTGCCTTCTGGCTTATGCTCCCATTTGCAAAGCTAGAACAAGAATGCACACAGATCACACCATATACCTATCCATATTTTATTTGTGTGGAACAAAAATAAGATTTGAAGGAACTTGGAGAAGTACAATATTAAAATAGATAAGAAACTGGGATTAGTAGAACTATTCATATTTAAGCCAATAGTGTTTTAGACAATCCCACCATTGTTCTCTCAGTAGCAGTGAAATAATTCACGACTCTATCACATCCACAAAATGTCAGAGCTATGAGATCAGTAGGAAGCAATAATGCAAGGTGGTTTTGCCTACTGTAATTAGTTTACTTGACTTCATCCCATTCCCTACACGTCAAGAATGAACTAGGAAGCCTGGGCGTGGTGGTGCATGCCTGTAATCCCAGTCCTTTGAGAGGCTGAGACAGGAGAATCACAAGTTCAAAGCCAGCCTCAGCAAAGGCGAGGCACTAAGCAACTCAGTTGAGACCCTGTCTCTAAATAAAACACACAAAATAGGACTGAGGATATGGCTCAGTGATTGAAGGCCCCTGAATTCAATACCTATTACCAAAAAAAAAAAAAAAAAATGAACGAACTGGGAAAGTCCATTTTTAAATGAAATTATCAAGTCAATTTAAAGAACAGGAAATCTTAGATGAAGAAAAACTAACCTTGAAATAAGACTGAAATTAAGCTTCACAAAATATTTGTCTGGTTTACCCTACATAAAAAAAAGCCTTTATTTAACCTAATACCCTCCTCTATTTGGGATCTATCAACTTATCTTGAGTAGCCATATACTAGGTCACTGCCTGATTTTCCATTTTCAGATGCTGTCCACGGTGCTGAACATCATCATCTTTGAAGACTGTAGGAACCAGTGGTCTATGTCTCGACCTCTACTTGGCTTGATACTACTTAATGAAAAGGTAGGAGAGCCAGCTTCCTGATTGCAGAGGCAGTGGTGACATACATTTTGCTGTCACTTCCCAGGCACTATGAAAGGCTCATAGAAAACCAGGCATGGTGGTCTCAGCTACTCAGGAGGCTAAGCCAGGAGGATCACAAGTTTGAGGCCAGCCTAGGCACTTGGTGATACCTCATCTCAAAATAAAAGAGGGGGCTGGGAATATAGCTCAGTGGTAGAACGCTTGACTAGCACACACGAGACCCTAGGTTCAATCCCTAGTACTGCAAAACAAAAATAAAAATAAGTAAAGACTAATAGAAGCCGGGCGCGGTGGCTCAAGCCTGTAATCCCAGCACTTAGGGAGGCTGAGACAGGAGAATCGCGAGTTCAAAGCCAGCCTCAGCAACGGCAAGGGGCTAAGCAGCTCAGTGAGACCCTGTCTCTACATAAAACACAAAATAGGGCTGGGGATGTGGCTCAGTGGTTGAGTGCCCCTGAGTTCAATCCCCAGTACCAAAAAAAAAAAAAAAAAAAGACTAATAGAAATATCCCAGAGGGGCTGGGATTGTGGCTCAGTGGTAGAGCGCTTGCCTCGCATGCGTGAGACAATGGGTTCGATCCTCAGCACCACATAAAAATAAATAAAATAAAGATACTGTGTCCATCTACAACTAATAAAAATATTTTTTAAAAAAGAGGGCTGGGGCTGTAGCTCAGTGGGAGAGCGCTTGCCTTGCATGCGCGAGGCACTGGGTTCGATCCTCAGCACCACATAAAAATAAAATAAAGATATTCTGTCCACCTACAACTAAAAAATAAATAAATATTTTTAAAAAAAAAGAGAGAGAAAGAAATATCCCAGAGCCGGATGCACTGGCACACACCTGTCATCCCAGCAGCTTGGGAGGCTGAGATAGTAGGATGGTGAGTTCAAAGCCAGCCTCAGCAATGGCGAGGCACTAAGCAACTCAGTGAGACCCTGTCTCTACATAAAATACAAAACGGGGTTGGGGATGTGGCTCAGTGGTCGAGTGCCCCTGATTTCAATCCCCAGTACTGAAAAAGAAATATCCCAGAAGTATGGTAAAACAGGGAATTTGGACCATTTACTGAGCATGCCCTATTCCTGCTTGCCTGGTAGAAGTAGTGTATGTGGCAGTTCAAAGGGTAAAAGGTGGAGAATTTGTTTCCTCCAAGTAGTAAGAGAACTCCTCCAAAGGAACAATGTACTGGATATCAGAGCACTTGATAAACCAAGTTCTAGTTTCATCTCCACCATAAATAAACTGGTCTTGAGATTTCTACAAAAGAAAACATCTTAAGGTACTTTACAAATTTAAAATTCCTGGTTTTTAGTTGGGCATACTCCTATAATCCCACCTACGTAGGAGTCTTAGACAGGAGGATCACAAGCTCAAGGCCAGCCTGGGCAACTTAGTAAGGCCCTATCAAAATTTTAAGAAAAATAAGAGGATATATCTCACTAGTAGAGTGCTTGCACAAGGTCCTGGGTTTGTTCCCCAGTATCACACACAAAAAAATAATAATAAATTTTCTAAGTAGAATAAAGACATACTATCCTGAATTAAAAAAAAAAAAAAAAAAGTACCCAGTTTTAGTAGGTAGTGTATTCCATTCCTTCTTTAAAAACATTCTTCCACCACTCTATAGGTGGCAAAAGGCTAATCTGCCTTTCCTCTTCTCTTACTTTCTGTTTCACTCCTTGCCCACAGTATTTTTCTGACCTAAGGAACAGTATCGTCAACAGCCAGCCACCAGAGAAGCAGCAAGCCATGCATCTGTGTTTTGAAAACCTGATGGAAGGCATTGAGCGGAATCTTCTAACAAAAAATAGAGACAGGTAAGTACAAAGGACCCTGCCAAGAAATCATGAGCAGCTGTTACATTGAAACAAGGGCCATTCTCTGTATTTGGAGTCCATCTAAACCAGCGCTGTCCAACAGAAAGCAAACCACATGTATCATTTTGAATTTCTTAGTAGCCACATTTCTAAAAAGTAAAAAATTTATTTTAATATTTTATGTAAGCTAGTTTATCTAAAATATGTCAATATATAATCAGTACTAGTAAACATTCATTTTATTGTACTATCTTAAATTCCATGTATTTTATACTTACTGGCACACCTTAGCTCAGAAGCCAAATTTTCAACAGTCATCCTTGATCTGTATTTAGATTTCATAAATTTATTGTTGACAAAGTAGATTCCCATTTCTTCTCAATAGCCACTTATCTGCTGTATATGTACATGTATCTTAAGCAAAAACCTTTCCCTACCACCCTCCTCCAACCCACATGCATCCTTTCTTCAGGTTCACCCAGAACCTGTCAGCATTCCGTCGAGAAGTCAACGACTCGATGAAGAATTCCACTTATGGCGTGAATAGCAATGACATGATGAGCTGACACCTCCTTGGACTCTACTTGTACAGAGCAGCGTCCCTTTGGTGTGGCCCAGACGGGCGAACAATTGCAAGGGAAAGGGCCTGGCTGATCCTGGCTCCTTCCTCCAGGGGTGTGGGGAAAATGGCAGAGGTCACCTAGCCTTCCCCAGGGAATGGGGGTGTGTGTGCACTCACTAGAGGGCAGGGCGCTGCTGGTTCCTGGGCGACTGGGTGGGAAGGGTGGTGGGAGGAGACAGAGATAAAAACATCTGAGACTCCAGCCCCTTCCTCCTGGGGCCACCCAATGGGGGAGAACCCCCAGTGTCCTGCCACAACCTGCCTTGTATAAACATGTACATTTTTTCATAACATTTTGAACAAGGTTTATATTGACTCAAGTTTAAAAACAAAAAGTGTGACTGAAAAATTTTTACAGAGTCTAGTGCACCAATGCTGATGTGAGGGGTTATGTATGCGAATGAAGAAAATGTGTATTCTGGTGGCCTGAAGCTTTACTGGACAAGGATGTGTGAAAGTGCAGAGATATATTTAGTGACACAGTGTAGAGAGGCAAAAAAAAAAAAGGTTAAAATTCCAAATGTATATTTTTTCTTATTGCCCTTTCCTTACCCCAGAAATGATCACTTCCTGTTGCTGTATTAACCCTTGTTATTAGGAACTCTAAGCCATGCCAGAGCACTGTCCCTCCCGTTTAACTGTGGAAGCTGCCCTAGGTCCCCTGACCTCTTGCAATGACAAATAACTCCAGCTAAAAGTGTTTGGTGTTCTTATCTCCATCCTTTCTCCCACTTTGCTTACCTTCATCCTCAGACAGATGCCTCTTGCTTTTAAAAGTTGGATTTAACTATGTGTTTTAGGGTTCTTGGTCTCTGTAAAAGGGAGAGACCATAGAGAAGTAAATGAGCCAGTTGCTCTCTGGTTGAGCAATTTGGGTGAGTCCACCAGAGGCCTAACCGTGTGTGGCCATAACTTTGTCTTCCCCAGCCCTTGAGGCGGTGTGTGTGGGTGTGTGTGTGTGGATATTTATGTATGTACCCTGCACTCGTGAATGTATGTACTGGAGGAAGTTACGACAGGGGAGGGGTTCTTAATAACAAGGTCTACCTAGCATGAAGTATTTAACATTTTCCCACCCCTTGAAAGTATACATTTTTATAAAATTAAAACCATAATAAATGTTTTGAATATAAAAAAAATTAACCTACAGAGGAAAATTAATGGAGAAAGCTATTTGCCTTGTACTTTTTCCACAACTGTTGCTGCTAGTTGTTCACATCTCTAGTTCAGCTCTTGCCCATGGGACACTCATCAATTAGGTTTTATTTTTATTTCTCTCTTCTACCCCCAGAAACAAGCTGTTTTGGGTTTTTTTGTTGTTTTTTTGTTTTTTTTTCCCTTTTCCTTTTCCTCTGGCGACTGTGTGGTGACTCCTTTCTTGCGTGATCAGGTTGCGGATAGACTTGTAAGGGTGTTTGCTGCATACAGTGTAAGCATTGTGACCGCCAATAAACTTCAATGGTTTCTACTGACCTGGTTTCAGCAATCAAGTCTAGTATGTATTCAGGGACGTGTCTTACTCCAAACACAAAGCTGTTTGAAACATGCACTCTTATAAAAGCCAGTGGGCGACAGGGGCCTTTCAACCTTAAAAATTAACTTGTTTCTGATGGGAGTGAGTGGTGGCCTCCAGTGACTCAGGAGGCCAAGGCAGGAGAATAGTGAGTTCAGGGCTCGCTTGGGCAACTTAGCAAGGCTGTCTCTCAAAATATTTGAAAAAGGTCTGGGGATATTCTTCAGTGGTAGAGGACCTCTAGGTTTAAAAAAAAAAAATCACTGGACTAAGTCTGACTCAACTTCTTTTCAAAGTATGATTGGTGGGGCTGACATACGTAGGGTATAGCATATGTTTTCCATGGCTGTAAAGTGAAGCCACTCTACCTCTTTACTAGCATCCAGGTACTAACATGGCCACCCACAGACAAGCAATAATTGAAGAAAGTCTAGCTTTTGTTAATGTTCTGACATCTGCTCAGCTGGTGTGGGCTGGGCTTCATTCAGTAGACCCTGACAAGTTCAAGGGCAAATGTTATCCCCTGGAATGCTTTATAGACCTTATGGGCCAGATTTAGCACAAGAATAACACTAGTGAACATGAACTCTTCTAATTCCTGAGCTGCTCAGGAACCTAAGTATGCGGGAGCTTCATTACCAGGAACATTGGAAAGCAGGTGTGTGTACCTTACTGCAGATTACTATCTAGTGATTTACAGGTTCATGAGTGCCACTCCTGCCTGCCTTAAATATTCATTTTTGTGCTCTTTCAGCCTTCTGGGAATAGGTATCACCTCAGTTCTAAGTTGTTTTGAAGGCAAAAAAACTTGTATTCTAATGGCTAAAAGGCAAATCCGTCTGGCACATGCACATGCCTGTGATCCAGGCAACTCTGGAGGATAAGGTAAGAAAATCTACAAATTCAGGGCCAGCCTCGGCTACTTAGCAAGACTCCATCTCAAAAATAAAAGACAAGGGGCTGGGATTGTAGCTCAGTGGTAGAGCGCTTGCCTCGCATGCGTGAGGCCCTGGGTTCGATCCTCAGCACCACATACAAAGCAATAAAATAAAGACATTATGTCCATCTAAGCTAAAAAAATATTAAAAAATAAATAAAAGACAAAAAGGGCTGGGATGTAGCTCAGTGGTACAGGGCCCCTGGGTTCAATCCCCAGTGCCACCAAAAAAAACAAACACAAAAAAGGCAAATAGAATTGACTGATTTTAGCTAAGTTCCATCTGTAACCTAGCAGAAATAAAATGGTGAGTGTTGAGGACCCAATCTGCAAAATCCCATAGCCCTCCCCCTTCCCTTCCACAAAAATAATTTTAAGGTAAGAAATTCATCAGGCATAGTGGTCTCAGGGCAGGCCAAGTACAGTAGCCAAGGGGCTGTTCCCTCCTAATTGCCAATTATAAGAGTGGGTACCCCCCCACCCCCGTAGTCGTTTTTAGTAAAACATGATTATTAATTTCAACCTAATAAAAGCCAAATTATCTTAAGTTTCAGTTTCCCTAGAAATCATATGTGCTTTTATTCAGTCAAAAAATGAATTTATTGCCAGGCATGGTGGCACACGCCTATAATTCCCAGCACTTTGGGAGGCTGGGACAGGAGAATCGTGAGTTTACAGCCAGCCTCAGCAACCATAAGAGGCACTAAGCAACTCAGTGAGACCCTGTCTCTGCATAAAACACAAAATAGGGCTGGAGATGTGGCTCAGTGGTCAAATGCCCTGAGTTCCCTGGTACCAAAAAAAAAAGAATTTATGTAGGAGTCTCTAAACTATTTCCTAGGTACTTCTTCCTAAAACTGTACCTTACCTTGGAACAACAAATTCTTTACTTTCAATTATTAAGTGTTGTGTGTGTGTGTACTGGTTTTGTTGGCTTGGCCCAAATAAGGATTGTCTTTTCCCACTGAAGTATTAATCAAAAGAAGGGAGGCTGGGCACTGTGGTGCACACCTATAATCAGGAGGCTGAAGCAGCAGGATTGCAAGTTTGAGCCCAGCCTGGGCAACTTAACAAGATCCTGTCTCAAATTTAAAAAAAAAAAAAAAAAAGGCATGGCAGCATGCCTCTAATCCCAGGGACTCCTGAGACTTCAGGCAGGAGGACTGCAAGTTCAAGACCAGCCTCAGCAACTCAGACCCTGTCTCAAAAAAAAAAGGTGGAGGGCAGCTATAGATGTAACTCTGTGGTAAAGAACTTCTGGGTCCAATCCTCAGTACTGAAAACAAATAGGGCTCAGGGTCACATTTTAAACTTTTTTTTAAATTTTAGGAAGTGATGACTTTCAGAAGATCTAACTTTCTGATGACAAATGATAGCCAACTAAGAAATAAAAGTTTTTATTCTCTCAAACATGGGGTTATTAAGGACTCTTTGTCCCCAGTGGAAAAATGTTGAAGTACCCCATGAAATTTCACCCAGGTACACACTTCGCAAAATGTCCGTGGAAAGATAAAACACATAGGTCCAAAACACCTCCCTATGTCCTACTTGCCACCGTCAGCCCTGTACTCATACAAAATTTTTGGTTAGATCTAGAAACCTAAGCTGACATCTAATGTTGCCAAAGTCTCAAGTGTCAAAGCAAAAGAGAAGAAAAAAATAGTCACAGGGAATCTGTAAAAGCCTTAACTGGACCTTGCTTGAAAATAAACTTAAAAGAATAAAAATGTATTTATCAGCCATAATTATGCAACTGTCAATAGATGCTAGAAAATATCTAAAAAGGTTCTTGCCTTTAGCTGTTTTCTGGATCCATTACCTTTACCTTGGGTGCTTTAGATAGTTTGAATTCAGTAGTTGTTAGCCACCTTGTGTGTTTTCAGGACCAGTGAGAGGATCAACTAGAGGAAAAAGCTGTCACAACTGGACATCAGACCATCAGGGTAAAGGATGGAATCAAGTTTAGAAAGTTACTCCCCTTCCTCAGAAAACAGTTCTTGGGAAAATTTAACTGTTGTCCTTTGTCATTTGTTCCATTTGTCAAATACTTAGCATCTGTAATAGCTTTCTGATTGTCAGCAGTGGAAAAGGAAAAGCAGAAAATATCATCTGCAAAGCAAATTTATTTCTACTACTCTGTGTAAAATCGTTCAGTAATTCAAACTGACAGAGTCAACAGGTGGTGCACGCCTGTAATCCCAGGGGCTTGGGAGGCTGCAGCAGGAGGATCCCGAATCAAAAGCCAACCTCAGCAACACCGAAGCGCTAAGCAACTCAGTGAGCCCCCGTCTCTAAATAAAATAGGGCTGGGGATGTGGCTTAGTGGTTGAGTGCCTCTGAGTTCAATCCCCAGTACCAAGGGGAAAAAAAATACAGTCAACAGGGCTGGGGGTATAGTTCAGCGGTAACAGTATGTGCTTAGTATGTGCCAGGTTCTGGTTCAATTCCCAGCACTTCTCCTTCCCCAAAAAATAAAACAGTGAACAGTTCTTATAGTACCATAAACAATTATACTTTTGTTTGAGATCCATGAAGACAATTCATAATGCACGTGGCACCTGTATAGCCTAGCCTAATGGGTTGCGAAGGAATGAAGAATGACAAGTGGGGAATCTCCTAAATTCTATTACTGTATCACAAATTTATGAAGTTAGACATCAGGATTCAAGGTCTGGAGGGACAACCAAGCTCTCTGGATAAAAACTGACCAACAGTGGATTGGGCCTATGTAAAGCTCACAGTGGTACTCACCACTAGTAGAATGGTAAGAGACTCAAGCTGTCTCTTCCCAGCTCTTAAGGTATTAAGCTCTGCAGTGAAGGTAAAGCATCAACTCAAGGTGAATTACTTCGACTGGAATATTAGAGTACCACCTAAGATAACGGAAATTAAGCTATTTTAAGAGTTAACTGGGCTGGGCGCGGTGGCCCACGCCTATAATCCCAGCACTTTAGGAGGCTCAGACAGGAGAATTGCGAGTTCAAAGCCAGCCTCAGCAACAGGGAGACGCTAAGCAACTCGGTGATGCCCTGTCTCTAAATAAACCACAATAGGGCTGAGGATGTGGCTCAGTGGTCGAGTGCCCCTCAGTTCAATCCTCGGTCCCAAAAAAAAAGAGTAACTGGCCAGCCAGGTGTGGTGGTAGATGCCTGTTTTTCCAGCCACTGGGGAAACAGGGAGGACGACAAGGTCTAGGCCAGCCCGTGCAACTTAGCAAGACTGTCTCTAAAAAGGGCTGGGGACCTAGCTTAGTGATACTGCCCCCCATCACCGTCCAAATCCCAATATCAAAATGAAAATGTAACAGGCCTTTATCATTTCATCAGAAAACTATTCCAGGCAGCCATGGATACAAACTTTACCAACCCAGCTACCAAAAATCGCAGAGGAATCCTTCCGTCTAACTGGACAGATGCAACTGCTGCCTCAGCCTCCACACCCTCCTTCCTTCTCCAGGTCTGCAAAACCCTCTTTTCTCAGTCTGAACTCAATGCCCTTTGTTCACCTACCCTTTCCCAGAACACAAAATCGAGCCCCACTTCCTCTCTAAAGTACCCCCGTCTACTGTTTCCATCCCTAAATGCCTTAGGACCTGCTCGTTTGAGCTGTTCTTAACCTAGCCCCTCCCTGTCCAGCAACCAAAACGTGCTCCTTTCGAGCTGGGACCAGACGATCTTGTCATGATGAAGAGAAGGATGTGTAAATTCTGGGTTGAGGGAGCGTCTGCAGAAGATGGGAAGTGGAGAGAGCAGGAGGAACTCCTCTGCGTGACGTTCTTGCAGAGCCCCGGCTGCCTGGTTCAGACCGGCTACACTCGCACCATTACCGCAGACCTCTACGGAAAGGAAGAGAGCAGAAGCCGCCCACGTGGTGCCGCCTGGACCTCACGAAGGAAAAAGGGACAGGTTCACGTCCACGTCCAACTAAGAAACTGCACTTATCGTCGGCACAGCACCAGCAGCCAACCGCCCGCGGCCCCGGAAGTGATTCCCCGCGCCCCTTGCGTCGGGAGCCCTGCGTGCGGCGTCGCTCGCCGCGCCCCGCCCTCCCGCGCAGGCGCAGTCGAGGACTCAGTTCTGCGGTCGGTGAGAGTTTAGGAGACGGTGTTTGCCCGCACCGCGATGGGGAGCGTTCTTGCGAAAGGCTGCCATCCCGCGTGCGCTTGCTACGCGTTAAGAGTTCGCTCGCACAGTGGCCTCACAGCCAGCATGCGCAGCGCTAATCGCAGAGGCCTTGTTAAAGGGCTGGGGTGCGGGGGTTGAGGATTTGGTCTCTGGCTGGGAAGAACTCAGCGGAGCAGGCACATTGAAAAGGAAGCGCACCGTGGGGCCAGGAGCGCCAGCAGGAGCACCAGGCGCAGCCCGGGCAGGACTGGCCAGTCGAAGAAGGCACGGACGCTGGCATGAAACATCGTCTGCCTTCCTAGGAGTTTCAAAAATATGACTAGACAGTGTGTCCGCGTGTGGAGTGGCGCACGAGTGACATTTGATCCTAAAAGTTCATTTCCAAGGGCCACTTGTCAAAGCAACCTAGTGACTAGTCTTTGTTTGACCCACCAGCTAGTGGATAATACATTGGAACCAAGGCAAGGGTTGGGAGAAAGGAGTGGAATGATGTTAAGAGAAATGAAATCAACTGGGCTCTGTGACCAGTTGGATTTGGAGAGTAAAGAAAAGATGATTCTTGGATGATACTCAGGTTCCAGAATAGAGCGGCAGCTAAATGAGGAAAAGAGGAAGCGAGGGGCAGAATGGGCACCTGGGCACCGTAGGGAAGCAGAGCCTTTGGTGAGCCTCAATGGAACTCTGATCCCAAAAGGATTCCCTGCTTTTTGCAGGCAGCGCCTGAGCGACATGAAACTGAAATAATAATACCAAACACACGAAAGTTCAGTAGGAGAGAACACTTCCCAACTCATTTTACTAAATAGGCATTTCCCAAGCCGAAACCAGACATTAAAAGAAAAAAGCAAAGCAAAGAATCTTTTAGATTACCATCCTTTATAAATCCATATGTGAATCTAAAGAAGGCAAATCCAGCAATATATAAGAGCTACCTTGACCAAGTGGTATTGATTGATCTAGGAATCAAGATCAAGGTTGATTTAACATTCAAAATATAGTAATAGCCGGGCGCGGTGGCTTATGCCTGTAACCCAAGCAGCTTGGGAGGCTGAGGCAGGAGGATCACAAGTTGAAAGCCAGCCTCAGCAAAAGTGAGGCGCTAAGCAACTCTGTGAGACCCTGTCTCTAAATAAAAATACAAAATAGGACTGGGGATGTGTCTCAGTGGTTGAGTGCCCCTGAGTTCAATCCCCAGTACTAAAAAATAAAAATAAAAAATAGTAATTAATTTACCATATAAACAATATTGAGGAGAAATAATAGATCATTTCAATAAACAAGAAAATATGGGGACAAAATTCAATACTTATTCGTGATTTTTTTCCCCAGGGCTGGGATTGAACCCAAGGGCAGTTAACCACTGAGATACATTCCCAGCCCTTTGTTTTGAGGCAATGTCTCACTAAGTTACTCAGCCTGGCCTCAAACATGTAATCCTCCCACCTCCTGAGTTCGCTGGTATGACAGACATGCACCACCATACCCCACTATTAATGGATTTAAAAATATAAAAATTTTAAAATTTAAAAAATGTAAAAAGCTTAACAAACTAGCAATAGGAAGAAACTTTCTGTTTTTTATTTATTTATTTTACTTTTGACTGAGCTGGGGATCAAACCCAGGGCCTCGTGTATGCTACAGCTACATCTCCAAAATAAATGTTCTCAAGCTGATAAAGGACATCTACAAAAAGCCTGTCACCCACAGCACAGTTACAGGTGAAAAAGTGTTCCCCAAAAAGCCAAGAAGGTAAGGATGCTCATTCTCACCACTTCCATTCAATATTTTACTTGAGGTCCTAAGAGATCCTAATCTAGTCAGTAGAGCACAAGAAGGAAAAGGCACACTGATCAGAGAGGAAGAAATAAAACTCTACTCACAGGTATCATGATTTGGATACAAAAAAGGTACTGGGACTTATAAGTTAAATTTAGCAGAAACACAGAATACAAGACCAATATACAAAAAACCAGTTGTGTAGAGGGCTTGCCAAGCACACACAAGACCCTTAACTTGATCCTCAGCACCACACCCATACACATATGCACACACAATTGTATTTCTGTATACTAACAATTTGAGGAAGAAAATTTTAAATATATACCATATATGCTGTGGCATCCAAAAACTATGCAATACATAAAAATAAATTTAACAAGATAGATGTCAGGGCCAGGCACAGTGGCACATGTCTGTAATCCCAGTGGCTTGGGAGGCTGAGGCAGGAGGATCTCAAGTTCAAAACCAGCCTCAGCAACTTAGCAAGACCCTGCTTCAAAATGAAAAGGGTTGGGAATGTGGCTCAGTGGTTAAGCACCCATGGGTTCAATCCCTGGTACCAAAAAAAAAAAAAAAAAAAAAAAAGATACATGCAGATGTATACTCTAAAACCTACAAAACACTGACAAGGAAAATTAAATATCTAAGTAGATTGTAATGTGTTCATGGATTGGATAACTTAAAACTATGTCAGTTATTCCCACATTGATCTTTGCATTAAATAAAATCCCAATAAAAATCTCAAAAGGGAGCCGGGAGTGGTGGCGCACACCTGTAATCCCAGCACTTTAGGAGACAGTAGAATCACAAATTCAAAGCCAGCCTCAGCAATGGCGAGGCGCTAGTGAGCAACTCAGTGAGACCCTGTCTGTAAGTAAAACACAAATAGGGCTGGGGATGTGGCTGAGTGGTTGGGTACCCCTGAATTCAATCCCTGGTAGCCCCCAAAAGAAATCTCAAAGGGGTTTGAAATTGAAACTGACAAACTGATTATAAATTTTACATGAAAACACAAATAATCTGGAATTGCTAATGTATTTTTAAAATAGAATAACAGAGCTGAAGGATTTGTGATTTCAAGATTTTCTATGAAACTAGTTATCAAGACAGTGTGGTATTGGCCCTAGAGCAGGCATATAGATCAATGAAACAGAATGAAATCCAGATACAGACCAACTTTTACATCTAATTGGTTTTCAACAAAGATGCCAAGGTAAATCAATAGGGAAAGGATAATATTCAAAATTGGTGCTACAGCCAGGCGTGGTGGCACACACCTGTGATCCCAACAGATCAGGAGGCTGAGGCGGGAGGATAATGAGTTCAAAGCCAGCCTCAGCAAGTTATCAAGGCCCTAAGCATCTCAGTGAGACCCTGTCTCTAAATAAAATATATAAAAGGGCTGTGAGTGTGGCTCAGTGATATAGCACCCCTGGATTCAATCCCTGGTGCCAGAATAAAACAAAAAAATTGGTGCTAGAGGAAATGATTATGCCATTGGGAGGCAGGGATGAACATTGATCCTTACCTAACAGTATACACAAAAATTAACTCAAAATGTTTCATAATAAAAGCTCATACTGGGGCTGGGATTGTAGCTCAGCGGTAGAGCGCTTGCCTCGCATGCATGAGGCCCTGGGTTCGATCCTCAGCACCACATATAAAGCAATAAAATAAAGACATTGTGTACATCAACAACTAAAAAAAAATTTAAAAAAAAAATAAAATAAAATAAAAGCTCATACTATAAAAATTCTAGAAGGAAACTTAGGGGGAGGGAAACTTTAATGACCTTGGGTTAAGCAAAGGTGTCTTATGACACCAAAATCATGAGCCATAAAATAAGGGGAAAGGGTTTGGGAATTTAATTCTATGGTAGAGCACCAAAAAAAGGGAGGTGGGTTTTATCAAATTTTGAAAAGATGCCATCTAAAAGATGAACCAGCAAGCCATGAATGGAAGTGAAAATCTTTGGAATACATAGATTTGACCCAAAACAAGTATCCAGCATATATAAAGAATCTTTACAACTCAATAAGAAAAATAACTCTTTTAAAATAGGGAAAATAAGCCGGGCACAGTGGTGCACGCCTGTAATCCCAGCACTTTGGGAGGCTGAGACAGGAGAATCACGAGTTCAAAGCCAGCCTTAGCAACATGAGGCGCTAAGCAACTCAGTGAGACCCTGTCTCTACATAAAACACAAAATAGGGCTGGGAATGTGGCTCAGTGGTCGAGTATCCCTGAGTTCAATCCTCAGTACCAAAAAAAAAAAGACAAAATAGCTTAGTGCGGTGGTGCACACCTGTAATCCCAGTGGCTCAGGAGACTGAGGCAGGAGGATCGCAAGTTCAAAGCCAGCCTCAGCAACTTAGCAAGGACCTAAGCAATTAAACAAGACCCTCTCTCTAAATAAAATACAAAAGGCTGAGGATGTAGCTCAGAGGTTAAGCACCCCTGGATACAATTCCTGGTATAAAAAAAAATAGGCAAAATACTTGAACAGGAATTTTTCAAATGACTATATACACAAGACCAGTAATCTCTTTAAAAAATGCTCAATGTCATTTTTCTTTTCTTTTTTTTTTTTTTTTTTGGTACTGGGGATTGAACTCAGGAGTACTTGACTACTGAGCCACATTCCCAGCCCTATTTTGTGTTTTATGTAGAGACAGGGTCTCACTGAGTTGCTTAGCGCCTCGCCGTTGCTGAGGCTGGCTTTGAACTCGTGATTCTCCTGTCTCAGCCTCCCTAAGTGCTGGCATTACAGGCTTGTGCCACCTCGCCCGGCTTTCAATCTCATTTTTCATCAAGGAAATATAAATAAAAACCACAATGAAATAGCCCTAGAAAATCAAATACGTCCACTAGAATGGCTAAAATTAGGAAGACAATGCCAAGTGTTGACGAAGATGCAGAGCAATCAGACTTCTCATACATAACAGGCAGAAATGAACAATGGTAGTTAACGCTGCCGCCTCCTGCTGCATCTCCAATCAAAGCAGTAAGGAGCACTTAGGCCTCAGTGGATCCCTATAACCATGAGAGTGGTTCTCACTGAGTGGTCCTGCACTAGCAGCAGTTGCCTCACCTGGGTGCTTGTTAAAGATGCAAATTCTCCTGGCCCTACCTAGACTTACTCAATGGGAAACCGGAGGTCAGGCCCAGCAAAGTGTGTTTTAATGAGCCCTGCAGGTGATTCTGGGGCACAAAAAGGAGGAGAGAATAGGATGGGGGAAAGGACTGCTTCTTGGAGGCTGATTGGACAGCTCCTCTTTCTCTTCCCCTTCCTAGGCTTCTTTAACAGCCTGGTTTGGGCATCGAGCCCTCTGGTGAAGGGGATGAGGCTGCAGTCAGTGGGACAATCCATGGCCTGAGTAGCAGCACGGTGAGATTAAGGAGGGGCTGAGGAAGGCCGGAACCCAGGGCATGAGAGGCACTAAACCCCAAACAGACAGACATTCTATTTTCTGAGGACCCCCCCATGAGGTCACACATACCCTGGCACCCTCCCACAGGGCCGGAAGGGCCCAAAAGGCAGCCAGCTGATCTTGCAGCAAGCTGGGGCTTGACAGAACCACCTTTCTCTCCCTGGTCCTGCTGTTTGGGGTCTGGGCTGCCCTCTGTGGGGCCCTGGGTGCTTCTCTGTCCTCCAGGAGTTTATAATGAGCCCTTGACCCTGGCGCCACCTTAGGCTGCAACCAAGGCCTTATCACCTAACCCTGCCGGCCCATCTGGCACCACTCAGCAGAAAAAGAGTGGCTGGTGAGTTCCAAGCAGGGGCACAGGGCCTCGACTCACCACAAGCCCCCTCCTTACAGCTGCTCTGCCACCCCCACTGCTCTGCTCAGCGACATGAGTCGCCCCAGCACCAGCAGCACAGCTGAAAAACCAGCAAAGACGGTGCTCTGGGGTGAGTAAGGGCCAAGACCCCTGCCAAGAGCAGCTCTGCCCACCCTACCTGTCCCGGATGGAGATACTAATAACCTTCCCCCTGGGGGTGGGCTGCAAGGGAGTCTGGGGAGCCTCTCCTGGGCCTCCCTGCCCTACTTCCCGTCCTCTCTCCCTTGGCAGGTGGTGAACTAAATCTGGAGAAGCGGACTTGCACCTTCAGACCTGAAGTGGACAGGAAGGAGAACTGTAGGCTGTTGCTCAGTGCGGTGGGTGCCCCTCTAGGAGGGGAGGGAGGATGGAGCAGGAGGGATGCTCTGGTCCCAACAGGCCACAGTCTGCCACAAGGTCTGCCCTGGGGGTGATCAAGTGCCCCTGTTTGCCACCACCCTCAGATTTGCCTGGGGGAGAAAGCCAAAGATGAGGTGAACCGCGTGGAGATCCTGTCCCTGGCAAACCAGGAGGAAAAGAAGACGCAGCCGGTCACCATTGCCTCGCTGAGGGCTTCAGTCCTGCCCATGGTGAGCCTTTCCCCACAGCTGCCCCCACCCGCTCAGGACCTCTTGCCCCCAAAGTCTTGCTGTGCTGGAGAAGCAATTTAGCTCATGACTCAGAGCCTGGTTTTCATCCCAGCTTCATGACCTCAGGCAAGTCAAGTAACTTTCCCTCTAAAGTTCCAGCTTTAGTTAGGCACACACTTGTAATCCCAGTGACTAGGGAAGATGAGGCTGAAGGATCACAAATTCAAGGCCTCACTCAGCAACTTTGCAAGATCCTGTCTCAAAAAATAAGAAGTGCTGTGGGTGTGACTCACAGAGCACCCCTGGTTTCCACCCCTGTACCAGAGGGGGGCGGATTACAGTGTTAACCTGTTCTCTGCTAGTGAAAGGGACACTTGGTTTGCATATTGGTTTTATATGCAGAAATTTTCTGGTTTTCTTATTTTTTCCAGTGCCAGGAATAGAGCCCAGGGTTTTGTGTACGCTAGGCAAGCACCTTACTCCTGAGCTACAGTCCTAGCCCCAGAAATTTTCATTTCTAGTAATTTCTCTTAATTTTTCTGTGCAATTAATCAGTGTTTGTGAATAATGTCATTTTTTGTTGTTTGTTTGTTTGTGTGTTTTTCTTGTATAATCCTACTGCACCCCTGCACTGGCTAGGACCTCCGAGGTAATACAGATGGAGTTCTGTTCTGATAAATGCCACAAGTGGAGAATGCATTTACCACTCCTAACCCACAGAGCATCCTCACCCTGCCGCACAGCACACTGCTGAGTGTTGGTTGTCTGCCCTGAAGGTTGTAGGGCTGACAGGGCCGCCATCAACAGAAAGGATTGGACCGTGTGTGGCTAGACCAGGAAATGGTCCAAACCGAGTATTCAGATACGATTTTTATTGATGTGTATGACTTTCATACCACTTTAAAGTCCCAAAATTGTAAGTTGAACCATCATTAAGTCTGGGATTGTTTGTATTAGATAAATGTGAGAATGATGTTCTTCCTGATTTTGTTGTTGTAGTTGTTTGGTTTGGTTTGTTTTTTTTGTACAGGGGATTGAATCCAGGGGCACTCAAGCACTGAGCCACATACCCAACCTTTTTATTTTTTTATTTTGAGGGTCTCACTGAGTTGCTAAGGGCCTCATTAAGTTGCTGTGGCTGGCTTTGAACTTGTGATCCTCCTACCTTAGCCTCCTTGAGCTGCTGAAATTATAGGTGCTCTTCCTGGTTTTTTTTTTTTTCTTTTTTCTTTTTCTTTCTTTTAATGCTTCTAATGCTCCTTCATTAAGTATTAAGTGTTTGGCAAATACCCTTTGCCAAGTTAAGATAGCCCCCAACTAGTCTTGCTTTGTTTTAAAAAGAATTGTTTTCTTTTTAATCATGTTAAATTTTATCAAATGCTTTTTTACTCTTGTAATCCTGGGTTTGTTCTCCTTTATTCCATTAATGTGGCAAATTATATCAATAGAATAATATATGAATCTCTTTGCATTCCTGGGATAAATACTACTGAATCACATAACTTCTAGATTTGATTTACTGATGTATTATAAAAATATATTTACACATAGAGAACTTTCTTCTAATCTCATAAGTGAGGTTGGCCTATAAATGATCTCTTTGGGCATCAAGGCATACTAGCCTCATGAACTGAGGATAGAGTGTTCCCTCCCTTTGTTCTCTGGAACAGTGAGCAAACGTTTAGACTTAGTAGTCTTGAATCCCTGCCCATCTGTAAAACTGCTCTCAGACCTACTTTCTTTTGAATCTACAAACAGTCCCTAGAAGGTTTCATCCATTCCCTTGGGCTTAAAAACCCTCTATACAAATGAAGACTCTGAAACCTGTTTCTGTAAACCCAATCTCAATCTCTCTCAATCTCTCTCTCTCTCTCTCTCTCTCTCTCTCTCTCTCTCTCTCTCTCTCTCGATCCTCTGTCCAACTCAATATATTCAGTAAAAGCCAGGTGAAGTGGCTCAAGCTTGAGATCCCAGCTATTTGAGAGGCTGAGGCATGGTGATCACAAGTTCAAGGACAGCCTTGGCAATTTAATGAGACCCTATCTCAAAAATAAAAAACAAAAATAAAAGGCTGAGGATATAGCTCAATGGGAAAGTGCCCTTAGATGATTCAATTCCCTAGTACCAAATATATATACATATACATACACACAGACACATACATACATACACATGCCTACACATGTATAATGTATATATGTATATACATATATATTTAATAGAAATCTGATATCCAAAACCTAACATATCTAAGTCCAAATTCTTGATTTTTATCTATAATACCCTGCCCTTCTTCTCCCAAATAGCTGTTCTTCCAATTAGTCAGAACAAAATGTCTTTGTCTCACATTTCGTATCTTATCTGCCAACAAATCCTGTTGGCTCTATCATTACAATATACCTGACCCAATCCTGTCTCACCACCTCCCAGCTATATCCTGGTATGGGTAACTGACACTTCATCCTCCATTTTATTACGGGACCTCCCAACTGGTCTACCTTCCCTCCCTAGGTCTGTTCCGGGGGTAGGCACACAGGGCTAAATCTAGCCCACCACCTGTTTTGTAGGTAAAGGGCTATTGGAACTCAGCCACACTTGTTCATTTCTATATTTTTTGTGGCTGCTTTGCCTCCATAACAGCAGAGTTGGATAATCTAAACAGAGACCACATGGTTTGCAAAGCTAAAATATTACTGAGCTAGGCACAGTGGTGCATAGCTGTAATCCCCGCAACTCAGGAGGCTGAGGTAGGGAGATTGCAAATCCTAGGCCAACCTGGGCAACTTGGGAAGATCCTGTCTCAAAATTAAAGTTGGGGATGGGATGAATGTTGGGGATAGCTCAGGGGGAAAGTGCCCCTGGGTTCTATCCCCAGTACAAAAATAATATAAATTAGCATCTAACTCTTTACAAAAAGATTCCCAAACTCTGATCCATTCTGTACCCAGCTGCCAGAAAGATCCTTTCTATGTATTTATTTATTTATTTATTTATTTATTTATTTATTTATTTATTGTGTGTGTGTGTGTGTGTGTGTGTGTGGTGCTGGGGTGGAACCCAGGGCTTCACTGCATGCTAGGCAAGCGTCTACCACTAAGCTACACTCCCAGCCCTGGAAAGATCCTTTTAAACCCAAGTCAGATCATGTTGCTTCTCTGCTAGAACATTAGGTTAATGGTTCCCATTCTACTCAGAGTAAGATTCAAGAGTCAAAGCTGGGCATGGTGGCACACACCTGTAATTCCAGCAGCTCACCAGGCCGAAGCAGGAAGGTTCAAGGCTCTCTCCATAATTTAGTGAAGCCCTAAGCAACTTAGTGAGACCCTGTCACAAAATAAAAAATAAAGGGCTAGGAATGTTGCTCAGTGGTTAAGCATCCCTGAGTAAATCTCTGATACCAAAAAAAAAAAAAAAAAAAGTTTGAGTCCTGTGGCCTAGCTCAAAGCCCTCAGTAACCTCCCTGACCTCAATCTTAGCTACTTTCTCTCCCTAACCCTGTTCCAACCACATTGGTTTCCCTGACTCTCTTTTAAACAATTTTTTTGGCACTGGAGATTGAACCTAGGAGTGCTCTACCACTGAGCTAATATCCTTAGCCTTTTTGTTAATTTATTTTGAGATGAGATCTTGCCAAGTGGTAGAGGCTGGCCTCAAACTTGTGATCCTCCTGCCTCAGCCTCCTAAGTCCCTGGGATTACATGTGGGCATCACTATGCCCGGCCCCTGAATGTATCTTATACTCCAAACACACCCCTTCCTCACACCCCTCTTTACATTGGCTGGTTCCCCCTGTGTTCCAGGGCTTGCCTTCCCACTTGAATCCAGTGTTGGTTCCCATGTCACCTCATCTAGGAGGGCTTTCTTGACCACAGCAGCATGGCCTCTTCCTGCCCCACCCATAAGTCCCCCCACACACATCATGGGACCTGCCACTAGGATCAGTTTTCATTTGTGCATTCTTTCTCTTCAACCAGAATGTAAGTTCCAAGAGAGCAGGGGCTTGTCCTGTTTAGTTTGCTGCATTATCTGTAAGGCCTATGTAATAGCACCTGCCAGTGTAGGAACTCCATGTATGATGATGAGTCATTAAATGAACGGGTTATGTGGAATTGGTATGGTTTTAAGCTATTATGATTTACCTAATGGCTATAGGTTCACCCAAATGTTTTTATTTCTTTGAATCAGTTTGTCAGCTTTATTGAGGTAGAAATCATGTCATACCATTTATCGGTGTTAAGCGTACAACTGGATGTGTGAATGTGTTTAATTGTGTGGCCACAACCACAATCAAGGTAGAGAAAATTCCCATCACTTCCCACAACTTCCCTCTGCCTCTTTGCCAACCCCTTTCCGCCGTGCCTGTCTCTGGCAACCACTGATCTACTTTCTATCACTGTGTTTTCATTTTCTAGAATTTCACTTAAATGAAATCATGCAGTATGTCGTCCCTTGTGCCAGCTTCTTTTACTTGCCATGATGCTTTTCAGGTTTATCCATATTGATAAACAGTCATGTGCTCCTTTCTGTGTTGGAGTAGCACTCCATTCCATGGCTCCACGTCATGCTTTGTTGAATCATCTGTTTCTGGACATCTGGGAGTTCCTAGTTTTAAACTATTATGAATAAAACTGCTATGAATATTTGAGTGTAAGTCCTTTGGTAAATATATGTCTCATTTCTCTTGAGCACAGTAGTGGGAGTGAAATTACTGGATCATATGAGAAGCATACATTCAACCTTATACAGAACTGCCAGTTTATTTTCCAAATGGCTGTACGATTCTTGCATTCCTACCAGCAAAGTTTGGGAATTCCAGTTGCTCCTTACTCCCCAACATGCTCTCACAGCTCGAGTCTCTGTTGGGCATTTGTCTATCTTCTTTGGATAATTGTTTATTCATGTCTTCGTTCATTTTTTTTCTTTGGGTTTCAGGTTAATTATTTTAAGATTTGTCTTTCTGCTATAGTTATGCTCGTTCTTTCTGTTCCATATACAAATCCCTTATCAGACGATTTGCAGTATTTTGTTCCATTCTGTAGATTTTTGTTTTCACTTTCCTGCTATCATTTGCAACACAGTTTTTAATTTTGATGTAGTCCAATTTATATATATATATTTCTATATTTTTCTTTTGTTGCTTGTGCTTTTGGGGTTGAACCTAAAAACTATTGCCTAGGCCAAGGTCACAAAAATTTAAACCTACAAGCTAGATGTGGTGGCGCACGCCTGGGGATGTGGCTCAGTGGTCAAGTACTACTGAGCTCAATCCCTGGTACCAAAATAAATAAATAAACCTACAACTTTTTCTAGGAGCTTTAGACTTTTAGTTTGTTTTTGTTTGTTTGTTTGTTTTAGTATTTTTTAGTTGTCAATGGACCTTTATTTTATTCATTTATTTATATGTGATGCTGAGAATCGAACCCAGTGCCTCACGCATGTTAGGCAAGTGCTCTACCACTGAGCCACATCCCAGCCCCATAGACTTTTAGTTCTTATACCTAAGTCTGTGATCCATTTTGAGTTAATTTTTGTATATGGCATGAGGTATACACGTGGGACTTTTTGTGTGTGGGTATGTGGTACTGGGGATTGAACCTAAGACCTAGCACATGCTAGGCAAGTGCTCACCGAGTTACATTTCACCTTTTTTATTTATTTATTTATCTGTTTGTTTGTTTATTTATTTTGTACCAGGAATTGAACTCAGGGGGCACTCAACCACTGAGCCACATCCCCCGCCCTATTTTGTGTTTTAGGTAGAGACAGGGTCTCACTGAGTTGCTTAGCGCCTCGCTGTTGCTGAGGCTGGCTTTGAACTTGCAATTCTCCTGTTTCAGCCTCCCAAAGTGCTGGGATTACAGGCGTGAGCCACTGCACCCAGCTCTACCCTTTTTATTTTGAAACAGCATCTCACTAAGTTGTCCTGCATGGCCTTGGACTTGTGATTCTCTTGCCTCAGCCTCCTGTGTAGGTGGGATTTCAGGCATGTGCTACTGCTCTAGCCAGATGGGATTTTTTTTTTTTTTTTTTTTTTGGTACTGGGCATTGAACACAGGGGCACTCGACCACTGATCCATATCCCCAGCCCTATTTTGTGTTTTATGTAGAGACAGGGTCTCACTGAGTTGCTTAGCACCTTGCCATTGCTGAGGCTGGCTTTGAACTCATGATTCTCCTGTCTCAGCCTCCCTAAGTACTGGGATTACAGGCCTGCACCACTGCACCTGGCTCAGATGGGATTTTTAAGTCACATTTTGCAATTGCTCATTGCTAGTCTATAGCTATATAATTGGTTTTATATTATGTGTCTTTGCTAAATTTTTTTTAAATATTTTTTTAGTTGTAGATGGACACAATGTCTTTATTTTATTGCTTTGTATGTGGTGCTGAGGATCGAACCCAGGGCCTCACGCATGCAAGGCAAGCGCTCTACCACTGAGCTACAACCCCAGCCCTGTGTCTTTGCTAAATTTACATATTAGTCCTTGCAGCATTTTGATTCCTTAGAATTCATTATGTGCATATTTGTGTCATCTGTGAATAAGAGTTTGACTCTTTCAGTTTCCACCTGCATTCCTCTGTGCCTCTATGTGCATTTCTGGTCACACTTCACTATGGGGACCTCAAGTATGTTGTTGAATAGAAGTGGTAAGAGCAGGGCCACCCTTTCCTTGTTCCAGATCTGCCGGCAAAAGCATGCAATCTTCCCAAGATGTCCTGTACCAGGGTGAAGATGTTCCATCTATCCTAGTTTTCTGAGATATCTTATCATATGTGACTATTCAATTTTGTCAAAGGATTCCTTTCTGTATCTATTGAGGTGATTTTTTTCTCCTTATTCTGTTATTTAGCAAATTAAATTTGATTTTAAGTTCATTACATTTATTGATCACTGTGCATCCTGGAGTGAGCCCTGTTTGTCCTGTTATCCTTCTCTTTATTGCTGGATTCTATTTGCTAATATTTTATTAAGGATATTTGTGTCTGTTTTGAGCAACATTGTCTGTAGTTCCTTCTGTTTGTCTGGTTTTAATATCAGGCTAATGCCGACCTCCAAATGAGAGGGTATTGTCTCCTTTTCTATTTTTCTGGAAGAGTTCATATAAATTTGGTAGAACGCACTATTGAAACAATCTGGTTAACTTGTATATGTGTGTATGTGAGAGAGAGAGAGACACGCACAGAGATACAAGGTCTCACCGTGTTGCCCAGGCTGGCCATGAACCCCTGGGCTCAAGTGGTCCTCCTAACATAGCCTCCCAAGTAGTAGCTAGACCTACCAGTATGTGCCACTGTGCTCAGCTCTCCTTGACATTTAGCAGGTTAAAGGTCTCAAATAGATACAAGACTATTTGATTTTCAGGTCTTTTCATGACAGTGTTTCATTGTATCTTTCAAGGAAGTTTTCCATTTCATCTAAATTGTCAAATATTTTGGCTAAAGTTGTTCATGACATCCCTTTGTTTCATTTCTTTATTATCTGTAGTGACATCTGCTCTTTGGCTTCTGATATTGGCAGTTTGTTTTTCTACTTTTTTCTTAAGACTTGTCCAGTGATTTAATAGTTTTACCAATTTCTCTCAAAAACTAGCTTTTGGTCTCATCAATTTTCTGTTTATCTGCTTTTGTATTTTATTGATCTAGTTTTTATTTCCTTTCTTCTCTTTATTTTGTTTTGGGTTCAGTTTTGTGTGTGTGGTTTTTTGTTGTTGTTTGGTTGGTTGGTTTTGTTTTGTTTTTGTTTTTGTTTTTTTCTTTTTTCTTTTTGTACTGGGGACTAAAATTAGGGTGTTTAGCCACTGAGCTACATCTCCAGCCCTTTTTATTTTTCATTTTGAGAGAGGCTCTCCCTCAATTGCTGAGGCTGGCCTCAAACTTGTGATCCTCTTGTTTTGGCCTCCCAAGTCACGGAGATTACAGGCATGTGCCGCCCCACCTGGTTTAACTTACTCTTTTTGTAGTTTTTGTTTTGTTTTGATTTTTTTTCAGTGCTGGGGCTTGAACCCAGGACCTCACATATGGTAGGCAAGTACTCTACCACTGAGCTGTGTCCCCAGCTCTGCTCTGCTCTTTTTATAGTTTATAAAGGGAGAAACAGCTGGGCACAATGGCACATGCCTGTAATCCCAATGACTCTGGAGGCTGAGACAGGAGGATTGAGAGTTCAAAGCCAGCCTCAACAAAAGCAAGCCCCTGAGATCAATCCCTAGTACCCTGAATAAATAAAGGGAGAAACATATTTGTGTGTATATATACATATATAATATATAAACATATATACATATGTATACATATATATAATATACTATACCATATATTATACTATATATATTATACTATATTTTATATATATATGTATATATATATGTTTAGGTCTTCTTTTTATAATCCAAGCATTTCGTGCCATGATTTCCTTCTAAGCACTTTTCTAGCTTCAACTCACAAATTTTGTTTTGTTTGGTTTGGTTTGGTACTGGTGATTGAACTCAGGGGCACTCAACCACTGAGCCACATGCCCAGCCCTATTTTGTATTTTATTTAGAGACAGAGTCTCACTGAATTGCTCAGTGCCTCACCATTGCTGAGGCTGGCTTGGCAATCCTCCTATCTCAGCCTCCTGAGCTGCTGGGATTACAGACATGTGCCACCATACTCAGTTCAGCTCACAAATTTATACTTGTCTTCATTTTCATTCAGTTCAAATCATTACCACTTTCCTTTATCAGCCCCTGAGGTATTTGCAAGTATATGTATTTTTTTAAATTCCTGAATAATTAGGGTCTTCTAAGATGCTTTAGTTGTTTTCTAGCTTAATTTTTTTTCTTTTTTTTCTTTTTTTTTTTTCTTTTTTCGTACCAGGAATTGAAGTTGGGGATACTTGACCACTGAGCCACATCCCCCGCCCTATTTTGTGTTTTATGTAGAGACAGGGTCTCACTGAGTTGCTTAGCGCCTCGCTGTTGCTGAGGCTGGCTTTGAACTCGCGATCCTCCTGTCTCAGCCTCCCTAAGTGCTGGGATTACAGGCTTGCGCCACCGCGCCCGGCTCTGCTCTCAGTCTTGTGATCCTCCTGCCCCCGCTTTCTAAACAGTTGAGATTACAGGTGTGCACCACTGCACATCCCTAGCAGCCTAGGACATTTACATTTCAGATAATTTATCAACCTAGGTTTAAATTTATCCTGTTGCTATTTGTTTTCCTCCATCTATTTTCCTTTCTTCCTCTTCTGGCCTTCTTTTGTATTAACTAGTTTTCATGGATTTTTTTTTTCAGTGCTGGGGATCAAACTCTGGACCTCAAGCGGGACAGGCAAGCTCCCTACTACTGAACCAAATCCCTGGCCCTTTTATTTATTTATTTTTTAATATATTTTTTAAGTTGTTGATGGACCTTTATTTTTTTTCATTTATTTATATGTGGTGCTGAGAATCAAACCCAGTGCCTCAAGCATGCTAGACAAGCACTCTACCACTGAGCCACAACCCCAGCACCCTGGCCCTTTTATGATTAAACTTTTATCTCTTCCCTTAGCCTCTTAGCTATACTTAATCTTTTTTTTTTTTAGTGGTTGTTTTAGGGTTTACAGCGTGTATCTTTAATTTACAGCAATCTGCCTCCAAATAATATTCTACATGTTCATGTACTCTACAAGACTCTTACTGGTGGCCATGGTGGGTGGTGCATGCCTGTAACCCCAGCTACTCAGGAGGCTGAGGCAGGAGGATTAGAAATTTGAAGCAAGTCTGAGCAACATAGTGAGACCCTGTCTCAGAAATAAAATATAAAGAACTGAGGATGTAGCTCAGAGGTAGAACATTCCTGAGTTTCAACACCATTTTGTACTGCAATTTAAAAAAAGAAGGTGGTTAGTTCAACCTCTTCCATCTCCTACTTCCTGTCTTTTTTGTGATACTGTTGTAACAACTTTTACCCTCAATATAGGCCATAATTTCTGTACTATACTGTTACATTGTATTAAAGGCTCTAAAGGGATTACAAATTAGAATAGTTGATTTCTAATATTTGCTCACATATTTACCATTTTGGATACTCTTCTTTACTTTGTGTAGATTCATGTTTCCATTTGGTAACATTTTCTTCTGCTTCAAGGACTTGAACATTTCTTGTATGGCATGTCTGCTTCTGATAAGTTATTTCAGCCTTTGTTGTCTAGAAAATTCTCATTCACCTTACCTTTTTTTTTTTGGAGAGGGTGTACTGAGGATTGAACTCAGGGGCACTAGACCACTGAGCCACATCCCCATCCCCAAAATAAATATTTTGTATTTTATTTAGAGACAGGGTCTCACTGAGTTGCTTAGCACCTCGCTTTTTGCTGAGGCTGGCTTTGAACTCGCGATTCTCCTATCTCAGCCTCCCCAGCTGCTGGGATTACAGTTGTGCACCACAGTGCCCGGCCTCACCTTAATTTATTTATTTCCATGTGGTGCTGAGGATTGAACCCAGTGCCTCACATGTGCTAGGCAAGCACTCTACCACTAAGCCACAGCCACAGCCCCTCACCTTACTTTTGAAAGACATTTTTACTAGGTAAAGAATTTGAGGTTGAATTTTTTCTTCCTTTCAATACTTGAAAAACTTTATTTTCTTCCAGTTTGTGTTGTCTGGAGAAATCTACTCACATCTTTTACTTCATTCCTTTGTAAGTAAAGTTTTTTTTTTTTTTTTCCTCGCTCTGGCTGCTTTTAAGATTTTTCATTTTTTCATCAGGCATGGTGATACATGCCTGTAATCCCATCAACTCAGGAGGCTGAGGCAGGAGGATCTCAAGTTCAAGGCCAGCCTCAGTAACTTTGAGACCCAAAACAACTTAGCAAGACCCTATCTCAAAATAAAAAGGGCTGGGAATATGGCTTAGTGGTAAAGCATCCCTGGACTAGATCCCCAGAACCAGAAAAAGAAAAAGAAAAAAAGAATTGACTGTCTATTCTTTGGTATTTGTTGAGACTTGATTTATAGACAAGTACATAGAGGTATCATAGAATTCTATGTGTGTCTGCTAAATCAGGTATATTTAGCATCCAAAAATTACCTAATCTATCTATATATATATCATGACTTAATTCCCCAACTTATAACACAATATCCATGATTCCAACATCTTTGAATATCTTGCTCTCTGCTGTATCTTCATTGACTAGAATCCTGCTAGATAAGTAGACAGATGTCAAGTAATTAGAAGATGAATACATTTGTAGTTGAATGAGTGAATGAATGAATTAGTAAATAAATTTCTTAGAAATTAATGACAATTGATTAAGTATGAAATGTTTTTATAGAACTATATTAGGCAGGGGAGAATGTTATCACGTTATGTGTTTCTTCTGCCCCTCACCTGAAACCAAGATATAGCCCTACTTTTTAAATCTCCTTGATCTATCAGTTACCAAAAAAGTGTATTAAAATTTCTAATTGTGCTTGTGGAGTTTCAGTGGATTCTTCTTATAATTTTATTGTATGGTGTATGTTTATTTTTTAAAAAAATAATTGCATAAATAGTCCCCAGCTTGTAATGGTTCAAATCATAATTTTTCAACTTTACACCACACTATGATCAGATGCATGTTGAATCTTCTCATTTTAGTTTCCCATGTCTTAGCCTGAATTTCATATATTTATCTTTTGTTATCTCTTATTTTATAGGGTTTTAAAATTTTTTTTCTCTTTCATGTTTTTGAAATCTCTCTCCACTTCTTAGTGGGATATATATATCTATTTACTTATACATACTGGGGATTGAACCCAAGGATGCTTAACCACAACACCTCCAGCCCTTTTCATTTTTTTACTTTGAGACAGGTTTTCATTAAGTTGCTTAGGGCATCGCTAAATTGCTGAGGCTGGCTTTGAACTTGTGATCTTCCTGCCTCAGCCTCCTGAGCCACTGGAATTACAGGCATGTGCCACTATCCTTGGCTTGTACTGGGTAATTCTTTTTTTTTCCCCCCCTTAGGTTGACATTTATTTCCTTATTTTTCTTTTTCTTTTCTTTCTTTCTTTCTTTTTTTTTTTGTACCAGAGATTGAACTCAGGGGCACTCAACCACCAAATCACATCCCCATCCCTATTTTGTGTTTTATGTGGAGACAGGGTCTCACTGAATTGCTTAGCACCTTGCCATTGCTGAGGTTGGCTTTGAACTCGTAATTCTCCTGTCGCAGCCTCCTAAAGTGCTGAGATCACAGGTGTGCGCTATTTACTTCCTTTTAATGCTTTAACAATACAATTTTTATCCATATTTGAATTTTAATGTATATTTATGTGATAGTTACATTTTTAAAAGTTTATTCTAATTAGGCATACATGACAGCAGAATGCTTTTTTTTCGGTACTGGAGATTGAACTCAGTGACACTCGACCACTGAGCCACATCCCCAGCCCTATTTGTGTTTTATGTAGAGACAGGGTCTCACTGAGTTGCTTAGCGCCTCACCATTGCTAAGGCTAGCTTTGAACTTGCGATTCTCCTGTCTCAGCCTCTCTAATTGCTGGGATTACAGGCTTGCACCACCATGCCCAATTCAGAATGCATTTTGATTCATTGTACACAAATGGAGCATGAGTTTTCATTTGTACTGGGTAATTCTTTACAGCATCACTCTAATTCTTTTTTTTTTAAATTTTTTTAAAATTTTTTTTAGTTGTAGATGGGCACAATGTCTTTATTTTACTGCTTTGTATGTGGTGCTGAGGATCGAACCCAGGGCCTCACGCATGCGAGGCAAGCGCTCTACCACTGAGCTACAGTCCCAGCCTCGTCTAACTAATTCTTGCTTGCGCTGGCTTATTCTGCTTTTTTATCATTTGATCATTTTATTTTAATGCTCTTATTTTTCATGACCAGAAAGCTGCATTTTCTTCTTACTTTCATGGGTTTTTTTAATGGTTTTGATTCCTACTTTTACATTTATTTGGTCTCCACCAGGTTTGTTGTGTAGTGTTCACCATTGCTCTCCTCTCTGAACTTCTTGGTTGTGCTAATCCAAAGTCATTTTGCCTTTCTGCCAACTCTGGCAGGGTTGTTTCTCCTGTGCGTTATAATTTTACATGGTGAGCTCATCTTCAGGGGTTTTGGTTTGCTTGCTCTGCTCTGAAAGTACTCCATGTAGCTTGAGCTCAGGGAGCGTCCCAACAGAGTCGTTTTGTGTTTGCATTGCCATTTGCTCCAGAAATATCCCAAGCCTGGGATTTCATACCAGCTTCTTGCTTGGCAGTGCCCACCGTGTGAATCCAGCCTTCAGGGGTGTGAGAGGCACAACTCTGGATGGTTAGGTTCTTCAAAGGGAACTGCACTGGCACTTCTTTTATCTTCCTTCAAATGTGCTAAGTGGGTTGGTTTTGGTTTTAAGAGGCTGGTTTGGGGGTTTTCAGGCCCCAATCTTCATCATGCACCCTGGGCCTTGTACTAAGGTCTCCAAGGGCCCTTGCCTCCATGTCTCGGTCACAGTTATGACTCTCTTCTTCTGAGCCCAAGGCCTCATTTCCTGCCCACATCTGAGTATGAAACCCAAGACCCACACTGCCCTCAAGTCAGCTCTCCCCTGGGCTACTGCAGCGCTGGCCTGTGACATTTCCGATTCTTATTTTTATTTTTGGTACTGGGAATTGAACCCAGGGATACTCAACCACTAAGCCTCATCCCCAGCCCTGTTTTGTGTTTTACTTAAAGAGTAAATAGTTCTCTGATTCCTGGAGTGCTGAGGTCCCTCTTTTTTTTTTTGTACTAGGGATGAACCCAGAGGCACTTTACCACTAAACTACATTCCCAGTCCTTTTATTTATTTTTTTTTTTATTATTTTTTTTGGTACTGGGGATTGAACTCAGGGGCACTCAACCACTGAGCCACATCCCCAGCCCTATTTTGTGTTTTATGTAGAGACAGGGTCTCACTGAGTTGCTTAGCACCTCGCTTTTTGCTTAAGCTGGCTTTGAACTCATGATTCTCCTGACTCAGCCTCTCAAGCCATTAGGATTACAGACATGCGCTACCGCGCCCAGCTGGAGTAAAAACTCCTAATCCTCATTTTCCTCTTCTATGAACAGTTCTTCTGTCATGGGTTTTTGGGGGTTTTTTTGTGGATTTAAATGAGATAAAGCAGGAAAAATGCTTATCATGGTGCCTAGCACATGATAGAAGCTCAAAAAATAAAAATTGTCATTATTCTAGAAAAGTTGGCCAGGGTCCATTGGTGTGTTCCTTTATTTCTAGCACTCAGGACACTGAGGCAGGAGGATCACTTGACCCAGGAGTTCAAGACCAGCCTGGGCGAGACCTCTGTCTCAAAAGAAGAAAGAAAGAAATTTGGAACATTTGGAAAGCATAGACAATAGAAAACTTACTTTCCTCTGACAATTATCATTAGTGCTTTAACATGTGTCTAACCTTTATTCATGTGGACATCCATATATTTATCATAAAACAAAAGTTGTACTGTGCATCCAACTTGGCATCTATTTTTCACATTTGATCAACATGTTAGTCAGCTCAAGCTACCCTAACAAGGCACCAGAGATAACTTGATTTTCTCACAGTTCTGGAGCCTGGATGTGCAAGAGTAGGGTACCCACATGGGTAGGCTCCTGTGAGGGCTCTCTCTCTCACGGACAGCCCCCTTCTCAGCGTGTGCTCACATGGGAAGAGGAGAGATGAGCCCTCTGGTATCTCTTCTCAGGGCGCTATCCCATCCAGACCCCCGTGACCTCATCTCATTCTAATGGCCTCCCAAAGGCCTCGTTGCACTGGAGGCTTCTGGGGCTTCACTATGAATTTGGGCGAGGAAGGTCCCAAGTCAGAATGTAGCATTCAGACTTCTCTAACAGGTACCCCTCATCTTGGAAGGCAATCTGTGGTCTCAGAGTGAGATTATCAGGTTCCTGTCTTGGATGAGGCCTACCTCAGCAGGAAGGTAGCAGGTGCCAAGGTCCACGCAGCCCATGAGAGTGTGTGGTGGGGGGAACGTATCTGAGTATTGCCAAGGCCAGCCCCCAGGGGCTGCCACACCTCAGTGACCCTGTCTCCTCTGCTCCCATCCCACATCCCTTCCACTGCAGGTCGTCATGACAGGAATAGAGCTTTCTCCTCCAGTTACTTTTCAACTCCGGGCTGGCTCAGGGCCTGTGTTTCTCAGTGGCCAGGAATATTATGGTAAGTAGGAGGTTGATGGGCAGGTTTGAGGGTATGGTGCCAAACACAGGACTAGGGGCATACTGGGCACTCGAACATTTGAGAGATTCTTGAATTTGGGGACAAAATCCCCAAAGGCACCATGATGGCCTAAGGCCTGAACTGGAAGGTCATGGCAAGGGTCTGGCCCCACGTCCTCTGGGGCCTCGGTCCCTCACCTGTAGCATGAGGCTTTGTCTTTGAAGAGTAGTTTTGAGAATAAATGAGGCAGACAAAAGAAGCTCTAAGCATAACACCTAGTATGCAAGACCACCTCAGACACTGGCTGCCAGTAGGTACAAAGCAGTGTAATGAAGGGAACCACAGCAACTTGGTGTGACATTGTCCCCTTCAAGGCCCACTTCAGCAGGAAGGTAGCAGGTGCCAAGGTCAACTGGCCTCTTCTCTGTCCAGCTGTGCCTCTCTCATCAGGGTACTCTCCTCCCCAAAATCCCTTGGCATATCCCACTTCCCTTAGGATAAGGGCATTACTCTACTCGTGAGGTTGGACCCTCATGACCTAATCACCTTCCACTGAGCCCCACCTCTGATCCATCCCACCATCTCAATGGTGGCATGCTGGGGACCAAATCTCCAGCACTCAAACCTGCTCACCCTCTGCCCACCTTGCCGTGCCCCGCTCCTTCCTAATTTGCGTCGTCCTCCAGCCCTGCCCTCTTTCTCCCATGCCTACCTTCTGTGGGCTTTCCAGGATCCCACACCCCACCCAGGCCCCCACTTTGTGGAGAGGCAGAAAGGCCCTGGGTGGTGAGGAGGCAAACACTGTCAGCTCCATGCCAGATTTCCCCCGGACCACACTTGGGGCACAGAGTCTTAGAACAGGAGGCAGGTGTCACCCAGCCACTCAAAGCTCCACTACTCCCTCACCCCACCCCTGCCCCTTTGCCCATGCCATCCCCAAAACTTCAGACCTACCCTGGGAGGAAGAGGAGGAAGAGGAAGAAGGAGAAGAGGAGGAGGAAGAGGAAGAAGAAGATGACGACGATGATGATGATGCAGATGTGTCTCTAGAGGAGACCCCTGTCAAACAAGTCAAAAGGCCGGCGCTGCAGAAGCACACAAGCATTGCCAAGGTGGGGGAAGAACATAGCTGTTTTCCATGAGGTGGGACCCTGTATAGGCACCTCAGAGGGACTAGGTTCCAGCACGTGGCCCAGCCTCCCAGGCAAGGCTGTGGGACAGGCCGAGGCTGCCACAACCAAGTCCTGCCAGGTGCTCGGCTTGGACTCTTGGGCTTGGGAATCTTGGGCTTGGGAGTCCGCTCCTGCTCTGGGCCCTACCCTGACTCTCCTAGTAATGCTTGGTTTTGGTTCCCAGAAAAAAAAGCTGGAGAAAGAAGAGGAGGAGGAGGCAGTAAAGTAAGTCTTTCCATCTATAAAATTAGCCAGAAGTCGTTAGCTGAGAAGTGTGTGGTGCTGGAAAGAGCATGGTGCGGCAGGCGTGTGTGCAGACCAGGGACACTGGAGGCTGATACAGACCTCTGTAAAGGCATGCTGAAAGGAATCCTATTCAAGATATGGGGGAAATTATATGCATGGCACTATTTAAATACTATCATGGCATTATTCAAATACTAGTGAAAGCAGCCAGGTGCAGTGGCGCACACCTGTAATCCTAGTGGCTCAGGAGGCTGAGGCAGGAGGATTGCAAGTTGAAAGCCAGCCTCAGCCACTTGGCGGGACCCTAAGCAACTCTGTAAGACTGTCTCCAAATAAAATACAAAAAAGGGCTGGGGATGTGGCTCAGGGGTTAGGCGCCCCAGGTTCTATCCCCGATCCAAAAAATAAATAAATAAATAAACTAACGAAAAAGGCAAGCATTCTAAATGTCTACTAACATAATAGTTAATTAAATGATGCCTCCCTCATTTTTTTTCTTTTTTCTTTCTTTTTTTTTTTTACTTTTGGTACCGAGGATTGAACCCAGAGGCACTCCACCACCACAGAGCTACATCACAGCCCTTTTTTATTTTATGTGAGGAGGGATATTGCAGATTAAACCCAGAGGCATCTTTCACCACTGAGCCATATCCCCAACCCTTTTTTATTCTTTATAAGACAGGGTCTCGCCGGGTGCAGTGGCACACGCCTGTAATCCCAGCACTTTGGGAGGCTGAGACAGGAGAATCACGAGTTCAAAGCCAGACTCAGCAACGGCGAGGTGCTAAGCAACTCAGTGAGACCCTGTCTCTACATAAAACACAAAATAAGGCGGGGGGGCTGGAATTGTAGCTCAGTGGTCGAGTGCTTGCCTTGCATGCATGAGGCACTGGGTTCGATCCTCAGCACCACATAAAAATAAATAAAAGATATTGTGTCCATCTACAACTAAAAAAAAATATATATATATATATTTTTTGGTATTGGGGATTGAACTCAGGAGCACTCGACCACTGAGCCACATCCTCAGCCCTATTTTTGTGTTTTTATGTAGAGACGGGGTCTCACTGAGTTGCTTAGCGCCTCGCCATTGCTGAGGCTGGCTTTGAACTCGCGATTCTCCTGTCTCAGCCTCCCTAAGTGCTGGGATTACAGGCTTGAGCCACCGCGCCCAGCTTTAAAAAAATATTTTAAAAAAACAGGGATGAGGATGTGGCTCAGTGGTCCAGTACCCCTGAGTTCAATCCTTTATACCAAAAAAAAAAAAAACAGGGTCTCACTAAGTTGCTGAGGCTGGCTACAAACTTGTGATCCTCCTATCTCAGCCTCCTAAGTAGCTGGGACCACAGGCATGCACTGCCATGCCTAGGCTCACAATGCTTTTGAAGCTTATAGCAATCTAGAAAGTGTTGCTAGTTCAAAGAACAGGGTACCAAATCCTTTTCATTTTTTTTTTTAAATATTTTTTTAGTTGTAGATGGACACAATGTCTTTATTTTATTGCTTTGTATGTGGTGCTGAGGATCGAACCCAGGGCCTCACGCATGCGAGGCAAGCGCTCTACCGCTGAGCTACAATCCCAGCCCTCCTTTTCATTTTATTTTACATATTTTTTAAAGTAGTTTATAGGAAAAGTACACTGAAATGTTAATATATTGGTGAGAAGTAAAGAAAATTATAAGTAATTTATTCTTATGTGCAACGCAGTTAAAATTTTTATAAGGAAAAGGATGTTTGTGATAAATAAAAGAAAGCCGATGGAAGCCTCAGAAGAAAAAAACGTATTGTTTAATAAAAAGAGAGGCAAAGCGACCCAAGTGGCAGCCAGGGTGAGATGGGGCCAGCAGCTTCCACCTCTCCTGGCCCAGGCCCGTCTCCTAGAACCGTAGAGGCCCAGGAGGGCCCGAGCTACTAGCATCAGGCCGAGCTCTCTTGCCCACCCAACCCCACCCTATTCCAGGTCCAGCCTCCCAGAGAAGAGCCCTGTGAGAAAGGTGAGTGGCAGCAGGTGAGGCTGGGTTCTGGGAGGCCGCCCAGGCAAGGGGAGGGAGTAGAGACTGGAGCTTCCCTTCATCTTCACAGGCCAAGCCCACAGTCAGACCTAAGAAGCTGGGGACCAAGAAGTAAGGAGCCAGGATGGCCTCACCCAGTGGCAGAAGGAGGGCCTTCCTCCGGCTTTGCACTGGGTGCAGATGTCCCCCTACCAGGCCCCTTCACCCGAGCCTCAATGTGACAGGGTGTTGTGAGGGCCCCACAGGAGCCTCGCACCCCCAACCCTTCGGTTCCAAGAGGCCCTGGAGAAAAGAGCCCGAGAGCACCGGGCCGCAATAAAGTTTGTTTTGTCAGGACCTTTCTCCTCTTTCCTGAGACAGCCTCACCGCCTGCAGCTGTTCATGTGCCCAGCAGAGGGCAGCCGCGAGCAGCACACGGGCCCTGAGGGTGCGAGGGCTATGGGACCAGGCACTCAGCCCGCCAGCTGCACAGAGCCTCAGGATTTCCCTGCTCATGCTACCAAGAAGGGCCTCGTCCCCAGGGCCCCTGCTCCAGGATCGTCTTCTCCCTGCCCTCCTCCTGTCAGGCAGCCGTCAAATGTGCAGAGCATACCCACAGGGACCTCAGGGGTTTGCTCTCCTGGCCCCCTGGCAGGGTGCTAAGCCCCGTGGGCCACTTGAATGGGGGCCAGACAAGTGTTGGAGTGAGGCCAATAGACAGTGGGGAAGTGGCATGAATGGCCACTGCATGGTCCTGGCCTCCTGCCTTCTCCAGGCCTGCCATGGTGGCTTTGGAGTTCTGTTGACTGATGGATGATGCAGGTATGCATGCAGATGGCCCCCAGTAGGGACTGTACTGCAGGACTTCTGCAGAGTTTCTCCCAGCACCCGTGGGCCAGGCCTGAAGCAAGGCAGTAGAGAGCTGCCCCAGACTCTCCAGGTACAGGTCCCAGGAGGTCAGAGGTCTTTAAACACCTGCATGGGAAAGCCAGCAATAGGCTTTGGACTCCTGTTCAGCTCCTCAGGCCCTTGGTGGGAAGCTGGTGTTCGCTGAGCCTGGTTTTGGCCAAAGCCATACAGAATGGACAAAACCAATTCCTTACCCTTGAGCCTCCTGTGATCTAGTGAAAAACAGAAGTCAACACTAATTTCAATTACCATTCAATGCTTTGAAGGAAGTAGAACACATTAATTTCCATGGTGGGGAGGGCTATTTAGTTAGGAAGTATGTGAGGAGCCTCGGAAACTGAGGACAGGAATTAGTTAAGTTCAACTAAGCGCTGTGGCACGCACCTGTAATCCCAGCGACATGAGAGGCTGAGGCAAGAGGATCACAAGTTAGAGACCAGCCTCAGCAGCTCAGTGAGGCCCTAAGTCTGAGTAAGACCCTGAGTAAGACCCTGTCTCAAAACAAAAGTGAGGTGCTGGGGTTATAGTTCAGTTGGTAGAGTGCTTGCCTCGCATGTACAAGGCCCTGGGTTCAATCCCCAGCACCACCCAAAAAGGGGGAGGGGCTGGGAATGTGGCTCAGTCAGTAAAGTACCCCTAGGTTCAATCCCCAGTAGCTGCTCCCCCCCCACAAAAAAAGTCCAAAGGAGAGTCCAGCAGATGGCTAAGCTGCTTCACAGCACAGGTATGTGACAAAGACTTCCTCCCTTCCCCCAGCCCCAGGGGAGAGCCCTGTGGATCCACACAGGAGGGCCCTGAACAGATAACCAATGAGCATCTGATTTTGATTTGCAGGCACACAGTAGGTATCAAATGGCAAATGGGGGTCAGTCTGCATTCCTAGGGCGCCCTTTGCCCTTCTCCTGCCCTAACTCTTCCCTATTTCAACAGGAAAAGGGTGGGCTGGGGCTGAGCAGGCAGATACCAGGTGGGCTCTGCGTTTGCAGCAGCTGGGCTGTTGGGAGGAGCAGGTGCTAGACGGCCCAGTTGGGGGGTGTTGAACTTGGCACTAGGGGGTGGAGATTAGCTGCTGCAGCCAGGCTACTTCTCACTTCCCTGATCACCTCCTGCAAACCCCCCATCAATGTTAATGAGCTGTGCCAGTCTCCCCTCCTCCTTTCCCCCAGCTTCAATGGAAGTACAAAGTCCACCAAAGTTTAGGTAAACTGAGGCTGAACCACAGAGTTACCTGTTCTTGCAGCATTTCACACTTCTCAGTCATCCGAAAAATCATCACGATTCTCCTTTGACTTTCATGGTGGCAGTTTTGACAACATTAATAGTGGCTATTGCCTTTTTATGAACTGGAAACCTGAGACCAGAGAAGTAAAGGGACTTGATGTAAGTCGCACAGCTGTGCAGGCCAGGCAAGGGCGTGGAAATACAACCCAGATCCCTGGCCTACAGCACGCCTGCCACCTCCCCACTTGGGGCACACCACTGGCTCTCCCATGGGGGTAAAGGAGCAGACCGAACCTGAAAGCCAGGCCTCTAAGTACCAAATGGAAAGGGAGATGGAGCCAAAGAGATCTCACCCAGGAAGCAGGCTACCCTGCCTGCCCCAGAGCCCCCTAGCACCAGCCTCTGACTGAGCCCCAAAGCAGATCCTGACTGCTGGCATCTGTTATGCAGACCTGGCTGAGGGCTGGCCAGTGATAGCAGACCCTGTCCCCACCCACAGGAACCTGGAGCTCAGGCTTAGAGGCCTTGAACAGATTCCACTGTCCCCTGGGTGGATGAGCCCTGAGGGCACAAAGTAGAATCCCCCTCCCCCTACCAGCTGACCCCACCACCACGCAACGCCAAGACCTGAGCCCTATGAATCCATGCCCTCTTGCCTGCAACTCCACCTCACCCCTGGGATTGAGGTTAGCTGGAGATGCCCTCTAACACCCTACCTGGTGGGTTGTAGGCATGAAGTCAGTTCCCTAAGGGATCAAAAGTCAGAGGGAAGTGAGACTAAGGGAGGTTCCCTGGAAGAGGCAGAGACCAAGACAGGCCTGGAGTTTGGGAAGAATGGAAAAGAAGAATATGGACAAGAAGCTCAGCAGGGGGTGAGAGGCAGGCAGGCCGGGCTGGGGTGTGGTCAGAACAGCAGGCACTTTGCTAGGCATTTGAGCATCTGGCCTTCTGTCACACCATGCCACCTGCCAGCTGTGAGACACAAGGTGAGTCATCTACCCACTCTGAGGCTTATCTGTGGAATGATCAGTTGAACCAGGCGATGAAGCTCTAAGATCTAAGATCGCTTCCAGTTTTGATGTCATTTGAGTCTGATTCTAAAGCCCTGGACTCCCCTGGTTACTTGAGCCCCTACCCTCCTTAAACCAGTTCAGGCAACTTACTCCTGGGCCTCCTCCTTGGGGCTTATGCCTGGGGAGGGCGGAGCTGGACAGCCCCCTGCTGGAGCTGGACAGAGCTCTGGAGGGGGCTGCTTGGCTTGTTTGTGTGTGGCCAGGGTGGCAGACCACTTTGTGGATTGCTGGAGCTTAGGAAGGTGACTGGAACCTGGAGGTGAGAGTTTCACCCTAACAGTCAGCTCTTTAGGTAAATAAACCCACATCTGGCATTTCCCCTTTCCCTTCTCAGGGCACCAAGAACTCCAGGGAGTCAGAGCTGAGACCTGGGCTTTTCTCAGAGACCCCCCCAGCACTCCTCACTTCCACTGTCACCGTCATTCGCCTTTCTGTTGGGAGGAGACAGCCTAGAGCTCCCTGGTCATCAGCTTTCAGGACCTCCCTGCCATCTTAAAACCCAGGAAGGCTTCTGAGCCCCTACATGGAAGCCCAGTGGTGGGGTTGGGGCCCTGGAGGGCATGGCCACAATTGGAGAGGAAAGATTGTGGACTCACTCCATCCACTAGATGGCTCGTTCTGAGCAACGTGCCTCAGTTTTCTCATCTGCAAATGTGGTGAAAGTTGGCCCAGCACAGAGCGCTGTGAGCCTGGAGGTCAGCCCAGGCAGCTGCTAGGGACCACAAGGTCAGGGTGGGGGCCTGAGTGGCTGGGGATGGTAAATGGGGCTGGTTTTTGGGCCAAGAGCAAAGTTCAGAATGTTTTAATAGATTTTGAAGTCTGCTAAATGCTGTTCTCTCATTTGGTCCCCCAACACCCTGAGGCACTGTTATTCCCATTTCTCAGAGAAGACTGCAGAGGCCTCAAGGAAAAATGGCTCATGTCAATGTACCCTGCTCTTCTCCATCTCAGGCCAGCTTTTGAGACTCCATTCGGGTCCTTCCAAGACCCCCAGCTGTACCTTCCTCTCCACCTCCAGCCCAACCCATTGCACCCAGTATTTGCTAGGGTTGGATGGCCTTAACTCCTCCTTCCCAGTGGCAAGGGGTGACGAGAGGCAGCGCCAGCAGCCGCTCAAGCCAAGCCCACCCCTGCCCCCTGGAGGGAGGCTCCTCCTTTTAAGGCTGCTTCTGGGAATTCCCACCCTGAGCCAGAACCCGCGCGACCCCAGTCCCAGCTCAGTACCTGCAGCTCACCCTTGGGGAGATGGGGTACCAAAGCTGAGGGCGCGAGCAACTGACCCTGAGAGGGAAGGCGCCCTCCCTCTCCCTGCCTGCCACACACCCTGCACCGCATGGAGTAAGGCAGGTCCGTGAGGGTCCGGAATAAAGCAGGAGACTGCAGGGGCCAGCCTCCCGATCGAGAAGGCTCCCGCAGCTACATCCCTGCGCCTGGGTAGCCCAGCCCTGGGCTGGCAGCCCCGAGGGCGCGAGCTCAGGAGCCCCCACCAGCCTGGGCTGTGCAGCCTCACTGGCGGGGAAGGTGGACACCCCACACCTCAGTCTCCCAATTACGCCCTCCTCCCCTCATCCCCTCCTCCCCTCCTCCCCTCCTCCCCCTTCTCTCTCTTCTTCCCCCTGAAAACCTGTGGCTCCGAGAGACCTTGACTTCTCTGGGACTACCCCTGGGGCCTGCCCACATCTGCTCTTGAGTTTGGGGGCAGGGGGGCAACCGCCCCAAGAAGTGTCTCCAGCGATGGGAGCCGCCCGCCTGCTGCCCAACCTCACTCTGTAAGTGCGCTGCCGCCACTGGACTCCCATGGCCATTTCCAGCCCCGGGGCACACCTAGCTCCCCTGGACTCCCATTTGGGTGGGCTAGGTCAGGTGGAGCAGGGTGGGGTGGGTGGAGCAGGGCAGGGATGGGGGCCGAGGAGGGGCCTGGGTGCACCCCTGGGCTTGCCACTGGCACCTACACCTAGGTCTGCCTTGTCCCCCTCACAGGTGCTTGCAGCTATTGATTCTCTGCTGTCAAACGCAGGTAGGCGCCCCCACTCCCCAGCTTTCTCACTGCACCTAAGAGAAGGGGAAGGAGGTCTCTGAGCTTCTGCCACAGGCAGGCTCTGGCCTCTCCCACATCTAGAAGGTGCTGAGGTTTGGGGGATCAGCTTTTGGGGGATGATTGGGAAAGGGGCTAGGAAAGCCTTGGGAGTTGAGGGAGGTTTTAACCTGAGGCTTCCCCCTGATGACCCTCACTGCTCGCCTGAGTCTCTGCCTCTCTCTCCAACCCTCTGCACTGGGCTCCCCCAAAGGCTAAGTGCACAAGCTCTCCAGACTCAAGGGATGGAGTCCAGGAACAGCTGAGGGGAGGGGGTAGTCATGGCGCAGGTGAGGCTTGAGCCCGCAAGTACCTGAAAGGACAGGTTTTGATACAAATCCACTTGTATGGTCCCCTCACCTCCCCACTCCCACCTGCACAGACGTCCAGGAGGGCAAGGGTCCCGTGGGCACAGTGGGATGCTCAGCCAGGGTGAGGCGACTCCCTACCTATAGGGCAATGAGGTCAAGCCCAAAGAGATTTGTTTGGGATGGAATTCAGGGTTTGCCTCTTCACACTCCCCCCACCCCAAGTCTGCCCCCTGCCCCCCACGCACACCTCCCACCCCCAAGCCTCAGCCCCCTGCGCGAGGCTCGTCCTTGTTTTGTGATCCTCCATAAAAGTGCAGCTATTAAAATGCACTGGTCCAGAACCGCTCTGGGGAGAGACCGCCTGGCTTTCCCAGGCCAGAGGCCGGCTTCTCTTCCTATCCAGTGGGGACTTTTTTTGAAGGTAAATGCCTTTTCTCTGGGAAGGGACTGGGCTGCCTTTGAAGCAGTGGGGGGGGGGGTGGGAGAGAGACAACGCCCCCCCTTTTCCTCCCCCCTTTTGCTGTAGCCCCGTTCCAGGCCTTTTGCTTCACACATCCAGGGAGAGCAAGAAGAAAGCCCCCAGCCTGGCTGGGAGGGGGCTAGGGGTGGCCCAACCTGTTCTGGAAGGGGAATTAGCACAATGGTGCGGCTGGCCGGGCGTTTATGGCCTGGCTGAGGCCCCATTCAGGATGCGGGGAAGGTGGCAAGGCTGTCCTTTCCCCCTTGAAGTGCCCCCTCACCCCCCTGCAAAGGGGGGCAGCAGGCTGAACCACAGCCATGCTTGAGGGGCCGGCTGACAAGCAGCTGTCTGCGGCTGTGGAAGGGGAGGTCCCCCCGCAGCGGGAACATGAAAGGGACAGGCAAGGTCCCGCGGGGAGAGGGACTTGTGGGCTGTGGGCTGTGGGGGGGCGTGGGCTGCTTTTGTGAAAGGCTTGAAGGGGAATGGGGAGAGGAGGGGGCTTTGGGGGGCCCTCTCTGCCCCTGACCTGGAACAGACTGCCAGGAGGAGGCTGCCCGCCAAGAGGGGCGGACAGCCTGAACCTGGGCCAGGAGGCTCAGGCTGGGACAGTCAGGGACCCCACCCCTGGCAGGGAAGCCAGGAAGAGGCAGGATGGCAGATTCCCCACCTCAAATTCTCACCTCAGGTTTTCCCAGGATGGGGTTCAGGGTAGTTCCCAAAATGGTTACTCTCCTGGAGTAGCCTTGGGGAGCCTGGCATTGACAATGGGCAGTGACACATCAGAAGGATTAACCCAGAGCAGGTTAAACCTTTGGCCTCAGAGTTGCTCCTTCATCTCTCCCTCCTTAGAGGTGATATTTCCCACCCCTCTCCCTAGGCGACAGTGGCCCCTAACAGATGCCTAGTTGTCTAGCTCTATCCACATGGTTGGGATCAGGTCTGGTATAAAGATGGAATTAGGGCCAGGCTCAGTGGCACACACCTGTGATCCCAGCTACACAAGGCACTGAGACAGGAGAGAGGAAGATCACAAGTTCAGGGCCAGCCTGGGCAACTTAACAAGATCCTGCTTCAAAATAAAATTAAGGAAGGGCAGGCTCAGGGTCCAGCTCAGAGGTAGACCACTTCTGGGTTCAATTCTCAGCATAAAAAAAAAATTAGGAATTCTGGGCAGGGCAAGTCTATCCCCACAAAGGCCATTAAATGGAGAAACATGTGAGGTGCATTTGCATGCTAGAGCTGAGGCCATCTCCAGTGGATAGGAACTGTCCTCCTGGCAGGCACCTAACAGGAGACAAAAGAAGTGATCTGTTTCTCCCCGGCTCAGCGTTACAGATGGGTGAGGGAAGCCCAGAGTGGAGATGGTGGGATAGTGGGTCCAGCTTCCTAACAGTGCTTGGGTGGAAGTGGCTCCTCTCCTGGCCCTGGGAAGGAGAGCAGGCTGGTGAGTGGCAACACCTTCCACCTGCCTAGGGAGCCTCAGTTACACTGTGGCACCAGAGGTCACATTGTGGCACCAGCAGGCTGGCATCCTGTGAAAGTGACCATCAGATCCTACTGATAGCACCTCCCGTGAGTGAGGTACCTCAACCCACGGAGCCCACAGAGGAGTGAGCAATGCAGGAAGGGGGGCCAACTGCCCTTGGGGCCCAGTGTACCTGGAAGAGGCAGGGGAGCAGGACCTGTAGAGGCAGCTTACAGGGCTGACAGGGGCCCTACGGCACTCTAAAGAGACCCCCGAAGTATTCTCCAGTGACCCTACCTCAAAGCATCTAATAAACCATCTGCTCTGTGTGCATGTGCTGGGGCCAGGATCTTTCAAGGTGTGTGGGGAGGATAAAGGAGAAATCTGATAGTCCCAGCTAATGGATCTAAGACCCCAGAGGTAGGGAAAGGGGGTCTGTGTGCCCCTGTGCACCTCCTCCACAGAAGATGGGGAAGGAACATCATAACCTTGAAGGTCCTTTCCAGCTTTCCAAGTCATGACTTCAAGTCTGTTCTTTCCCTGTGTCCCCCAAGCCTGGGCAGACACAAAGCTCCTGCCTCAAGCTGGCCACAGGCAGTAGGTCACGACTGTCTCACCCAGCAGCCTGAAGGTCACGGCCATATGCCAACTTCTCCTTGCACCTTCCACTCTGCAGGACACATGGCCTGCCCCCGCTGCACTCACCTAAACACCCCTCTTCCCCCATGGACCAGTGGTGGTGTCATCCAAAGCAAATTGACACTATTTTTCCCTTGGTAACCGCAAAGGGGGAGAATCACCCGTCTCCTAATTTTAACCAGTACGTGAGGGACCAGGGTGCCATGACCGACCAGCTGAGCAGGCGGCAGATCCGTGAGTACCAGCTCTACAGCCGGACCAGTGGCAAGCATGTGCAGGTCACCGGACGTCGCATCTCCGCCACCGCTGAGGACGGCAACAAGTTTGGTGAGACCTGGCCCTCAGCTGCAGGCCTGGCCTCTGACCCATCCCCAGATTCTGTACCAGGGCTGAAGCCACAGTGGGAGGCCCTCCAAGGGGCTGCAGGCTTCTGGGCCTGACAGTTCTCAATCCCTCACACCTGCCTGAGTTTGGAGGTCAGATGGGTTAGGGGGTCCTTTCTGCACCCCTGATGACTCAAGCCTTTCTCTCCTCCCCCATCACAGCCAAGCTCATAGTGGAGACAGACACGTTCGGCAGCCGGGTGCGCATCAAGGGGGCGGAGAGCGAGAAGTACATCTGTATGAACAAGAGGGGCAAGCTCATTGGGAAGGTGAGGCCTGCCAGACAGGGCCTGCTGGGGTGGGCAGGCAGGGCCCAACAGCCCCTGACACCACCTGCTGAGCCCTTCCACCAGGGAAAGACAGAGACCTTAGCAGGACTATGACTTCTTATCCTCTCAGCCTCCCAGCCTCCCTGTTTCTCTATTTCAATGGCTCTCTCAGTCTTCTGAGGGGACCTCCTCACCCATAAGGATCCCTCGCTCTGAAATAAGGTACATTTCCCCAGCAGCAATCAGTAAGAGCATTAGCACCCACATGTCCCTGTATAAAGGGCTAAGGGCTGATAAGGGTTGAATGTTGGGGCACATATAAGATACAAGCCCCCGCCTCCGCAAGTTCAGAGGGTCCATGGGCTCCAGCTAGCAAGATGCACACTAAGTACTTGGCAATGAACCTCTCCCAGTGGGGTCCAGCTTGTCAGTAAAGAGGATGACATTTCCTTTGGAACTGGGCACTCCTGGCTTTCAATTCTAGCTGCTGCTCACCAAATAACCTCAGGCTTCTTGTCTGTGAAAGAGACATAGGGCATGGGGTCCATAGAGTCAAGTGGGCTGTTGTGTCTGACACTCCTTCCCTTCTTTTCTTTTTCTTGGGGGGAGGGTGTGCTGAGGATTGAACCCAGATGTAGCCTCTGAGCTACATCCCTAGCCTTTTTTTTTTTTTTTTTTGAGACAGGGTCTCACTAAGTTGCTGGGTCTGGCCTCTAACTTGTAATCCTCCTCCCTCAGCCTCCCAAGTTGCTAGGATTACAAGCGTGAGCCACCGCGCCCAGCTGCTCCTTATTTCTTTTTATCAGAGACTGTTGCCTCTCTCTCTCCACTCAGCAGCACTCCTCACCCAGATTGCATGAGAGTTCTCATGTACCAAGTGCCCCAGGGAACATTTATTACCTTGATCTTTATGTCACATGTTGGGAAACTGAGGCTCAATGGTTAAACGCCTCAACTGCCAAATAAGTTCATCTGTATCTAAATTCAGCTCTGACTCCAGGCAAAGCTTGTTCATTTTTCCCTCTGTTATCTCGCTAGAAAAGATGCCCATGTCACCAGGCAGTTCTCTCCTGGGAATAAGGAACTACAAAATAGGTCCAAAGGCAGATAAGCCCTCACAGGCTAGGTGGACAAATCCTCCTCCTCCTCCTCCCTTCTCCTGCAGCCCAGTGGGAAGAGCAAAGATTGCGTGTTCACTGAGATCGTCCTGGAGAACAACTACACGGCCTTCCAGAATGCCCGGCACGAGGGCTGGTTCATGGCCTTCACCCGGCAGGGCCGGCCCCGCCAGGCCTCCCGCAGCCGCCAGAACCAGAGAGAGGCCCACTTCATCAAGCGCCTCTATCAGGGCCAGCTGCCCTTCCCCAACCATGCTGAGAGGCAGAAGCAGTTCGAGTTTGTGGGCTCAGCCCCCACCCGCAGGACCAAGCGCACTAGGAGGCCCCAGCCCCTCACGTAGTCAGGGAGGGAGGCGGGAACAGCTGCCCCTCGGCTGCCTTCCCACCCCCTTCCCTTCCTGATCCAAAGACTGGGCTGGGATGGAGGGAGGGGAACCAGAGCCCCAAGGAGGACCCTGAGGACTGAAAGCATCAGTGCCCTCAGCTGGGAAGGGCCAGGACTGTTGCACCTGTGGGCTGGCGCCACACACTGAAATAGGTTCCTTTCTGGGCCAGGGGCAGATCCCAGGAGAGGAACTGTTGTGTCACCCTGATCTCACAGCCAGCCACCCTCCCAGCAGTGGCCTGAAGCAAGCGGGCAGTCAGAAGTGTGAGGCCTTTCAGAGGCCACCTGGGTGGAGGTGGCTGTCTTCAAATCTTGCTCCCCAAATCCCTCTCAGTCTGTCCCCAGCTCCTGAGCTCCTCCTAGCCAGAGAGTAGGAAGGGACTTTAGGTCTTGTTTATTAAAACAGAGAGGAAAAAAAGGGCTGGCCATTCCTCACTCTCCACGACCCGGGCCTGCACCCCCACCCCCAAGCCCCGGAATAAAACCATTTTCCTGCAAACGGGTCATCTGCAGTGGGGTGGACTGGAGTCAAGTTGGCTGGTGCAAGGGGCACAGAGAAGCGCCTTGCGTTGGCGGTGGGGATGGGCGGCAGGTGCAGGGACCACTGCCCGCACGTCCGGCAGGGGCGGGGGCCGTGCGGCGGGAGGCCGGCGCCCCAGGGCGTGCCCAGGCCCCGGGGACCCGGCGGCCACTCCCTCTGCGGGCTCGGATCGCACGGTGCGTCCCGTGCTACCTGTTGGGGCGAGAAAAAAAAAACCTAGGTTGGGCCGGGGGCCGGGACAGGCACCCAGCTGGGCACCGGCGAGGGGCCAGCAAGGCCCGGCAGCCCGCGGGCGCCTCCAGCCGCATCGCGGGGAGCAGGATTGCTTTCTTCCGGTGAGGAGGGCCGGGGCGGGGTAGGAGGGCTGGGACGAGCGGAAGGGGGGTGGGGGCGAGAATGTGTCCTCTTGTTCTCCCAGGTCCCCGCTGGGGGTGGGGGCGGGGGCCACACCTGAGGGTAAATCTCAATTAGAGGCGGCGGCGGCGGCGGGCTGGGTCGGGGTTGCTCCGGGAGGCGGAGGACGCCCTCCCCCACCGCGCTTCTGGGGTGGGCTTTCCCATAGGCCTCCAGGTGTGCCCGGGGCTGGAGCTCCGAGGCCATAAAAGCCGCCTCTTTACTTGGTGCGCTGGCTTTTCATCTTGTTAGGGGGCGGGGCTTCCTGGCTGCCCCCCAGGCCCCGCCGCGAACCCTCTCTTCCGCCGCTGAACCCCCGGCCTCAGTTTCCCCTCCCTCCCTCCCTCCTCTTTTCTGAGAAAAAGTTGGGGAGAAGGATTAGGCGAAGAGAAGAAAAAGGATGAAAGCCATCCCTTCTTCCCACTGCTCCCGAGAATGGCCTGAAATAAGGCGAGAGGAAGGGGAGATGGACAGGAAAGGGAGGTGGCAGCCGCAGTCCAGGTGACGGCGAGGGCTGGAGCACAGCCTGACCCCAGCCCCAGGCCATTTAGAAGGTGGGGACCGCAGCAGCCGAGAGGGAGGTCCCCAGGCCTCAGGACAGACATTCTCCTTGCAGTTTGTCATAATTGCTTTTCACCAGGTTGCTTTTTTTCTCTCCCCCTCATCACAAAGAATCTTAATCCTGGTGAAGACCGTGGGCTGTGTTGGGGGTAGTTTTCTGGGGTGTGTAGGGCGGGTGGTCTGGAGCGCAGCTGATAACTGGCGAGTTCAATGGGACTTTAAAACTGGGGCAACACCCAGCAATTACTTGAGGACAAAAGATTGGGGCCCCCCAGGTGTGGAGGACTGGACTTTGGGGAGCGAGGGAGGAGGCCGGGAAGGAGGTGTGTTGGGGAGCGGGGGCTCGTACAATCACTCTGATTTCCGCAGGAATTTGAGACATTCTTTAAGACTTTAGACAGCCTCCCCCCAGCCGGGCCTTTGGCCCACCCCCATCCCCCACCCCTTGCTGGGGTTAGAGACGGCTTCAAAGGTGGACGGGGCTCTTTGTCTTGCCTGAGCTTTCTTCTCGGCCTTTTTTGGGCCCCTCCCTGGCTCTTTTTACCCTCCCCAGCACAGACAGGCCTCTGGGGGCCGGCTCCAGAAAGCCCTCACGGTTTCCTTTCTTGCTTGTTGAGGTGAGACCTGGCAGGCAGGGACCAGGAATGGGGAAGGGCAAGAGAGGGCAGCTTCAGAGGCCTGTGCATCTCAGGTAGTGCCTTTACCCCAAGCCAGGCCTTGGCCTGGGTGTCTGATGCCTGCTTTGGCCTCTGGTCCCAGACTGGGCTCTGAACTTTCTCACCACCACACTTCCTAATGCCTCTGCCCAGGATCCAGGTGCCCTACCCCAGGCAACTCTTCACATCTGGGGAGAGTCTGCTCAGTTCATTCCTTCCTCATAAAAGATATTTTTTAAAAAGATGAACCTGCCGCCAAGCCAGGCACTTGGGCCCATGCCTGAAATCCCAGTGACTCAGGAGGCGGAGGCAGGAGGATTTGCAAGTTTGAGGCCAGCCTCACCAACTTAGCCCCTCTGAAAGAGGGTGGCGGGGCAGGGATGCCCGGTGGCAAAGCACTCTGGGTTCAATCCCCAGTACCACCTGGGAGGGAGAGGAAGCCAAAAGAGTGGATCTCTAATAATCTGGGAACTTCAGAAGGGAGTTAACATGCATGTGTTCGTGATGGGAAAGATGCCTTCTCAGGACGGAGGACCAAATCTGGCTTCAGCAAACCTGGTCGCTTCCTGTTCCTGAAGGTTCTAAGCAAGTGTGAGCCCCAGGGTGCTGATTGCTAATGGCCTATTGCTATTTGGGCCAGATGAACCCATCCAGGGGAGGAAGTAACAAGGTAGAGGGCAGGAGGAGAAGCTTGCCTCAAATCCTGCACCTGTTTAGGATTACCGAGGCGTTTGCCTAAGAATAGCCCACATATCGATCTCTCCTCTGCCCTGTCCTCCAAATGGCCAGATGAAGTGGAAAGGAGCCAGAGCAAGAAGCCAGAGGGGGAGAATCTACTTATTTTTTAGGCCATGAAAGCTGGTTTTACTTATGTCCCTGCCAGTGGCCAGTGGCATCCCATTCACCAAACTAAAAACCTTGCTTCAGTACTCAACCTCGCCCTCAGTCCCTCAGAGGCGGACCGCTTCCTAAAGTACTTCCCCCAGAGTAGCTCCTGCCTAGCTTCTCTTTCCCGACTCCTGTAGAAACAGTTCTAGGATTTCTTCTGTGTTCTCTCCTGTGTGCTATCTCTCGCCAGCCATCTCCACACCCTTAATCCCTTGCACACGACTACTTTCTCTCCCAGACTCTAGAATTCTGCTCCATTGCAAGCCTCCCTTGCATCTGTCTAAATTACTGCAATGGCTTCCTAGCAGTGCCTGCCCTATCTGCACCACTGCATAGGTGGCTCCGCCTACCCTGCCTACCACACACCAGCTCTGTGCAGGCCCATCTAGCAAACTCCTAGCACGGTTTTCAAGACTCCTGTCCAGGGCTATCCAGTCTCTCTGCCAGTCCTCTTCTGTAGCATATCCCCTTCCAGAAATGCCATTAAAACAGGAACTCTTGCCATCACAAAGTACACTGTCCCCATCCCTGTTCTGAGCACCCACTGGACTGGCAGAGCGGCACAGAATATTGCATATCAGGCATTCTGAAAGTTCCTGCTTCCAGGCACAGTGGTGCACGCCTGTAATCCCAGGGAATTGGGAGGCAGAGGCAGGAGGATCACAAATTCAAAACCAGCCTCAGCAACTTAGGCCCTAAGCAACTTAACAAGACCCTGTCTCAAAATAAAACAAAAAGTGCTGGGGATGTGGCTCAGTGGTTGAGCACCCCTGGGTTCAACCCCTAGTACCGACAAAAAAAAAAAGTTCCTGCTACCTAGCAGGCCCTTCTCCACCGTGCTCGATCACCTGGACACTAGCGGCCTCCCCTGCTCCACAAGCATTTGGCCCTCTCTCTGTCTCTACTGCCACTGGTCTTGCTGGCCAATCACTTACCTTTGCCTTTGGCACATATCATATAGCTCATCCAGCACCGTTACCTATTGTTGTGTGATGGGTCTGCTGGATAAAAGCACCCCCACATGTGCTCAGCCCAGGACAAGTCACAGGGGAAGTGTATATTGAGGAAATAATCCAATGGAGGCCCCAGAAGGAAGTCATTGCCCAGCACCCAGCTGTCCCTCAAGGTGCAACTCGGGTGAGAGGAGTCTTCAGCAGTTTCTGAAATACTTATTTCTTTCTTATAGTTCCCAAGCTCTGTGCCAATCCTTCAAGTAATTTTAAAAGATGGACAATGGAATTCTCAAGGCACTTCAAATTTAATTGAAAGGATAAACCTATTGACTTTTTTTTTTTAATGTGAGGTTTCCTTTTTTAAAAAATGTAGATGGAAGCCGGGCGCGGTGGCACAAGCCTGTAATCCCAGCACTTTGGGAGGCTGAGACAGGAGAATCCCAAGTTCAAAGCCAGCCTCAGCAATGGTGAGGTGCTAAACAACTCAGTGAGACCCGGTCTCTACATAAAACACAAAATAGGGCTGAATATGTGGCTCAGTGGTCGAATGCCCCTGAGTTCAATCCCCAGTACTAAAAACAACAACAACAACAACAAATGTAGATGGACACAATACCTTTATTTTATGTATTTTTATTTATATATTTTTATGTGGTGCTGAGGATTGAACCCAGTGCCTCAGTGCCCATCCAACGCTGAGCTACATACCCCAGCCCAAACCCATAGACTTTTGGAAATCTCTCATAATATTTTTGTTTTGGAAGGATGGAACCCAGGGTGCTTTATCACTAAGCTCCATCCCAATCCTTTTTCATTTTTTAATTTTGAGACAGGTTCTCTTTAAGTTGCTGAGGCTGGGCCTCGAACTTGCATCAGCCTCCTGAGTCACTGGAATTACAGGCATGCACCACCGTACCCAGCTTGGGACCTCTGATTTAGGGCAGGAAGTTTATTCCCATGTGTCCCGTGTGGGCAATCTCACATTCAGAGACCTGCAGCCATGCACGGTGGCACAGCCAGGGAGCACTGTGGTCCAGACTCTTGCTGGCTTCAGCACCTAGAGTGCAGTGTTCTCTAGTCCCCTGCCAGTCTAGTGGGTGCTGAGGTAGGAGAGCGTGTGGGGCTGGGGCAGTGGTACAGTGGAGAGAAGATGCACAGGGGGTGGGGGGATATGGAGAGGGAGAACAGCACTGGAAGGAAGCCTTAGAGGTAGGAAAATGGAAGGCATATTCAGGGGAAGGCGAAATAACGTTCTGGGATACTGGAGGCCCAGAGTCCAATACCCAGAGGGATAAGGATGTGGCTTCCAGCCTCTGGGGGAAAAGGTCCCTTCCTTTTCCTCTCCTGGGCCTGGATCTTTGCTGTCTCTCCTTCCTCCCTTGGTCTCCTGGTGCCCTGGCTCAACCTCTCCAGGAGTTAATATTTAGACAGAATGGGGGCACTCCTGGTGCTCCCTCCTGCAACATGTTGGTGCATGGGGTGGGGCCAGGAGGCACTGGATTGAGACAGACACGGACAGAGAAGCCTGGTGCACATGCCTGGGAGAGAGGGCAGGTGACAGGGCCAGAGTCTGCTCAGGATCTCTGACACCAGTGACCTTGCTGGGGAAGGGAGCTAAGAAAAGTGTGTGGGACCTGGGATCTCCAGCCAGAACCCCTTGCTGTGGATGAATGTGCCCAATAGGAAGACCTAAGAATCAGACTCCTGAACTTTGAAAGGTAAGGTGGTCTTACCTGGTCAAGTGGTGCTGAGGAAGCTCACTTGGGCCTGGTCTAATAGACAGTGGGTCACTGTTGCCTGTCTCTCATCCCAGCCCTGCAGTTGGGGCAGGCAAGTCACAAGGAGAGCCTCCCTTTCTCCTGGGCTCAACAACTCCCACCCAAGGCTCCTGAACCACCTCATTCCAGGCCCCGTCCACGGTTGTCCTTCCAGTTGGCCTTGGGAAGACTGGGACCCTACCAGGAGGAGGGGGCTGGAGGTAGAGCCATCCACTGCTCAAGACAGATGAGCGGAGAACTGAGGCAGAGGATGACAGGGAGAGGGTCTGCTGGCCCTGCTGACCCCCACATGTGTGCCTGTACACACACACACACACACACACACACACACACACACACACACACACACACGCCAGGATCCCTCCCAGCAGGAATGACCTTGGCAGCTGCCACTCCTCAGGTCGACAGAGGGAGCCCTAACTCTTTTCTGCCCTTGGGTCCGGAGCTGGCTGGGCCTAAGACTATTCCTGCCCAAGGTGGCTGGCCCAGGGAGGGTCATTTCCAAGGATCATGGGTCTGAGGTGTGGGGGACAGTGGAGCAGGACTTGAGGGATTAGAAGAGAACTATGGAAGGCTCTGACTTTTCTCTAGGTCGAGGGGAATGAGGGAGGGCTTGGGACTAGGAGGAGGTGAGGAGGACAGAAGTAGGGGCCGGACTGCCACCTGCCGCCCCCAGCCATTGCCCTTCCTGTCAGGGGCCACCCCTCTAGCCCCTTGGCATCGGAGCTACTGCTCCCTTGTCTCTGTGCCCCTTCCCCAGCTGCATGCTAGGCTTCCCAGGATGGGACAGTCTCCACAGCACGTCAACCCTCTTCAAGCCCGGCATGCTGTCTGGCCCTGAATTAGGGTTCTCCTGAGGCCATCCTTGGAGCCAGTCCTGGAACCTGACAGAGAGTGGGGGAGGGAGGCCTGGTGGGGCACAGTAGGAGCCCCAGCCCCAGCACTAAGAGGCTCCCTGCAGCCCCCCCTCCCAAGTCCCTGAGGAAGAGGCCGCAGGAGCCACAGCTTCCTCCTCCCCCCCCCCCATTGCCGCCGCTGCTGAGCCGGGCCTGGGCTGCTGGCTGGTTGTCTTGGCAACCGGAGGCGGAGAGGAGATGCGCCGAGGGATGGAGGTGTATGTCACCGCGGAGGCTGCTGTGCTCCTGCCCCACGCCCCAGGCCCCTGAAGGTACCGAGAACCCCTCCTCCTCTCCTACCCTCCTCCAAGCCCTTCCCTGACTCCCCCCAACTCTGCCCTATACCACATGCTGGCTGCCATTAGGGGGAGACTCCCTCCCTCCTGGGCTCAGCAACTCCCACCCAAGGCTCCTGAACCACCTCATTCCAGGCCCCGTCCACGGTTGTCCTTCCAGCATCAGCTCATCTGCACCTTCCCTCTAGGGACCCTTGTACCATGAGACACATCTCTGAGGAGGGGTCTGGTGGAGGGCAGGGGAGAGCAGGGGAGAAACCCAGATGGTGGAAAGGCCAGGAATCCTAAAGGGCTGAGTTGTTCTAGAGGGTTGAAGGGAGACGTTCAGGACTGGAGTGGGGCCAGGGCCTCTCCTCTCTCTCTATCAGACCCTGATTCCAGAGCAATAAGGGTGGGGCTGCAGGACAGAAAGCCCAGAGGCTGGGCAGAAGCCAGGCTGGCCATAGGAGAAGGCCTTCTGGCCCCTCCTCATTGCTGTGGTCCCCTCCTACACGTTAAAGGTATACCCCCTCCCACGTCACTCTCCTGGCCTTTTCTTCCCTGGTTGTATGGATGTTTCTCCCCCCCCAGGATTTCTCTGTACCTTCCACAGGGCCCTCCCGAGCCCATCCAGCAGCTAAATCAGGATTCTCTCTCCCCTTTCCCAGCCACTCGCTACCTGCCGCTACCTTGTCATTTGTCTGGAGCACCCTTCAGTTTAGTCTGCTCTGCGGCCTCCTAATCCAGATAGACCCCTTCCTTCCTGTTCCCTCCTGTCCTCTTTGAGTAAAAGCTCCTGGGACACACTCTCACCTCCCCTTCCAGGTCTCCCCCTGTGAGTTTCCATTCAGATACCCCAGAGCCCCCTCCCCAGTTTCTAGACTTCCTCAATAGCCGCTGGTACCATCAGCTGACCAGCTGTGGGCAGTGGTTACCAGGGCAACAGCAAGGCTGCCTAGGTAGGCAAGTCTGTGGTAGAGGCAGAGGAGAAGAGGGGAGCTGGCCAGGGAGGGTCAGGGTCACTGGCTAGGCTCATTACCCTCCTGCCCCTCCCAGGGGCACACCCCAAGGCCAATGACAGAGGCCTTAGAGTGGTGGAGGTTTTGCCAGACAGGGAAGGCAGGACTCAGCAAATTCCACACTCCAGAAAGGGGACCACCTGGCAGGAAGCTCCCTTTTCATAACGCTGCCCTGGGGAGAGTCGGGCTCCTTCATTCTCTCTCTGTGGCACCCTATTGCAGTTCCCAGGGGATACAGGTCCCTGAAGGACCAGCCTGAGTCTCTGGTACTGAGGACCTGGTTTCCTGAATTCTATTCTCTCCTCCCAGGAGAGCTCTAATCCTTGAGTGACCAATTCTGGTTCCTCTGCCTATGCCCTCACCCCAGAGGTGGGGCCCCAGAGGCCTCTGCTGCTGCTGCTGTATGATGATGGGGTGGCCGTGAATGGGGTAGGAAGGAGGCACAGGTGCCTGGAGAGCCACGTACAGTCCCCCTCAGTTATCAGTAGCGCATCCCCCCAACCCCAGCAACTTGAAGTCCCTGGCTGTTGATGAGAAGGTTTGAGGGAGTGTGAGTATGTGTGTGTGTGTGTGTGCGCGCGCACACACACACGCACACACATGCGTGGGTATCCTAGAGCTGGGGTGTGGAAAGGGGAAAAGGACAGCGCGGTGGATTCTGCTTCGTCATGATGCCGGCTAATGCTCCTCTTGTTTGAAATGGATTGAGCTGCAGCCCGGTGGAAGAGCAGCAATCCAAACACACACCCTCCGCGGCCACTATCAGCTGGAGGTGGGGAGGGTGCAGGGAGGGTGTGGGGGAGCCGAGGCCGCCCGCCAGTCATCCAGCCATCCTGCTGCCCGCCCATCAGACGCAGACTCCCCAACACCAGGGACCAAGCCAGCCGCGGTGTGGCTTGCGAAGCAGCAGGGTGGGGGCGAGGGGGCTGGGGGCGCAGAGGGGAGATCAGCGCTCAGCCACGACCTCAGCCCTCCTTTGCCAGCTCCCACCCCACCCACCCAAAGCCGGCTTTCTTCCTGTTATTTGTGCTCCGGGAAAGCACGGCTGGTTTCCTGGAAGAGACATCTCTTACCTAGGCTCCTGAGAAAACGCAGCAGCAGCCTGGGAACCAGGGCCTTCGCCTCTCGGGGCGTAGAGCGTCTGGGCCACAGTCTGGGAAGAGGTAGGTGGCAGGGTCTCCTCCTCTCTCCCCTTTTGTGGACACTTTGGGCTGCAGCGCCTGCCTGGAGTGGGGCTTTGGGTGGTAGTAGGGATGTGCCAGCTCTGGTACCTTGCTCAGTGGGAGATGGACTTTGGTGACCAGACCCTATGTTAGTTTGATTAGTTTGATCTAATCTGGGGAAGAGGGCTTGGGGCTTTCCATGCACAAGGAGTCCAGGCTGCCAGTCCAGTATCCCCTTCCCTGGTCCTGCCTACCTAGTTTCACTGACCAGAAATCCTAGGGGTGGGATTGTGGGGGCACAGGTTGGGCAAGGAAGCTGTTGTTCCCTCTTTGCTGAATAATGGAAGAAGAATCCACAGCCAGATGCCCACCCATCCGGTGCCCTCCAGGTGGGAGCGGTCCACTTAGGGTCCCCTGTGCTGTTGATTTGGAGTCTGCTCCTGAGCCCCTCCTAACTCTGGCTGGCCAAGCTGGGTGGGGACCAGTGAAGAATGAGGCTAGTGGCAGGGTGTGGCTGTAGGCCCTGCCTCTGCTCTCCTGGTAGTGGGTACTGGCTGAAATTGTGCCTGAAGAGGCTGGGTGATGAGCAGACACACAGGCCCCTCCAGGGTCCTGGGGTCACTGTCTCAGCTCTCGAGGTCTCTGGGCCTGGCAGTGTGAGCTTCCTTTCTTGGGCAGGCGCACCTGGTGGTTCCCTCCCAGGAGACTGGTTGCCAGGTTGTGAGAGTCAGGGGATGGGGCCAGTCCAGAAGGCAGGCTGTGCAGCTGTGGGAATGGGAGACAGGGGGAGGCCTCCAGGCACTGGGTCAGTGGGTCCTGCGAGTGTTGTTGCTGGTACACGTGCACAGCTCAGGGATGGTGGCAGCATGTGGCGTGGGGGGCTGAGGGTAGAGAACAGTTGCCAAGGGGAGGATCGGTGGGTGGGTTCAAGTGGGTGTCCTCAGCACCATGTGTCGCTGTGTGGGGGCCTTGCTGGGAGAGTGGGGGCGTGATCTGGCAAGCAGAGCTGTGGAGTCCCCCACGTGCACCTGTGTGCACATGTTCTGTCTGTAACCGTGCGTTAGTGCAGGGCTGGCTCTTCTGCCCCTTTGCACTTGTGAGTCACCCTGGGCCACGGTGTCCTCTGGTGGTGGGACATCTGCAGGACTATTCTTTCAGAGCTCATGAGCAAAGAGAGAATAGGGGTGTTCCCAGAATTTCAAAACCTGAATTTACTGTGAAAGAGCAGATCATCTCCTTCCTGTGAGTTTTACAGCAGGACCAGAAATAAGCAGAGGCTGGAGCAGGAGCAGGTTGGGACCAAGCAAGCTCAGGGGGCTGGGGGGACTAGAAAGGAGGACCTCATCAAAGGGAGGTGTAGAGAGATGATCTTCAAAACCAGGGAAGAGAAAGGCCCAAGGAAAAAATGGAAGTGTAGATACACATTTATAGGGGTCAGAGGGAAAGGGGGCCAGAGGCTCAATCCTGTGGTCGTCAAGAGTGGTAGGGCAGCCGGGCGCGGTGGCTCAAGCCTATAATCCCAGCACTTAGGGAGGCTGAGACAGGAGAATCGTGAGTTCAAAGCCAGCCTCAGCAAGGGCGAGGCGTTAAGCCATTCAGTGAGACCCTGTCTCTACATAAAACACAAAATAGGGCTGGGGATGTGGCTCAGTGGTCGAGTGCCCCTGAGTTCAATCTCCAGTACCAAAAAAAAAAAAAAAAGAGTGGTAGGGCAGAGACTAGAGCAGGTGGTCTCTGAGCTCACCACTGCCCCTGCTTATCCTGTTCAGAGTGAAAGAGTGTCATACGGTGTTGTCATTCCATAGACTCTAGTCCTAGCAGGTAGAGCAAGGATTTTAAAAATTGCCTAGAGGAGAGAGAGAAAATGAGAGAAGAAGAGGGAGTGCCCAGGTTTTGCCATCCTTAGAAAGGTTCCAGGTTCAGGCCTGGACTCAGTAAGGGACACCCTGGTGAGCCATTGGCCTGGAGCAGGCCTAAGCCCTGCCTTGTCCTGTGTCCTGCCCCACCCTCCAGCACATACACATATTGCCACTGGAGTGTTCCTGGTCCCTGCCCTGTGGTCTGCTCTGCTGGCCCTTGCCCTTCTCCTCCCCACCCTGGGATGCTGTTTTGGGAACTGGTGACCTAGCTGGATCCTGCCTTTATTTCTGGCATTGAGTTGTTGCCACAGCAACTGTGGAGGTGGGGCCCAAAGGGGGAGAGAGAGAGGGTGAAAGGGAAAGAGAGAAGAGGGGAGAAAAGATGAAGAAAGAAAATAAAAAGGGAAGGAGAGGAAGGAGGACAGGAGAAAGAAAGGGGAGGGGGCAAGGCCATCACACTGAATGACACAGAGATAGAGGGCAGAGTGGGGCCAGCCTGACCTCAGCCCACTTGGACACCTCATTTCCTAATTTCTCTACTGTCTGTGACACCTCCAGCCTGGCTTGATCCTACCTGGTTGCACAGAGCTGGGTCCCCCAGACTCCCAGCTCCTGTTCTACAGGTGAGATTGGTGGACCAAGTTCCAAATTCAGATTAAAGTGTCTTTTGGGGTGAGGGGTCATTGAAAAAGCACTCACTAGCTTTGGCTCAAGTCAGCCTCAGTAGGAATTCCACCTGGGGTGGCATTTGGCCAGCCACCCTCTCAGCCTCACCTCAAGTAAGCAAAATGCTGATTTGTGTGAAGTTCACTGGGGACACGTGAAAAGTCCCTAGCACGTGAAAGTCCCTAGCACTGGCGCTGGGTGCTGGCACAGGCAGGTAGTGGCTGGCAGACGATGAGAGCGAAGGTTGGACCAGAGACTCTGAGGCCTAAGGCTGCAGTTCTGCCTGGTGTTGGGGCCTAGGGGGTTGCGGGATGCCTTCTTTTCTCCAACTCTAGGGCGCCACAGTCTGGATTCACCCCTACCTGGAACAAAAGCCTTGGAGATGGGTGGGCACAAACTTAGAGGTCCCCGGGGCGGGTGGGTCTTATCACCTACTTCCCAGGGAGATGCCTGGCTCTGGTTGGAGATGAGAGGGTGGGTGGTGTGAGGTGCGGCTGGGCTGGTGGCTCAGATAAGGCGGGGACACACAGCTGGGGGAGGGTGGGGCTGAGATGAGAGGAAGAGAAGCCTGCTGGCAGCCTCTCAGAGCCAGGGAGGCTGAGAAGTCCTTTCCGCCACCTGGGCTTGCCTGCCGCCAGGCTTTCCCCTCCCCCCTCCCCCTTCCTGCTGCAACCTGCCCTTTTGGTCTCTGTCCTTGGAGGTCGCTGGGATCTCTGGAATGCAGAGACCTAGGCCAAGAGTGTGCATGGATGGGAGAGGGACCCCGCTTGGAGGAGGGGCAGGGAGGAATAAGCTTTGGGGAAGGGGCTACGCGTGGGTGGAGTCAGCAGGTGCTGCCTGGTGATTCCAGAGGAGCCAGAAAAGGCTGAAGTGCGCGTGCATGCGCGCGCGTGCGCGCTCGCTCTCCCCTCCCCCCCCCCCCGCCCCCCAAGCCCAAACATTTTCCCTGCTTGCCTTCTGGCAACCTAAAATTTCAGCAATAAGAACTTTATGCCTTAAGGCTCAGCCCCAATTAAAAACCAAATGCTCCCAGAGGGATATGATTGTATTTCTGCCTTTGGGACCTCCAGGGAAGTAATGGATCAGCTCATTCTCTGACCCAGGGCAGGCACTGGGACTAGATGTGGAACCCTGAAAGAGCCAGGGGCCCCCCATGCTGTGGGGCAAGACCTGCAGGGGGGCCTGCTGTGGATAAGGAGGGGCTGAGGGGTAAGGAATAGAGAGGTTGTGACTAATGTCACAGTTTTGCATGGGGTGGTATTATTATGACGCTGGGGCCTTCTGAGAAACTGAGGCAGTGTGAAGACCCCCCCCCTTCAAACCCCGATTCTGTGACCAAGTCAGAAAGATTTCAGACATGTTGCTGAGAATAACAGGAATGAGTTTATTGAAGGGGCAGGAAAAGGGAAAGAGGACACTCTCAAGGGAGAGAGTGGGTCCTCTCAGAGAAGAGAGGGACAGTGTGCCTCTCCTTCACTCCAGTTTCACTGGGGATCCCAGAGAAGTTTCCAGAGTCCCACCCAGGTTCACCTCTTTTTTTATTTTTAAATTAGTTGTGCTATATCTTTCTTTCTTTTTTTCTTTCTTTCTTTCTTTCTTTATTATTTTGGTACTGGATATTGAAGCCAAGGGTGCTTAACCACTGAGCCATATCCCAGGCCTTTTTTATATTTTATTTAGAGACAGGGTCTCACCGAGTTGCTTAAGGCCTCACTAAATTGCTGAGGCTGGCTTTGAACTCGCAATCCTTCTGCCTCTGCCTCCTGAGCCACTGGGATTACAGGTGTGCGCCACCACACCTGGCTTCTTTTTTTCTTTTCTTTTCTTTTTAAAGTATTTTCAGTTGTAGATGGACACAATACCTTTATTTTATTTATTTTTATGTGGTGCTGAGGATCTAACCCAGTGCCTCACACATGCTAGGCAAGTGCTCTACCACTGAGCTACAACCCCAGACCCTTAACCATACATTCTCACAGATTTCATGGTTAGGAGGAATTATCCTTATCTCCCAAAGTTTCAGGATCTGGTCACAAAAGTCTCCTTCAGCGTAACTTGGGTTCCTCTTATCAGTATTATTTGAGGCCTGCATTTCTCCTGCAGAGAACAGGTAGTTTGCTGAGGAATGTGACATATCCTGTCCACTGAGGCCAGGTAGGGTGGCAGGTAAATTGCTTCTTTGAAAAGAAAGCATGTGGGAGTCAGCACAGTGGGTCCATTTCATAGATTTATTCTCTTAACTTTGTGTTCCCACCATTCACATCTGTCTGCCCCCTAACAATATTATGGTTGATGGGATTAAATTTCACGTAGTAATGTGTCCTTAACCAACTATTTAACTTGTTTAAATCTCAATTTCTTTATCCACAAATCTGAGATGATAATAATAATCACCTGGCAGGATTGGATGTCAGGATTAAGTGGAAGAAACAGTGTACAATGCCAGCACAGTGCCAGCCATAAAGATGATGTTCCATAAACACCAACTAGATTATTACCATTATCATTATTATCATGGTGTTGGTGGTACTGGGGATCAAACCCAGGGCCTCATACATGCTAGGCAGGTGCTCTACCACTGAGCTATATCCCCAGCCCTTTTTTATTTTGGAAACAGGATCTTGCTAAGTTGTCCAGGCTGACCTCTAACTTGGGATCCTCCTGCCTCAGCCTCCTGAGGAGCTGGGCAAGCCTGCGCCATCGTGTGTGGCACACACTAACTATTAAATCTAACTCTGAGGATCAGTATCTGGAATCATGTTCCGACAGGCTGTGCCCATGGCTTGGTGTTTGTACACACATAAGTGCAGGTCTTAGCATCTGACCACGTGTGTGCTGAGCCAGGACTCACCCCAGACCCCTCCTCTTCCTCCTCTCCTGGGCAGTCACCACTTGATGCCACTTTGATTGATAGCCACTGTTCCCAGCAAATAGTGTTTAGCAAATAGCACCAAGGCCACCTCCAGGCCTAGCTGGAGGCTCCAGAACACTCTCAAGCCACCTGTTCTACCTGGCCCTTGCTGTGCTCAGCTCTACCTGCTCTTCAGAGAGACGCCTCCAAACTGTACTCACTGCCCTAGGCTACCTGTAAGATCAGCACGTAACCTCTCTCACTCTCACTGGGACAATGCGAGTCTCCTCAATGCCTCCCTCTAAACGTCCCTATGCCCCTGTTACCCAACTCCTTGCCCTTTCCTCTCCTTTGACAGAAGCACATGTTCTCTTCCAAAGCCAGTCCTCCACTTGGGAACAGAACCCTCCCCTTTCTCTCTGCTGGCGCCTTGCTCCACCAAGTGTCCCCTCTCTGCTGCCGCCTCAGTCCTTCCTCTGCTTGCTTCCTACTTCGCTGCCTCCCGTCATGCTCAACTCTCCTTCGCTTAAACACTTGCAACTTGCCTCTTCCAAAAGCACCTTCCTGTCCTGCCAGGCACTACTTGGAAGTGTCACTGCCCCTTTGCGTATAGCCTGGCCAGGCCTTGCCTCTCTGTCATCCCAAACCAGGAGCCCATCAGGGCCTTGACATGGAACTGGAGGGAAACCACTTCTGGCACCTCTCCCTACCCTCCCTCCCCATGGCAACAGCCTCTGGCTCCCCTGGCACTCTGTTTCTGAGCCCCTCCACCCCTCCCGTCCTCTGTCTCAATGTGAAGTACACACTCAGTGGTCTCAGGTCTTTTTTTTTTTTTTTTTTTTGGTACCAGGGATTGAACTCAGGGGTACTTGACCATTGAGCCACATCCCCAGCCCTATTTTGTGTTTTATGTAGAGACAGGGTCTCACTGAGCTGCTTAGCACCTCGCCATTGCTGAGGCTGGCTTTGAACTCGCGATCCTTCTGTGTCAGCCTCCCAAAGTGCTGAGATGACAGGCTTGAGCCATGGCGCCTGGCTGGTCTCAGGTCTTTTGCTGAAGATGCAGAGGATCACTATATACACTCCCTGCCCCAGGAGCTGGCCACCTACTTTCCCATCCCCCTTTCTGATTGTGCCCTCCCCGGCTATTTCGTTCTTCCAGTCCCAAAGTGTTTCTTAGGATGCTGTTTTGACCTCCTTTCTTTCAGTCTCTGTGTTCAGACTACCACCCTGAGGCGAATACCTCCCAAACCATGGTTCCAGCCCAGCCCCTCCCCCAGCTGCTTTCCTCCTGGACTTTCTCACCTACCTGCCTGCTGCTCCCCTGCAACCTTACCTGTTGTAGGTGGACCCCTCCTGTCCCCTCCTCCTTCCAGTCCCCTCCCCTGGGGATCCAGTCTTGCTTTGCACCAGCTGCCTCTAGGTTTCCCCATTTGCCTGTTTCCCATCCTCAGTCCCCTGCCCAAATCTAGATATTCACAATCCTCTGCTTAAATACTGTCACAGCTTCCTGGCTAGTGCCCCTGGACTGCCTTTGACTGTCCAATCCAGCCCCAGGGCTGCAGCTAGAGTCATTTCCCCCAAACACTGTATGGATCCTGTGATTTCTTTGATTAAAAAAACAAAAAACTAAGTTTTTACTTCGCTGATCCCTCTTTCCCACAGAATATAATCTAACTCCAGTGTGGGACCCTCCTCCTGTCCCAAAAGTATCTCAAGCTCTCGAGCTCTACCATCCAGCCATATCAGCTGTCCCCCAGACAGACCCAGTGTGTAGCTCTGTTCCACCTTTGCTCATGTCACTTTCTCTCTCAAAATTCCTTTTTCTTTTTTTGCATGACCTCAAACTTGACCTCCTCCTCTAAGGAACCTTATTTCCCCTGCTAACACCCCAGCAGGAGTAATCTCTCTTCCTAACTTCTCCTAGCCTATGCAGTCTTCCTGCACATGTGATTCTCTTTCTTGCATGGGAGCTATCTGCAGGCATGCCTTCTTTGTGGAAGGGCAGATTCCTCGCTTTGACTCATCTTCCTGTTCTCCTTGAGGCTCATCACAGAGCATCATGCTGTGCTAGCTGCAGAATAGGTTCTCGGAAAGGATTTGTTGAGTGGATGGATAAAACAATACATGCCTGAGTGGGTGGGCGGGGGATGGATAAGCATTTGCTTCTAGGGCTGAGCCAAGTATATCGCTAGTGTGACAATAGCTATTCGCAATAGTAAAAATCAGAGCAGAGTGAGAAGAATGTACAGCTCTTCTAATACGTACGAGAATGGATTTTGTTGCTTATACGTAGTTAAAAGCATCTCACAGTGAGCGCTAAGAAGACAAGGAGAGCGTGACGCTCTGGAATGAAGCCTTTTTTCTGTCTTCTCTTTTTTATCTTTGGTATTTGGAGTTAGTCTCACTAAATTGGTGAGACTGGTCTCGAACTTGAAATCCTCCTGCTTCAAACTTCCAAGGTGCTGGGATTAAAGCATGTGCCACCTGGCTGATGGGAGTCTTTCCTTGAGAACCAGATGCCTAGTGTGCGTCAGGTGGCCCGAGGCTTGTCTTGGAGATGCCTTGGTTCTAGAATTCCAAAAAGACTTGAGAAATTGAGCAGATTCTAGTCTGTGGCCCCCCGTGGTGCACAGGATAGACACCACGAATTAGGTCATACTGAGGACACTCATTTTTAGCTTCTTGACCCTGGACAAGGGTCAAGCCTCAGGTTCCTCATCTGTGGAATGGGTCTACCCTATAGGATTGTCATGGAGATGAAACAGCTCTTGTTCAATTCTCTTCTGCTCTCCTCCCTGCACTGGGCCCCTTAACATGCAGGGATTTGTTGCCCTCCAGAGTTAGCAGTCAGGCAATGTGTGATCAACTGCTTAGCTACGTGGTTCTTTTTTGGGGGGCGGGAGATTGAACTCAGGGGCACTCAACCACTGAGCCACATCCCCAGCCCTAGTTTGTGTTTTATGTAGAGACAGCGTCTCACTGAGTTGCTTAGCACCTCGCCATTGCTGAGGCTGGCTTTGAACTCATGATTCTCCTGTCTCAGCCTCCCTAAGTACTGGGATTACAGGCTTGCTCCACTGCGCCCGGCTTGTGGTTCTTTTTTAGGTCCACTGGAATTCAGAAATGGGTTTACCAGTGAGGACTAGAAGAGTAGGGGAGGGGACTTGCAGATGAACCTGGAAGCATGGGTGGCACTGGGGAGGCAGAGATGTGGGCAGAGGTGTGCAAGAGTGTGAGCCAAAGCCTGCAAGTGAGAGTAAGGGCTGCTTGTGTGGCAGGTGGGTTTGGTGATGAGTGAGCAGCAGAATGTCCTGATACAAAGTACAGGTAAAAAGACTGGGAGCACCAATGGTGTCCCTCCATCTTTCATGACTGTTGCCAGGAATGGCTACAGAAAAGCCCCCTAAGTCATCAGTCCATGCAGAGGTAGAATTAATGAGAGCTACCCCTTTATATGGAATGTATCATATTTTATGCACTCTACTCTTGTAACTCACCTGATACAGCAACCCTGTGACTCACGGACTATTACTACCCCATTTTATAGATGAGAAATGTAAAACACAGAAAGGGTAAATAACTTGCCCAAGGTCACATAGCATCTGAGTAGCAGAGTTCCTCAAGCCCAGGCACTCTGGCTTAAGAGCAGGCCATGCTTGTAGCCACCACACTAGCCTCCTTGTTGGACTTTCTGTAGCTGACAGCTCTCACTTTGAGGCTTATTGCCAGCAGATGGATAGACAGCCCCGATGAATAGGCAGCACTGTTGTCCCTGCTACAGCCACACTGGACCTAGCTTGAGGATCCCTACATGTTAAGGGGCGCAGTGCAGGGAAGAGAGGAGAGGAGAACTGATGGAGAGTCACCCAGGAAGGAGAAAGCTTGGGCCATGGTCACTGCCCCAGACCAGACTTCATCCCTGAGAGTACTCCGGGTACAGAAGTAAGAACTTTGTGGAGAGCAGGGATACAGCTCAGGCTCCAAGGAAGTCTTACCAAGTGCCTGCGAGGAAGACTGGTTGCTGCACCAGGAACAGGGGACTGTTGGCTCCCTTGGGGGCAAGCAGCAGGGCAGGTGTGACAAGGCAGGGGATGCAAAGGCCACACGGCACTGGGAAGCCGGCTGACCCCTGCCGTCATTTCCTTTGGAGCCAGAGAACAATGGCTCAAAAACAAGTGCAGCGCGTCCGCCTGGCCGCCTCGGGTCCGCACGCGCGCCTTGTACGGGGCGAGCCCAGCGCCGGCGGAGACCCGAGCCTAACGGTCCCCTCTGGCCGCCGCCCTCCCTGTCCTTCCAGAGCCGCCTCGCGGTCAGCAGCCTGAAGAGTCGCAGCGGGATGAGGATGCGACAGCGCGGGGGAACGCCCTTGCTGCGGGAGCCGGGCCGAGCCTGACACCCCGTCCTCTCCCCGCGCGCACAGGCCTCTGCAAGTGAGCGGCGGCGTGGCGAGCTCCGTGCCGCATGGAACGGCTGCAGAAGGTGCGCGGGCCGCACCCGCCCGGGGCTGGGGGCGCAGGGGCCGGGTGGGGGCGGGCTGCCCGCGAGGGCCAGCTCGGGAGTCGATGGTGCCACCTGGTGGCCGCCCGCCGCGCAGCACGCCGGGTCCCCAGAGGCCTAGGGCAGACCCGCGCCCCCGCCCTCGCACCCACGCACATGCCCACTCGGCCGCCTTCTCGCTCTCCCCAGCAACCTCTTACCTCCCCTGGGAGCGTCAGCTCCTCCCGAGACTCCAGTGTGCCCGGCTCTCCCTCCAGCATCGTGGTGAGTACCCCTGTCAGCCACTAGCACCCGCAGGCTGGGAGGAGGGAGGACGGCACCCTGCTTCACTCAGAGGCCCCCCTGCTAGTCCTGCCGATGCCTGGCAGGTGGAGAGAAGCCAGAGAGCCAGAGAAGGTTCCCCACTGCCCCTGGCAGGGTCTAGCCTTGTTGCATTCAAAATACTAGTCAAAGGACTATTCAAAATACTAGTCAAAGGACTATCGTCGTTTTTTTAAAAAACTATCTAAATCTGTCAACTTAAAACAATGGGCTATCAACTTGAGAGAGTGGACATCTAAAATGGCTGCCCACTTTCCTGGCAACAAACTAAGCCCAGCCAGCAAGGCAGTGTCCTAGGAAGGCTTTCAGCACATCTGTTCCCTTTGCGCCATTTTTCTCCAGGCCAAGATGGATAACCAGGTGCTGGGCTACAAGGACCTGGCTGCCATCCCCAAGGACAAGGCCATCCTGGACATTGAGAGGCCTGACCTCATGATCTATGAGCCTCACTTTACCTATTCCCTCCTGGATCATGTGGAGCTGCCCAGAAGCCGGGAGGTGAGTGGGGTTAGGGACTGGCTCCCCAGCCCACTGGATGGTGATTGGAATCCCTCTGTGCCAACCTTCGGGGAAGCCAGCCTCCACCAAGGAGAAATGCACTGTGCATGGGAATCAGGCGGGAATGGGGAATCAACCTGTATGACCAACCAGCATTTGCAGAAAGCAGGCAGCCAAGCTCAAGGTTAGGGTGGGGCCACATATAGAGAGCTGGGGAAGCCACATTTGAATGGCAGCACCACAGAGTGGGGTTGTGTGGGAAAAGAGTGGGAGCAGGCGGCAAGAACCAAATGTGTAGAAAGAGCTTAAGAGCGCTGAACTTGGAGGCTGGAAGTCCTAGCTCCCGTTATGACGTTGTGGCCTCTGTTTCCCCTCCTGAAACCGAGGTGACAGGCTCTGCCTGTCTACATGACAAGGTGCCTGAGGCAATACATGGACAGGTACTTTGTCATTTGTTATTTTTTGGTTCCGGGGATTGAACTCAGGGGCACTCAACCACTGAGCCACATCCCCAGCCCTAGTTTGTGTTTTATGTAGAGACAGGGTCTCACTGAGTTGCTTAGCGCCTCACCGTTGCTGAGGCTGGCTTTGAACTCGGGATTCTCCTGTCTCCGCCTCCCAAAGTGCTGGGATTACAGGGTCACGGCTGAGCAGTGAGCTGGGGCCGGACTGTGGAGAGACTTAAATACTTGGCCAGGGAGCCCAGACTTCTTCCCTGGCTGCTTGATGGCATTGTCCCTGCCATTCCTTGTTAGGATCTGAGGACAGGGCCTTAGCTAGTGGGCAGTTGGCCCTCAAAGCACCAAGCACGTGGCTCCAAGATGGCGGCTGCTTCGTGCTTCATATGGAAAGACTCAGGACTGGGTCCTGAGAACACCAGGGAGAAGGATGGAAGGCCATCACTGGAAGTTGGCAGGGATCTCAGAGAGAAGAGAATGGGCTAGAGGAGTGTGGGATTGGGTGGAGGATGAAGTGGCCCTTTGAGATGCCAGGGATGAGGGCTGAATTCTACCCTCATGACTGACCAGCCCCTTCTCCATTCGCAGCGCTCTCTGTCGCCCAAATCCACATCCCCACCACCGTCCCCAGAGGTGAGTCTATCCCACCCTGAAACTTGCCCAGCCCTGCTCTGATGGGGCCCCCAGCTCCCCTCCCCCCAGATAGCCAGACTGAGCTGGGGATGACCGACTCAGCAGATCCCAGCCAGTTGCTGGCCAACCCTGTGCCCATCTGTCTGTCTGACCCAGGACTCGTTTAACACTCTCCCCAGGCAGATGGAGTCCTTGAATGCCCTTCCTCAGTGTTGCTCTGGGGCTGAGATGTGGGCTGCCTGTGTAGGAAGAGAGTAAAGTGGGAGAGGTGTATCTGTGGGTCCCAGGGGTCATGTGGGGGACCTGGAGGCTGCACACTTCTGTTCTGCAGGTGTGGGCAGAGAGCCGGACCCCTGGAATCATCTCTCAGGCTTCAGCCCCGAGGACCATGGGAACCCCCCGCACCAGCCTGCCCCACTTCCACCATCCTGGTAGGTTTGGTTGCCAGCCTGGCTACACCCTTTCCTTGTGACTTCTTTTCTACTTTAGGACTCCAAACCTCTTATTCTCAATCCCCTGCTCTTGGGGATATGAGCTCACCACAGACCTGGCTGCACCCCAGCATAACAGGACCCAGGCAGAGCTGCCGTGGGTGGGCCTGCCCTGTTTTCTCTCCCCAAAATCCCACAAGGGTCAGTGCCAGGACCTCCAGTTCTGTCTTGGCTCTTGGTCCTGTGCCATGTGTCCCTTTCCGTTTGTCTCCGCTCTCCAGCATCTCCCACCATCAGCCTATCTCCCTTCTCATCTGCTCTTGTTCCCTGTCACAGAGACCACCCGCCCAGACTCCAACATCTACAAGAAACCACCCATCTACAAGCAGAGAGGTGAGGTTCCCTAACTTCCCAGGGTCCCCCCTCCTGCCACATGCTGGGGGGCCGTGGCGTGTGCTGAGGGCTGGCTGGGAGGGAACAGGAGAATAAGCCTTAGTGACAGCCTGTGATATTTGCCCTGTGCTCTTTGCTGTCCAGGAGCTCACGGGTGTGAGGGGGAGAGGTGCAGGAGCTGGGGGCCACGTGGGCCAGGTGGGGCGGGCTGTGTATGTGCCAACTGTAGCCTCCGTCTGCAGAGTCAATGGGAGGCAGCCCTCAGAGCAAGCACCTCATTGAGGACATCATCGAGTCGTCCAAGTTCCCCGCAGCCCAGCCCCCTGACCCCAACCAGCCGGCCAAGATCGAGACCGACTACTGGCCATGCCCACCGTCGCTGGCCGTTGTGGGTAGGAAGAGCTGGGGGAGGGGAGGCAGGGACCCCTCCTCACTACTCCTTCTTGGCCCCTGCTGAAGGGCCCTGAACCCAGTTCTACCCCCACCCCGTGACACCCTGTGGCTTTTAGACCTACATGAGCTGTCCCCACTGAGCACCTGTCCCTGCTCCCCTGTGGCGCTGTGGTGAGCAGCCAGTTAGTGGTTCCTCCCCGTTCCCTTCATTGATCTGGTCACTCAGTAGACATTTCTGAAACTCCTGCTGTATCCCAGGCCCTGTGATAGGAGCTCTGGGAGAGAGAAATAAACGAGAGGTCTTAGTTCCAGGAATTTAAGTCATGGTCTGTTTTCTTTCGTACCAGGGGCACTTAACCAAGGAGCTACATTCTCAACCCTTTTTATGTTTTATTTAGAGATAGGGTCTTGCTAACTTGCTTAGGGCCTCACTAAGTTGCTGAGGCTGCCTTTGAACTCGCGATCCTCCTGCCTCAGCCTCCTGAGCCGTTAGGATTACAAGTGTGCACACCGCACCTGGCTCTAGGTGTCTGTTTTCTACCCAACTTCACAGGAAGGGGAGGAAATGTTATTCTTATTATTTATTTATTTATTTATTTGTCTATCTACCTATTTATTTATTTTATCTATCTATCTATCATCTATCTATCTATCTATCTATCTATCTATCTATCTATCTATCTATCTATCTATTTGTTTTGTGGTACTGGGGATTGAACCCACGGGTGCTCTACCACTGAGCTACATTTCCAGCCCTTTTAATTTATTTTTTAAATTTTTTTAAAAATATTTTTTAGTTATCAATGGATTTTTATTTTATTTATTTATATGAAGTGCTGAGAATCAAATCCAGTGCCGCACACATGCCAGGCAAGCACACCACCACTGAGCCACAACCCCAGCCCTTATTTTTATTTTTTAAAAATATTTTTTAAACCAGGCACGATAGCACAAGCCTGTAATCCCAGCACTTAGGGAGGCTGAGACAGGAGAATCACGAGTTCAAAGCCAGCCTCAGCAATGGCAAGGTGTTAAGCAACTCAGTGAGACCCTGTCTCTACATGAAACACAAAATAGGGCTGGGGATGTGGCTCAGTGGTCAAGTGCCCCTGAGTTCAATCTCCAGTACCAAAAAATATATATATATATTTTAGTTGTAGATGGACACAATACCTTTATTTTATTTATTTATTTTTATATGGTGCTAAGGATCGAACCCAGTGCCTCACACATGCCCAGCAAGCACTCTACCACTGAGCCACCACCCCAGCCCCTATTTATTTTTATTTTCAGATAGAGTCTCACTAAGTTGCTGAGGGACTGGCTAAGTTACCAAGGATGGTCTCAAACTTGTGATCCTCCTGCCTCAGCCCTCTAAGTTGCTGAGATTACAGGCATGCATCACTGTACCCAGATGTATATATTTTATAGTTATATTTTATTTTATTCTATTTTATTATTTATTTGTTTGTTTGTTTTTTGTGGTGCTGGGGGTTGACTCAGGGCCTTGTGCATGTAAGGCACACATGCTACCAACTGAGCTATATTCCCAGCCCCTCCAACTTCCTTTTTATTTTTAAAATTTATTATTATTATTTTTGGTGCTGGGAATGGAATCCAGGACTTTGTGCATGCTAAGCACATGCTCTACCACTGAGCTACGCCCCAGCCCCTGCTTAATTAAATCAATTATTTTATTAATTTATTAATTTTTATGTATTGTGATCCTGGGGATTGAACCTAAGGCCTTGTTCATATAGACAAATGCTCTGAGTCACTTCCCCAGGCCTTTTATTTTTAAAAAAGATACAGTTCTGGGGCTGGGATTGTAGCTCAGTGGTAGAGCTCTTGCCTCGCATGCATGAGGCACTGGGTTCGATCCTCAGCACCACATAAAAATAAATAAAAAAATAAAAATATTGTGTCCATCTATAACTAAAAAAAAAATTAAAAAAAAAAAAAGATACAGTTCTGGGCTTGGTGGCACATGCTATAGTCCTAGCTACTCCAGGGGCTGAGGAGGGAGGATTATTTGAGCCCATGAGTTTGAAGCCAATCTGGACAATGTGGCAAGGATCCCATCTCAACAAAAAATTTTTTTTAATTAAAAAAAATTAAATAAAAATAAAAAAGAATTTGTAGCTCATCAGGGGCCATCCCAGTGCCATGTGCAGAGCCAGCCCCTGAGATGGGCTCATGGAGCCGTAGCTGATTGGCTGTGCTACCTCTTGTCTCCTAGAGACTGAATGGAGGAAGCGGAAGGCATCTCGCAGGGGGGCCGAGGAAGAGGAGGAGGAGGAAGACGATGACTCTGGAGAGGAGATGAAGGCGCTCAGGGAGCGTCAGAAAGAGGAGCTCAGTAAGGTAGCATCTCCTGCCCCCCATGTCTTCTGGGGGACAGATTTTCTGGTCCTGTAGCTAGTCCATGCCAGAAAAGCATCCTTGTTAAACCAGTGAGAAATCCCTCTTCTTCCCAGGATTCTAAGTGCTGCTTTTGAAGGGCCAACTGGACTTTTAGTTGCTTTGGGGGAATGTTAAAGCACAGAGGAGGGTGGGCCTGCTGGCACCAGGCTCAGCAGGATAAGCAGGTCAGAGGAAGAGAAAGGAGAGCATGCCTCTGGGAAGGGGAGAGCGTTGGGAGCCATGGAAAGGCCACTGCCCGTGATACGGGCTTGTGCTTTGGCCATGGTGACATGGGACAGGGAGGTCACTGCAGCAGAGTTCAACTGAGTCTCCAAAGAACCTAATGTGGCTGTGGGTTGGATAAGAACAAGGGATTCTCTGGGCCCCGGGGCACAAACCAGCCACCTGGGAAATCCCTCCCTCCTCCTTCTGCGGTTTCCAACTCTGGGCCTTGCAGAGTGAGAAATGGGTATCTGTGTCTCAGCCCCATCTTCCTCTTTCCTTCTTCAGGTTACTTCCAACTTGGGAAAGCTGATCTTGAAAGAAGAGATGGAAAAGTCATTGCCTATCCGGAGGAAAACCCGCTCCCTGCCTGACCGGACACCCTTCCATACCTGTGAGTGCCGTGGAGGGGCTTAGAACCACCTGGCCTGACCTGGGGCTGCACTCTGTTGAGTTGTTAGACATAGAGATGCAGGACCTGGTGTGGGTTAGCAGGTTTTGTTTAATTTAACCGACACTGACTGAGGGTCTGCCATGCCTTAGGTACTGGGGATATCACAAGTGAAAAAATATCTATCGTCTCATCCTCTGGAAGCTTGTGGTCAGTGGGGGACTGACATGGAAACTGGGGTTTTGGTACATGTGGCAGGTGTTGGGTGCAGTTGGTGTTTTGCGAGGACAGTGACAGGGCCCAGGTGGCTAACCTGAGTCGTAAGTGAGCCAGACAAATGAGTCAGGAAGACAGTCATTGCAGACGTCGGGAACTGTGTGGGGGCAAAGGCAGGGCCATGAGACATCCTGGCCTGCTCAGAGAACTGTCAGGAGCTAGGATTTCAGAGCATAGAGTAGCATGTGGTAAGGCCAGAGAGTAGCAGACTGGGGCCTTGACTGCTGGGCTTTTGGTCACCCTAGGCTTGCCTGGACTTCCCTAGAGCATGGTGACTGCAGAGAGGAAAGACCTGATAACCCCGAAATGAGAGCTGCCAGGCCACACAAAGCCTAGACCAAGAAGCCACACTGCCTTACTTCTGTTGGCCAAAGCAGGTCATGAGGCAGCCTAGACACAAGGAGGGGAGGTAGGCAAGGAACTACAGGATCCTATTGCAAAAGGCAAGCAGGATGGGCATGGATGGTCTCAGTCATCCATTCAGTGATTGTCACACTCTCCAGTCATCTGAGTGTGCTAGTCAACTTTCTATCACTGTAGCAAAATACTTGAGGCAGCTAACTTTATAAAGAAAAAAGGATTGTTTAACTCATAGTTCTAGATGTTCCGGGGCTCACATCTTGCTTACAGAGTCCCGAAGTGGCACAGGGTTCACATGACAAGAGATAGGGTACAAATGTGCAACTGTATGTCTGTCTGGTGTCTTGCCCTCTTCTTATAAAACCATCAGGATTCAATCATGGGGGTTCCATCCTGATCACTCCTGTAATCCTGATCACTTTCCAAAGGTGCCACCTCTGCACACGATAGCTGCATTGAGTGTTCACCTTGTAGCACCTCACAATGAGGATTAGACTGCACCAGAGCTTTGCGAGACACACTCAGACTCTATCCAGACCATAGTACTGGGAACAGCTGCAGATCTTCATGGGTCTAGGAAGGAGTGGGGGACAGATCTGAGGAGTACCTAGGAAGTCAAATGCACCAGATGGAATCCAGTGGCCAATTGGATGTGGGGGTGGGGAGAGAGGAACTGGGGGCCTTGTCTTGGGTGCTGAGTGACAGACTCAGAACTGGGATTACAGGTGGTGTGTGCCACCACACCTGGCAGGTTTTCTGATGAACAGAGGGAGAAGCCTCTGGGACTAGGAATTGAAGGACCTATAGAGTGACATGTGGCTAGGATGTCAAGAGTGCACAGGATGAGCCGGGCGTGGTGGCTCACGCTTGTAATCCCAGCACTTTGAGAGGCTGAGACAGGAGAATCGCGAGTTCAAAGCCAGCCTCAGCAACAGCGAGGTGCTAAGCAACTCAGTGAGACCCTGTCTCTACATAAAACACAAAATAGGGCTGGGGATGGGGCTCAGTGGTCGAGTGCCCCTGAGTTCAATCCCTGGTACCAAAAAAAGAAGAAAAAAAAAGTATCAAGACCTTTGCAAAAGGATCTTGGAGGGCTGGGTTTGTGGCTCAGTGGTGGAGCATTTGCCTGGCATGTGTGGCGCACTGGGTTTGGCTCTCAACTCCGCATATAAATAAATAAATAAATAACCATCAGCAACTAAAAAATATATATTAAAAAAAAGGGTCTTGGAGTAGAGGAGAGAAACTGAGTTCAACTCCAAATGCAGTGTGAACAAGCAGGAATTTACAACCAAGGAGCATAGTATGTGTGTGTAGGGGGCCAGTTAACAGCTAGAAAATGACAAGAAGAAGCACCAGGGGTGAGGGGGATTCTATCTAAGATGACCAAACAGGATTCTTGCTGGAGACAGAACAGAGTGACGCGACATCACCAAGGGATGGTAGAGGAGGAGGAGCTTGATCAGAAATGGAGGATGAACAGATATTGGGGAAGCCAGTATTCTTGCTAACCAGACTGAGCAGATTGATAGCCCTGGATTTTTCAAGAAAATGTACCAACCATCCAGTAGTGGTGGTGCATGCCTGTAATCCCAATAGCCTGGGGGGCTGAGGTAGGAGGATCTCGAGTTCAAAGCCAGCTTCATCAATTTAGTGATGCCCTAAGCAACTCAGCAAGACCCTGTCTCTAACATAAAAATGCAAAAAAAAAAAAAAACAAAAAAAACAAGGGGGGCTGGAGATGTGGCTCAGTGATTGAGTGCCCCTGGGTTCAATTCCTGGTACCAAGAAAAGAAAGAAAGAAAATGCACCACCAGGCCTAGGAGAGGGTTCTGCAGCCTGACAAAAGTTTGGCTAAACTAAGAATATGTTTCTTTTTTTTAAATATTTTGTTCATTAAGGGGCTGTGGCTATGGCTCAGTGGCAGAGCACTTGCCTAGCATGTGTGAGGCACTGGGTTCAATCCTTAGAACTACATAAAAATAAATAAAATAAAGGCATGCTGTCCATCTACAACTACAAAACAAAATTTTTTAAAAAAATATTTTGAGCTGGGTGTGGTGGTGCATGCCTGTCATCCCAGCACTTTGGGAGGCTGAGACAGGAGAATCACGAGTTCAAAGCCAGCCTCAGCAACAGTGAGGTGCTAAGCAGCTCAGTGAGACCCTGTCTCTACATAAAACACAAAATAGGGCTGGGGATGTGGCTCAGTGGCCAAGTACTCCTGAGTTCAATCCCTGGTACCAAAAAGAAAAAAAAAATTGTTAGTTGTCAATGGACTTTATTTTATTTATTTACATGCTATGCTGAGTATTGAACCTAGTGCCTTACACATGCTAGGCAAGCACTCTACCACGGAGCCACAACCTCAGCCCCAGTTTCCCATCTTGTTCAAAAAAAGAAGAGACATTCTTCTCTCCTTTGAACAATATAGATCCATGTTCTCATTTGGTCGCCTTTGATTTACTAGGAACCAGCTGAATCATCTTTTGAGACTTGCTAGTAAAGAATATTTAATGAGGAGGAATTTCTATGCAAAAAAGAAAAACAAATTATTTCTGTAGTGGGAAACCCAACATCTGAGTCCAGAGGGAAGCCAGCTGAGATTTCTCAATGTTGGTTTGGGGACAGTGACAATTCAACAGATGTTTTGGTTTGTGGTTTGAACGTCTCTGATGATGGCATCAGATGTTCTGGTTAACTTTCTGACTGACCCACAGCCAGCAGGTTATCTCCTTTTATAATTCCCAACCACAAACCTTCTTAGTAGGAGGAGTGAAGTTTTCGTACCAGTTATCTGCCAGGAAGAATCTGGTCTCCAGGGATTTTCTTCTGCATGTATTTTAGAATTTCCAAAGTCTGCTTAATTTCAGGAATATGACCTTTTAGCTTTTTTAAGCAAGTTTGAGTTCCATAAATTTATACGTTTGGTACTGTTCATCCAGCTTCTTTAGTACTGTATCTGCAGTCTGTACCCCAGGCTATTTCATAAAGGAGTCATCTTCCACAAACATGGCCTCAGGAATCCCCTGGTGGAATCTGTTCCCTGCAGCCACTTCTCCTATGCCACCTGAGGCTAAACAAATTTAAGCAGAAATATCTGTCAAAACAACTCCTATAAAGCCTGTATATATACTGAATGTAGTATATATAGTATATAAATCGTACAGAGCCTGTGGTGGTGCATGTCTGTAATTGCATCTGGGAGGCTGAGGCAGGAGAATTCCAAGTTTGAAGTCAGCCTTGCCAATTTAGCAAGGACCTAAGCAACTTAGCTAGACCCAGTCTCAAAATAAAGACTAAAAGGGGCTGGAATGTGGCTCAATGGTTAAGTGCCCCTGGATTCTATCCCTAGTACCAAAACCAACCAAACAAACAAAAAACAACTGCTATAGAATGCCAGCTATTCCTAGTAAGCACTTTTATTTATTCATTTTTTTGTGGGGCTGGAGCTGGAAACCAAGGCCTCACTCATGCTAAGCAACTGCTCTACCACTGAACTACACCTCCAGCTAAATGAAGGAGTTTTGAGATCTGTTCAAGCTAAGGATCTTAGTTATGACATTCTTTTTTTTTTTTTTTTTTTTGGTACTGGGGATTGAACTCAGGGGTACTTGACCACTAAGCCACCTCTCCAGGCCCATTTTTGTGATTTTATTTAGAGACAGGGCTGCTTAGTGCCTCACTTTTGCTGAGGCTGGTTTTGAACTCGTGATTCTCCTGTCCCAGCCTCCCAAAGTGCTGGGATTACAGGCATGCGCCACTGCGCCCAGCATGAAGTTTTTTCTAGGAGAGGAGATTACTGAAAACAAGTTTTCTAGAATTGTTGTCCTCAGTGCTTGGTTTAGAGGTCTTATGAAATGTGCAAGTTGCAAGGGACATCCAGTGACGGAAATGTGAAGTAGTCTGGCTGCTGGTGTGACCTCCAGCTGACTGTGCCCAAATGATGATGGCGTCTGTATTATAACATCAGATGTTCAAAATTTGATTGCTGGCTGGATGTGGTGGCACATGCCTATAATTCTTGTGACCCTGGAGGCTGAGGCAGGAGGATTACAAGTTCAAAGCCAGCCTCAATAACTTAGCAAGACCTCATCTCAAAATAAACAGTAAATATGTTTGGGGTTGTAGCTCAATGGTAGAGCAACCCTGGGTTCAATCTCCACTACCACAAAATAATTTTTTGTGGGGGGATTGCTAACAGTGTTTGTTAAATTGTAATAATTATTCAATTATTTTGATTAGACTTTAGGTTTATTTGAATGTCCTAGAAGCCTGTTTCATGATGGCAAGCCTCCGCTTTGGCTCTAGATTTTCTTTAGTCTTTAGACTAAAGAAATCTAGATTTTCTATTAGTCTTTTGGTCCAGTTGTGTATTTGGTGTGCTTTTAGTTAGAGAGGAAAAGGCAACCTAGATAGATCAGAAGTCCCATACTGTGTCGCTTACTGAAGTAAGTTAATGGGTAGGAACTGGGAGCACTGGAATCCCCTCGACTTCCCCTGTCTCTGCCCAGCCCTGGCAAGGGCAGGCCAGCAGGGCAGCCCTCTCGGGAAGGACTGTCAAGTCCAAGGGACTGAGCCTCTTGCTCTCTTCCAGCCTTGCATCCAGGAACGTCTAAGTCGTCTTCTCTCCCCTCCTATGGCAGGACCACCCTGAGCCGGGTAAGGCCCAGGGTCGCAGGCTGCATGGGAGGGGCTGCATGCAGGGTGCTTCTGGGGGGCTGAGCATTGGAGAACAGGGAGGCCTTCAGAGTGAAGGGGAGCAGTGAGGAGTATCCCCAGCTTCCTCTGATCCCTTTGTATCCTTTCCTAGCTACAGTCCACAGACTTCAGCCCATCAGGAAGTGAGGCTGGAAGCCCAGGTGAGAAGCGGGCTGGAGAATGGGGAAGGGGCAGCCTAGGCTCCCGGCAGCCTGTGGGTGGGGGTCTGTGTGAGATGGCGGCTGCAAGCTGCCAGGTATGGAGCCTGCCCTACCTGGGGTCCCCTCTGAACAATGACTCTTGTTTCCCACAGGCCTGCAGGTGAGTGCCCCCTGGAGGGGAACAGGTGGAGCACCAGAAGCCAGGGCCAGGCACCTGGCAGTGTTGGGAGAAGGTGGGTGTGGGGCCGCGGAGTGGCCTGGTGAAGACTGCGGAGTCCCAGGGTAAGGCTGGGAAGGTCTCCCTGCCCCACTCTGGCTCACTGCGGCTTTGGTCTCCCCAGAACGGAGAGGGCCAGAGGGGGAGGATGGACCGGGGGAACTCCCTGCCCTGTGTGCTGGAGCAGAAGGTGAGGGCAGGGGACCTGACCACCACAGTGGGGTGGGCAGTGGGGGGTAAAGCCAGGCAAGTTGAATGCGCTTGGGGTCCTCCTGGAGATGGTCATGGGCGGCAGCAGGGAAGCTGCGGGAGATGGATGGCAAAGTGGCATGAACCCCAGTGGCCTCTGCAGATGGACAAGGGGGCCTGGGGAGGAGAAGGGGGAAATGTGGACAGGAGACTCGGAGCCTAAGATGGCCCTCCCTGCCCCCTCAGATCTATCCCTATGAAATGCTGGTGGTGACCAACAAGGGGCGAACCAAGCTGCCTCCAGGAGTAGATCGGATGAGGCTTGAGGTATGCAGGAAGAGGCACTGGGGGGCACGGGGCTACCATTACGGCTCCTGTCTGGTGGGGAGAAGACCTGGGCCTCTGTCTGTGTCCCCTTAGTCACTTAAAGCACAGCCCCCACCCTGAGCTGCCTGTTGTCCCCTCACAGAGGCATCTGTCTGCGGAGGACTTCTCGAGGGTCTTTGCCATGTCTCCTGAAGAGTTCAGCAAGCTGGCCCTGTGGAAGCGGAATGAGCTCAAGAAGAAGGCCTCCCTCTTTTGACTGCCTGCCCACTGTCTCTGCGACCAGCCCCTCTCCTATGCTGCTTCAGGGCCCAGGAGCTGGGGCTACTTGACCCCAAAGCATCTTCTTCCCCTGGTGGGCTAGGAGCAGCGGGAGACGGGGCAGAACCAGAGTGGGTTCCATTCCTCAGGGCGAGGGGTGCCCAGGCCCCTGCAGTCCCAGAGCCATGAGGCATGGACTTTCTTCTCCACCATGGGCCGGGGGCCTCCTCCTCTTGTCCCTGATCTGCACTGCCCAGCCAAACCCAGCCTGGTCTCCAGCACACACAGAGTTAATGTTTGCACCCTCTCCCTGCCTGTCACCCCCACACAAAGGTCCCCAGAATCAGGTGAGGAGAAATGAAGGGGGTACTAAGTGCTGAGACATGTCACCTGTCCTGCACAGTGGGTGGGATGAGGCCAGGTAGGGACAGCTCTGGGACCCTGAGTCCGCCTGCCCAAGTACTCCATTCCCTTTGACAGCTCCCTGCACCTGGGCCTCCTGCTTCTCTGACTGGCAGGAGCAGGCTCCAGCTGGGCCTCTAGCAGGGAGGTCTCTCTGCCCTCCAGCTTTCCCTGTCTTCTACTTGTGACCCCAAGCTTTGAAGCCTCCTACTCCAGCCCCATGGCTTCCCTAGAAGCCTTGGCTTAGATTGGAGATGCTGCCTATACAATGCCTAGCCTACCACCAGCCTCCAGGCAAAGCCAGCTAGGGTGCCTTCTAGCACCTGCCCAGGGACCAGCGGAGCCCAGGCCTTCAGCCTCCCTTGGACAGGATCAAGAGGCCAGGCTTGGGACATCTCTGAGAGTCTTGGCTCCCAGGTCCCTCTCATCCTCATGCACCCCCACTACGCTCTTACAGAATGTAATTTATTGGGGCACCCCTGCTGCTTTCCTCACCTAACTCCCTGCCCTGCCCAGTCACACACCCAGCTTTTCTCCTCTCCAGATACGTATGTGTATATAACTATATATATATTTTTTGCCCAGGTCTGGGTTTTGTTCCTGCCCAGACCCTGGCATTCCCTTTCCACGTGTGTGTGATCATGCTGGGAGGGGGGGGACTGTGCTTGGAATTAAAAGGTTGCATTGGGTCCCTAAATCTGTTTGTTCTCTGTGAGCCACCAGCCCTGGGTGAGAAGGACAGATGACATCATGCTAAGGGAAGCCATGGGAGTGAGGGTTCACATGGGGGCACATAAGAGTTGGAGTGGAGCCGGGTGCAGTGGCGCAAGCCTGTAATCCCAGCACTTAGGGAGGCGGAGGCAGGAGAATCGCGAGTTCAAAGCCAGCCTCAGCAACGGTGAGGCGCTAAGCCACTCAGTGAGACCCTGTCTCTACATAAAACACAAAATAGGGCTGGGGATGGGGCTCAGTGGTCGAGTACTCCTGAGTTCAAACCCCAGTACCAAAAAAAAAGAAGGAGTTGGAGTGGATGGAGAGATGGTTCCCACACTATCCCGCCTAAGCCCCAGGCCCCAGAAGCAGGGGCTAGGTCTAGTCATCTGCCTCCTCTCCTTTAGGGGCTCTGTGATGGTGGCAGGGAGGTGGCAGGTGGGTGACAAAAGCCTTAGTGTTTAGGGCTGGAGGGAACTTGAGAGGAAGCCTGAGATGACTGCCTGTGTCTTCCACCAGGGCCCTGAGTGCTCACCTTAGTGGTCCAGCTCCTCAGCGTCAGACCTGATTGCACCTCCCCAGGGCCCAAACTCACAGGGAAGGGTGACGGCATGTGAGGGTGTGATGAGCTGATTGTCAGGGATCAGGCAGGGCAGGCAGGAGGGAGCAAGGGACAAGTGAGGCCACCCGAGGAGGTCTGTGACTGTTCTTCATTGGTTTGGCAAGGCCTCCCCAGGGGCACAGACGTGGAACAGTGTGGCTGAGGGGTCAGATTTGGTCAGAACGTCAGAAGGAAGACTTCAGGTGTGTGTATTGAAGGGGGTCAGGACCAGCCTTGCCTGACTGGGACATGGTCCATGTGAGTGTGGGGAAAGATGACTGGAGAGATGTCGCACGTCACATACCTCGGATAGGAGCTGGGGCTTGACCCAAGGCCCCCAGATGAGTCTCTAGACCCTTTCAAACAAAAAGTAGATAAAAATCACTTGAACTTGAACAATTCTTTTCATTTCTAATTCTGTTGCATACACAATATTGTTTTATCCTTTCAACGAACCAGTGAGGCCAACAGCACAGATCGCTTTAATCCTTCCAGCAAAATGGGAAATTGTGGGACAGATTTCATCTGAAGCCCAAAGCCACATGTAACCAATGAGTGGAGGATAGGGACAAACCTCCTAGTTTGTTTGTTTGTTTGTTTGTTTGTTTTTGGTACCAGGGATTGAACTCAAGGACACTTGACCACTGAGCCGCATCCCCAGCCCTATTTTGTGTTTTATGTAGAGACAGGGTCTCACTGAGTTGCCTAGCACCTCACCTTGCTGAGGCTGGCTTAGAACTTACGATCTTCCTGTCTCAGCCTCCCAAAGTGCTGGGATTACAGGCCTGTACCACCACGCCTGGCTTAGTTTTTTTACTTTGATTCATGTCCTGGGGATGGAACCACTGAGCCACATCCCCAGTCCCCACTTTCCTGACTTCCAACCCAGGCCTCTCCCTATATGTAGGGCTGTCTCTCAAGGAACAGTAGCACAGGGCAGGCAAGGGGGTACAGGGACAGAGAAGTGGACCCCATGTGTACGTGCTCCATACCAGCATCCACTGAATGTGTGGAAGTTGCCTTGTGTTGGGCATTAGAGACACAGCAGTGATCAGGCCAGCACAGCCCCTATCCACATAGAACTCCCAAGTTGTTGGGGAAAGTGTCAAGGTCACTGAGCACCCAAGGGTGCCAGAGGCAGTGTATGATAATAGTTAACTGGGAATATTTGCCTCAGGCCAGATCTGACACTACGCCCCAAAGGATTTTAAGTGCCTGGTAATTTAGAGCTGCTCAGAGTGGGGCTCAGTCCCTAAAACAAAGCCTTAGGGAGAGTCCACCCCTCCTCCACACAGAGCATTCAAACAGATGCAAAACTGGGACATTAGTCCAGTGGTCACCAAAACTTTTTTTGTTGTTGTTATTTTTATTTTTGGTACTGGGGATTGAACTCAGGGGCACTCGACCACTGAGCCACATCCCCAGCCCTGAGTTTTATGTAGAGACAGGGTCTCACAGAGTTGCTTAGTGCCTCGCCATTGCTGAGGCTGGCTTTGAACTTGCAATTCTCCTGTCTCAGCCTCCCTAAGTGCTGGGATTACGGCTTGCGCCACCGTGCCTGGCTCCAAAACTTTTTAATAGCTAAGCTCTTTAAAAAAATCTTACTATAAGTAAGTAGAAAATGTAAGTTGAATTTTATAGTTAATTATGAAACTGAGAACAAAGAAGCTGATGAAGTGTCAAGTCAGGAGTTCTCTATGACAGTTGCACTTCGGTCAAACAGCATCAAATTTATTTTTGTGTTTGGTTGTACAGTATTGAGGAAATCCTGATTCATGCAGATAAGCAGTTACAGAATTGTGATTTAAAACCGTGTGAGTGGATTCCCTCACACTCTTCCCATGGAGAGGAAGCCACCATGGCCCTCTCCTTGCATCTGGACTTGGTGCTTCTCATTTAAAGCAGATGACCCTGCAGGGACCTGGACTCTTCATTCAAGTTGATAGGAGAGGTTTTATTCAAAAGTCCTCCCCCAAATGAGATAACCTGGCTGCAGAATTTAATACCTCAGTGGTATCTAACACCTTTGACTTTCATTGGAGTTTTGTTTTTTTTTTTAATTTTTTTTTTTAGTTGTAGATTGACACAATACTTTTATTTATTTTTATGTGGTGCTGAGGATTGAACCCAGTGCCTCACGCATGCTAGGCAAGCGTTCTACCACTGAGCCACAAACCCCACCCTCATTGGAGTTTTTTGTTGTTGTTGTTTTGGTACCAAGGATTGAACTCAGCGACACTCGAACACTGAGCCGCATCCTCAGCCCTATTTTGTATTTTATTTAGAGACAGGGTCTCACTGAGTTGCTTAGCATCTCGCTTTTGCTGAGGCTGGCTTTGAACTTGCGATTCTCCTGACTCAGCTTCCTGAGCCACCAGGATTATAGGTATGCGCCACAGTGCCCGGCTTCAGTGCGTATTGGAAGGGTACAAGTTGTGGCTTCCTCTCTGGGATCTCTAGAGCAGTAGAAACATAATGGAGCCACATAAAGTTTTAAATGTTTGTTATGCCTGTAATCCCGGACACTTGGGAAGCTGAGGCAGGAGGATCATGAGTTCAAGGCCAGCCTCAGTAATTTAGGGATACCCTTGTCTTAAAAAATAAAAAGGTTTAGGCATGTAGTTCAGTGGTAGAGCACCCTTGGGTTCAATCCCTAGTATCAAAAAATAAAGAAAAATAAAATAAAAAGGGCTGGGAATACGCCTGTAATCCCAGCACTCTGGGAGTCTGAGACAAGAGAATGACGAGTTCAAAGCCAGCTTCAGCAACTTCGAGGGCTAAGCAACTCAGCAAGACCCTGTCTCTACATAAAACACAAAATAGGGCTGGGGATGTGGCTCAGTGGTCGGGTGCCCCGGGTTCAATCTCCAGTACGGGGGAGCGGGGTGAGTATAGCAACAAGTATAATTAGTTAACAATATATTTTATTTTACCCAATATTCCTAACACATTACCTTCTCAACATGCACTCAACATAAAACATGGTTAGGGAACCATTTAACATTCTTTCTCTTTCTGCCATGTTTTCCGAGTCTGGCTGTCGTTGGCCTTGCGCATAGGGCAGCACCAGCACGTCTCTGGCGCGCCACAGCCACAGGTGGCCGAGGCCACTCCGCGCTAGGCTGGGGCGCGAAGGCAAAGGGCGCACGCACGCAATTCAGGAGTTCCAGCTCCTCATCAAGGAACATCTGGTCTCTGAAAGGGGCCTTTCTCCAAGGCCAGGTCGCTGGCGGTCACCGGCTCCCCAGGACGCCCGGTGGCACGGCACGGCTGCGCGCTGTGTGGCTCTGGCTGGCGCCTGGCTTGCGGGCCCCGACGCCCCCAGCGCGGCGGTCCCAGCGACCCGGGCCCGCCGGCCGCGCGCGTCCCGAGCCCGCCAGCCTGGGCGGGGCACAGGGCCCGGCCCCGCCTCCGCCGCCCGGCACCTCCTCCGCCAGCGCGCCGCCGCCGCCGCCCGGAGCCGGCCGGGCCGCCATCATGCTGAGCCGGCTCGGGGCGCTGCTGCAGGAGGCCGTGGGGGCGGTGAGCCGCGGGCCGGAGGGCGGGCGCGGGCTGGGGCGGCGGGCGGGCGCGGGCCCCTCGGGCAGGGCCCCTCCCCGGGCCCGGGCCTGCTCCCGGGCCTCCAGTCGCGGGGCCGCCACCTTCGCACCGTGCGCCCGTGGCTGCTTCCGCAGGCGCGCAGGATTCCGGATCCTTTCCAGACCGCCCCACTTCCCTGACCCTGCCCGGGACTGCTTCCTGCTAGTGGGGTCCGCGCCCCGCCTCTCTCCCGGCTCCCCAACTCTTCGCTCCCAGGGCGCTCCCTTGTCACCCAACAGTTTCCTCTCCGATTCCTCCAAAACCCCCAGCCCCAGCCCCTGTCAGCTGCTTTCCTCTAGCTGTAGCCCTTCCCTCTCTCACCTGGGTTTGAAAAACAGCCGCCACTTCCCATCTTCTGAGCCCCCGATGTCAGGCTGTGGGAAGTATGGGCCTGGAGTGACCAGGTCTCCAGGACCGGGAAAGAAACAGTGTCCTCAAATAGCCCTCTGTGGGAGAAACAGTCTCCAGCACGCATCCCACACCAACTGAGCCGAATTGACCCCGATCAAGGGAGGAGCCGGCCAGCCTTGGCTCCTGGGTGGCCTGGTGTGAAAGAATGTATTGGTTTTTCACATTCTGGCAGTATGTGTTCTTGCCATTTTCTTTTGGGACAGAGGGCAGGTCCCACGCAGCCCCAGAGGGTTCACTTCGTTCAGCAAGATAAAGTGCAGTTTAGATAGGTGGAGAGGTAAGCCCTCTCTTTAAAGGAGCCTTGCTAAGAAGCTCTGAAGTTCATTCTTGTTCTCCTAATTGATGAGTTTAGTGTATCAAATTGTCCCAGGAGAAACATCCTTGGGTTCCACCCCTCCCCCCACCACCCTTTCCCCTGTCAGAAGTGTGGTGACTCCACCTTGGCAGACTTGTTAGGGAAGTGAGAACCTTCCACACACACCCTCACCCCTCTTCTATGCCTCCCAGTCCCTCTCTGCATGACATCCTGGGCTTGGTCACCCCATGGAGTAGAGGTTCCAAAATGGCCTTTCCTTTCTTTCCTGTCTCCACGGCTGTCATCTTAGAAAGTGATCTGATAAACTAATTCCAACCGTGGGAAGAGGTCCATCTATGAGGAGGAGGGATGGACAGGCCCACCTCCTTAAAATGCAGGAAGTTCAGGCATGGCACTGGAGATATTGGGAGTAGACAGAGATATTTTTAGGCAGATAATCTCCCCGCCACCACCATATGCAACATATAGATGGTCCTGGAAGTGTGACCCTGTGTGATCCACTGATAGGGAATCCCTCTCTTCCACTCCACCCCTATGTGTGGGATCTAAGTCTTTCCCCGGGCAGAATGATCAAGTCACTGTGACCCTGGAAGACTGCCCCTTCCTGCCTTCTCCTGGCCAGCCAGAATAAGAATCATTTGGGTTCTTTCTAAAACTAATATTTCTAAAAAGAAATAGTTCGGTGCAATTTCTTTGGTCTGGCATTAGAGTAGCTAGTGATATTCTGGAGGATTGTGGCCCTGCCTTCTCTCAACAGCCTGTGCTGGCTGGCCTACCCTCTCCTGGGCTTTCTGGTCTTAACCTGAGTATTCTTTTTGGTTGAAGCCCAGCCTAAGTTTTTTTTTTTGGAGACTATAAATGAAATTTAATGGAGGCTAGACCCCATCACAGAAACAGATAATTGTGCTCTTCAGGGGTTCAAGGGCTTTCCAAGGTGAGGAAATGTGGAAAGAGTGTTCTCAGGAGTTTACAGAGATAGGTACTATATGTGGAGTATTCACTGCGTGCAGAGCCCTCTGGGACAGGCAGCTGTAAAACCCAGAGCCCTGGGCTGAGTGGAGCTCTCAGTTCAGCAGAGGTGACTTTGCAGCCCAACAGCATCACATAGACAATAATAAGATGCAGTAACTTATTGTTGAATATTTGGAAGTCTGAGGGAGGTGACACATCAGGAAAAGCCATAGTCCCTATAGCCAACTAAAGGAAGGCAAGATTGCCTGGGGCTGGGATGAGGAGTGCTTCAAGCTGTCCTCCGCGTCCAGCTTTCTCCTCCTGACGCCCTGGCTTCTAAGCATTCTTCCTGCCTTTGCCTCCTCTCCTCTATGTGGCTGTCAAAGGAATCTTCCTCAAACATTGCTTAGAAAGTGGCATTGACTTGCTCCTTGCTGCCTGCAAAATAAAACCTAGACTTCTTGGCTTGGCCTTGGAGGCCCGGCAAACTCCTCAACCCTTTCCTTCCCCAGATACACCTCAGAGTTCCTTCTGAAGAGAATGTCTTCCTTCTCACAGTTGAAATCTGACCTAGTTTAGCTTGAGTTCAGGTGTGGCCTCAGTAAAGCCTTCCCTGTTCTGGCCAGGTAGAAGTGACCTCTCTTTTGTGAGAGTCCCCTTTCCGTCTCTCCTGGGGCCTCATACTACTCCTTTGTAGTTTAGTTATTCATTGTGATTTTATTTTTTATTTATTTATTTTTTAAATATATTTTTAGTTGTAGATGGACACAATATCTTTATTTTATTTATTTTTATGTGGTGTTGAGGATCGAACCCAGTACCTCATGCATGCGAGGCAAGCGCTCTACCACTGAGCCACAATCCCAGCCCCTCATTGTGATTTTAGATCCTTTCTGTTTCTTGAAGACTGAGGCTTAGTCATTCTTGTATTGTCACAGCATTTAGCATGGCACTCTGCACCTACCAGGGACTTACAAGATATTGTGCAGTGACCTGACGAATGCGTGGCCAGCTCTGTAGGGCTGTAAAGTGCAAGACTAGAGAGATACATGCAGGCAGGAGTCCAGGACAGGGCTTTCTGGAGCTGCCAGCCTTTGGCTGGGTCTTGCTAGGAACTCTCAGGACCTAGGTGAGTGCAGAGGGATGCAGGGACTCCAAAGCAGCGAGTGCCCTGAACAAGGACCTAGAGGTGAAGATGAGCACCAATGGGTAGGGATGGGTTGAAGATACATTTTCCTCCTGCAAACATTTACTCTGCAACGAAAGAGGAATGGCCTTTTTTGGAGCAGTTTCCGGGGAAAGTACTCATTACTGGATCTGAGAATGTGGAGATGGAAAGAACTTTCACAGAAGAGGGGAGCTGAGGGGCTTGCTCAGAACAGTGGCCCAACTCTTAGAAGGAGCAGTGGAGGGGGCTGGGAGTTAAGGGGTGCAGCCTGAAATCTTGGATGAAATAGAGAAGCCCATAATAGGGCACTTCCTGTGTTTTGCTGATGTTCCCTGTCCAGCTGAATAAAGTCTGTCATGGTGGTGAACACCAATTTTCATAGACTCTGATTGAAGAGACTTAAAGCTTTGTCTTTCTTTTCTTTTTTTGCAATGTTTCCCACTTTTGGGGCGAGGAGGCTACTGGGGAGTGAACTCAGGAGCACTCGATCACTGAGCCACACCCCCAAAAATATTTTGTATTTTATTCAGAGACAGGGTCTCACTGAGTTGCTTAGCGCCTCATTTTTTTCTGAGGTTGGCTTTGAACTTGCTATCCTCCTGCTTCAGCCTCCTGAGTTGCTGGGATTACAGGCATACGCCACTGTGCTGGGCTCCCACGTCTTATCCCATGTGTTTTGGTTTCTGCCTGTCCCTGTCTTGTAGCATGACCAGGTTGAAATGCTGTGTCTATTTCCCCATCAACATGCTTAGCTCTCCAGGATAGGGTCCGCAGGATAGGGACATGTGGGAGGGAGGGGTGGCGGGAAGTGGTGCTGGGAGGTCCTTGGCAAGAGGTGGAGACGGTGCTTTGTGTCCTGGAGAGATGTTCCTCTTCTCTTTGAAAGGCTGAGAGTGGAGTACCTCCTCCAGGGCATCATGCCCACCTAACTGGATACGTCACAGGAGTGTGGGGTGTTTTGTTCCTGGGAGTGCCAGTGACGGCGGGCTCATGGTCATTAGAGCCCCCACCAAGGTTGTGGCTCTGCTCTCTCTGCAGCGGGAACCCAGCATTGACCTGCTGCAGGCCTTCGTGGAGCACTGGAAGGGCATCACACACTACTACATCGAGAGCACAGGTGGGGCCTGCTTCTTCCCAGCCTGGGGACTCCTGGAGGAAGCCAGGAAGAAGATTTGGTCAGAGGGTCATAGTGTAGGTGATATCCACTGCCCAGAGTTGGGGACAAGCTAGTGGAGACAGGGAGCAGACAGGAGGAAGATATAGAGCCCTGGTTACCTGGTCTTTGTGGCTTTAGTTGCAGACCATATCCTGACCTTTTAGGGGAGGATCTGTATAAAGGATGAGTAGGGGCATGGAGGTTGGGTTCTTGTTGGCCTGACTGAAAGGTGAAGGTGGCTTTACTTGCCCCAGCTTCCTGCTAGGTGGAACCTCCAGGCCTTTATTCCCGAAATGCTGTGCCTAGGGTTACTGGTGAATAGAAATGGAACACATTCCCCTTTTCCCTGAGCCAACATAGGGACATTTCCCTTATAAAGATCTGGGACAGGAAGAGAACAAAAACCAAGGTCTGGCATATGCTTGGGTCCTTCGCTTTAAGCTGACATCTTAAAGGGCCAAAGCCTTGGGTTATTTGGCCCCTAAGATCACTTACTGAGGGGCAGAATCTGATTGGTTGCTTTGTAGTCAACATGCCTGTATTGGTGGATGCAGAATGGTTGCCAGGTAACCAGATCCTTCATCCTTAGCTTTCCACCTCCCAGCATTCAGACTGTGTGATTCCAGGCTACACCATTCCTAAAGCTTTCTTTCCAGCCTGAACCAGCCCAAGAAATTACCAAGTGGCCTTTGGACACTCTTGGGACCCTCTGAGAGTTCTGTTAGACCAGGTTTCTCAATCTCAGCACAGTTGACATTTGGACTGGATTGTTCTTGTTGAGGGGGAATGTCCTAGGAAGTTTTGTCTGTTGAGCAGCAATTCTGGAGCAATTCTGTGTCACCTTCCCCCCATCGTGACAGCCATAATTGTCTTCAGACATTGACCCCACACACGTACCCCATTGGGAACCACCCCTTTAGACTACAGCTCTCTTAACAGACCTACATCCAATTCTTTAGTTTCCAAAATGTTTTCTAGACCTGAGGCATCCTGAGAGGATGAAGCAGGCTGCCTTGCTGAAGAGCCTATGCCTTAAAGGAAAGCTAGGGGGTGCTCCAAGGCCAGTCCAAACTTTCTCTAAAAAACCCAGCACAGCCGGTGGCGCACACCTGTAATCCCAGCACTTTGGGAGGCTGAGACAGGAGAATCACAAGTTCAAAGCCACCCTCAGCAATAGCAAGGCACTAAACAACTCAGTGAGACACTGTCTCTACATAAAATACAAAATAGGGCTGGGGATGTGGCTCAGTGGTGAGTATCCCTGAGTTCAGTCCCCAGTACTAAAAAATAAAAACCCAGCACCCTGTGAAGCTGACACCAACCAGCTACTCCATGATGGCGGAGCAGGTAGGGCAGTATGCAGACTGTTTTCAGCTTTGTAAAAATTGGTACTGCCCTTTATGGTTAGAAAAGGGGCATAAGCAGGCTCCAGGGGGTTGTCACTCAGGAAGCTGCTAGAAATAGCCTTATATGTGATAGACCCCTAAGCCCTCAGCTGCTCATTCAGGCCCAGAGCAGATAGGCAGGCAGCTCCCAAAGTGTCTTTCTGTGGGTCTACAATGTGTCCTTGTCCTGGAATTTGTTTGATAAAGTGCTGGGGCCATGTCTTGGGCCTCATCCAAAAGGACTTTTAAAATATATGAACTGTAAACTTCCATTTCCTAGTTGTCCTCAATCCCTTCCCTCATCTCCCAGATGTGACCTACCCCTTCCGGGCTCTGCAGGAGAGGGTGCAGCTTTTAAGCCAAATGTCCATTTTCATCTCATTCATCCTTGCTTCCTGAATCTCAATTAGATGAAAACACCCCGGTCAAGAAGACAGATATTCCCTGGCGGTTGAGGCAGATGCTGGACATCCTGGTGTATGAGGAGCGGCAGCAGGTAGCAGCTGGCGAGGCAGGGCCCTGCCTGGAATACCTGCTGCAGCACAGGATCCTGGAGACCCTGTGCACACTGGGCAAGGCTGAGGTGGGTACGACCAGGGAGCCTCCAGAATCCTCCACCCTAGCTAGTCCCTGGATTCCAGGCTTTTCTACCCTGTCGCTCCCAGTACTCACACTAAGGGTGGGTGAACCAAAGGAAAGGGTACTATGGCTGTCTCACTTGGGACATCCCACCTCCTCCCAGGGACTCCTGTTCTTTTTATGCTCATTCAGCAAAGATATGCTGAACACCTTCTCTGTGCCAGGCTGTGTTCCAGACACTGGGAACACAGCAGCGATGAGAAGAGACAGGAATCCTCATGGGTAAGGGGCAGGATAACTGTGTACAGTTGGCCCTTATTATCCATGGGGGACTGGTTCCAGGACCCCATTGTCTCTCCCCTTAAATACCAAAATCCATGGATGCTCGAGTCCCTTATTTTAAAATGGGGTCCTGGACCCAATGCCCCATAGATACACTGAGGGAGGACCATGTTTACATATAACCTATATGCATCCTCCTGTACCTTTAAATCATATCTAGCCAGGTTTGGTTGGTATACACGTGTGATCCCAGCGACTCAGGAGGCTGAGGCAGGAGGATCACAAGTTTGAGGTTCGAGGCCAGTCTGGACAACTTAGCAAGACCCTGTCTCCAAAAAAAAAATGGCTGGGGCTGTAGCTCAGTGGTAGAGCACCCCTGGGTTCAATCACCAATACTAGGAAAAAAGTTTTTAGATTACTTACAATGCCTAATACAAATTTAAGTGCTAGCTGGGTGCAGTGGCACACGTCTGCAATCCCAGTGACTCAACCTCAAGAGGCTGAGGCAGGAGGATTGCAAGGTCAAGGTCAGGTTCAGCAACTTAGCAAGACCCTAAGTAACTTAGCAAGACCTGTCTCAAAAATAAAAGGGCTGGGGATGTGGCTCGGTGGTAAAGCTCTCCTGGGTTCAATCCCTGGTACCAAAATCAAAAATAAGTGCTATGAAAATAGTTGTTCTGATGCATTGACTAGGGAATAATGACAAGAAAAATGTCTGTCCATATTCAGTACAGATGCAGTGTGGGAGTTTTGCTTTTTAATAGTTTTGGTCTAAGGTTGGTTGAACCTACCTGTGCATGTGGAGGGCCAGCTGTAATATGTTTGATAATGACTCAGTTATGGAGGAAACTTAGGCAGGAAAGGGGGTTGGGAGCACAAGGCAGGCCAGTTTGAAATGTCATGGCAAGGGAAGGAGGCTTCGTGAGAAGGCAGACTCTGAGCTGTGAGGAGGAGTGCAGTCCTGTGGTTTTCTGGGGCAGAGTGTTCTGGCCAGGTGGCTGTGGCCTTGCCTCTGACAGGGTGCTCTGTTCCTGACCCCAGTACCCACCAGGCATGCGGCAGCAGGTGTTCCAGTTCTTCAGCAAAGTTCTGGCCCAGGTGCAACACCCCCTGCTGCATTACCTCAGTGTCCACAGGCCTGTGCAGGTGAGGGGCCAGGAAGCCAAGGGGTGTCTGGGTAGGAGGCCCTCCTTCCCCACTACCCTACCCTCTCTGTTTCTGCCCTGTTACCCTTCCAGAAACTTCTCCGACTTGGTGGAACAGTCCCTGGATCCCTCACAGAGAAGGAGGAGGTACAGTTTACCAGCGTCCTCTGCTCCAAGATCCAGCAGGATCCAGAGCTGCTCACCTATATCCTGGAAGTAAGCATTTCTGCAGAGAATGGGAAGAGAAAGACCTGGAACCCCAGGTGCAAGCCCCTTAGCCCTTTGAGCAAGCAGGAGAGGTCACAGGCAGCTTCTCTGCGGCTCCAGGCTGAGGCCTTGTCCCTGCATTCTTTTTTTGGTACCAGGGATTGAACTCAGGGGCACTCAACCACTGAGCCGCATCCCCAGCCCTATTTTGTGTTTTATGTAGAGACAGGATCTCACTGAGTTGCTTAGCTTCTTGCCATTGCTGGGGCTGGCTTTGAACACGTGATTCTCCTGTTTCAGCCTCTCAAAGTGCTGGGATTACAGGCATGCGCCACCACGCCCAGCTTGTCCCTGCATTCTTAAGGAAAGTCCCAGCGGAATGGTCTCCACTGTGACCTGACATCCCCCCTTCTTTGCAGGGTAAAAAGATTATTGGTAGGAAGAAGGCATCCAGAGAGTCTACCGCCCTACCCAAAGACTCAGCCTGCCACACGGACAAGGACCATTTCCACGGTGGTGTTCCTGACAAGGGTTCCCAGCTGGATGGGGAGCATTGTGAGGCCCAGGCCTTGAACAGCCACTTGCCTGCTGAGACTGAGGGGCCAGATAGTGGGACTGGGGAGAGCACCCTGATCACCTCCCTGCTTGGACTGTGCAAGAGCAAGGTGCTGTCCACAGAGATGATAGGGTGGAAACAGGGAAGGGTGGGGTGAGTGGCTGGGAGGTGATTTGGGGGTTCAGATGCATGTCCCTAATGCATATCCCCATCCTCTTAGAAGAGTCGAGTAGCCCTGAAGGCCCAGGAGAACCTGCTGCTCCTGGTAAGTGTGGCCTCCCCAGCGGCTGCCACCTACCTGGCGCAGAGCAGCCCCTGTTGCATGGCAATAGCAGAGCACCTTTGCCAGCTGTACCGATCCCTACCTGCCTTCCTTGACCCCGCAGACATCGCGGCTTTAGAGGGCATCAGCTGGAGGTAGGTCCTTGGCCAGGGAAGGTGGGTAGCTGATTTCTCTGGTTTTCCACATGGGATGGGGACCCCTGTTGGCCACCTTCTTCTCGAGGTTACAGAGAATCTCCAAGGGCCTTGTCACCCTCTGGAAGCTTTACTTCTGCAGTCTCTGATCACAAAGCCTGCAGTAGAACTGGCCCCAGCCATAGAGGCTCCAGAGGAGGAGGAAAGGGCCAACTCCCAGATGTCCTTGGGAAAGACCTTGAAGCCTCTCTCTCGCCCTCCAGACTTCCCACCTCCCTCTCCCCTAGGTTACCCAGTGCCCCATCCGATGAGGCATCCTTCCCTGGCAAGGAGGCCCTGGCTGCCTTCCTGGGCTGGTTTGATTACTGCGACCACCTTATCACAGAGGCACATGCGGTGAGCAGGGGCAGGCACAGCTGGGGCGCTCTCACGGCTTCCCTTACCATCCCATTTTGAGGACAAGCAGAGCAGAGGCTTGGTTGCCTGGTGCCAGGAGCCAACAGGGTCCCTGTTAGCCAGGCCCCTCTGTCTGGCATGCGGGCACTGTGAAGACAATGATTCCCGGGGAAATTGTGATGGGTATGAACATGGTGGAGACACACTCTTTGGCACTCAGGTGGTTGCGGATACCTTGGCAAAGGCTGTGGCTGAGAAGCTGTTTGTGGAGACTCTGCAGCCTCAGCTCCTGCATGTGTAAGTGTCTGTCTAGTGTCTTGGGCCTTGGGCCTAGTCTGCATCATGCCTACCACACCGAGTCCCTTCCTGTCCCTTTAAGACCAGGTACCTCCTTGGCTAGAGTTGCATCTGTGTACTTCACTGGTTAACATTTGACAGGCCTGCCCCTGACAGCACATCACTCTGAGCTGCATGGGCTGAACGACAGCCTCCCACTCCAACTACATGACCTCAGTAGGGACAGGGTCATAACCCAAGACATGCTAGCCAGAGAAGTAAGGAGAGCAGCAAAGGGTTCTGCTGCACTGCTCCCGCTCAGCCCCTGCTCCTGTGCTCTTTCCGCCCAGCTCAGACGCCCCGCCTGGCTAAGGTGCCCTCTTCCTGTAGGTCTGAGCAGAGCATCCTGACCTCCACTGCCCTGCTGACGGCCATGCTACGCCAGCTTCGCTCCCCTGCGCTGCTGCAGGAAGCTGTGGCCTTCCTCCTGGGCACTGACCAGCAGCCTGCAGCCGTGGAGGACAATGCCCGCACCCTGTGTTCACAGCTCATCAGACACTGTGACCACCTCTCGGACGAGGTAAGACAGGAGGGACGTTGCCTCTGCTCACCCCACCTCGCCGAGGGGTCTTCTTCCCATCTTTGTTAGCTTGCCCGGGAGATTCTGCCTCTGAGGCCTTGAGCCCCTCAAAGCAATGACCAGGTGATTAATCGGCAGCTGAGCTGTTTTGTTACCCAGTAATTTTCTGTGGCGATACACTCTTTGTGGTGCTGCGTGTTATCATAGTTTTCCCATTTACTTGGCTTGTTGGAGGCTCAAGCCCTCTGGGATATAGGGAAGGCTGATAGTCCCATTTTTTAGATGGGGAAACTGAGGCAATGGCCTTGCCTCTGATAGCACATCAAGTAAGTAACGCCTAGGGATGTAGCTCAGTGGTAGATCTCCCGCCTGATGTGTTCGAGGCCCTGGGATCGATTTCCAGTGCCCCCCACCCCCAGATAACATAATGAGGACCACCCAGCTTTCCTGATTCCTGGGCCACCCTCCACTAAACCTGTCATCATAGTGACCCCTACCTTAGAGGACTTTTTTATCTGGGCCAGCAGTTCCCAGGCACTGAGGTAGGGGGCACCCTGCCGACCCCTCTTGCTCCAGATCAGCATCGCCACACTGAGGCTGTTTGAGGAGCTGCTCCAGAAGCCCCACGAGCAGGTCATTCGTGACCTGGTCTTGTGCAACCTTGAGGGCCGTCTATATGTGGCCCAGGGCTCACCGGAGCCCGAAAGTTATGAGGACACACTGTGAGTACAACTGGGAGGCCTGGGGCTGCCCAGGACCCAGCCCAGCCCTCAGCACACCCGTGAGCATCCATTCATTGGTGCATGCCGGTCCGCTCTGGCTTCAGAGACCTGGAGGAGGACCCCTACTTCACCGATGACGGCTTCCTCGACTGTGGCTTTTCGCCCTCTGCAAAGCCTCGTGCAGCTCCTCCCACGAGTGCCCATGGCAAGACAGCAGTCACCGAGATCGTCAACAGGTGGGGAGCAGGTTAGGCAATTGGAGCCGCTTGACTTGTGTTCTGCCTTTGGGGTCCAGTGAGCAGGGGAGCCCAGGGAAGCGCCTCCACACCTAGGCTCTATCTCTCAGTTTCCTCTGCCTGGTCCCTGAGGAGGCCAAGACCTCAGCTTTCCTGGAGGAGACTGGCTATGACACATATGTCCACGATGCCTACGGATTGGTGAGTGGCAACTCTGCAGCCCCCTCTTGTCCTTCCAAGGCCTTGGGTTGAAAAACTCCTTTGATTTCCCGCCCTGGGACCATCCCTCCTGCATAGGGTCCCTCTGCTGGGCCCTTCTGGGCCTGCTTCCTCAACTGCCCCCTAACTCTCCCCCTTTCTGCTTCAGTTCCAGGAGTGTAGCTCCCGTGTTGCCCCCTGGGGCTGGCCCCTGGGTCCTACACCCTTGGACCTCCATGAGCCTGAACGGCCTTTCTTTGAGGGTCACTTTCTCCAAGTGCTGTTTGACCGCATGGCCCGGATTTTGGATCAGGTAGCCAGTAGGACTGGGCCCCAGAAGAACTCCAGGCTAGGCCTCTGAGTCCTTCAGGAGAGCAGAGGCTAGCTACAGGGCTCAACCCCCCTCTCTGGCTCTTCATCTCCATGGCCCCTCGCCTTTCCCCAGGCGGGCAGCCCCATCTCGCTTCTGCTTCACGCGCCCTAACATGCTTTGGCCCTCAGCCCCAGGGAATCCATGACACACACACATCACGTGAGTCTCCCACCCCCGCACATGTTCACACCAGCCAGGCGCCTTGCTGGGGGAGTGCAAAAATGCTCACCACCCCTGCCAATCCTCAGTATTGTCCATCTCATTCCCTACAGCCATACAGCCTGAACCTGCAAGTGACCTCAGTCCTGTCCCGGCTCGCCCTCTTCCCTCACCCCCATATCCACGAGTACCTCCTGGATCCCTACATCAACCTGGCCCCTGGCTGCCGGAGCCTGTTCTCTGTGCTTGTTAGGGTAAGAATGCTGGGGAACAGGAAGGAAGAGATCAGAGCAGGGAGCTGGGGGCTGGACACCCTTGCCAGAGCCAGGGAAAGCATAGGTCCCGCATCCCACCCCCACAGCACAGCAGAGCCAGGGGAGCCTGCAGAAATGCAGCTGGTCCCCATCTCAGTCCTCTCTGGTTCCCATTCTAGGTGATCGGAGACTTGATGCAAAGAATTCAGAGGGTACCCCAGTTCCCAGGCAAATTGCTCCTGGTACGCAAGCAACTGATGGGCCAGGTCCCTGGGGAACAGTAAGTATCCGAGGGTAGTGGGTGCTTCCAGTGGGAAAGTGGAAGGTTCCTCAGGTCGAGAGGATGTCTGGCCACTGGGTCAAGCCTTGACATGAAGGCTGTCATGGTGGGCACAGGCCTCTACCACTCAGCCACATCCTGTGCTGTCTCCTCTCAGGCTGGACCATCAGACCCTCCTTCAGGGTGTGGTTGTACTTGAGGAATTCTGCAAGGAGCTGGCTGCCATTGCTTTCGTCAAGTTTCCCCCACATGGTCCTCAGCTGAACCTCTCCCCACCCCCGGAAGGGCAGGTCTGAGCCAGGAGCATGACGGGCAGGTGAGGAGACTGTCCGCACCTCTGCTGAAAAGCTGCCTCCTGCCTGGTCCTGCTGCCACTGCTGTCCTCTGGGTTGGGGGCCTCAGCTCCCAGGCCAACTCCAGGAGGCCTTGACCTGTTGATCACACAGGCCTGGGTTTCAGGGAGTGGGCTTCTGAGGTGCCAAGGATCAAAAGAGATGGCTTCCCAGGCAGTAAGGGTCCTCGGGCTTTCTCGGAGTATCTGAGTGGTGGCCAGTGAGCACCTGGGCTCTGACCCTTCTGTGTTGTATGACCATCCCCTCAGTGCTGGCCCTATGTGGCCAGAGCCATGACCTGTGACAGACAACTCCAGGGGAATTGGGGACTGAGCTCCCGGCTCCAAGGCTGGCCAGGAACCCAAGCCAGAGAGATGGGGACCAGAAGCCCTGTCATGAGGCACCACGGAAGTTGCTGAATTTTGACAGTTTTTTTTTCCTGCCTTCTTGGCTTGAGCTGTAAAGGGGCAGAGAAGGGGACTGTGGGGGATGCCCCTATTCGTGCCCTGCCCTCCTAGAGACTATTGCAAAATTCCCAACTGCCTCATGGCACATGCCCAAAGCATGTTCCGCACCCAGGCGGGGGCAGCCACTAATGAGAACCCCACAGCCGTGGCGGCCAGGGCAGGTGGGCGCCTTGGAGCTGGGGAGCCAGGTGCCAGTCCGCGGCTCCAGCTGCTTCCTCCCTGGCGCCTTCTGAACCCGTCTCAGCAGGTCCACAACACCTGGGCAGAGAGGTCAGTGACCAGGGGAGGCCATCCTTGCACTCCCAAATCCATCCCTTGCTCTGTGCTCCCAGTGGAAGAGCCGGAGCACAGGAGCTCAGGGTACAGATGGGCAGAACACCCCTGCCTCCAGACCCCCGACGCCTGGTGGGGAGGGACCGAGGCACAGGCAGCCAGTTTTGGTGTTGTTCTCCCTGTGTGCACTCCGTGGCCGGCTGCCACCCCACCCGGCCTGAATGTGTCTCGACCCGCAGGAACACGGGGCGTAGCCAGGCATTACCTCACAGCGGGACTGCAGTTGCTGGCTTCGCTCCTGGGCAAGGAGGAGCAAGCCAGAGCCCCTTTCGCTTCCTTTTCCTGCCCATGCCGCTTCTCGAAGCCTGGCACAGGTTGCCAAGAGGTGACATGAAAGAGGAGGGAACTCAATGACCTCTACCTCTCCCGCATTCCTCCCAGCGGGGGAGGACTCTGTTGCTGCTCGGAAGAATGCCATGCACGTGCGCATGTGTGCCCAGGGTGTTGGGGTGGCACAGGAGAGCAGTGGCTGGATTGGGTCTGGACTCAGATTCTTAAAATGTCGGAGGGTCTGAGAGTCACAGGCCTCTCATCAATGCACTTTGGCATTTGCACGGTGTCTTCCCCAAATAGCACAGCAATAAACGGTGTGACTGCGTGGACACGATGGCTCTGTTGTTCTTCAGCTTTCTCATCCCCTACCCAGAGCTTCTCTGCTAATTTGGGCCCATCTTCCACCCCTAGGAAGACAAGTTCAATTCCTTTTCCGGCACTGGAGCATAGGTGGGTGGTAAATGGAGACAGGCTGTGGCAGTGCAAATGCAATATTCCTCCACACCTGCCAGGAACCAGTCTCTTGGCTGAGCAACACGACACTGTTTCTACTCAGCTCACCTACAACAGCCTGCCAACCTGGGAGCAATCAGGAGGGGACAGGCCATGTGGGAGTGTCTGCATGCAGGTATCCTTTTCCTGGGTTTGTTGCATGGGATGTTAACTTTGGTTTGTGAAGAGCGGGCCTGATTTTAACACACTTGTCCTCAGGTGTGTCAAGAGGGGAGGGGACTCCTCTGAGAGGTCACTAAGAGCACTCCAGAGTCAGGCAGGCAGAGAGCTTAGAGAAGGGCCCTCCCTCCCGAGGCTCTCAACTAGGTGCTTATTAGAATCACCTAAAATGGCTTTTTTTTTTTCCTTTTAAACTCCTGAGCTATATCCCCAACCCTTTTTTTTTTTTTAATTTGAGACAGGATTTCATTAAGTCCCTAAGGCTGGCCTTGAACTTGGATCCTCCTGCTTTAGTCTCCCCAATTGCTGGGATTATAGGCATGTGCCACCACACCTGGCCCCTTTTTAAAAATGCCAGTACCCAGCCCGCCTGTCCCCCCCCCCCCCCGCCCCCGCAGTTCAGTCACTCTCATGTGCTCCCAGTGTTGAAAACTACCAAGCTCAATAGTGGGTGGCGGGGGGGGGGGGGCGTCTCAGACACTCAGAGAGTGAACCAAAAAGGGTTTGGTTCATCATTCAGAAGATGTGTCCTCAGAGGGGCTGAGGATTTTGGCCATTCTCCAGAGGCCAGAGACCAGATGGTGGCTGAGAAAGAAGGCAGGAGCTGGGAAGGGCCAGTGTGTATTTCCCCAAAGAAAAGCCCGTTCAAGTGTTCCCACTGCTCAGAATCCTTAGATGTAGTGATTAGCACGCAATATATTTTTTTTGTTCCTTTGGTTTTCCCCTAAGGTTCTTTTATTTGAAAAGAAAAAAGTGTGTGTGTGTGTGTGTGTGTATATATATATATATATATATATATATATATATATATATATATATCCTGCCATGATTTGGCAGGAATCTGAGAGGAACGGAGGAGTTTAATACAGCTTGGGCTGAAAATGTAAGCAGGCAGAGGCGAGAAGGGGTGGGTAGGGCTCAGAGCCTGGGAAGCTCAGGCAGAGGCAGGGCCCACATTTCCGGCTCCAGTCCCACCTGCACCTTCCCAAGGTCCCCACTGTTCAACTCCTTGAGGTGTCTGTTTTCATTAAGAGTGTGATCCCTTCCCAGACACATCCTGCCCAGCAGGACAGAAAAGATGGGAAGAGCCCTGGTGGGCCTAGAGGTTGCAGTGAGCAGCAGGAGGTACCAGCCCCAGCCACCCTGCTGGTGCACTTCATGGGGAGGCATGCCTGGGTGGCTGTGGGTGGGACAGGGGAGCAGCAGTTCTGAACAACAGCCTCCCTCACTTCGCCCCCACAGAGACATTTAGGCAGGAAAGGCAAGGTGAGCAACGTCTATTTACTCAGCAAGGGGCCCTCCCTCCAAGGCCTCCCTACACCCTCCTCCAAGTTGTAAGTGCTTGAAAGAATCAGCATGCAGGCCTTTATCAAGGTGGGCACAGAAAATGATGAGGAGATGCCATCTGGGGATCAGAGAGCTCCTCATCCACTTAGGGAGAAGCATTTGTGTACCCTCAAGGCAACTGGGTGCTTGCACTCTAGACTTCTTGTCTGGTTAAAAGGCACTGTCCCTTTTAGTGCAACGAGGGGCCTGTTCCACAGAGTTCCCCTGAGAATCAGGAAAACTGCCCCTGCTCTCCATGCATCAGACTGCCAGCCTCCTGCCTGCCTCTGAGGGAGGGAGGCAAAGTCTGGTAGACAAGCCCTACTGCCCAGCTCTTGCCTACTGCTGGCACCTCCCTATCTGTTTAGTGGGACAACAGAAGATTCCTGGAGCCTCTGTAGGAGCTGGGTTTGTAGGCCTCCCTCCATCACCTTCCACCATGAATAGTTTTCACCCAGAACCTTTGGGGGCTCATCTTGGATCCCTGGGTTCCGAAAAGCCACCGTCACCAGCACATTCAGGCAGATGCCATCTGTATGTTCTTTGCCCAGGTGCTGCAGTCCAAGCAGCCCCTTGGTCTCCACTGCCAAATTGTGCAGGGTCAGACACTCCTGTAGCAGCCGCAGGACAGCCACCTTGATGCCACCCCTCTGCTCCATAGGGGTAAAGCCACAGGCAGTGATGGGCAAATGAGGCATCCCCACTGTGCCCACCAACACCCACACTGTCTGTACGTTAGTAAAGATGGCCACCAGCCGCTGGCAGACCAGGCTGCAAGGAAGCTCTTGGGGTAAAATGAGAGGATGCCTGGCTTGCTGGCGGTACTGGGCAGCTAGCTCTACCAGGTGCAGAATGTCATGGGCTCGCAGTGGAGTGGGCAGGGAGATCCGTGGGTACCAGCCAGCCTGCAGGGACTCAGCATCTGCTTCCTTGAAAGTCTTGAGAATCCCGCCTAGGGGAGATTTGGGGGACAGGGAGAGGGAAGATATTAAAAGTGTGGGGACAAGCAGAGGAAAGGAATGCTCAAGAACTCCAGCCCTGATGAGAAAGGCCACGAGCCCTCAGGCTGCAATCAGCCAATGCCAATCTTGTACCAGTCAGAACAGGGATGGCTGTGGAGGGGCTCTCATCTCGCCAGAGGACAAGCTGGGGAGAAGGTGGCAGTTGGCCCCTGCTCACATGCCACCAAGTGGGCTGTACCTGTGGGGCGAGCAAGGAACACGAAGCGGATCCAGGAGGGGCCCCGCTCTTCCACCAAGAGCAGTGTCACAGGCTCACAGTGCAGGCCAGCCTCCTCCTTCACCTCGCGCTGTAGTGCCTCCACGATGGTCTCCCCAGGCTCCATTCTCCCCGCAGGAAGGTACCATGACCCCCGACACTCCCTCTTGGCCTCCTGGATCAGTAGCACCTCGTCCTGAGGGGGCAGAGAGAATCTTCACCCCCAACCTGGCTGGCAGTTTGGGGCTCCAGAAGAGTAGCCCAACAAGCAACCTTCCCACCAAGGAGCCCAAGTGGATCTGAAGGGTGGCAGCCCAAGACTCCCTCAGCGGTGGACACCTTCAAAATGCTGAACTTGCCAGGAGACTGGCCTCTGTGTGGCTGGGGGCTACAGACATCCTTTCTTTGTAATAATTCATTCTTTGTGATTTCAGAAAGACTTCCATTTCAGCCAGGGGCTAAGATGCCTGGGAGCTGCTTCAGGGGCTAGAGATGAGGCCCCAGAATGAGGGTTGCCACTTGTCCTGTACTGATTGGTGTCTATATATATCACAGTGTAGCTCTCACCTCCCCTGGGATTTACAAACTGCTGTGGCCAGTCCCTACTCTGGGGACTGAGCTTTGAAACTTGCAGCCACTCGCACCTCGCCCCATATGACCCACCCCTCCCTATGACCCTGGCCACTTGTAGCTGTCATTACATTGACTTATACAGACATCAGTCCAAAAAGAGCTCTCAGGGCACCAGAGACCTGAGTGTAAGCTCCCCAGGGGGTCCCATTCCTTGTCGCTCTGTGCTAGACTCCTGGGAAGAGAGGAGTACCAAGGCACTCTCCTCAAGGAGCTGAGGCCTACAGAGTGAGACCAACAGCTCCTGGGCCTCAGTTTCCTCCTCTGTCTATAGGGACAATCGCAGGGCTCAGATACAAGTGTGACAGTGCTTTGTAAAACTGGGAAGCGCCACGCACAAGGCCTTTGGCTGCGGCCGTTGGCTCCTGGTCCCCACCTGGGCTGGCTCGCGCTCCCGAGGCCCAGAGGAGGGCCGGCGGGCGGACGCTCACCTGCTCGTTGAGGAACACGGCCAGCACCACGTAGCAGACGTTCTTCCGCAGCCGCACGGGCGCGGGCGGCTCGCCGGCCGGCTCCGAGTCACAATTCTGTACGCGCAGCCCCCGGCCCCCTAGCACGGTCGCCAGAGCCCCGGCCAGGTCTTCCGAGGCCATCGAGTACCCTGGCAGTCGGCGGCCGAGACCCCGCAGACTCCAGAGCTCGGTGGGCTGGACGTGGACGAGCGTGGGCTCATTCGCCCACGTCCCCTCCGCTGCAGCCTCCTGCCGGCGAGAACGCGGAAGCGCCCGGCGGGCCCCTCCCGCTGATAGGCTGCGTGTCACCGCGGCCTGCACGGATTGGCCGGCCCGAGTCGGTCATCGAGGGGGCGGGGAAAGCCCGTTAAGCGGGCGGGGCTCCGGACCCAGGTTTTCGGGACCTTGGCCGCGCTTCTGCCTCCCGTTGTTCCTGCCTCTCTCGCAGGCGCTCTGCCGCCGCCAACCCCTCTAATTCTTCCAGCAAGCACTTGTGAGTGCGAGTTCCGACGGTGACGTCATCCTGCCCGCAGGGGGCTGAGGGCCCCCGGCGGCCAATGGCGGTGGCGTCACAAGCCCAATGACGTCACGGAGGCAGGGGCCCGCCACTTGGACCCACTGTCCAACTTTCATCATAAACAAATTAGGGCATTGCCCGAGATGATCACCTCCCAAATAACTTTCTTCTTACTTCGTTAAATTGTGCTAAATGTCACGTGGCCCGGCTGACACAGACCAATGCCTTGGAGATTCTGATCTAGCTGGAGAGATGGACATAGACATTTCATAAAAGGTCAACTGAGGGTTGTAGGCTAAGTGCTAAATCATTGGTGTGGGTACAGGATGTGACGGACAGAGGCTCAGAGGAGGGAGAGAGCAGGACTGGGATGGTCAAGGTGGGGCAGGGTTGGGGTGAGAGGCAGGGATTTGGGACTGAGAAAGTGTCTGGAATCAGCGACTCAGCCTTCATCACAGGGCCCCTGCTCACCGTATTTCCTATGCAATTTCGAGGCTGCTTGGCCTCTGCTGCAGACTGAACCCTCCAAGGGTATGGGTGATGCCCTCCCACCCAACATGCAGGGCCTAGCCCATGGGGAGAGGGGTGTGGGTTGTTTTGGCCAGCTCCTGTTTGTCTCCCAGCCTGACCTTTCCTCCTCAGAGCTTCCTTTAACCTCCTCTGGGGACAGGAAGGCAGGGCCAGCTGGAAGGAATCTGCAAGCAGGCCCAGTCCGGGCTCCGCACCCCATCCAGGCCTCCCCTTTCCTCCTCTCTCCTGCTGGCTTAGTACACCCCGCTTTGACAAAACTCTGGACTGCTGGCTGACTTGCTCTGGTGCCCCTGGGTAGGTTTGGGCCTCAGTTTCCTCATCTTTAGAGTAGGGTCATAACAACCCTTGGTCCACAGAGTTGTTGGGAAGCTAGGACGTCTGGAGAGGAGTTATGTGCCCTGCCTAGCACTGAGCACTGTCACCAGGTCATCTACTAACGCTCCAGGCTGAGCGCTCACAGCCATGTCACTTGTTACTACTATACAAAGACTTGCCCTCATGAAATGGGCCTCTATGGCTTCTGTGGAGCTGGTCTTCACTCTCAGGAACACCTGGCCTCCTTGGACCCTTCTTACATATTGATGCTGACTGCAAGGGTCCTAGAGGCAGCGTGCTATGTTGGGCCACAGGGTATGCCTCATGGACCCACAATTTTTGGAGGCACTTGCTGAACACTGCTAGCCCCAGCCCTATCTGAAACCTCTTATCCCACAAACAACTGAACTTATGGGAAAGAGACAGGACCCCAGAGCTACAGAGCAGCTTGCCAACACACTTACTGTGTGTATTTATATCCCTCAATTTTCCCATCTGTGAAGTGGGGGCAGCATTGGTCATAGACTCCTTTTTGCCTCCCAGGGATGATTTGAGAGAGTGAGGTCATGTCTGGGCAGGGCTCTGTGAGCTTCAGAGCATCCTAAGATAAACACCAAGCAGCCCAACGGCCTAGAAGAGCAAAGACAGCCACAAAGTGCATCTCCACTTCCCCACTTATCAAAGGGAAAGCGCTTCTCTCCTATCCAGTGGACCTCATTAGCCCTGTCACATGTCACACTTGAGGCTAAGCAAAAAAAAAAAAAAAAAAAAAATCACTCAAAAACCCCTTGTAAACTTTTATTGTTGTTGTTTTGTACCAGGGATTAAACCCAAGGGCACTTAACCATTGAGCCACACCCCCAGCCCTTTTTCATATTTAGAGTTAGGGTCTTGCTAAATTGCTGAGGCTGGCTTTGAACTCTCAATCCTCCTGCTTTAGCCTCTTGAGTGCTGGGATTACAGGCATGCGCTACCATGCCTGGTCTCTTATAAACTGTTAAGGGCACACAGGGGTGTACCCAGCCTTTTCATGTCTGCTAAAGGAGACAGAAGTGGTGCTCCTCAAAGCTTTGCAAAGAAGAGTAGTCCGGTTGTCTGCCTGGAACAGAGGGGAAGAGCAAGGGAGGGAGGTAAAGAGGCTGAGACAGACTCCTCTAAGGCCTCCGCAGAGTCTGCTGTGTGTCCTCCATTCCCAAAGGGGAAGAATACTGCAGAAGTAGGAGGCTGCGCTGCACAGTGGGCAGGAGTGGCCTGGCTGGCACGGTGCTCTCCGCACTCACAGGAGTAAGACCTGAGCCAGCTATGGGGGCACATGTGCATACACATGAGTGTATGAGCCAGTGAGCAAAGAGGCCTGGGGTAGAGGGTCTCCTGTGGCACACGGGACTGAGATGGAAGTCAGGGTAGGGTAAGGGGACAAGGGTGTCTATGGCACTACAGATTACAGAACAGCAAACCTGGTTTCTTTTCAGAACAGAGAGGGTGAGGAAGTGGCCCAGGCTACAGAAGGAGGAGGTCTGGCTGCAGTGTGGGCTCTGCCACTAGCTCCCCACATGACCTTGAGGGAGCCACATCCACCCTGTAGGCCAGCTATCCAGTGAAGGCATTGTTGGATCCCAGAATAGAAAAGTCATGTTAGTGGCAAAACTGGTGAAATTCTGGTGAAGTCTGTCGTTTTGCTGATGGGTTACATCAATATTAATGTCTTAGTTTTGATGAAGACACATGTTTATGTAAGATGTTCCCGTTAGGGGAAGCTGGGTGAAGGATGACTAGGAGCTTTCTGTGCTCTTTGTGAAGCGACTGCAAATCTAAAATGATTTCAAAATAAAAAGTCTGAGAATTTTATAAGGAAAAAGGGGGAAGCAGGCATCGGATGTACATATCCCGAGCTCGCGTCCAGCTCTGCAACTGGTGCATCTGTGGTGTGTGGGCCAGGGAGAGAGACTGAGGACAGAAGGTGGACAATGAACTCCTGACCTGGGCCAAACAGAGGTCCCAGGGCCTCTGTGGAGGAACAGTGCCGGAGCAACCCAGGCCAAGTCTCAGGGTCAGTCTCCATCAGAACTGCCTCTATTCCCAGGCTAGTCCTAGAACAAATGGACACAGGTCCACCTGCTGTTTACAAAGAATCAAACCACACACGACCTTGAGGTGCTGGAACCCACCAGGGGAGAGGAATAAAGTGCAGAGGAGACAAGGTGAGCCCATGAGAAGAGGCCTGGGGTCAGTGGTCTCCTCTGGGACACAGGACTGAGATGGGCAGGCACGGAGGGACAAGCCTCCCCCTCTGACAAAGTTCAGAGCAACATCTTTCCCAGGAAGGACCCCTATATTTTGGGCCCTGGCATGACATCAGGACAGGGATGGAGAACATGAACTATAGGTAGGAATGTGTCATTCAGTGCTACTTGGAACACGATCAGCTATAAAGTGTATATTTTAGGAGAGGACAGAAAAGAGGGCAAGTTCATCTTTAAACTCCAGGAAGGTCTAAGACTACAATATAAACAAAGTGACCTGAGTCAGAAAACTTGGTTCAAATCCCAGTTCTGCCACTAAAATTGCTGTGTGACCTTGGGTGACTTACTTAACCCAAACCTGTCTGTTTCTTCTTCTACAAAATGGAAATAAATCATATCTACCCCAAAATAATGATAAGGGATTAAACAAGATCATTTAAATGAAAGAGATTAAATATATTAAATGAAAACAACAGTACAGTAAAATGTAGGAGTTCCTAATTTTTCTTTCCTTTTCTTTTTTAATCCCAAGAAAAAGTGAAAATAACCAAATCCTCCAAACAATGAACAAACCTAACTTTTTTTTTTAAATGAGGGATGGTTATATAAATCATGACACAGCCACTTGGTGGAATATAAGTAGCCATTTAAAATGAAGGTTAGTTAGATAGCAACATAGAAAATGATACAACACAGTATTAAGAGAAAGAAACCAAGTACAAAACACACCGATTCAACCATGTACACAACAAATCCCTGGAGAAATACACCCAAACATTAATAGTGGTTGAGTTGGGGTGAGCAGGTGGGGGGCTTGCAGGTAACTTTTTTGTTTTCTAAAATGTTCAGAAAGTATGTTACTTTTTATAATAAAAAATTTTATTTAATAAAAAAAATCCCCGAACCACAGCAGGAACAATTAGATATGACAAGAGCTGGCTGAGATACACGGGGGAGGGCAGAGGGAAAGCCACACCAGAAGGGCCAAGGGATGGGGCAGGCAGGGGCGGAAGGGCAGTGAAGCTCAGCCTTGGGCACTGTGGCCACCAAGGGCAATCAGCTGGGCAGGGCTTTCCTGGATTTCCCTCCAGGTCAGGGCAGACAGGAGGGGAGCGGTAGAGAGGCTGGGAGTTTTCTGGGAGCAGTGGGGCTCCAGAATCCACAGGCCAAAGCTGCCCAGGGAGGCCACGTCAGTGCTATGCCCAGGACTGTGTCTTGCCTGCTGTCACAGTCAGGAGCCTCTTCAGGGGGCAGCTCCCTGGAAAGCTCCAGGAACCCAGACTCCCGGAAGAAAAGCAGGCAGTGGTATTTGAGGTCCCTGTCACTGGGGCCCCAGTCCCCACCTGCCCCCTCTCTGTCTCTGCTCTAGAGAATGTTTCCTTGTCTCCTCTCCCTCCCTAGGCCATGTGGCCTGCAGGAGCAGGGCCAACCACACTGGCAGCAGCCACAGAACAAGAGTTTAATGGAAATCACGGAGGCAGGAGGAGGGGGCAGGGGTGGCATCACCGGTGTCCTCTCCAGCCAAGCCAGGCAGTCCCTGATGCCATCCCCTCCCCCACACTTCACAGCTCTTCTGGCAGGAGGGAAGAATTTTTGGTGGCCCCTAGTCCAGCATGCCTGCAGTGGGGAGAGCTGCCCAGGAGCCCAGGGCGGACACAGATGTGACAAGCAGAACTGCAGGAAAGGGTGGGACAATTGGGGATGAGCAGCAGAAGGAAGTGTTGCTTAGGCCAGAACAATTCCCGAGGTCCCCCAAAGAAGGGCTGTTTGTCTCCCATGCTGGGGTGCAGGGGTTGAAGTGAGTCAGTCACCCTTAACATGGGCCTGGTACCATGGAGAGGGGTGTAGGGGTGCAGCAGGTGCCAGCCTGCAAGGGGCGAGTACGAGCTTCTTCGGTGGCACTGCGGCTGTGGGTGTTAGGGCCCAGGCAAAGGTGAGGAGTGGGGTACCCTACTTGTGCCACAGTGGTGTTTATGGTATTGACCAAAAGTCCTCAAGTCCCCCCCCCTTCCCCTGGCTGAAGCTGTGCCTGGCAAAGCTGCACCCAGGTGGAGCACCTGGACTACCTGCCTGCCACCCCACCTCACCCCTCTGTCCCCTATTTGGCCTCCTCTAAAGTTTCCACAGCCACCTTCACTGCTTGGAACACAGCCCAGTCCATCTAGGAAAAAGAGAGAGGACAAAGGATTTTCAATCGCATTGCGGGGCCCACAGCTCCCCCTCCCTTCAAGAAAACCCTCTCTGCACGGGCAGACTGACTGCCCGCCTGGCACAGGGCTGGACCTGGCCTGTCGACCACAGCTGTGCCCCAGAGGGGTTTGGACGGCACACCCTGCCTGCTGGCCTGTGTCATACTCACTTGGGCATAAAGCAGGTGGCAGTCAGGAGGCAGGCTGGGTCCCTGGTGACAGAGCTGAGCAGAGAGGGCAGAGGTCTCGGGGGACAAGAAGTGCTGGGTGACGCTGATTGTGCTCACCAGGCCCTGCACCTGTGCCAGGGAGGACAGGGGCAGGAGGGTCAGTGGAGGCTCCAGGTCATGCATCCTCTCCCTGCTTCTCTAGCCCCTGAGGTCTACTTCCTCTGATGAACCCACCCAACTCTCAAAGAGGAGAGGACAGGGATATAGAACCATATAAGGGTGTGTCCTAAACCAGACCAAAAGGATGCCAGAGGGCCACCAAGGAGGCCAAGACTAGATGGCCTCTCTGGGGCATGTCCCACTTGGACTTGAGGACTTCAAGACCCCATAGCTTCTCTGTCTCCTCTTCCCTACTGCAGGCCGTGGCTCCCTGCCCTGACTAGCTCTGGGGCCTGGAGAGAATGCTGTGTGACCCTGATGGTGCTCTTGTCCCTGGCTTCTGATACCCTGATCTCCCCGTGGAGCCCCGCCCACAGGGGAAGCACCTGGTGGGGTGCCCCTGCCGGCACCAGCACGGCCTCTCCGGGAGCCTGCAGCAGGGTCCAGCAGCTCACACCCCACTCCTCCCGTAGGCGCCGGCGCAGCCCTGCGTCCAGGTAGCAGCTGCCTGGGGCACCAGGCTCCAGGGTCCCTGCCTCAGCAGGGCACACCTCAGGGAAGAGAAGGGGAGATGAGCCAGAGGTGGGAGGGAAGGGGCCAGGAGGGGAAACATGGGCTTCACAGAAGCCAGGGGTGTGGGGCAAGAGCAGAGACAGATCTTGAAGGGCAGGCAGGACAGGGTGCAGAGTGGGAGAGAAAAGGGCTGGTAGTGAGGGCTGGGGCAGCTCAGGCTGTCACAACAAACATTCAGCTGGAAGGAGCTTAGGGGAAAGGATTAAGGACGCTGGAGCTGAGGGTCTAATCCCTCTTTCCCGGGGCCAGCTGCCTTTCCCAGCCTCTGTGGCCCTGGCTTGGCCCCTGCTGCTCTCTTAATGGTGTGTCTTTCTCCAAAACCCAGCAAGATGTCCTGCATAATCTCCATTCATAAACCGTCTATACCAGGAGTTCTTAACATCGCATCTGTGACTAGCCTGCTTTGGCTGCTAAGTTGTGGGTGAACAGGTAGCTGTTGCTCCTGGAGAGACAGTCCAAAACACCCAGCACATTCTAAGATCCTGGATCCAGAAGGGCAAGGCCACACAGAGGTTCTGATTCCCAGTGGGTGGACAGGCTTGCTTGTTCAGACCAGGGCCTCTGCGGCAAGAACTGCTATGGGGGCCAACACCAGCCCAACCAGAGCTCCTTGGGCAGGCAGGGACTCGTGGAGGCCACAGGAGGAGGTGCCCAGGGAACACCTGCTGAGGTGAACGCCAGCATCATGCTCCAACTGGCCACCAGCTAGATCCACCCCCTTCAGCTAGGACCTCAGCCATTGTCCCTGGGCTTAGAGCAGAGGGGGGAGGGGAAAGCTGGTGAACCAGACTAGACCCTAGGGAAGTGCCAGCCGGGTGCCAAGATTCCTTTGCCCAGAGATTCAAGTCCATCCTGGGGCCAGAGCAGTGTGTTCCCAGGCCACCCAGTGAGAACGCACCCCCCTAGACCTCTCCCATGAATCATCACGTTGGGCCATATGGGACTGCCCACAGCCAGCCACACCCTGACCAGACCATCTGTTTATGACGGTGTGCCTCTGTCTGCTCCCTTCTGGGTGTCCCAGCATCTGTGTGTGCCTCTGTAGAGGTGTGCAGGAGGTGGTGGAGGACACCTCCTTGGCCTCTGCATGCCTCTGTGTGTGCCTTAGAGGAATGATGCTTTGTGGGAGTCTTTTCTTCAGGATAACTGGGTCCTAGCTGGACTCTGCAGCCATGAGGCCCCTGTCCTGGCTGGGTCTCTACCTGGTCTACCTCTCTCAGCTCTCTATCCAGCTAGTACCTCCTTTGGGCAGTCTCTCCTCATGGGGTGGAGCCATGAAAGGGGAGCAGCAGGACTCCCCTCAGCCTTCTGCCAGTCTCAGTGCCCCAGAGCCAGGGGAAGGGGAGGCTGCCTGGCCCAGGAGGAGCACAGAGTAGTGACTGGGTCGGAGTAGACTGAAGTCTGAGCTCAGCTCTGCTGTGAGCTTCCATTCTCCCATCTACCAAATGAGTCAAATGAGAGGGAGAGTAATGGGGGACATTAAGGTACCCAAGGCCCTTAGCACAATGCCCAACCTACATCATCGAGTCCCCACCCCCCCACCATACCCTCTTTCTCCTTTGGATCCTCTCCACAGAATGGAGGTCCCAGTCTGACTTCTCTGTACCTGTCTGAATGAGTTGGGGAAGTTCTGTTCACCCAAGGGGCCGGGGTGGGGAGCAAGCACATGAGACAGGCACTCAGGTACACAAGACAAGGTCCCAGGGCTGGCCAGGGGTGAGGGGAGGTTTCTGGGTGCCCTGCTCACCATCTGGAGAAAGCGGCGGATGCGCTGGGCGTCCTGTGCTCGGAACACGTGCCACACGGTGCTGACCTGGCTACCAGGGGACCACAGCCCCTCCCCGTCCAAGCCTGAAAGGAAGTCTGCAGGGGAAAGATGGCTCAGGTGGGCCCAGAGCAGGGGAAGACAGCACTTGTCACTGGCTTTCTTTCTTTCTTTCTTTCTTTCTTTCTTTCTTTCTTTCTTTCTTTCTTTCTTTCTTTCTTTCTCTCTCTCTCTCTCTCTCTCTCTCTCTCTCTCTCTCTCTCTCTCTCTCCCCCCCTCTCTCCCTCTCTCTCTCCCTTCCTCTCTGCTTTCTTTCTTTCTTTTTTTGAATGGTGCTGGCAATTGAAACCAGGGCCTCATACATGATAGGCAAGTGCCACTGAGCTATACACCCCCAAGCCCTTTTTATTTTATTTTGAGACTCAGTCTCACTAAGTTGTGATCCTCCTGCCTCAGCCTCCCAAGTAGCTGGGATTACAGCATGTGCCATGGCACCTGACAGACCCACCTTTCTGTGCCCGGTGCCAAGAAGGCAGTGGTGCCTCCGCATGAACCAGGATGCTGACCAGGTCAGCCACCTCCACACAGAGGTTCTTGGTCCCCAAGTGTCCACGGTGTGAGCTCACGCCTGCATGAAGATGGAGAATAGATGGTTTGGAACAGAATAAAAGAAGCACTATGGGCCCCAGGACCTCGGCACAGACACCAGTGTACCCCAAGATGACAGATACAAGGTGAAGGTAGGGAGTAGCCAGGAGTGGCAGGGTACTGCACTCACCATGAGCCGCCCAGAGCTGGGGCTCCAGCAGATGCAGGGCAAGGCCAGGTGGGAGGTAGGAAGCCAGGTTGAGTTTCCCGCGGTGGGCACAGTACTCGGGGAGGGGCAGGCTGGAGGCCAGGTTCTCCACCCTGTGGGCAGTGGTCTTCCTGCTCAGCAGGTCCAACCCAAATGCCAGAGGCCCCACCAGACATTCCCCCCACCACACTGAGGTGACTCCCAGAGGGCAAACTGGGAACACTGAGAGTCACAGAGGTGGTGGGGGTGTTGAAGGAGGGATGGGTGGACAAGGGACAGGAAAGTGACAGAGAAGACAGGGCTGGCCCTTGGTATCCTGCACACCTGCTGATGTCCTCATCTCCCAGAGCTCGGTGCAGCAGGAGGACAGAGCCCTCGTCTGACTTTGGGCGCACTAGGGGAGAAGACAGAATGCCGTTGGCCTAGGAGGAGCTGGCCCCACAGGTCCCTGTCCCAGGGGCAGCAACACATGAGTGCAGTCTCTGCTCCGGGCCCTGCTCCCGGCCACCCTACATCAGGAATACTTACCCTCGGGCTGAGAAAATCCCTCCCAGAAGGCTGTGCTGTCCAGGCTTGTGGGCTTGGGGGGGCCACGGGGGGTCAGCACCTGCACCTGGCCTCCAAGTGCCCCCAGAGCTCCCATCCCCCACAGGTTGCCTTGAAGTGTCCTCTGAATCCCTGACACCAACACGGGCTGTGGAGGGGAAGGAAGGAAGACAGGACGTGGGGGCGATGAGAAGAAGCCCACCGCCCCTGGGGCATGTGGTAGCAGCTGCAGAACAAGGGCAAGAGCAATGGAGTCCCTGCAGGTGGGCGAGGCTGAGTGCTGGGAGGCACCAGGCAGACGCTCACCTGGCCCTGCCTCCAGTGCTCCTGGAAGAGATGGAAACCTCGCCGAGGCCTGGGCTCCTGCAGCCACAGCAAGGCCCCCGGGGGCTGCAACCGGGGCCTCACTGGAGAGAGGGGCAGGCCTGGCCCTGCTCGAAGGCCCGGCCCTAGGGCTTTCTCCTGGATCTTGCGTTCCACTACCTGTGCGATGATGTTGTCCAGGATGTTGGTGATGCGGTCATCCTGTGAGCAGGGAGGGAAGTGGGGGGCAGGAGGGCTCAGGACCTGTCTGGCCCCACAGGGAGTGCAGCTAGTCTCTGGTCCCCAGGCTCCCGGTCCTCCCTCTGTGCCCTGGCTCACACTGGGCAGGGCGGGAGTAACGGGGGCAAAGGCCATGTGGATCCGCTCGTGCCCCAGGCAGAGTTTAACAGCAGTTGAGGCCAGCAGTTCACAGAGAGAGGGACAGGGCAGGGGCCCTCGGCCGGCACGGTCCTCTGTTGGGGTCTCAGTGGAGTCTGGGGTCTCTGTTGGGGAATAAAATAGTAAGGAGCTTCCCTTTTGCCCTTAACCTTTCCCTCAAAAGGCAGCTCCTAGCCAGGCATGGTGGTGCACATCTGTAATCCCAGCACTTAGGGAGGCTGAGACAGGAGAATCGCAAGTTCAAAGCCAGCCTCAGCAACGGCAAGGCGCTAAGCAACTCAATGAGACCCTGTCTCTACATAAAACACAAAATAGGGATGGGATGTGGCTCAGTGGTCAAGTGCCCTTGAGTTCAATCCCCAGTACCAAAAAAAAAATGGTGGCTCCTGCTCATGTCTGCTCTCATCACCAGCATCCCCCATCTCTGCTGGTACCTCCTACCACTACCCACCCCCCACAAGACAACTCCAGAGCCTCTTGAAAGGGGGGCCTCGAATGGGAGTCTGACTGGAGAGGAATCTGGGAAACCTGTCTTGAGGGGAATGATGGAGATTACTGGGGATAAGGGTATGGGCGGGCTGTTTTCTTTCTTTCTTGTTTTTTGGGGGTGTATACTGGAATTGAACCAGGGGTGCTTTACCACTGAGCTATATCCCGCCCTTTTTATTTTTTTATTTTGAGACAGGCAGGGCCTCACTAAGTTGCTGGGCTGACCTCACAGTTGTGATCCTCCTGACTCAGCCTCCCCATGTGCTGGGATTACAGGTGTGTGCTACTATGCCCAGTAGTGGTGGCTGTTTTCTAAAACAATTGCAGATTGTTCCTGGTCATTTCTGCTGCCTGCTGCCTCACTGCATCACTCTGTCCAAGGGGGGTGGGGATCCTCTCACCTTCTTTGATGTCCTTGGTCCTGTTGGGATCCCCATTGCAGGAAGGTCGCGGAGTTGAGGGAATTTTCTCTGTCGTCTCTTTCTGTTAAACCCCCAATCCAACCAGAGATGTTTACAATGGCAGCTATAATTCAACTCAACCCACAAGAATTAATGATGGACTCTTGTAAGTCCTAAAATTGTGTTTACAGGAGTAAAGAAGGACCTAATGTAAGGAGAGAAAAAGCTACTCATGGACTTCTCTATACAGTATGACCTGAAGTATACTAAAATAAGTGCAAATAAACATATTGACAAAAGAAATATGTCAAAATGTTTATGGTGGCATCCAAGGTCATTATTGTTTTCTTCCTCATGCTCTGTACTTTTCAAAGTTTCCACAAGGGGTATGTGGCCAAGGGTCTGATACACAAAATGTGCTTAGAGAACTATTTCTTGAATGGATAACTTTTATCATAAAAACATGAACTTCATAAAAACTTTGCAACATGAATGTCGAGCACTTGCTGTGCTTGGTGTGAGGAAACTGAACTAAAAGAAGCATGAAATGGACAGGACTCAATGCAGGCAGAGAGTGAGGTGGGTATAGAGGTAAGGTACCAGATGCTGAAGCTCACTGCTAGGATGCTAATCCCCGGGGAAGTAGTGGGGAAGTAGCCCGATTCCACTGGCTTCCATGTCCCTCTCATCCCCATCAAAAGAGAAGGGCCAAACCCCTTGCAAAGGTCAGTGACTTGCAGGCACACTACCCAACCCTGAGGCCTACTGTTAGTCCTTGTCAACTGGGCCACGTCCTGGTTCTTACCTGCTGGCCCCCATCTGCACTGGCCCACACCCGGGCATCAGTCTGGCAGGGGCAGTGCCCCCGGATATCAAACTTGACCCAGACCTGGTGCATGGCAGTGCTCAGTTCTGTCAACACTGGGGGTAGAGAAGAGAGTGGGCGGTTTAGTGGGGAGTACAGGCCAGGAGGTTGGCCTCAGCAACGGGGAGGGCATGGCACCAGGGTGAGTGAGGGACAACCAGACAGGAAGCTGGTCTCTCTCAGGACCCACCCACTGCACGCTCCACCCCTCCATGATGGCTCACCCTGGCTAGAGACAAACTGGGTCAGCATCAGAGAACAGGCAGCGTGCCCAGCCTCCTGGGCACACTCCTCCGTGGACTGCTCCGGAGAGCCTGTGGGGTGGGAAGGGAGAAGCTGCAGGTCCAGAAAGCAAGGTAACCATGGGTTAAGGTCAGGGAAGAAGGCCAAGGACATGATACTAAATCAGGGGCCCAACAAGCCATAAAGCTTGTTGCTTTCTGGGAAACTTAGGCACATAGTGACATAGGATTCTTTGCCTGCAGAAAGCAGAGGCTTTCATATGCTGAGATACTTTACAAAATCTCAAAGTGGTCATGTGGGAGAGAATGTTCCAGAATGTTTCTGACTCTGGAACTTTTTTTAGCCATATCTCTTGGAACACTGAGAAACTTGGAGACCTCAGGTAGTTGGGTTGAACAAAGGAAAAGAAAACTGAGAATCATGAAAACAAAGGGGGTAGTCAGAAGATCTAAGTCTAAATTCTGGCCATAACATTTACTAGCTGTTTGGTCTTGGGTAAGTCACTTAACCTCTCTGAGCTTTTCTTATCTGGAAAATGGAGGCAATAATACCCACCTCACAGTGTTACAACAGGTTTAAAAAGATGCAAGCTGAGCAAAATGGGAGGCATAGAGTAGGCACCCGACTTCTCTTAAGGGTGGGCAAGGATACAGGCGTGGCCCTTGATCTGGGGAGAGGGAAAGTTCTGCTCTAAGGGGCAGTGAGCAGCAGTGGCTGAGGCCCGGGCTGGGCAGGGTGGGGAGGCTCTTTGGAGAGAGGCAGCCAGGAGATGGCCACACACCCTAGAGCAGGCCCACAGCGGCCTCCCTCCCCGCCCACCCACCCTCAGCTCCTTGGTCCCTCCTTACCTGCTTTGTCCCGGGCCCTCCCAGCACCGGACATGCGACCACAGGCCACACACAGCCGGTGGCTGCAGTGGGGGCATCTCCAGTGGGTGTTGAAGAGTCCATGGTGGCAACGGCTACAGCAGCGCGGAATGCCTGGGCTTTCCTCGGTCACGGTCATGGCTGGCCCCTGGCCTGCTGAGCACAGGAGGGATCAGAGTCAGAGAGCTGAAGGCACTATCCCTTCAGCTTCACAAGGGAAGCCTCCAGGCAGAGCGGGAAGAAGCAAGGAGCAGTTTCCAGCAAGAGCCACCTGGAAGAGGAAGACAGGCCCCTTGATCCCTCCCTACCTACTCCACAGCCCCTGATGAGAACAACTACCCCCTCCGGCAAAGCCCTCCCAGGACAGCCATGGCCTTACCTTCCCAGGCCTGCCCCAAGGATTTCCCCACTGGGCCTGAATTAATAATCCAAGCCACTTCTAGGACATTCCTTCATCCAACTCCCTGCCTCCTGAACCCTACTTGCTACTAGAAACAGAAAGACAATGGCCACTGCTCAGGTGGCCTTTCCTGCAGGAGACACTGTATTTTCTTTGGAAGAGGAAACCTTAAGAGGCCACATCTGTCTTTACCCAAAGGAGTGGATTTTTTTTTAAGAGTGAAATTTCAGATCAGGCCATGATTGATAGGTGGAAAAGGAGCACATACATTCAGCAAGCACCCAGACACATCCTGGGTCAGGACTCCTAGCTGCTCAGGACTGGGCCCCTGCACTCCCAACATTCACACTCCAGGCGCCAAGACGGACCCACTGACACATGGTGACTATGCACCAGGAGGGTGGGGTGGTGGGGCAGCTTCACAAGTGGGCCCCAAAGTATGAGTAAGTTTTCATGCACCAGGTAGGAAGGGAGGAGCAGGGTATTCCAGACTGAGGGAAAGTCAGTGCCAAGGCCCCAGGGGATGGACAAGCTCGGGTGATCCGGGAAGGGAAGGATGGATGGGTGTGCTTGCTGGGAATCCAGGCTGGGAACAATAGGAGCCAACAGGAGCAGACAGTAGCTGGCTGAATGTGGGATGCAGGCCTTTCTGGGGCAAGAGGAGCCACAAGTGATCTCTATACCCTGCCCCTTCCAGTGACAGGCAGGCCCAGGGCTGTGTGTTTACAAAGACCACTCTGGTGCTGTGTGAGGTGGGCCACAGGGAGAACCTGGAGCCAAGGACCCCACTGCATGCCCTTCAGTCTTTAACATCAGCCTGAATCCTACCAGCCTCCTGGGCCCATGAGCCTCACCACCCCCAGTAAGCCTCCCTGCCTCCCAGGATTCTACAGACACATGTACTTGGCCCTGTTTTCTCCTACAAGCCCTAAGGCTGTCTGGGAATTGGACTAGACCAGGTTTTACACTTCCAAGCATCCTCCACCCAAGCCAGAAAACTCAGCATTGACTAAGAGACCGAGTCAGGAATGAGAGATGAGGCAGGAGCTCTTCTGAGGTCACAGAAGGCCTGGAAAGCCACCGTGGGGTGGCGGTGGAGGGACGGAGAGGGAGGTCCAGCTTACCTTCACGCTGTGCCCAGGCCAGGGCCTCCCGCTCCCTCCGCAACAGACGGCACAGTCGGTCCCCTAAACCACTCAGCAGGTGCTTGGCGAGGCCCATGCTGAGTCCAGCCTCCGGGCCAGACCCTCCTCCCTCCTCAGAGCTGCCCAGGGAGTCTTCCTCCTGCTGCTGCTCCCCTCCCAGAGGCAATCTGCAGACAAGACAGAGGCCCATGGGGAGGAAGCCCCGGGCCAGAGGAGGGGATGCTGGGGCAGCCAGGGCAAGGCTCACCTCGGTGCTTGCTGGGAGTGGCAGGTCAGCCTGCCCACCTCTCCAGCTGCCTGGGCACAGCTTTGGCATTGAGCAATGCCTGCCGACAGAGACGAGCAAGATATGTCCTGAAGCTCGGGGTCCTTGAGGCTGGTCCTGCTATCTCGGAGTCCTAAGGGGACAATGCAGCTGGTTAGGAGTTTGGGGTTCTAGGGCTCATGCCAACCCCAGCCCCTATCTCAGCACCCACTCTATCCGCACACACAGTCCGGTCCCTTGCCCCAGGCCTGACAGGTCTAATTCAGAACCAGCAAGAGCGGGCCAGGCGGCCAAAAGGTCCACACACGAGGCTGGGCAGTGGCCTGCCCTCCTCTATCCTTATTCCTGACTTGGCCTCTCATGCCTTGGCATGGACTGGAGCTGAGAGAAGAGGTGTCTGGTGTCGGGCCCAAGGCTTTGGGCAACTGGAGCAACGTTCCTCACGCAAGTGTGGGATCCGTCCAGTGGAGAGTCTGGATAGCTTCACCAAGGGTTCAAGTGATACCACTGGCTGCGTGACAACGTGAGGAGACAATCCCAATGTGGACAGACGGATGGAAGGCGCCGGAAAGTGAGAAGGTTGGAGAGTTTCAACACAGGCCACAGGTGCAGTAACTCAAGAAGGCGAGGGGGCCAACGACTTCCCAGGCCAGACGGAGGTCTGGGAGGGTGCAGACAGACCCATGCCAGGTGCAGAGGATTTGTTCAAGGCCATGGAGACAGTCCTGATCCACACCAAGTAGTCCAGAAAGCCGAGAAATCAGGGGATCCTAAAGAACCAAGGCTGGGCCAGCAGCACCGGAACCCTCTGTGAAGAACACAATGTAGCAGCAGAGTCCAGGATGTGCCCAAGGCCCTAACAGTGAAGAGTCCCAACTGAGCCTCCATGGTCCAGCTGGCCAGCAGGCAGGACAGGGATCCTTCAGGAGAGCTGATGCCAAAGCAGGATTTGTGGCACAAATAATCATAGCAATGAACATTTATTGAGTGTTTACTAAGAGCCACCAATTCTAGCATGCCTTTGATGTGAATTATTATAGTATTTAATCCTCGCAGCAGGCTTCATGAGGTAGGCACATCTTTATCCTTGTTTTATAGATGATACAACTGAGGCCCAGAAAAGTGAAGGTATTCACCCAAGGTCACACAGCTACTGATCAGCAAAGTCAGGAAGCAGGCACTTTGACTGCAAAGCCCATGCTACCACCAACATACCATGGATGGCTTGGCAGGAGACGGGCAGATGGAAACCATCGGCTGGAAGGTGGAAGGCTCTGGCTGTAGATGCTGAGAAGCCCCAGAGAGCCCCAGAGATGGAGGCAGGAAACCTTACAGCTGGGTGTAATCCAGTCTTAAAGCACCTATGGACCCTGTCTCCCGCAGAGCCCCAGCCCCGCTGCTGCTCCCCAGTGAGGCCACGGAGCTCTCCACCACCCCTTACCTTTCTGTTCCTCCTGTTGCTCTGTCTCTGCCTTGCTCCCCAAGGATGTGTCCAGCACCTCCTGCCAAACTCCAGTCCCCTGCCCTGTGGTGCCTGGGAAAGGGTCAGGTGGGCGCTTGGGGGCAGGGCCACTGGCTGCTCCCCGGACCTGGGGGCTGCCTGCCCTCTTGAGGGCCCTGAGCCGGGCAGCTGAGCTCTTCTCATCCCCAGGACAGTCGCCTGGACACCCAAACTGCTCCGAGTGCCGCGTGAGCCACGTCTTCTTTAGCTTGGTGTGGTGGCTTGGGGGGCAGGCCCTGGGACCAGGCACCTTGTTCACTGCCTCTCCAGATTCACGGGACCCACTGGTACCCGCCTCCAGGCCCTCCTGGCACTTCCCACAAGAACCAAGATCCCCCTCTCTAGCAGGTGAGTGGGGTGAGCAACAGCCCCCCTGGGTGGTAGGAGGCCCAGGAGAGGGGCACCTTGGTGTGGCTGGTGGCCCCAGGGGGTACCCAAGGCTGCCACTGCCTGGTACAGCCCAGGCATTGCCAAGAGAATGAACCAGGCCTGGGGGACAAGTGGGCCAGTGGGGCCGGGGAACAGTGTCTGGATGCCCCAGGAAAAGTGGACAGAGATTCTGCTGCCTGCCAGCTCCTGTCTCCCCATCCCTCTGGTGGAGTGAAGGGCCTTCTGCCTCTCGGGGTCTCTGGAGGTGCCCACCAGGGGCTGAGCCCAGCAGGCCAGGTTCCAACGTGGCCCAGGGCTCCTTTCCCAGCCTGAGAGTGCTCGGATCCTTGTGATAAAAGCCCTAAGAGTGGAGAAAGAGTTAAGTTAGTGCTGGCTTGGTTCCCAGGGCTTAAAAGGACAGGCAGGACCAACACCAGCAGTTGTCATAAATAAAATACTGCTGCTGCAAAACCACTGAACAGCTCACTGATTGGGTGATAAATGGCACTGCCCTGGGTCTCCTGAGTGATTCCTCATTGCCCTGGGATCCCCCCTGAGCCTTCCTTGGGATCTCTTAGACTTTACCACAATCTAATAACTAATGTCAGCTCATGGTTGACACTGCCAAAGGGCATCTGGGACCTATTTAGATGATTTGGTGCCTTGACCCATAATAGGTTTTGTGTGTGTGTGTGTGTGTGTGTGTGTGTGTGTGTGTGTGTGGTACCAGGGATTAAACTCAGGGGCACTTGACCACTGAGCCACATCCCCAGCCCTATTTTGTGTTTTATGTAGAGACAGGGTCTCACTGAGTGGCTTAGTGCCTTGCTGTTGCTGAGGCTGGCTTTGAACTCACGATCTTCCTGTCTCAGCCTCCCGAAGCGCAGGGATTACAGGCGTGCACCACCGCGCCTGGCTCCATGCTAGTTTTTAAGTATTTTAAAATCTCAATCTGGGAATGGGGTTGCCTACAGGAGAGGAGCCTTAGATACAACTCATGAGGTCCCCAGCAATCCCATTCCCAGACAGAGAGGCCTAGACTATCCTCCACCCCAGGACAAGACCACACATTCGAAGGGCAGTTTCCAAGGCTTTGGCCTGGGTGGACAATGGGCAAGTCAGTGGCTGCAAAAGCCTGAAGGCAAGGGAGAGCCAGTGAGATGGAGCTGCTCAGGGGGCTAGTGGCAGGGCTGACTCCAGGGGATGACTCTAAACTCCCTCAGATGGAGGAGCCTTATCTGTCATCAGAGTGAACAGGCAGAGTGGTACCATTAAGTATGTGTTGTGTCTTGAGCCCCAGGTACCTACCCTCTGCTCCAGTACTCACCTTGCTGCCTAAGCTGAAGGCGGAGGGCACTTTGGGCTGGCCCCCAGAGTACACCCAGGGGGGTGGGGCCAGGGGCCAGTCACATGGACGCTCTGGGGGCAGACTGGATACTAGGTAGGGCGGCAAGCAGGTGGGCACCCAGAAGGGAGCTCGCTCCAGGATCTTGGTCTCCAGCAGGAAAGGGCAGTGCACAGGTCGGAAGGCCACAGGGTCACTCTTGGGATGGCCACTACCGTGCTCAGGAATAAGGGGGCCATAGCGAGGTGGGCATGCTGGCCCGCAGAAGGCTAGTGGATGGGCCAGCATCGCCTCTTTCCAGCGCAGTCCTTCCTTGCTGCCCAGCCAGCTGGCTTTCCTCTCCCCATTCCGGAGACCCTCACCCTCCACCAGTGGGAGCGTGTCCTTGGGGCCCTGGGGGAAGCCAGGAGGAAACCAGGAGTCTGGGGTACTCAGGACGCCCCTCCAGAAGGGAGCAGGCTCTCCCAGGCACAGTGTCCCATGGCGCAGACTATCTCGTGGTGGAGTACCAGGCTCTTGTCCCACAATGCCATTCTCAGGGGCCATCTTCTCCCAGGCTGGGGTGTCCTTCAGGAAGCTGGGCGTGCTCTCCATCACTCTCCTGCCCTCATGGGGCTCTCCCAGGGGGTTCCCTAGAGCATTATCACCAAAGCATGAGTTCCTTGGGCACATGCCCCAAACAATTTACTGCTGGCATACAGCAGGCACCACCCCAGCAGCATCTAAGTGGCTCAGACCAGTAAGGCAAGTACCAGCCCACAGCCGGGCACCATGCAACGTTCCATGTGTGGCCTGAAGGATCATGTCTGGGTGGGATGCCCCAGCATGGGGAGCTCACTCTTTCCCACAAATTCTGGTCCCCACCTAAATTTAAGAGGTCAAATTCAACAGAGACTGCCATTTCTAGTGTGATATGTTCTGACCTCACAGAGCCAGAAATCTGATCATGAGCCCTGGCAAAGAATAGGGAGCAAGAACCCCAAAATTTAACTCTATGGATGGTGGGAGGACAGGTGGGTCCTGGCCCTGACCATCACCTGCTGTGTGACCTTGGGCAAGTTTTGTTGTTCCTCTAAGCTTCAGTATGCCCTGGTATAAAATGGGGCTTAGGTCTCAGGAGACTTCCCAACTGCAGCTTGTGGTTTTGGGGATGCTGCTTGCCAACCTCCGCCTCCAGCGTCAGCTAGACAGGACTGGGTCACCCAAGCCAGGTAGACTGGAGTCACTGGGAAGGGCAGCTAGCCAGGGCTGCTCGCCGCTGTCTCTCCGCACCTGGGCAGCCCTGAATCTGCCTTCCCAGGCTCCAGTCTCATGGCTTTCTCCAGCAGAGCCCCCAGACAACCGCTCGGTGGCTAGGATCTGTGGTGGTTGGGCAGGGTAAGAGAGAGCCAGCAAAAGATAGGGGATTAAGAGGTTGCAGATGGGCTGGTTAAAGCTGCCCTAGCTCAGCAGGCAACGCCGGGTGCCGGGGTGCCACTGGTAACTGCAGCCTGACGGGGGGGAGGGAAAGAGGCGGGGAAAGCGGGCTGGGCCCCAGAGAGAGAGGCAAGGGAGGGAAAATTGAACGTGTGTGCAAGGGACCAGGATGACAGGTGGCACCAGAGTGGCAGCACTCTCTTGGAGCAGTTCTCTCGGTCTGCCCGTGGAAGCCCAAAGAGGATGAGGAGGACCGGTGGCAGAGGACGCCTGGGTTTTCCGGAGCCACCGCTCCCATCGGTCCATCCCCTAGTAGGGAGCATCCTAACTTTTTGATGTGAGGATGTGTGGCCCAGCCCAGAGGGGCACGGGAAACTCATTCCCTGAGTGCGCCGCGAGCGCGGCTCGGAATTTCCCCGCCGGCAGAGTCCCCAGAACATTAGGATGCTGAGGTGCCCCCCTGGCGCCCCCTCTCGGCGCTTACCTGGGCTTCACGGACCCGGCGCGGCGCGGGCGGCGACGGTCCTGTTGTCCGGCGCCGGGCACCCGCTCCCCATGGGCCGGCTCGGGGCCTCCCGGCCGACGGGCGAGGACGCGTTCTCCCGCTCTCTGCTCAGCGCGCTCGCGCTCTCTTTTCCCCCGGGCGGCGGGGGCGCTCTAGGGCCGCAGGTTGGAGGGGTCGGACTCCGGGATCTGCAGGATGCGGCACACGGCGCGGATCGGCCGCACCAGCTTCTGGGCCGAGGCCGTGGGTTGCGCCATGGGACGCCGAGACTCCGTGCTGCGCCTTGGGGAGGGCCGCGCCGGGGCTAGGGAGCGGGTGCCCCCGGAGGTAGAGAAGGAGCCGGGCCGGGGGGAACGCGCGCCCCGGGTCGGAGATGGCCGAGTTGGGGGAAAGGTCGAGGGGCTGGGGAAGGGGGTCGTGCCTGGAAGCGGGGGCCGATCCCGTGACCCAGGAGAGAGGCACCAGCGAAGGCGCAGCACCGCGCAGCGCGGCTAATGGAGGGAGAGCGCAGCGGAGAGCGCAGCAGGACCTCTGATCGCCATCGCCAGACGCGCAACTGAGAGTGGGGAAGCTGCTCCGCCGGTTTCCTCCTCCAGCACCCTGCGGGAAACAGGAGCCCGTGATTCGGCGGCCCCGCCTGGGCCTGCCCCCTCCTGAGCCCTGGGGGCTTCCGCCAACGCCCCGGCGATGCCACCGGCTGCGCACGGGGAGAATGAGCCCTTTGTTCCCCCCTCCCCCCGCGGCACCCGGGCGCCTGCCGAGAGAGGCTCCCCCGGGGCAGCGTGCCAGCTTCCCAGCCGCCCCACCCTCCCGTGGGCCCGGCCCCGGAGCCTGGCAGGCGGGCAGCACCCCCACTATAGGTGCCAAGCCCGGGAACTGGAGCAAAGGGCGGGAGGGGCCGGACCAGGCCACGGTGGGGCGGGGTGCCCCCTGGGGTGCTAGGGCGGGGCAGCTGGGAGGGGGCAGTGCCAGAGCTGGCAGGGGCAGTCGGGTTCTCACGGGTCAGCGATGGGCGCTCCGACCCACGCCAGCAGGGCCTGTGCCTGCTGGACCACTCTCTCCCGGTCCTCTCCAGCTCTGGCACATGGGCACACCCCTCTGGCTGGTGTCTGGTCTACCTCATCCTCACCTGGCCAAGCTACTCTTCATGGTCCCCCAAAGCCCCCTCCCAAGGCTCAAATGGCACAAAGTGCTGTGCTTAGAAGTCTGACAAGGACTGACGTCTAGTCTGTCTGAGAGCCTTGGTTTCACCAAGTGCCCAGAGAGGTGATGGACCAGAGAGGCTTCATCACAGCCGGCATTCAGGTTCGTAGGGTCAGCCGCATCCCAGCGTTCCTAGTGCTCCCAGGCCTGGTGCTGGAGAGGAGCCTATGGGAGTGGCTCCTGGGAGGGAGCAGCGAGTAGGAGAGGAAATGGGCAAACAGGGCACCCTCCACCCGAGGAAGCATCCCGGCTCCTCTGCGGGGGTGGTTCCAGAGCACAGACACAAACAGACAGATTCAAACACACACAGACAGATTCAGACACACACAGAAACCCACACGCCCAACGCGCTTCCCTTCCCCTCAGGCACCCACCTCCTGCCCCTGGACTCCCCTGCTTCCCTGTGGAGTCCTTCCTCAGCCTGTCTTCACTCACGCGAAACAGAAGGGACACCCCCATCCTACTCCCCTGGCCCATGGAAGGGATGAGTTCTGGAGGCCTCTAGCCTGGTCCTAAGTCACAACACCACCGTCCCTGAAGAGGGGAGCTGTGGGGAGCTCAGAACCTTCTTCCCAAGAGACTGGAGTAAAGGCAGGCAGCCTTTCACCAGTTGCAGAGAAGAAGAAGGGTCCTTGAGAGAGAGGGTCCAAAGGTGAGGGCACCGGGCAGGACTTGGGCCATGATGGCATGGATTGCCCCAGCCCCTTGCTTGCCCCAGAGGCTGGTTCTGTGGCAGGGTGAGCTAGTAGGGGTTGTTTACGTGACTGAGTTATTCTCACTCCCTCCTTCCCCGGCTCCCCTGGGGGTGGCCAGACCTGAGTGTGCCAGGGGAGACGATTGTGGAGGATCTAACAGGGACTAGGACCCAAGGCCCTGCACTTGGTCTCCTGCTTCCGGATCGGCTCCAAGTTGAAATGTGGGCTGGGGTGCCTGTGGTCCCCGTCTGTTCCTCTGGCCTGCCTCCTCAACAGCAGAGGCTTGTGGGAGAACCCGGGGGAGAAAGCTGTGGCTTGGGGCCTGGAAGAGTCCAGAGTGGGAGCTTGGGCTGTCCAGAGCCCTGAGGGCTTGTTGGCTTGCCGCTGTCATCCCCAAAGGGGATGGGACTGTCCTGGGGGATCAGAACAGATACACCCCACCCTACCTCCAGATGCCATGTCTGCCTTGTCAGGTCACAGTTCTTAGACTGGACCAGGGCTCTCAGGACCGGCTCCTGGAATGCCCAGGGGCTGATGGGAGTGGGACTGGGGGAAGGACCCCTTTTTCCATCCCCACCCAGTTCCCCATCCTGCCTCAGAGTCCATACCACAGGCCAGAGTCCTTGTAGCTGACTGTTCTGAGCCTGAGGATGGAGCAGAGCTGAGGATCCACACACAAGACACAAACACAGAAGGAGAGCGACCCAGCACATGCACAGTGGACCACGGCAAGCTGACCAGCTCCCCCAGACCCGCGTGGGCCTGGCCCCAGCCCGCACCGACCCCTTGCGCACTGACGCACACGCTGACACACACTGCTGCTGACAGGCACAGCAGTGCCCTCAGCCAGCTGCCCTCTCGCCACCCCAGAGCCCCTTACCTGGGCAAGCACAGTGCCCCTCGGGTGGAGCAGCCCCCTGCCCAGGGGTGGGCAGCAGGCAGGGCGGGGGAAGGAGCCCCGGAGAGTCAGGCCAAGCTGCCACTAATCCGGGCGGGGAGAGGGGGGGCACCCACGTCAGAGCGGGGACTGCCGGGTGGAGGGCATCTGAGGACATCCCCTCCCACACACGCGGCCGTCTGGGCACCTAGCCCTGCTTCCCCAGCCCCTCCATCCTTCAGACAGCTGAGGCCAGCCCCCCAACCCCCCACCCCTGTGGCAATGTCTGGGGTGGGGGCCCTGGGGGAGGGGGAATACAGGAGAATTCTCCCAGGACCTGGGGGGAGGGGAAGGGGAAGGGAAGTGTGGAGATGCTTTTGGAGCCAGGAGGAAGCTCAGTGGCAGATGCCACCTCCCCTCTCACCCACCCACCCACATCCTTGACCTAATTCCTCTTCTGGAGCCCTCCTTCTTCCCCCACCGTCCCAACCTAACCTCCATTCTGCCCCAGAGCTCAGGACCTTCGTGCCCAGCAACACCAGCTCTGGCCCCCAGGATTCCCCCAGCAGTAGGCATCCTTCTTCTACCCAGGTTTTGACCCCCTCCCTAGCTATTGTGTCCCCCAGACCCCGACGCTGGGGAGGATGGGCACAAGAGCCTGAGTGCTCATCCCCTGGACCCTCTTGGCAGAGGACAATGTCCACCAGGACTCCCCTGCTCAACCTGGGCCAGGGCTGCCTGGGTCTAGAGGCTCAGCATACTGCTGAAGTGGCAGCTAAAGACAGTGAGTGGCCCAGTGTGAGCTGTGACATGGAAGCATGAGGGAGGGAAGGGACCGGGACACTGAGGTGCCACAGGCCAGAGGGACAGTAGTGGGCTGAGGCAGAGACATAGAAGAGCTACCTGGAAGGGCCAAGGGATGGAGGGAAGTGGGGCAGAGGGTGCAGGGAAGACCAGAACAAAGGGCCACCTGCCCCGGAACCGGGAGGAAATGGAGAAGCCCCTGGAAGCCGGCCGGGGAAGTTTAAGGTAGCCAGGACCAGGGCCCAGCAAAGGTGCACGGTGCTAGGGGGGCTGCCCTTGGTGGCTTCAGTTCCTTTCCCAGCCCTGATCTGGCCAGGCACACTGGTGGCAAGCAGGTTGGGGGCTGTGGGCAGGCAGGAGTACAGACTAGCCTTCCTCTAGAGCCCAGGCCAGAGGGGCTGAGGGTGGGCCAGGGACTCCTTCCAGGGGAGGCAGTGACGGGTGGAGGGTATGTCTGGAGGTTCTCAGAGGGTCATCTGGGCTCTGAGAGAAGCCCATCCAAACCTAGTGCTCCAAGCCTTAGGATCACCAGTAAGTTTGGCCAGGAATGCCCTAGACCTTGGACTTCTCCCTCCTTCCCCTCTGGCCCCTGGATGTCTTGTAACCCATTCTAGAATCAGCCATGTACAGGTCTGTATTATGGAGATCCTAGTGATTTCAAGGCTTTGTGCTGAACCCCAAGGTGATGCAGGATACAAAAACCAAAGCACAAGGCCATTCCCACCCTGGAGGAACTTATGGTCACTCAGTGCATTTCTTCTTCTAGTAACAAACACTCTTTCAGGCTGCTTAGGCCTGTGCTGGGGCTGTGGGGTGACGACTGGGAAGAAAGACAGGTTAACAAATTACAAGATGTTTCTAATCCTATCCTGGGAAAAGCACAGGGGCTTCATGGAGGAGGTGATGCTTGAATACAGAAGTCAGACAATTAGCAGCACTTCCCCACTGAATTACACACTTACAAAAATATTTCACTTTGGTTAAACCACTTGTTCTGAACTGGGATACAACAGTAAGATGTCTGTTCTTTAAGAAGTCACAACACAGTAGGGGAGAAAATACGATGTGCTCAAGGGGAAAAGAAAAGTACATGCAAGAACAGAATGGCAAGAAGTCCAGATGAGCAAGCGAGGCAGGGCAGGGGTATGCCTGTGGGCGATTCCTGGAGGTGATGTCTGAGTGGGGTTCAAAGTACAAATAGGAAGAGAACAGTGGGCTGGGGAGAAGAGGCACACCAGGGGACAGTGCGCACCGGATGGCTGGGGGGAGCCCAGAATCAGTGAGGAACAGAAAGCAGGGGGCCCAAGTGACCTGTCCACCCTCAGCACCTGTCCTGGGAGCGGGGGCAGGTGAAGCCTCAGCCCCATGAAATCCCACACTTCCAGCCTCACCTCGCCCCCCTTCTTCTGAACCTGCGTGATCCCCAACTCACTGGCAGCACCACTTTGGACCAGTGGCTGCAACTATCAGAGTCCCAGTTTTTCATCTGTAAAATGGGTATAGCCCCTACCTGACAGGGTGGTTGAAAGGATTCAAAGAAATCATCCCTGTGAAATTCCCAGTGCAAGGTCAGGCATGCAAAACGTTCCATACACGTTAGTCTCTTTCTCCCTGCCTCCCAGGCAAGGAACAGCTCGTTTACTTGGGTACTGCATAGTGATTAAGTACATCAACTCTGGAGCCAGACTGCTTGCCTCAAAGCCCAATTCTGCCACTTACTAGCTGTGTGACCTTGGGCAAATAACTGGTCCTCTCTGCGCAATCCCCCCTTTTGTGGAATGGAGATGATGACGATATTTCCAACCTTCTGAGATTGTGAGGATTAAATTAATATGTCAGGGGTTCAAAGCAGCACCTACTGTGCTGCAGCCACACTCCCAATGCCAGCCACTACTAGTCTGTGCATCCCTATCACATCTAGCAATATGGCTGGTACCTGGTAGAGGTGCAATACACATTTTTGGCATGAATTAATGAGGAGGTTAGACAACACCATGGTGTAAGGTAAGGTCACATAGGAAGCCACTGAGCACCAACATTCGAGGAGCTAAAGCACCTCAGCAGATTAAGTGCTTTCTCCCAAATAAAACCCAGATAATCCCACACCAAGAGTTAATCCGCCTTCTCTCGGGCCATCCAAGGTATCAGCCCTTTCCCCTTCCTCTCAACCAGCACTCTCACCCACCTCTTTGCTTACTCAAAAGCGAAAAGGAAGAGCAGACGTGGGGGTGGACAGCGGGGCAGACCTGGGGCACAGTGGTGACACCAGCATCCAGAGGGCTGTCCCAGGGATCAGAGGGGGTGGAGCGGAGCCAGCCCAGCCAAAGAGCCTGAGTCTCAAGAGAGTAGTGGAAGCTCCGTGGATGGCGGGCCACAGACCAGCGACCACAAGCAGCAGGGAGGGCCATCGGAGGCGGCCCTGCTGGAGTTGTGCATCGTCTCTGCGGACAGCCGCCAGCAGCCAGGCCCCGGCAGGGCGAGGCTCTGGCCAGTCTCCCAGCCCCGCCCTCCTTGACCTGGAAGCTGGGGGCAGCGCAGATCCCTGCAGCGGCTGCCCTCTGGTGGCCACTCTTCAGAGTACAAGCTACCCCTGAGGTACCTGTTGATGGAACTCAGTGCCCTGGGGAGCGATGCTGGAAGCACGTCCCAAGCTCAGGAAGACCTAGGACTCCCACCCCACAGGCCCTATACTGGCACAGCTTTCACAACCCCCCTCGCTGTCCCTGCCTCTCTGCAGCGTCACTCCCACTGGCTTGTCTATGGTGTACCTTCCTGGCCAGGCCCAATCCTGGGCTCCTGTTTTCAGAACTCTTTAGGTCTGGACCTCACTCTCCAATCTGCTACTTGGAGTCCCCAAGAGCTCATTCATGACCGCAGCATCACCTCATGACTATCTGTCCTTGCGGTCTCCTTTGAAGACTGTGCTCATCTGGCACTGTCTGCCCACTGGCCTGGCCTTGGCTGGGCCTGGCTGGGCTACATAACTTAAGAGTGAGGAGTGGGAGATAAATCAAGAGAAGCACAACACCTTTATGTATTTATTTATCAAAACATTCACGAGCCTGACCTCATTCACCAACACAAAACACACAGCAAGGGCACACACACTTGGCCTTGGAGCAGGCTGTCAAGTACTTTGAAGGACAGGAAGGAATGAATAGCGAGTGGACTTTTGGTTTCGTCTGCAGGTGTTTTGAGAGGCTCTGGTCCCACACCTGAGAAGGCAGAGGGTTGAGGAAGGCAATAAATAGAACCCTGGGTCCAGCCAGCTCTGGTACTATGGGTGCATCCACTGCAGGGACCCACAGCTTCTGCCCTAGCTCTTAAGCAAACACAGGAACCAGGAGGGATGGGACCCAGGTAGCTGGTGCAGGCAAGCCAGATGTGCAGCCAAAGGTCTCCTGCACATAGCTCTGGCACCTGCAGGGCCTGAGGTAAGACTGGGCCTGACTCTGCAGACCCTAGCTGTCCATGTCTGAAGGCACAGTCTTTTTCCGCGTTCGAACCTTCAGGGAGCGTGAGGTGCCCTGGGGAGAGAGCGGTACTCTATGAAGTGAGGGCTGCAGTGTCAGCACAGCTGCCACCCTTACACCCTCCTTGCCACTGACCTCCCGGACTAGTGGCTTCCTCTTGACCACACGCAGGCTCTGGCTCCGGCTCAGAGGCTTCTCTCGGGGCCGCGCTGGTGGCTGGGGGACTACCTCGGTATCCGACCAACCCCCCTCCTCTGTGTCACTGTCTTGCAGGGCTCCTGCCCGGTACCCTGTTAGAGAGGCCGGGGAAACAAACCTGGCTACTTACATAGGTCTAAAGGCCTGGGGCCAAATCAGAAGTCCCTCCAGCCCTGGGGAGGCCATTACTCTCAGAATGACTCTGGGTCCCTCTGTTCACTCACCAATGGGTGGCCTCCGGCGGGGTACCTGGTCTTCCAGGTAGAGGGGGTCCTGGTAGGTAGGGGCAGGGGTGTCGGGGATGGAGCGCAGGTCCTGCATGGAAAAGCTCCGCAGCCGGCCAGCCAGTGCACCCTGACTCTGTGAGGGAGGAGGAGGCACTGTGTCACCTGC